>CM035439.1:61882605-62195105 GCA_020310875.1 Ceratopteris richardii
TCCCCTAAGAAAAGACTGTCTCTCACATGAAGTACCTACAGTGGATACTTGTGCCCAATCCTAGCACCTCTAACAAGCGTATGTTGTCCCAACTGCAACTGAAAATGATGCTCACCAAGGAATGTATAACATCTGCTCTCCTATAATTGGCTAACTGAAATCAATCCATAGGAAATGAAGGCACATAACATACATGTCTGAGCATAAGTGATGCTCCACTAGGTAGCATAAGGCATATATCTCCTACACCCTCAATGTCATATGTCATACCATCAAACATGTGCACAACTCTCACATGAGAATCAACAAAACCACTCACGATGTGGAGTAACATGAAAATTGGCTAATGCATCAAGCAACCAAGCCATATGTGTGCTATCCAATGAACGAGAGGAATCATGAGAAGAACCATAGGAGAAAGTGATATCACAATCACTAGCATAATCAACTACCATAGACTCTCCTAAAATCACTGCCTGACCTGCATCACGTGCATATTTCTAATGTCGTCGTCGCATCATCCTAAAGCAACATCGTCGAATATGCCCCTCATGACCACAATGCCAACATCGAAGTTGTCGATGTGATCTATTTCTTACATGAGTCAATGGACTCGCATACATATCATGTAGTCTCTGCCATAATGCACTAATCATCTCCTCATACATCACAGACTCATATATAGAATCCATAAGTTGTAATCAGATAGTGGAGCTGGCCAATGCATCCATATCCATCCATACGTGATTGGGCATGTCACGAGGCCTCTGTGCATCTCTCTGCACAAAATGTGTAACCCTGCACAAACCAATGTATGCCACATCTGAGCTTTCCATCTCAGAAAGTCAGTGCCATTAAATCGAGAAGACATCATGCTGGCAATCCAAGAGACTAGAAATGTAACAAGAGACTATAAATAATACTCTATCCTCAATAGGATCACAGCTGCATATCCATATGCATAATGCACATCACAAATGTCTCGCGGGAGAAGGAACCATGTGAACCATCTATCACATAACCATGCATCTAGCATGCACATAAAACCATGAGCATAAGCCTACTCACCAAGTCTCCAAAGTGACCAAGTAGATGTGAAAGAATCCTGGGAAAATTTTGAGTATCCCTTGTAAACTACGCAATCAAACAAGATAACCAATAGCAAAAGAACAATGAGTAACCTGTCACCACCTGTCACTGATCCAACCAAAGATAATGGCAACTACATATGCCAAAAACTAATAGCAATACATGCCAATACAATGGAAATACACCTCCCACTTAAGAATGAATCCTACAAGATGGTCTAGTCTGTCATGAATAACATGTGACCAAGTCCAAATGAATGGAGATGAACAATGATCCAAAGCTATCGCACAAGCTTCAAGATCCACTAGAGCTCTTTTCTAGCATAAAAGCCGATGAAATTTTGGCAGCATCTCCTCTGTAAAATGGACTCTAGAACCAAAATAATCATGTGGGAATCACCATCCACAATATCAAATCAATCAACATTTGCTAATGGAATAGCAAATCAAGGTGATAAATAAGTGTGCAACTGAGGCTCCAATCTAGATCATGTACCTGCAAAGAAAAACAAAGATACAAGTACCAACCAAGATCCACAATCAACTCTCACAAAATTGTGTGCAATCGGTAACTAAATCCATAACCAAGTGGCATAAGCAAGATATAGACCACAATGCCAGTATACATCCATGATCGAAGTCATGATGACATAAACCTCAAAAAAAGAGTATACCACAATGTCATCTTACATGCCAAACACATGACAAGTTCATGCTCTACTCTCATATGGAGGAGCTACCACAGTGACCATACATGTACAATGCCTTGAAGCTCTGAATATAAGAGCTTGCACGCCAAAAAATCTCTCTCAAAGAAGTTCCAAACCAAAATGAAACTCCAAAAAGCAACTAGGGTTCTTTTGGTAAAAATATATGGCTCTGTGTTTTGCTATTTCAGAGGCGATAACCTCTGAATCTGAACTTTTTCTCTTTGGCAAACTTCAAGAACTTTTTCTTGCCTACGTAATGAGATAAAGAAACACTCAATCGGAGGTGCATAGCTCAATATATGCACAAAACAAGTACCTACTGTCAATTTCACTTTCATCTACAACACTATTGCTCTGTATTTTGCAGTTTCGTGACCTTGCACTCAGAATTTGGATCTATCTTCCTTGTGAACTTGTAGAGGCTATTTCAAGCTACGCATAGCAAGTTGAACCGTCTCATTCCAATTTGTAAAACTCAACTTATAGCCAAAACATTGACCTGCTGCCCAAATGATTGTAGATTCATCTTCTACATCAGTCTGTGTTTTTCGAATTTTCGGTAGTCTAAAAATCCAAGCAGCTTTTGCGCCCTTTCATGAAGTTGTAGTTCGCTATGTTAGCTACGCACAAAACTTTAAAACGCATCAATCCGAGCTTCGTAGCTCAACATACAGTCGAAATACTGAACTGCTGTGGAGAGATGTCGACCTGCACTTTCACCTCTTGTGACCTAAGCTTCCATTGGAGCTTCTTGCTCTGATACCAATGAAGGGCTTTGGTGTGCAGAACAAGAGGAGCAAGGAGGAGATGGAGGGAGAGAGAAGAAGAGAAGAGATGCGCACACATGCGTGGAGCCTCGAACCCACATAATGATCTCTCTTGAGGCAATGCTCTATAAATGATGTATATATATGAATATAGGGGTAAGGTCACATGAGCCTTACATCCCCACAGAAGCAATAGTTATATATGGGTTCATATGCAGGAGTGTAAATCAAGTTATCAAGCTAATCTAAGAAAATGAATATAAAGATAGAATAAAGTATTGGCAGTCAATCAAATCACATTGATGGATATTTATAGAAAGGTTGCTTAGGTTGTTCAATCAATGGATCCAAGACAAGGTCTCCTCATAATCAATGCCTCGGGTCTAAGCATACCCTTTGTCCATAAGTCTAGCCTTGTACATGTTAATGTTTCCATCAAAATTTATTTTACCTATAGATCCCATCTAGATCCAATGACCTTGATAGTAGGTATCTTTCATTGCATGCTTTTATTCTGGTTTCTCTTGGATTCCTCATAGGATGAGGTTTCTTCAGAGTTTGAGTGGTGAGATATGTAAGTAGAGTGCTTAGTTACCAATGAGGTGTCATAACCATACCTTTCTGGCTTCTTCTTCTTCTCCCTTGTAGATCTTCTAATAGTTTGTTGAGAGGATTATGCCATCCCTCAACTCTTTGTACTTTGCTTTACCTTTGGAGTTCCATGAATTTATCTCCCTCCTAGATTCTTCTTATCATCCTCTTAATCACTTGAATCTTCAAGTCTATGTTTTCCTTTGCTTGAGAGTGTTGGAAAGTCTTCCTCCAAGTCATAGGGCAATTTGACTTTCTTGCAATCATCTTTGAACCAAGAGTTATTTTCATCAAACACTACATCTTCACTCACTATGAAATGTGGTAGGATTATATAGCCTATAACCCTTTTGATTTAGGCCATATCCTATAAAGACACAAAGTTACTTGCCTTAGAATCAAGTTTACCTCTAATTTTGAGATGGTATATGTGCATATGCAACACACCCAAATATTCTGCACTGGATCCAAGCTTAGTGTTCCTTCCATTCCAAGCTTCATAAGGAGTCATATCTTCTAAATATTTCAAGGGCAACCTGTTTATGAGGTAGGTGCTAGTGGAAGCTACCTCTCCCCATAGGTAATTTTTCCTTTCTCCACAATTTGACCTATAGTTATCAAGTTCTTAGTAATGCTAGGTACATAGAGAACTCTACTCAACATATTCGTATTACCATTAGGGGTCTTTACATTTCTAATCTCTCCAGCCTTGTGTCATCTCGTGTCCTGGACCTCATGCTTATTCCTTTAGATCTTACAAGTTTGAAAGAAATGATATCTTTTGTGCTACATGATTTAAGCATCAAGAATCAATATATAGAGCACATGCTCATCTAATTTAACTCCTTTTCATTCCATTTTCATGAACAAGAATGAATCCTCTTGGGATTGATTATCAATGTATTTGCTCTACTTAGCCTCCTTGATAGTTGTTGTATTTATTGTTATGTTGTATTCATATAGAGTTGTATCCATCTTAAGGAGCTCCATATCCACCTTTGTTGTATCCTCTTCCTCTATGATTCATGGGTTCTTGAAACAATGCTCTATGATTTGGTTAGTAAATCTAGATATGGTGCAAGATGAGGAGCTTTGAGATCTCTCCCCTGCCTCATCTACCACCTCCACCTCTTCCTCTTGAGCTTCTACCTCTACCAGTAGAGTTAGCTTGGAAAGTACTTCCTTCATCATCAGACTTTTTGCCTTTTTATTTGGCTCTTCACCTTTACTTTCATCTGTGTAAAAGGATGAGGATTGATTACCTTTTTAATTCTCTCTATTCTTTGTAAGTTTTTTCCTCATGAGTGAAGAGTTGTCCCATGCGTGTGTTGAAGTTTGGCACCTACATATCCATGTACAAGTCCATGGTAGTGGTGAATGCTTCCCACTCATCATCAATCTTGATGACTTGCCTCAAAATTTGTTCCTCATCTATAATCCCTCTAGTGCTTCTTAATTTATCTACAATGTCCTTCTTCTTGGTGACAAAGTCAGTGACTCATTGCTTGGGCTACTCCTTGAGTGATTTGAACTCCATCCAAACTTGGTTCTTGCTACTCTTGGTGCTGAAGAGAAGAATGCTTCCGAATCAATTCAGGCCATTTGTGATGTCTTATAACTCCTGATATGAGGAATTAAGAAATCAAAGATAAATTCTAAAATCTATGATATTGCCAAAGCATCTTTCGCACACCATGTGTTCAATCTTTCCCTACTCTTCTTGTGTTAGTTGTCCCTTCGTTTTTGAGTATAACGCATCAGCTCATCTTGAGAAATGTATCCATAGAGATTTCTCCCTTGCAAGTAAGCCTCCATCTTTAGAGACCATGTTGAGTAGTTGCTTCGATCCAATTTTTCAATTGAAGAAGGGAATCCATCACCCATAATGTATGGACTATGATAATTCTATGATACCATTGTGAGGAGCAATGGCAGTTTGTAAAGATGAGAGAGTCTTGGAAAAAATATGCTCTAGAGCAGCTTATTTTTCACTTGGACTCTCTCATAAACTTCCTAAGCTTGCAATATATGTAGTAATATGCCTATATTACCTTGGATCATTGATCTCAAATGTTTATGTCAAAATAGATAACTTTGAGAATGTGAACATGTAGAGAAAGCCTTCTATTTAAGGAAGAGGCACTCAAGAAATTTCTCATAGCACACATCCTTCTAGGAATTGATATCTTCAAATAAATAGGTAAGTGATCTAACACAAGTTATTTGATGAATTTAGAGTGACCATACTATGAGCTGGATATATAAGAAGTCAAGGGGATGATCTTGATATTTCAAGAAGAAGATGATGCAAAGACAGAATCACAGAGATATAGTCATAACTCAGTGCACACAACTCCAATTAATAAAATTCTTTGTAGGCAACGCTTATAAGAGTTTTATATTCATGATCCAACAAATAAAACAAGAGAATGAGACCATATACTCGATTCAATAGTTGAGAAGATGACAGCCTTTGTGAAGTATACTACCATAGTGAATAATGAACACTATAAATGATGAGACTTGATGTAAATGTATTTCTAAGTAAAGTATGGTACATGGAGGTGTTGGAGGACTCCAAGAGCTTTTATTTAAGCACAATGTACACCCAAGAATGAGTGATATGACTGATGATATCCCACAACTAAAGCAGACAATGTATATGTACACTTTTCAAAAGTGACTGTTTGATAGATCTCACTGAATATTTCTTCCATGCTTTTAGAAGCTCATTTGAATTTTGAATTCAAATGAATTCATGGGCTTTGGCTCTCAATACATCCACGAGATTCTATCTTAAGTCATACTTTTACATTTGGATAAAGTAATCTCTTGTTTTAACCTTAGAAGCAATCAGATAGTGTATGTGTATACATATGGCTTTAGGTCAAAGTTCAATGAAGTCCTATATTTATGGTCAAGAACTTAGGCTTTCCATATGCACCAACACGGACATTGAGGCAGCCAAGCAAGACTTTATCTTATTTTAAGATAGACCTTCAAACACAAACAAATATTATAAAATGGGACTATATCTCAGCCTTCCATTATCATGGATCTGTGTATAGGTTTCATTATCATGTTCTCAACGCTAATGGGTGACTCAAGGAGTAATTGATTGGGAAACTTTCTCAACTATTTTTTATCTAGAAAAATCCTTTCTCATAGCTTTTTTCTAAGATAATGAGTAATGATCTTGGTTGGTTGGTGGAAAACAAGATACAATAGAGTGTCGCCATGGAAATCACTCTATATAATGAGGACCATTGTAGCTTATGGTTATTTTCAATAATACAAATGATCTAGTAAGAAACCAAGGAAGCATCGAAGATTTATGTGCACTACATTAGTAGAAATTTTTACCATAATGACCCAAAAAAAATAATGTGAATGAGTGAACTAGAAATAAATCTCAAATTGGCTTCTAGAACAAGGTTTCAAATGAGTTCAAAAAGAAATGTATATTGAATCAATACAAATCCTCATCTTCATCATTTCAAAGCAAAAAAAGATGGGAATAGGCACTCCATAAAGTGCAAATTGAGTTGGATATGTCAAGAGGTTTCTATTTGTCCATGGTAGGATTGGTCATATCAATCAATGCATCTTTACTTTCTAATACACCTCGTCATATCTCTCGCTTCAAGCCTAGAGAACTACAAACAATTGTAAGAATTATTGTGGATAAATGACCTTGGTAAAAGGGGCATTCCAAATGTTAGTTGGGATATTTGTTGCCTAGTAAGAGATAAAAGAGGAATTGGTATCCTAAAAATCTTTATAATGATTAAGAGATCTTGATTTGAACCTCAATGATTATGGGATCATTTTACTGAAAATCTCTCCAACATGGAAAAGAGATAAGACCCGCTCACTTTTCTCATCAATACAATTTATATGAAAGGGATTATACATGGTTGTATTATTTTGGAAGTTTAAGAACTAAGTTAAAGCGCTATAGGTTATCCAAAATAAATAGAAATTTTTAGTTAAAATCAGGCCAATAAACTCTTGTCTCATTCTTTTCCATCAAAAATCAATCATTAAAAAAAGGAAGAGATTAAAAATCAAAGAAACCATTCAAAAAGGCCTTTTTTAAGTTTGGGTCAAATATTGGGGAAAATGCATGAATTGGTGTATACATCTAGAGGAGTCCAATCCCACAATAGGATTTAGGATTTCTCAAAGGATATCATTACCTAAATGGAAAAAAATGATTTGCATCTCATGTTCATCTCCCAACCAATGTATAAAATAGGATAGATTTGGAAACTAGGAAACAACTCATAAGACATCTTGGTTGTGCAGAAGTGGACAACTAATCCTAGTCCATCAAAATAAACAAGATAGAAGGGTACACTCTGATGTCAAATCATCCACACAAGCATTTGTACCAATGTGAGAGAAGTTGGATCTAAGCTAGGAAACCCCTTGATATGCAAGATATAAAAGCAAGAAGGAAGAATGGCACAATTTAATCATTATTTGGAGACTTTAAGAAAGATTCTAATTTTAAAAAACACATGGCAATAGACCCACTTATAAAAATAGAGGTTTGCCTATACAATTTTTGAACGTGATCACAAGAGAAGTATTGTGGAAATTTGGGTACATATGAATGTTGCCCAGTTTTCACACAATTTGGGGAAACTTAGGGAAGATTCAAAGAATAAATAGCATAATCACATGGTACAAATCTACTTACAAAATAAGTCTTGTATTATACAATTTCAAAAAATGATCTTAAGACAAGTACAGTAGGAAACCTGGCTACAGATGAGCATTTTTGAGAGCTTCATTTTGCACTCACTAAGAAGCACTCTTATGTTGCTCAAGATTAACAAGCAAGTTCCCTTTAAACACCTCTAAATAGAAATGGAGCAAATCCCCCATAAGGGATGAGAGATTCATTAGCCATTTTTGTATTTCTCCCCCTTTTGCTTGGAAGTCCTCTATTGTTGAACTATAAAATAAAAAGTGGAAGTGTATGTGGTTTTTTTTTTTCTTTTTGGTAAAAAAGAAATATTTGGCAAGTATTCCTAAAGACACAAAGGATATATGCATAATTTTCAAAAAGAGAGTTCTTTTTTATTATATCTAAATAAAAAAAGAACCACAAAAAAGGATAAATTAGGAGTAAATATGGTTGATATTAATGTTGTTTGTAAAAACTAAGTTTTTTCCAAGAAAACGTTAAAAGCCTACCATTACATATGCATTAATGCATGCATGCATGCAAATCCATAAGATGGAACGCTCTTCATCACTTATTCTAACTAGAAGCCATCATAAATATTTAATTGAACAATTTTATTTTTACAAGTGATCAATGAAATATGGCCATGGAAATTTATAGGTCAAAAACAAGAAAATAATTTTCAAATACAAGGTCTTATACAAATGTTTTAAGATCATGAACCAATACCATGCAAGGATTAGAAAATAAATTGCTTGACTTGGTATTAGTAGATTCTAAGTTCAACACATGTTCATTAGCTTGATGCATCTAACCTAATGCCAAGTGGAAAGTTATTGGCCTTTGTGTGATTTGGTTGGGCTTTCATGTCAATCTTCTTCTTGACTACTACAATATTGAGGTGTTACAATGGTGAAATGTTCCATAGATGTGCCAAAAATTTATGGATGAATGACCATCAAAACTCCAAAAATTTGAATGAAGTCAACTTCAAAAGACCTAAAATCGAGCCTTATAAGGGGGGTGCAAGCCAAATTCCACAAAAGAAAAAAGAACACAAATAAAGAAAGATTTCATGTTGATTATTCACCAAGTTCAAATGACATTGAGTCTATCTAGTCTTGGAAACGAAGGAAGAGAATCATCAATACAATAAAGAATACCTCTCATGATGAAAGAGCACAAGTTACTCAGGGAAATCATAGTTTGTCTTGTTGAAGAAATTACAAGTGGAAGGCTGAACTTGTAAGGAACGGTTATGATCTATTTTCTAATATATACAGTCCCAAAGCAAGACAAATCCTCATTTTAGCAATTCATAGGCTATCTTTAACCTAGGTTGAATATAGCTACTTACCTGGAGATCATGTTTGAAACGAGCTCTATGGATTCACACGATCATCAAGAAAGAAAGGGTTCATCCTTATCATTGCATTTATGAACAAAAATGCATGGATCTATGAAGACCATCTACTAGAATTAATTCTTCTGTCATTCTATTTACAGAGAAAATGTTGTAGACCTATAAATACTTGCTACCATCATTCAATTCTTTTCAAAAACAGCATTTGATTATGCAAGGTGACAAAGTCAAAGGGGAAAGAGAGACTGTGTGCATGTGTGCACCTGCAAAGTCGATTACCTTAATAATTCATCAATTCACTCTCTGATTAGGGTGATAGTGCACACACAATGTTGACGACCTTAACAATATATCAACGTCACTCCCGTGATCAATGCATGGACAAAGTCAGTGACCTTAATAATATAACAAGTTTACTCCCTTGATCAATGTGCAAGCAAGTCAACGACCTTATCAGTATAACAACCTCACTCCCTTGATTTAGAGTTGTCAAAGGTAAGAGGATTTCTCCGTAGGAATAGAACATCAAGTGAGCAAGAAATCCAGATAACAATGCAAGGAGCCCCCTGTAATGAAATATGCAAGTTAAAATTAAGTTATCAAATATATTTCAGAGTGAAAACAAAATTTAAAAGAAGAAACTCGTTGATTGATAGCAACAATTTGGGGGTGTTTCTTGGCTTCTTGAGCACTTGAATGGAAAATTATATCGTTGGATATGCAGTAATAATAAACTAAATAATTTATCTCAAAACAATGTGATTTAGAGAATACAATGCAGCATACAGAACCCATTCAGATCAAATATGCATCCTTTAGTCTAATGAAGGTAAGAGAGTATCCAACACCTGTCACATTATACTGTCCATTTGGTTCGGACTTTTTATGAAGGTCATGAAAGGGTGCAAGAAACAACTCATCTTGAAAGATGATTGCTTTGATTCCTAAGAGCACATAGAACACACATATATGAATGCTCAAACTCACACACATAAACATCAAAAGCATGATTCAAGGAAATGAACAGAGACAATCATTAGTGGTATTCAGACAAATCCGGTTGGCTCAAATAGAAGTTTTTCATAATTATAGTGTTATTTTGCATATGCCTATAATCGAACATCGAAGGTTAGAGAACACAAAAAATCAGACAAATAAAATGAAATAAACCAAAAGAAAAAGAAAAACTTTGTATTAAATACAGAAAAAAAAGCATGTGTTTGAAAGGATTCATAACCATTCAATATGCCAAGATAGTAAGTGTATAAATTCTAAGAAAAATGGTAGGCAGAAACAGGTGCAGGCAGACAATAGCAAGAAAACCCAAGCTGCACTCTTCCTCATTAGTCTGCAGTCACAGCACTCACACGGAAATAGGTGCAGGAAGGCAATAGCAAGAAAATCCAAGCTGCATTCTTTCTCATTTCTGCAGTCACAGTACTGACATGAAACTCAGCTCCTATCGACATGTATTAACACATAACAGTTCGTATTAAATTATTGCAGTCACTTGATGTAACTACAATGAAACATCATATTTGTCAGGAAAACATAAATGCTCAAGGCACAAGGTTAACATGCATTAGAATCATACAAATTTGAGAATAACTTCATATGACACAGACTACCTCGTCTGGTTTATTACCCTGTGTTGCTGTATAATAATTTACAATATAAGCATAGTTTTGTCTACTCATAACTCCTCATTGATAAGACGGGTGCATTCTACTTTCTGCAAGCAGAAATAACTTATCTTTCACTTTGGTATTGCTTCAAACCAAGTTGGATGATCTTCTAAGCCACGGCTCACAGCAACTTGATGAAATAAACCATAACAGATAGGTATCTCATAAATACCTGTGATAATAGTTAACTTGAAATTCCTGTTTCCATCACAAATAACATGAAGTCTTGATTTGCAATAATATAACCAGAAAAACGACCTCCTCTAACAATAAGCATCCAAAGCTATGGTAACCCTGCAAACAACAAAACCATGCAACAGCCTGCTCCAAATAAGTATGCTTAACAGCATCCTGTCTTTTTGTTCACAGTAGAGTCATTGGGATTTACATCAGCAGTCTGACCCTGACCAGGAACAGATGAAGTATCTTCTCCAATATCCAATGCTTTTCTACTCACAACCCTGTATATTTGAGTAAGTATCTGCTGAAAAGCACTTTCCACATTGGTAGAATCTAAAGCAGATGTTTCTATAAAAAATAGATTTTCCTTCTCAGCTAATGACTGGCCATCCTCAGTGGGCACTGCTCTCAGATGCCGAAGATCTGATTTGTTCCCCACAAGCATGACAACAATATTATTATCTGTGTGATCCCTCAGTTCCTTGAGCCATCTCTCAACATTCTGGTAGGTGACATGCCTTGTTATATCATATACCAGAAGAGCACCCACTGCACCTCGGTAATATGCACTTGTGATGGCTCTATACCTGCATTTCAACCATACTTACGTTACACTGCTTCAGTAAGTAGCAATATAGAAAAATAAGAAAATGAACCTTACAAACAGCAGAAAACTTTGAAACAATACTACTATCAAATCAGTTCTTGTCTACTTGATCCCATAACATCCAGTGTTATACACACACACACACTAGCCATGAAGTTTCCAAAACCCCAGAAAAATCATTTTCATAATGAAGAACATAAAAACACATGATTTCCATGATAAAGAAAATGAAAACCATGGTTTTCCATTTCAAAGACAACCACCCATTAAAAGGTGTTCAGCATCTACATCAGCTCAGGTGTACTCATCATTGGCCTCTCGAAGGACCATGTTGATTGATAATTGGAATTATGCTCGCAGCAGGAATCGTGTTAATGCTCCAAATCCATTACGCACGGCATGGATTCAACAATGGCCTACAAAAACATAAGAATCAAATCATAACTCAAAATGCCTTCAGGCTACCAGTTTCTGAAGTAGCTCCTTTCCAGCAAGAAGTCCATGCTCCATTGGAAAAGAAATGTTCTACTTTTCCTCTCAGTCCTGGTGCCAATCCAGGGAACGAGATGCAGAATTATGAAAATTAGCATCATTTTGAACTACAACAGTTCTGCTTGAGGTACCCAATTGCTTGTATAAGAAGAGGATCATTTTGTTGTTCATTTGATAAACCCACTTGCAACATGGATTTAAGAGGTGATTATGCCAAAGCATGCAAATGTCCAGCATGTGAGTAGAAAGAACCAATATATAGATATTTTTAACACACATTGAATGGATCATCAACATTAGGGTTTCAGCTTACTTAGGCACATATTTCTCGAGAGCCGTAGATTGTAGCAAGGTAGGTACAAGGATCAATGGGGAATTTATTTTCGAGCATATTGAAATGGCCACACAAGAGGTCGGGGTAGAGAACGTGGCACAAGAATGCCTCTAATTGTAAAAGGATGGGTAGTTGCTTGAGAGAGAGTTTCCCACGATTGTTTGGATCTCTTGCACAGCTCATTGTCTTGACTTACTTTTTGAGGATATTGGAAAGTTCTAATGGTTAGAGCCTATTGTTCATGAAACTAAGCGCATCACAACTTTCATACGCAAAAACCATCAAGCTTTGAGCATATTTAGAAGCTCCAACCAAAAAGAGCTATTCCATCTATCTAGTACCCGATTCACATACATTTATCATGTTTTGGGTTGTCTATATGATTGTGTTGATCCCCTCTGCATGAACACTAGACAAGAGATGGATGACTATGGCGCATGGATAGACAGAGGTTGCACGTTATGTGGAAAGGAAGTTTTGGGATATGGACTTTTGGATAGAGGTTTGGAATATTATTCCCATTCTCAAGTTCATACATGTTATATATAATTCCACTATCCAATTTTGCTTTTATTTTTAATATTTGCACTTTATTTTAGGAAAAATAATGTATTGTGGCTTGTTGATTTATGATGGAACTATCTATACACACCTATCACTTGGTCGAAACTCGAATGAAGAAGCCACAAGTGAAAATTGCATGTCCGCTAATACGACAATCATATATACCAGAATGAAACTTGGCAAACCCCAATTTCACCCTCAAATGAAAGTGCAACTATAAGCTCATGATAGTCAACCACAAGACTATGTGGCAAATTGACTCCATTATGCATAGTATCAACTCAATACTATGACATCCCCACTAATGTCATCAATGCCCAATAGTGGATATAGAACTAAGAATGAATACATGCTAACACATGCACCCCACAACGTACACACATCACAAGCATGAACTCATAAGAAGCTCTGCGAACTATATGAGAGAAGGGTGCCTAAGAGTTATAAGGTGTGAATGTGCTGGAATAAGAATAAAATAGGATTGTATATAGGAAATACAATCAATGTGCTCGAATAGATGGCAAAATCTTAAGCCCTAACAAAGATTAGGGTTTATCCTCTGAAATAAGGGTTAGCAAGACTCTCTTCTTGAAGTGATAGGTCATAAAAGCCTAGTACGACAACAAGAATTGAAGAAAAACTTGAATATATGCAGCCATTTATAAGCTTCAACAGATATTCACTCCAAGGTGTGTGCAGAAGAAGAAAGCAACCGCAAATCACCAAGAAAAATCAATAAAACACCTCCAATATGCTCGTATAAAAGCTCCAAGATCTAGATCACACTTTAGATTCTAGAATGTTGAACTCTTAGTGTGAGATATGTTAAAAGTGACACAAGGGGTTTTATAGGATTTTAAACCCTCCACAAATTTCTTTATTAAAAACCAGCTTTTCGCAGGTTTTTAACGTGCTTTTTGTGAATTTGCACGAAATTAACCTTCTTTTAAAGTTTAAAAGAATGAAATTCTAAAAATCTCTTTGAAAATGATAGGATATACATAAGATATGGTGCTTTCTTTGGTCTAGAGAATGAGAGCTACAAGATAATATATTTCATTTTTTGAAAAGCTCAAAACCTCATAATTAGGGTTAGGGTTTAGATGTCCTAAATGATCTCTGATGGTCAGGTGCTATCATCAAATAGCTCTTGATAAGTACTATAAGTATGTGTAAAAATGTTTTGAGCCTGTTGATCATTTTGACCGTTTGGACAACTTCTAAAAATTAGGGTTTGTGGGAAATTATGGTTTTGACCCCTCAATGTGACATTGTTCTTCCAATAAAAGAATCAAAGACACTTAGATCTAAGACCTTAAGACTTATCATTTTTTATGTTTTCTAATTTTTGTTCATAAAAATTTAGTCTTTCCAATTCTTTTACAAGATTTTATTAGAGGAGCTACATAGAGGAACTAGAGTACGCAAGCTCTATTCCATACAAAAGAGAGAAATAGATTGAATCTTGCAAAACTTGAGAAGTTGGTTCTCATCGCAGAGACTAGATGCAGACATAGCATAGCAATCTAATGCAAAAGAGGCACTATGAGAGCCTGATCGAGTACGATATGACAGAGGTGCATCTAATTTGTTGTCACGCAAAGTCTACACAAGCCATTTTGGCATAGTTTTTGCCTCCTCAATATCAGCTCTCTCATCAACAAGTGCATCATGTAAATCTGCATGAGAAATGGAATGATCTGCATCATCATATGAAACCTGCAAAGGCTGAGAAATTGTTTCATTAGGACCAGCACTAGACTGTCCACCTGTAAAAGAAGGAAGCAAAGTATCATACATGTCTTTGGAGCTAACATATGTCTCCTTAGTACATGAAAGTAATGGTTGAATAGCATCTTCCACAAAAACAACATCACGGCTACCCAAATGCATTTAGTATATGGATGATTCAGACGATAGCCTTTGCTTTCAGAACTGTACCCAACAAAAATACATTTCACTGCTTTATCATCCAATTTTCTGTGTTGCTATTCAGGCACTAATGCATATGCCAAACAACCAAAAACACGCAGATGAGCAAAAGATGGCTTGCGACCATGCCAAGCCTCATATGGAGTGATAAACTGCAGTGCTTTAGTGGGACACCTGTTAAGTACATATGTTGCATGCATCAAGCCAGAAACTATGTGGTAAAGCCCGACTCTTGACCATACACCTCTCCACCATGAGTGACATGTTCTTCCGTTCAACAACTCTGTTCTGTTGAGGTGTATATGGCACTGTAAACTCTCGATCAGAACGGAGGGTGCCCATTTTAACATGCTAACAGATTTTCAGCCAAAACCAAAAACTGTTTGAAGCACATAAACACTTCGGACTTTGCTTTCGATGGATATACCCATGCATGCCTGGAAAAATCATCAATGAAAGTCACGAAGTAAAGATAATTTCCAAAAAAGACAGTGTCTGCATAGGACCACACACATCACTGTGAATAAGCTTCAATTTCTTAGTAGCTCGAACTGAACCATTTTTTGGAAAGGAGGAACGCTTCATTTTGCCCAAAATACAGCCTTCACAGACATGTTTTCCGGGTGCCTAAAGTTTGGGCAAAGCCCGACTCTTGACCATACACCTCTCCACCATGAGTGACATGTTCTTCCGTTCAACAACTCTGTTCTGTTGAGGTGTATATGGCACTGTAAACTCTCGATCAGAACGGAGGGTCCCCATTTTAACATGCTAACAGATTTTCAGCCAAAACCAAAAACTGTTTGAAGCACATAAACACTTCGGACTTTGCTTTCGATGGATATACCCATGCATGCCTGGAAAAATCATCAATGAAAGTCATGAAGTAAAGATAATTTCCAAAAGACAGTGTCTGCATAGGACCACACACATCACTGTGAATAAGCTTCAATTTCTTAGTAGCTCGAACTGAACCATTTTTTGGAAAGGAGGAACGCTGCATTTTGCCCAAAATACAGCCTTCACAGACATGTTTTCCGGGTGCCTAAAGTTTGGGCAAAGAGGACACCATTTCAGATTTTTGTAGGCGTAGCAAACAGCAAAATTCAGATGACCAAAGCGTGCATGCCAAAGCTTTGCATCTGACATAGCCTGAGAATCATGTACTGCACATGTTGAATCATTCACGGATCTTTCATAGTCAATGAGCTTATACAGCCCACGACATAAAATGCCAGAAGCAATAATGATGTCGCCATTTGACAGATCATTGACTGTACATCAGTCATCAACAAATTTCACAACCAAGCCAATCTTGGCTAAAGCTGAAACTGATAACAGATTCTTCTTGATCCCTCGCACAAATAAAGCATCTGACAATGTAAAAGAACTACCATCAGCAATAGTCAAAATGATCTTACCAACTCTCATGACAGGATAAGAGTAGTTGTTGGAGCATGTGACAGTATTCCCTGTAGGGGAAGGCTCAAGTGAAGTAAAGAAACTGCACTGCGAGGTAATATGTTTGGTTGCCCCACTATCAAAATACCAAACATCTAAGTCTATTGCAGACATACACCGCTCATGAGAAGATGGGTCAAAACTGCAAACAATAGTAAATGCCCATTCTTCATTCTGCACAAGATTAGCAGACTCTGTTTTCGATGTAGAGGCCTATGCAACAACCATTCCGGCCTCTTTTTTCTTTGCCTCTTTAACGGCCAGTTTTGGACAGCTCTTAATGACATGATCATTTTCTTTACAGTATTTGCAAAACAATTTCTTCTTTTCTGATTTCTTCTCATCTTTGTCTTCCTTCTTCAAATATGCAGCATTTGCAAATTTCAGTTTACTAGTAGATGAGGTCCATTTACTTTTGCGCTTCTGACTAGTCAGGAAAGCTTGATCTCCAACATGCATAATAGACTTGTTCTACCTAGATTGATCTTCCTCCAATATAACAGAAAGTAACTCTTCAAATGTTAAGGCATTTGGATTGCCTTTCATACATCAAACGAAGAGTAAAAGCAAAACTCTGATATGAGTCGGGAAGACCATTCAGAACAGTTTGCACAAATGAACTATCAAGAAGGACTTCATCACCAGAAATCAATTGTTCCTTCAAATCCTTGATCTTTAAGGTGCAACAGGAATCGCATCACAAACAGGAACGTGAAGAATATCGCCATCTTCAACGCCATCTGCATCACCTTTAGCAACTGTGTTTGCAAATGTAATAGGACGTTTTTCAACACCCTGCATAATATTCCACAGTCCTTTTGCAACCAATACATGACGCATCATATAACCCCATAATGGGTAATTCGTACCATCCAACTTATCCTGAAGAGCCAACATACGGAATACATCACTGCTTTCAGCCATGGCCACTGACTAAAATACCCTGATGCAAAAAATTGAATGTATCCTAAAAAGTTGAACAGAACTACCTTGTCGAGTTTTGTTAAACCTGTCGCAGACTTCGAGATGCTTATACTGGCGAACCGAAACCTGTATATATCTTTGGCACAAAAAGACGAAATAGCTTGCACAAGCGCTACGATATTGCGTTCGGAGGTTATGAAAGGAGAAGTGTCGACGATGCCCTAGATAAAGCGGCGACCTCCTCTGATACCAATTGTTGGAGTTAGACGTTTGTGGAAGCACGTGAACAGCACAAAGAAGAAGGAGAAGCTTGGAGCACAACACACAATACTGAATGTATTACCACTACAAAGATGAGTAATCCGTTAGGGCTATAGGCGTATATACAAGCCGGGGGAAAAACCCTAAAGAAGGAAAAAAGTTCCGAAGACGGTCCTAGTGTGTTAACACACATCAGTACCTAAATATATCAACACTGTGGATTTGGTTCATACTAATCATGTGAAAGATATTCTTTGAATCCTAGAATAGAGCACGAGAAGGATTGTTCATGGGGTTCTCTTATATAAGTTTGTGAAGCCCCCTAAAAATCCATGCGAAAATCTGAGAAAAAAGGTAGGAAAAAAGGCCTCGCAAAATTATTGCTCTGTCAAGATTCGGATTTGTCTTGTTCTATAGAATAGTGACAATCATAGTGTATGTAGGAGATAGACTTTTCAAAAGAACTACAACTGTGATTTGTTCTGAAATTGGATTACTCATCTAAGATAACTGTGCTGGGTAACTTTTGAACTTGTTCAAATGCTCTGCCACGATATTCAACCCTTCATTTCTAATTGGAAGAAGGATATAAGTAGTGATATAAGTGATTGTTGTGTCCTTGTGCCAAATAGTCCTTCCAACTTTATCCATGCTTCTTCTACGCTTTTGATGCCTGTAAGATGATGGAGAAATTCATTACTAAGGCTCATACCTATAGTTGAAAAAGCTTTTTTGTTTCTTGATAAAACCTCTGCACTTGGTCCTTGATCTGCAGGTAAAGTGGTAGCCCTTGTTGCTTATTTAGCCCCTCCTACTTGGGTACTTCCTCCTTCACAATATGATGATGATGATGAGGAGTCAAATATGGGATCTTGATGTAAAATTGATGAAAACCATGTTTTACCCTGAAAGTATGCTTTGGCTTTTGAACCCTCAAATCACCTCCAATTTCAACATGTGACATATCATTGGATAGCTCTTAAGTAGCTCTTTGCAAATATCTAATTAAAAAATTATGCATATTTGACCTCTTGTTGACCAGCTTTGATCGTGAACATTTCTGTAGATTTGTGTGACCCTTCTTGTGGAAGGTTCATTTCCAACATAGACAACACATTTGTAACTGTACTCAAATGGGTAATACTCATATACGCATAGTTGTTTCTGACAAGCTTCTGACTTCTAACTTCTGACGTTTACCCAACGTATGACGGGTAAAGAAAAACGTTTCTGACATCATTGTCAGAGCCTAATTTTTTGACAAAAAATAAAAATAAAAACAATAATGAAAAAAGGGATATCATTAGTGATACCGAAATCATGTTATATATGCTGAATATAATAGCAAACACCAAAACTATGCTAATATGATGTACAATGTACCGTGCATTGTGTACATCATCGCATATATGATATGCATAATGTCATAGGAAAGTCATAAATCATGATAGAGACTATAGTAATACATCATCTATCATCAGTGATCATCATCATCCTCATCATCATCCTCATCATCATCATCATCATTTGTTGTAATTCGGACATCTATTTTTAGTGAGTAAGCATTTTGCTTACGTTCCCTATCCTTGTCTCAAGATCTCTTTCTTTCTATCTCTCACTTATCATCTTGATTAGTTGAGTGTGTATGCTCAAAGTTTTTTAGTATTGGAACGATCCTAGGACCCCAAATTCCAACACTTGGTATCAGAGCATAATTGACATACACACTTAGTTAAGATGAGTGAGTATAGAATTGAGATTGAGGACAAATTAGATGGATCATCTAATTATCCCATGTGGAGTTCCATAATGATGAATTTGTTAGTGACAAAGGATTCATGGAGTATCGTCAATGGATTCGTTGACTTGAGAGATCAACTTCTAAATGTAGGAGTTGAGATATCCGATGAAGAAATGGTAAATATGTTGATTAATTCGCTTCCTATCTCATATCGGTCTTTCATAACCACTCTTACTCTTACCACGAGAGATAGGGAGGTTACATTTGAAGAGTTAGAGTTCCTATTATTTCAAGATGAAGATCAGTTGAAGGGAATGGAAGAGAATGAAGAAGCACTTTTATCTTCATCAAAGGGTAAAAAGAAGAAGAAGGATAAGAAGGAAAAGCAATCCAAGATGGAAAGTAAGTCCTCTTTACCCTCTACTTCAGATTTTGTTTCTACTACATCTAAAGAGAAGTCTTCTAAGAAGAAGGAAGCATTATGTCACTATTACAAGAAACCTGGACATTTCATAGCAATTTGTCAGAAAAGGATTGCAGCAGAAAAGAAAAAGGCATCAGGTAATGTTGCAGAAGATGATCAAAAGCTACTGGCCCCAAGATCGTTCCAATATTAAAAACCTTTGAGCATACACACTTAATTAATCAAGATGATAAGTGAGAGATAGAAAGAAAGAGATCTTGAGACAAGGATAGGGAACGTAAGCAAAATGCTTACTCACTAAAAATAGATGTCCGAATTACAAAATGGGAGTACTACTCAACCATATGATGTGGTGCACTCACTAATGGAAGAATAGCCAAGAAGATGATGATACAAAATTCAGATTATGCTCTTATAATCTGAGTGTGTGTGAAGCGAATGAGCAATGAAGTCAACCTAACTTCACAAGAAAGTGCAACAAATCTGAAAATCAGCAAACCCTAATTCTGAAATTAGGGTTCAAAAACCCTAAAAACAGAATATAAGGCTAACTTACAAAAGATAGCTGCCTCCAACTTGTAGAAGACTCCTTGCTCCAAGAAGCTTCATAACTCCAAAACTCTAGCTTGAGATTATCAAATTGTGTGCACATGAACTCCTTATATAGGTTTGTACTCCCAAATAAAGCTACAGCGATGAATTTTGCGAAAATCTGATTTTTAGCGCTTCAATTATGCTATCGTTATTTTTAACGTTTGCTTTTGCTTTTCCTCTTTTAAAAACTTGTGATCGCTAAATTTGGCTTGATTTTAAATTTGATCGTCCAACTTAACTTGCTTTTGGTGAAAAGACTTCATAACCTAGCTTTATACTGTTTGGACTTCTAGAAATGCTTTTCCTCCATTTTGGGCTAAATTAGGGTTTGACTTTTCTCCCTGTTCTGACCTTTGATGAAGAAATGAAGCATACCACTAGATAGCTCTTGCTAAGTTCTATCTATCTAGCCTAGAAAAGTTTTACCCAAACTGTGTTGGGGATAAAGGCCCCAAGGACTCTCCTTTTGTATATTTTGACCCTTCCATGTGAAAGCTCTCTTCGAGAGCTTTCCAGACATATTTTTGTTATATTTTTTGGACCCCAAATTGGGGAGTTATAGGCATTTACATTATTTTTATGACTTTTGGTCATTGGCCATGTGTGAACATGCCCAAATGACCTAAAAGTCACTTATCAATAAGACTTGGTCCCAAATCTCTCATAACTTGATTGGGACTTCTTCAACTTCAGCTTCTCCATCTTCTTCTCCAAATTTCTGCGCAGGTTTCTCTCTCTACTTTCTCTCTCCTCACGCAGCAGCCCACTCCCTTTGTGTTTGGAGCAACCGAGCACACCACGACGTAGCTCTCCGCGGCCTCTTTCAACTGGTATCAGAGCCTTGAGTTGTTCCATCGCGACAAAGTTGCTCGAAGTGCTTTTCACTTCAGCCAATGTTAAGTTGAAGGTGTTTTCTTGCATTTGGGAGAATTTCATCGCGAAAAACCTTTTTTTTTCGCGATAAAAGTGCTGTTTTTGGAAGATTACTTCAGCCCGGAGGAAAGCTGAAGCAAATTTTGTGTTTTTTAGAGAGTTTCATCGCGAAGAATCTCTTCTATTCTTTTTTTTTGTATCCCCACAGGTCTTTTTCAGCATCCACATTGCTGATTTTTTCATCTACAGGTCTTTTGTGGCAGAATTTCTCTCATTTTTCAAGTGGGAGGACATGCACAAAGATTGAGGAAGTGCATACTTGCTGGAAACTTATTACAGCAGGTCATTTCTCTGATTTTACAGATCATATTGCTTCAAAAAATTGGGGCTTTTGTGAAAACAAGCACCCATTGCCTTGGTTTTATATCTATGTATGCTTTTTGTGGTTGAAAAACAACAAATTTGTTGTTTTTGATTCAATTACAGCTTGCTGGAATTTTCTGAAATTTTCTGCAGAAAATTTCAGAAATTGATTTTTGCAAGTTTTGGACAGTTTTTGGGCTTCATTTCTGAGCTATAGTCTCGTAAGGTAATTGCGCACAAGACAACAGGTGAATTTTACCTTTTTGGTGAAATTTTGAAGCTCTTAGTGTTCAAACATGGCCTCTACCTCCTCTGATGTCAAAAGCTTGTTTGAGATCAAGAGATTTGAAGGTAATGGTTTCGATTTGTGGAAAGAGAGAATGTTGGGCATCCTCTTTCTTAAAGATTGTGAAGGGGCTCTTGAGGAAGTCAAACCCGAAGATATGACAGATGCAGCATGGATGAACCTAAACAAAAAGGCCATCACTTACATCAAGATGGCTGTGTCAGATGAAATCTTAGTGGATTTGAAAGGCCTTACAACTGGTTTTGAGGTATGGGAGAAGCTGAAAGCCACTTATGAAAATACCACGCCTGTAAATCAAGTGCATCTTATGCGTAAGCTAGTGTGTATGCAGCTTGATGAGTCAAAAAGTGCGGCTGAGCACTTATCTTTGTTTACAGGTACTCTTTCACAATTGCAGGACTCTGGATTACCTCCATTTGATGATAAGCTTAAGGCCATCTTCTTGTTGATGACCTTACCTGATTCGTGGGAAACATTGGTTGTTTCACTTTCGAATAGCCCCAGTCTTACCTTTGATGGTGTAAGGGGTTCTATTTTGAATGAGGAAATCAGGAGGAAAGCTAGTGGAGAGGGCAGTGGTTCAGCCAATGTGGCTAGAGGAAGAACAGAAAAGAAAAGTGGAAATGTACAGAGGAACAGGAGCAAAAGCAAAGGCAAGGCTGAAGTGACTTGTTATCAATGTGGTAGGAAAGGTCACAAGAAGCCTGATTGCAGATTTTATAAAGCTGAACTAGAAAGAAAGAAGAACACAGGTGACAGGAAGAAAAAGAACACCAAGAATGAAGCACATGATACCTCAAAGGACAAAGACAAAGAGAAGGCCAATGTGGCCTCTAGTGTCATCATTGAGGAGCTATCAGATGCAGAAGATATACTTTGTGCTACTATGGCAGAAGAGCATGCTGAAATTTTTGATGCTTCTATTAATATTCATGCACAAGACATGCAAATCACAAAGAGGGATTTGATTGATGCCTTGCTTACTGTGAATGATGCTTTGTCACAAACATGGATTGTAGATTCAGGTGCATCGTTTCATGTAACTCCTATTAAGGAGTGTTTCACTACCTTTCATGCAGGAAGCCATGGACATGTATATCTTGGAAATAACCATGTTTGTTCTATTGAAGGTATTGGCACAGTGCATCTCACAATGGATGGTACCAATGAGCTGGTTTTGCATGATGTAAGGTATGTACCAAGCATCAAGAAAAGCTTATTGTCTGTTGGGCAAATGGATATGCATGGATATAGTACCCTCTTTGAGAAGGGGTCATGGAAGCTTATCAAAGGCTCTAGGCTGATTGTTAAAGGTACAAAGAAAGGGACTCTTTATTGCTTGCATGGTAAAGCATTGTTGGGCAAGTTTATTGCTTTGGCTGAAATCCATTCACATATGGAATTATGGCATAAAAGGCTTGGCCACATGAGCCAAAAAGGTCTTGATAAACTATGTAATTTGGACAAGTTTGATGCTAAAGGCTCAAAACTTGATTTTTGTAATGAATGCCAATATGGTAAGCAAGTAAAGAATTCCTACTACTCTGGTGTCTCTCGTAAGTCTAATGTGCTTGATCTTGTTCATTCTGATGTTTGTAGCATGCCCATAAAATCTATGGGGGGTGCTCTTTACTTTGTTTCTTTTGTTGATGATTACTCTAGGAAGCTTTGGGTATATTTGTTAAAATCTAAAGATGAAGCCTTTGCTGCATTTAAGAAATTTCATGCATTTGTGACCACTCAAACAGGTAGAAAGCTGAAATGCTTACGTACAGATAATGGGGGTGAGTTTACAAGTGCTGAATTCAATAGATTTTGTGAAAATCTTGGTATTAAGAGGGAGTTAACAGTCCCATACAGCCCCTCTTCCAACGGTGTGGCTGAAAGGTATAATAGGACTTTATGTGAGAGGGTGAGATGCATGCTGTCCACAGCTAATCTCCCTCATGGATTTTGGGGAGAGGCTTTGAAAACTGCAGTTCATGTTTGCAATCGATCCCCTCATATGTCCTTAAAAGGTGGCATTCCAGAAGAGGTTTGGTCTGGCAAACCAGCTTCATATGACCACCTACGCATCTTTGGTTGCGATGCTTTTGTGCATATAAGGCCTGAGTTGAGAAGCAAGTTAGATGCAAAGTCCATGAAAGGAATCTTCATGGGTTATGGAGATGAAGGTGAAATGGGCTACAGGATTTGGCTACCTCAACTCAAGAAGGTAATACGCAGCCGAGATGTTGTATTTAATGAGGCAAGGCTGCTCAAAAATAATTGTGCCTCTAAAGATGACCATAAAAGAGTCAAATTTCAGCATGTACAGCCACCAATTAAATCTGATATGAACCCTCGGGATGCACCACATATGGCTGGAAATGACAATGAGCCCGTGGTTATTGAGCCAGATGATGCTGGACAGCAAAATGATGATCCTGAAGGGCATATGCAGCCACCTATTCATGCTGAAAACAGGGCTGGAAATGATGTGCAACAGCCCATTAACAATGGACATGTTGATATACCTCCTGATGTAGATCCATTGCCAGATAATGTGGATCATTGGGTAAGAAGATCTACACGTGCTAGGAGGCCAATGAACAGATATGATCCCTCTATACATTACATTATGTTATCAGATGAGGGTGAGCCTCTTACTTATAAAGAGGCAAAGCTATGTGAGCACAAGAAGAAGTGGGAGTTAGCCATGCAGGAAGAGATAAAGGCCTTGCATGCAAATGATACTTGGGATTTGGTTGAGTTACCCAAAGGAAGGAAAGCCATTCCCAACAAGTGGGTGTACAAAATCAAAACTGTTGATGGCAAACCCAAGTATAAGGCAAGGCTGGTTGCTAAGGGATATGCCCAAAAAGAGGGCATTGATTTCCAAGAAGTGTTCTCTCCAGTGGTGAAGATGACCACTTTACGTGTGTTGTTTGCTCTCACAGCTGCCTTGGATTTGGAATTATTCCAAATGGATGTTAAAACAGCCTTTTTGCATGGTGATTTAGATGAAGAGCTGTACATGAAACAGCCAGAAGGATATGCCATTCCTGGAAAAGAGCATCTGGTATGCAAACTGAAAAGGAGCTTGTATGGGCTGAAACAGCCCCCAGACAATGGTATAAGAAGTTTGATGCATTTATGCTCAAACATGGGTTTAAAAGAAGCCATGCAGATCATTGTTTGTACACGAAAAAGGATGAAGATGGAAGCCCAATTATTCTTGTACTGTATGTAGATGATATGCTGCTGGCTGGGAAGAAAAAGAGCACTCTGAATGCTCTAAAACAGCAGCTGAACTCTTCATTCTCAATGAAAGACCTTGGGGAAGCTGAGCATATTCTTGGTATGCGTATAAAAAGGGATAGACAGCAGCATACTTTGCAGGTATCCCAAGAAAAGTACATTGAAAAAGTGCTGGACAGATTTAATGTGGCTGATGCAAAGCCTCTTGGAGTGCCATTGCAGCCACATGTTAAGCTTTCCAAGGATGACTGTCCTAAAAATGATGATGCAGCCAATTACATGAAGAGTGTTCCATATGCATCAGCTTGTGGTTCACTTATGTATGCTATGGTTGCCACTCGGCCAGACATTGCTCATGCAGTGGGAGTTGTTAGCAGGTTCATGGCGAATCCTGGTAGAGCTCATTGGGAGGCAGTCAAATCTATCTTGAGATATTTGAAAGGGACCAAAAGTAAATGCTTATGTTATGGAAAGGGTCCATTGGAGTTAAAAGGATTTTGTGATTCAGACATGGCAGGTGATGTGGACACACGCAAGTCCACAAGTGGCTATGTATACATACTTGCAGGTGGAGCTATTTCATGGTGCTCTAGACTTCAGAGGATAGTTGCACTATCTACTACAGAGGCTGAATATATTTCAGCCACAGAGGCTTCCAAAGAAGCCATTTGGTTAGCTCGCCTCTGCAGTGAGTTTGGGATGCCTGAAAAGGCACCTCTTCTTGGATGCGATAGCCAGAGTGCCATATGTTTGGCAAAGAATGCCATGTTTCATGCTCGCACAAAGCATATTGATGTGAGATATCACTTCATCAGAGAGGTGTTAGAGGATGGCCTGATCACTTTGATCAAGGTCAATACTTCACAGAATCCTGCAGATGCTCTCACGAAGTGTCTACCCAAGGCACAACATCAGCTATGTATACAGATGGTGGGAGTTACTTAGTTTAAAGGAGCCTCCTTGGTCCTTTAAGTGGGAGGTTGTTGGGGATAAAGGCCCCAAGGACTCTCCTTTTGTATATTTTGACCCTTCCATGTGAAAGCTCTCTTCGAGAGCTTTCCAGACATATTTTTGTTGTATTTTTTGGACCCCAAATTGGGGAGTTATAGGCATTTACATTATTTTTATGACTTTTGGTCATTGGCCATGTGTGAACATGCCCAAATGACCTAAAAGTCACTTATCAATAAGACTTGGTCCCAAATCTCTCATAACTTGATTGGGACTTCTTCAACTTCAGCTTCTCCATCTTCTTCTCCAAATTTCTGCGCAGGTTTCTCTCTCTACTTTCTCTCTCCTCACGCAGCAGCCCACTCCCTTTGTGTTTGGAGCAACCGAGCACACCACGACGTAGCTCTCCGCGGCCTCTTTCAAACTGTACAAAAAATGCTAAGTCCAAAATGTAGAATTGTTGGAATGTGGACCATATGTACATTGACTTCCAACAATCCCTCCTTCAATGTTATATTGGTACAAACTTCAGTAACCTGCATATCTTCTCATGATTATCTCTAGTCAATGCTTTGGTAAAAATGTATGCAACATTCTCACTAGAAGGAACATAAACCAGCTCAATGTGCTTCTTTGCTATCTGCTCTCGAATATAGTGGTAGTATACCTCTATATGCTTTGTCCTTGCATGATGCACTCGATTCTTTGCTATAGCTATTGCACTCTGGCTATCTGAAAATATCTGAATGGGTTCATGTACTCTCACATCTAGATAACTAAAAACCTTCTCCAACCAAACTGACTCTAGAGTGGCGGTAAATGCTGCACGATATTCAGCTTCACACGATGAAGTTGCAATAGTGGGTTGTCTCTTCGAAAGCCATGAGATAAGACAATCTCCAAGATAAAAACAAAATCCACTAGTACTTCTTCTAGTGTCTCTATCACCTGCCCAATCAGAATCTGAAAATCTTTTTAGTAACAAATGTATAGATTTCGAAAATACCATAGCATAATTTGAAGTTCCCTTCAAATATCGAAAGATCCACTTTACTGCTTTCCAATGTAACACTGTCTAACTCTACATGAACCTTGATACTTGAGAAACTGCAAACTGTATATCAGGACGTATATTACAAAGATATATCAAGCAACCAACTGCTTAACTATATAAAATAGCATTAAATGACTCTGCATCTGCTACCATCTGTAAAGATGCGTTCTGATCCATAGGTGTTTGCATAGGTTTAGATTCAGTCATCTGAAACCTTTCCAAAAGTTTCTCAATGTATTTTTGCTATGTCATATAGATACACTCATCCTTAAACAAAAACTCAATCCTAAGATAATAATGCAAGATTCCCAAATCATTCACATCAAATGTTTGCTTCAATTGTTCTTTGAACATCTGCAAATCAATCTTCATCTCTGGGACATGTGACTATAATATCATCCACATAAATGATTGCTATAATCATCATACCTGGTTCAGCTTTGACATAAAGAGTTGGAGCTTCATTTGAGTTATGGAAACCAATGGATAAAAGATATGTGTGTATCTTTTCATACCATGCTCTAGGTGCCTTTTTTAAACCATACAAAGCTTTTATAAGCTTACATACCAAACGTTCTTTACCTGTCTCGTCAAAACCTTCTGGCTGCTGAATATACACATCCTCATGTAAATCACCATTTGGAAGAGCAGTCTTTATGTCAAGTTGATATATATGCCAACCAAAATGTGCTTCTAAAGCAAGTATTGGCCTAATAACTGTCATCCTAGACGTAGGAGCGAATGTCTCATCATAATCAATACCTTCTTGTTGTGCATATCCTTTGACAACTAATTTGGCTTTGTACCTGTCAATAGTACCATCTTCTTTCCTTATGATTTTGAAGATCCATTTTACACCTATAGCTTTCTTTCCCTCTGGTAACTCACATAGCTGCCAAGTTTGATTCTTATGAATAGAATCAATCTCTTCTTGCATAGCTTTTCTCCAAATAGGAATGTTAAGTGCATCTTTAACACATGCAGGTTCATCTTCAACTGTTGTAAGTGCCAAAATATCATGAATCTCAAAGTCTTCAGCAAAACTTACATGATCTTTTTGTTTTTGTCTAGTCTGACTCCTTGTTCTTCCTGTAAAAGTCTTTATACCACTATCTTTCCATGTCTGATATAACCAAGTAGGTGTATCCTTAAATAGTGGTGATATTCTTTCTGACCCTTCAGCTTCCATAAGTTCTAGAACTTGTCCTTACTTTCTTCCATTTCTGGAGCTAAAGTCTCATGTGGAATTGAATCTATAGAAGGTTGTGAAATTCCTCTTTCTTCAATCCTTTCTTGAATCTTAGGAATTTTAACTCCCTCCTCATATGGCTGAACATGTAAATCCAAATTCCTTCTAAAAAATCCATAGTCATTTTCACTAATGAACTCTGGAATCCCTGCTTCTTTATAAACCTTATTTTCAGCAATATAAACATTACGTGAAAGAATAACTTCACCTGTCTCTAGAACATAAAACCTGTAGCCTTTGCTCTCAACAGGATATCCAATAAAAACAGCTTTCTTTACCTTTACATCTAGTTTGCCTCGACCCTTTTTCTCAACATGTACATAAGAAAGTGATTCAAATACTCTGAAATAATTCACATTAGGTTTTCTACCATAATAACCTTCATAAGGTGTGATTACCTTTAAAGCGTTTGTAGATGACATGTTCAAAATGTGATTAGCTTTATGTACTGCATCAAACCAGAATTATGGTGAAAACTTCTTGGACGCCATCATGCTCCGCATCATCTCCACAAGTACTCTATTCTTCCTTTCTGCAACACCATTCTGCTGAGGAGTATAAGCAATAGTAAGGTGTCGAGTAATACCTTTCTCTTCAAGAAATGTCTAGAACTCATTTGACAAGTATTCTCCACCTCTATCACTTCTGAGAATATGGATTGTTACCTGACTTTCATTTTCAACCATAGCTAGAAATTTCTTGAATGTAAGAAAGACTTCTGACTTCAACTTAAGACCATAGATTCATGAGTATCTCGTAAAATCATCAACGAATAGAACAAAATACCTAAAACCTTGAATAGAGTCTGCTTTCATAGGTCCATTCACATCTAAATGAATAATCTGCAATTTCCTCGTAGCTATAATATGACCATGTTTCTTGAAAGGTAGTTTATGCATTTTACCTTCAAGACAACCTTCACATATATTTGAATCATCGGGTAGCTTGAATGAGGGTAAACTCTCAACCATACCTCTGTCTTTGATATTCTTGAGAGCTCCAAAACTAATATGTCCAAATCTCTCATGCCATAGCTTCATATCTTCCACCGGTGACGAAGATTTGACCACATATGCCTGACTGATTTTTGACAAAACAAAAATCCCTCCTTTATGCTCACCTTGCAAAATACACTTCTCTTCTTTGTGTGTCAAGATCTTACAAAGATCTCTTTCCAATACAACTTTGAAACCATCACCTAAAAATGCATATATAGATAGCAGATTCTTCTTCATTTCACGTACATATAAAACATCAGAAATCTGAAAATCACCACCTTCTCTTGACTTTAGGGTTACTGTACCTATTCCCACAACATCTAAACCATTGCCATCTGCAACAGTAACTCTTCTACCTGTAGAAAAGAGAAGAAAACACATCTCTGCAACCTGTCATATGCTGTAGCACCTGAGTCAAATATCCAAGGATTTGCTGAAAGAACTTGTCAAGCTTCCTCATAAAAAGCTACTTCCTCAATAATGATACAGGCATAAGAATCACCTTGAGATTTCCCTTTTTTATCATCTTCTGCAACATACCTTTTTCTTTTCTGCTTCAATCCTTTTCTGACAAACTCCTATGAAATATCCAGGTTTCTTGCAATAGTGGCATAATGCTTCCTTCTTCTTAGAAGACTTCTCTTTAGATGTAGTAGAAACAAAATCTTCTAGCTTGAGATTATCAAATTGTGTGCACATGACCTCCTTATATAGGTTTGTACTCCCAAATAAAGCTACAGCGATCAATTTTGCGAAAATCTGATTTTTAGCCCTTCAATTATGCTATCGTTATTTTTAACGTTGGCTTTTGCTTTTCCTCTTTTAGAAACTTGCGATCGCTAAATTTGGCTTGATTTTAAATTTGATCGCCCAACTTAACTTGCTTTTGGTTAAAATACTTCATAACCTAGCTTTTTACTGTTTGGACTTCCAGAAATGCTTTTCCTCCATTTTGGGCTAAATTAGAGTTTGATTTTTCTCCCTGTTCTAACCTCTGATGAAAAAATGAAGCATACCACTAAATAGCTCTTGCTAAGCTCTATCTATCTAGCCTAAAAAAGTTTTAACCAAACTATACAAAAAATGCTAAAGTCCAAAATGTGGAATTGCTGGAATGTGGACCATATGTACATTGACTTCCAACATCATTATCACCACCATCATCAAGAGCAATATCCTCCTCATGAACAATATCCTCAAGTACATGGCTCTTCACAATGGTATAACAAGATGAAGAAGGGATCTCACCATCATGTTCTTCTTACAATGAAAGAAGTCTATGATCATCCTCTTCTTTCTCTATCGTTTCTAATGTCACTTCTATTTTGTGAAATCCTCTTTCTTTGATTTTGCATACAAGACGTAAACTCATATGAATATACACCAGCTTTTCAACATTTCTTGCCTGCAATTTATTTCTCTTTCTTGTACGTATCAAAGAAAAGGTACTCGAATTCCTTTCACAAGGGGAAGCACAAGACCCTTGAGAAAGCACACGAAGAGCCAAGTTCTGCAAATTGGGCACACTTGCCCCAATTGTTTCCTACAATTTCACAGCATTATGCATTTTGCTTTCATAGACTCGCATGTCCATTTCATCGATTAAGACTCCTTGCTTTTTTATACCGCCACGTGTATATCCAACCCGCATGCACCTCTAGATCCAATCGTGGAGATTTACTCTTCCAAATAGGATGAAGCATAAATGTTGCTTCATGAAGAGGCGAATGTAAGATATTCCACCTTTCAACACATTAATATTTAACTTCTTCAAGTCTTGTTGAATCAAGGCTCTCTATAGAAGAAACTCAATCATTCTATCTGCAAGTTCATAAATGAGACCCATAGTGGCCCCTTCTCTATCGGCCAAGCGCAAGACTTTCAAAATAGGAGCACATATTTTAACAATATCCCTTGCTTGTCTCCAAAAAAAAATGCACTAAGGATAATAGAAGATACATCTGCTTTTTTGGTTCTAGCAACTTTTTTTTCTAGTGTACTCTTGGCTAACCATCAAAGATCTCAAGCCATTGTACACACTCTCATCAAGCAATTTTGACAACATAATAAACATGTATGCAAATCTGGTTTGTGCTTGCTTTACCGAATCTTTGGTGCTATGTTTCCTGAATAAAGCAAGCGCACTAGGCTTCATCGTGACAAATATCACAACTTTCACAGCATTATCCAAAATAGGCTTCACCCATTCCAAACGGCCAATATCTTCAAACAACAAATCCAAGCAATGGCATGAGCATCGTGTATAAAAGACATGTGGCCATTGTTGCTCAACTAAATATCCAGCTCTTACACAATTAGATGCATTGTCCATGCATATCAGGACTACATTCTTTGGCCCCACGTTCATTAGGGCATCTTTCAAGATCTCAAATATGTATTTACCTTATTTAACCTCACATGAGGTATCCACATACTTCAAAAACATAGTGCCAAAAATGCAACTGGCCATACGGTTGATGATTGACCGATTTCTAGTGTAAGACCAACAATCACATACAACGCTACATCCAAATATTTTCCATTTCTCACGTATTTCCAACAACTTGTCCTCTATGCATCTCACTTCTGCATTATGCTCTTTCGCTCTCAATTGTTGGTATGAGGGAGGCTTATAACTTTGTCCTACTCTTCCAATTGCATTAAGCATTTGGATGAAATAAGGACTTTTGAATTTCCAAAAGGGAATATCTTATGCAAAAAAGAAGCGTCGGACAACTTTATCACCCTCTTTTCTAGCCTGCATATGATATATCACAAGCTTTATCCAATGCTCCCTTTCCACGTTTTAGTCTCTTGTATATATGCCCACTTGATGAATCATTGAGTACAATTTCATCAAATGATGCTCCGTTATTTTTCACATTTTCACATACATGTGAGGATTGTGATGGCATATCCATGTAACTCCCACCTTGTGATGAGCCCTTTACATGTAACTTTCTACATGCATCTCTTACATGTTGAGGTGCATGTTCACATTTCCCTACACCATATCCCGTTAAGCCAAGGATATGTGCTCGTACTCTATTTGCACCACCATCCCAAGAATGTGAACAGAATTTGCATTTCACTATCCAATTTCCTTTAGGCAAAGCCTTTAATTTCTCAACGAACTCCAACTCTCCTCCTCCTTTGCGTGGCATCTACACAAGAGTCAAAAACAAAAAACTTAGATCCAGATTATTAGAATGATGGATGCATCATGTGACATGCATCATACATATTATAAACTACAATTCAAATTTGAGCACGACAGATACATCATGCATTCATGTATGATGCATGCATGCATCGTGTAATGATGCATGCATGAATTAATCATGATGTGTGCATGATGGGCCATGGACCATGGAAGATGCTTCAGCCTCGAAATTGATATATCATTTGCAACTGCCTGCATATGTTTCAATCTAAACAGTACATGTTCGATGACATGCATGATGTCCATATGGCATAAGTTCGCTGCTCAAGTTTCAAATTATGCTGCAAAAGGACTGAGGGCTCAATCTTCAGATGGCCAACCTATTAATCCCATACATGCTACAGTGCTCACTGCTTCAGTCTACATTACTCCAAATTGAAGGCCAACATGTGTCTTTACCCTTAACTTGAAGCTTGGAAGTTCTACAATCTACTGTGTTCGTGTCTGTAGAGTGGACACTGGAGATCTCATTGCTTAGAGCTAGCCTCTAAGTCGTCACACCATGGTGTAGGCTGTAGCTATAGGCTCAGTACTGTAGCATACCCCACGAGCAGAGGGCATAATCAACACTCAGGAAATAACGCCTCTACGAGCAGCGTCAGTCTTCCCCCCCCAAAAAAAAAAAAAGAAAAAAATCTGCAATAGCCCCGTCAGGTACCTGGCCGTAGAACGGACGTTACTTCCTCCGCTCTTGATGAATCAGGAAACAACACTGCATATAGGTATGTGTAATAATAATAAATCCTCATTCATAAAGGATAAAATGTGCTAAGAATGATGCATCAACATTTTGATACATTGTTCTATGTATATGGACTGTGTAGGTGATACATCATTGTCGTTTAGCTAGAAGTTATCCACGCAAGTATGTTTCAAGGGGGGATGAAGGAGATTATGAAAGATGTGGTGGATCCTCTAACACTACACCATGATACAAAGACAGAGAGATGAGACTTTGAGTGGATTTAGCACAAGCATCAACTTATCTTCTAGTGAAGACAATGGCTTGGGACCAAAAGCTGCAAAGATTGCAAATACATTTGGACATATAGAGTCCCATAGCACATCATCATTGGGTAATACATTTGATGATGAGCCCATAGATGATGATGACTCTATTGATGATATTGGGGAGTCACCTTAGTTTATATTTTATGTACATAGTAGTGTGATAGTTATCACTTGAATCATGGATGTTATCATGTTTGATATATTATGATTCGTCCATTCTCGATATGGATTCTGTTGACTATTGACACGGTCTTACCCATTTTGTATGAGTCATGTCATGTCATTAATTTATACATTCTGCTCTTTTTAAGTGATGAAAATGTCCATGATCACTATCCCATATGATTCTATGAATCATGATTCAAACTGAAATTTCAAACTGAAATTCAAATCCATTGTTCAATGTTAAGTTTTAACTTTGAAATGCTATATTTAAGTCTATTTCAATTTTAAATTTTCAACATCTCATGTATGATGTATAGAGTATACCATGCTGTGGGCCTGCATAGAGTAAAGAAGAACAATGGATAAACTTTAAAAAGAAAGAAAAGGCTTTACACATGACCAGCTAACTTATACTCTCTTTTTTTTCTTAATACACATGCCTAGCTAGCTTAGCCTCTATTTAAGGCAACAGAAATTCTAGAAGCAGAATACTAAAAAGAATAGTGCTTTTAAAAGTGATAGGGAAAATATCTCATTGACCAATATATATAGTAGAAAGAGAGAAACGTTTGCCATCTAATTCTTTTAAACTTTCCATGCTTCATCAGTGTGTATGTTCCAAACATCGAGTTTCTAGGAAGATTTCCGCGTAGCAGACCAGGTGATACAGAAAATCATCTGGTATATCAGAATAGGAATCCTGACAAAAGGGCTTAATTCATTGCTTTGCTTCGAGTATATCCAAAAGAAGCCCCGAATCTTTCCACAGTTCAACGCGAAATAGGAAGAAACTCATCGAGCGAAGTGAAAGATGGTCGAAAACACCAATCAAGAGAGGTCACTTGGTCCACGTAAATTAACACGGAAGAAAGAGTAAAAGATCAACCTTTCTTGACCAGCCGTATCCCAGATTTGAGCCTTGATGAGCTTGTTGTCCACAGTAATAGTGCGTGCGGCAAATTTCACGCCGATGGTAGATTTTGACTCGAGACTAAATTCGTTGCGCGTGAATCGAGACAATATATTCGACTTTCCCACCCCGGAGTCACCGATCAAGACAACCTTAAACAGGTAATCATATTCCTCGTCCCCCCTGTATGCCATGAAAACTCGATATACCGGCCCAATAAGGCTATTCTGATTCAACCAATGACATTCAAGAACAGCTGGCTATCAAAAAAGAGGCCTGCAAGCAGAATATCAAAAGAAACAGGAGAACTGCGGAATCAACTCGAAGCAAGCGACTCTACGAGCTGATTGGATTGGGACAATGCCAGGCTCGGGATTTGCCTCCATCACATGGACAGTAACAGCAAAAGAGTTCTACACTGCACGAAAGTGGCTACTCATGCGTTCGCGAAATGGTTTCTTTTTCATGCTCTGAAACAACCAGGCTGCGGGCCCTTGATTGCATTATTTCCTCGCTTCACCGAATTCAGAGACGAACTCATGGTGCGTAATTCGAGAGGATTTTCGATTTAAGTGTTGAAAATTATTTGGGATACGGTGAAGGTAAAATTAATATGGTATATATAATTCAAGATAAAATAATCTTGTCTAAGGAGTCCACGCACATTAGCTTGGTTGGATGGTGTTGGAAGCAGTCATTAGCTTGGTTGGATGGTGTTGGAAGCAGTCAGAGGCATAGAAGATGCGGAAGCATGTAACGACAGAGCAGTGAGCCAATGGAATCTTTTTTCAAAGAATCATGTTTTAAAAATACTTTTCAAAAACCTCCAACAGTGATTTTTATCACTATTGTAACATATGTAACATAGAAAAACCCTTTTCTTAATTTCTAGCTCCATTTTGTGCAAGCCGAGGAGTCCTCGAGCTTGAGGAGCTTAGGTAGAATGCGCATACCAATTTTTGTTATTTTTAGACACCGTTTACCCTTCCAAATAGCATCTAGGACCTAATTTTTAACTATGCCAGTCACTAGATGTGAAACCGATCAAAACTAGTCTAGAAACTATAAAAAGAGCTAGAGAGCTCATTTTTTAAGTTAGTTGGTGTGAGCATAGAGTTACTTTGAGCTTGTAATAGTGTTCTTGAGCAATAGAGTGGATTTCTCACCTTCCATTGTGTCTTTCTTGTCTCTTCGTAGTGTGTGTGTATGTGTGTGTTCATCTTTGTGCTTCTCACCTTCACTCTCACATCATCTCACATTCACGATCTTCATATCACTCCTATCTCTTCCGCGGATTGACAATTAAGGAGGTGAAGCTTCTTAACGTGGTTCTCACCATTGTGCTAGAGCAACACCAAATTTGGCGCCATTGCCGAGGATCGAGTTTAAAACGAATGTGTGATAGTAAGAGTATAGCAAGAAGTGACGTTGGAAGGTAAAATTTCAGTTTTTGTTGTTGTTTTTAGTTAGTTTTTAGTGTTTTTCACCTCCCCCACACTCCATCTTCATCACTGCATCATCATCTTCATCCCCAAAAAAATCAGAAAATTCACCATATCCACCCATTCTCCTCATTTCCCCTCATTTGTGCATGCGAGAGAGTGAGAGAGAGCTTTTGTGCTTGCATGTGCTTTTGTTTTCTTGAGTTTTCTTGCAGGTATAGAGCTCTAGTGCATCAGGAAAGCTTGGAAAACGTAAAATTTTCAGTTTCTGTCAGAAATTTCCGACTGTGTCAGACCATCGCGATGGTCTGCAAAGTTCGGATTTTGAGGAAGGCGAGTTCACCACCGTGTAGGCGACCCCTGCGTGTATAGGAATCCATAGCTGCATCTCAAAAAATTGCATTTTGGTGGACCATCGCGACGGTCTCAGACCATCGCGATTGTGTCACACCATCACGATAGGCTCACGCCATCGCGACGGCTCGGCCGGACCATCGCGACGGTCTCACGCCATCGCGACGGTTCATTTGGACCATCGCGACGGTTCGCGGACCATCGCGACTGTTCGGTTGACCCCACACCATCGCGATTGGCTCACACCATCGCGCCGACGCTGCCACGTGGCAAGCTAGACCATCGCGACGGCTCGCACATCACGCCATCGCGACGATACACTCAGACCATCGTGACAACTCGAATTTTGGACCATCGCGATTGGCTCATGCCATCGTGCCCTGACCATCGCGAGTGGCTCACGCCATCGCATCTGTGACCATCGCAACGGTTCACTTTGGACCATCGCGATAGTTCACGTTGACCGTTGACTGACGCCATCGCGATTGTCCGCCTGATCGAGCCATCGCGACGGTTCACACTCACGCCATCGCGATTGTTCACTTTTGGACCATCGCGACCGTGCACTTCAGACCATCGCGATTGCTCATCTTCACGCCATCGCAATCATTCACGTCTAGACCATCGCGACGGTTCACATTCACGCCATCGCGATCGCGATCATCTCAGACCATCGCGATTGTGCACCCCATCGCAAATTTTAGGGTTTCATTTTTTGGCCAATTTTGGGGCTATTTTTGGGAAATTTTTGGGTGATTAGACTCATAGGAGACCCCTTAGCTCATATTTGAAGAAAAAACTTGTTTGTTAGTTTTTACCCCCCAGGGCCTGAATGGTCATAACTTTTTCATCCGAAGTCCATTTTTTGAGCTTAATAGCTCGTTAGAAAGCTCTTTACGAGTACTACGTGACCTCAACTGTTTTTTTCTTAAAGAATACGTCTATTTTTAGATAATCTATTTTGAGGTTGACCTAGTTTGGGACTAGAAAGCCAGGGGGCAAGCATTAAAAAGTTGGGCAAAGGGGAAGGGACTTAAAAGGTGTATATACTCAAGTGCTTGATCATCCATTTGTGAATTGGTCTAATATTGGATTTTTCTAGATCTAACAAGGGCAATCAAAGGCAACCAAAGCAAGGCTGTGAAGGGCATAAAGCTTGGGAAGTGCGGCTTCTTGGGCATCATAGCAACCAGAAAAGCTGACTCGAGGTTGGAAGATTACTCAACCCCCTCAGTCAATTCTTAGCTTAGGATAAATGGTAGTATTGTGGATTTAAGACGATAGGAACGCCTCAAGTTCAAGAGAATTAAATTTATCAAGTACAAGACTAAAGACAAAGGTGTGTGATACGAAAACCTAAAGGAAAGAACATAAGTCTGACAGAACGAGAACTCAAAGTCCCACGGAAAGTCGAATTCCTGACGCATACATTAAGACAAGAATCTAAAGAAATCTAAAAAGAATCAAGAAAGTAATAACAAAGAATCATTGATGATCTGAGCGTGTACTGAGTGTGCAAGGAAGAAAATTAATGAACCTTAGATCGGGCAAACATATAGGCAAGTCAGATCAACGAAGCCTTAGATCATCAGAGGCAAGTGTAAGAACTACTGAACGATCATGGGCTCAACAATTGAACACTAGTTATCCCTACGAGAGCTCAGATACTAGTGAATCAAAAATGGCATTTAGCACAGAAAGACCAGAAGGAGGGTCGAATGTAGCCTATTTAGAAAAACCAGAAGGACCCTATAGAACACAACTAGAGTTTCTCCGAACCAACCGATTAGGTGCTCGCATCTATGAGGATGGTTTGCGAAGGCAAGTGGTGCAAATGCACAACCCCGATCAACCCATTGGATTGGAACATCCAGTGGTGAAATTCGAGAGAGACACGTACATAGACAAGGAAGGAACAATGTACATCTTAAGTACGAAGCCAAACAATACGAATGAGTTTGGTGTGATTCAGCTAGAGACGGAAACTAAATCTCAAGGAAAAGAACCATTAGAAGAGCCTAGAACACCTAGAGGGAAATCTGTACTGACACGAGTACTAATCCCTGAATGGATCCCTCAAGACAACAGAAGCATCGAGTTGTTTGTAAATAAAGAAATTGATGAAGCCTTTTGGAGATACAAGACAGAACTACTTAGTGAAGTAGGTATCATCACGATATACGAGTTCAAGGACCCGGATACACCTGGAAAGGTTGTATACCTGGATGAGACTTCAGAAAGAGTCTTTGTGGTGCCTAACCATGCTAAAAACACATACACATGGAGAGGTGAATTGGTATTCCCTCCATCTAGAACAAACATGAATACAAGCCAACAAGGGGCAGGAACATCATCAGCCCTTGGAAATCAAAGAGAAAAGAATAAAGAAAGACCCAAAGTAAGCTTCACTCATCCCATAGGGAGAGATAGAACAACCACGGACACTAATAGAGCGGATAGACAAAGAGATCATGGAATACCAGGTGGTAGAGATGATTTTCCTCTACCTAGACCACGTGAACACGCAAGAATATTGAGACCCACTCAGTTAGTGAAATCCATGAAAAATTATTTTGATTGGACAGGAGATCCCTATGACCATGTCGCAGAATTCAAGCAAGTACTAAGAGCAGAACAAGTCGAAGACATGTTCATGCAATACAACGCATTTGGACTAACATTAAAAAATACCGCTTTAACTTGGTTCCAACCATTGCAACAAAGGCAATTTATGGACATCCATCACTTTTTAGAGTCATTCATCACTGAATTCTCTAAAAGTGGGATTAGACATGACACGTCTTCGTTGATTCATAGCTTTAAACAGACCCCTCAAGAAACAGTCAGATTGGCAGGACGTAGGTTTAGACAATATGTTGAACGATGTCCAATGCAAGAGCTACCCTCACAAGCCAAACAAGTGTCATTATTCTTAGATGGCTTGTTGAGCTCTAAACTATGCTCCTATGTGTACCTAAAAGAACCCAGAACGCTAGAGCAATGTGTGAGAATATGTATAGACATTGAGGACAACTTAGGAGATGAGTTTGAACTCTCAAAGGTCTATAAGGACTCAGACTATTCATCTCTAGCATCCACAAAAATGTCTAGCTCGATAGAGGACCTAGCAGAAAAAGTGGCCCAGAAACTAGGAGTTTCTAGTAAACCTAGGGTGCTAACAAACAAGCATTGTTACACCTGTGGTGGTGATCATATGGAAAATGTGTGTCCCAATGCACCACAACCACAAGCCAACCCTAGTGGCCAATACTGTACAATTGAGAGAAGATACACGAATCATACGGCTCAGGACTGCCCATACAACAAACAAACAGTGAGACAGAACTACCCGCAAGCATACCAGCAGCCAGGTAGGTATCAAGGCCAATACAATGCTCAACCTTATTACTATAGGCCTCCTCAGAACTAACCATACCACGCTCAACAGAGACCTCAACCTGTCTTAGCTAAGTAGCCACCCCCACCAGCGAATGTCATCTCAGTCAAATACGCTGCTGCAGAAGAGAACCTAAGTAGGGCCTTAGTGCCTTGTTCACCTTTGATCACAGAAAGTGACCCGAACTCAAACAGTTTTGACTCTATGATGGCTACATGATGGCTACAATTCGCCACTGGCTCCCTAGATTAAAGCATATGGATGATATAGCAGCGCACATGACTGTCAAAATCTTTGACATGATGCAAATGATTTTTAAAGTCTTCCGACGCGTCAAGGCACCTCATGTAAACACCCCGGGCTTTGAGCATGGAAATTTCAACCTGGTATATGATATGAGTACAACGCCATCGCTACGGGTGTGTTATGCCTGGCATTGCAGAATAAAGTACCTACCGGCGTGCTACAAGCAGACGTTCGAAGAGATGTTCACAACCGGCTTCTGGGAATACCATTCAGAGGTATTCATAAGCAGGCCTACACATTTATTACACTTATTTGCCTGTGAACGAATGGTCTATTCCACACACTATCAGCTCCCGCCACCGGAAGAACCGCAACCAATAGACTGGGAGAAACTCGAGGCCGACCTGGCTCGAGGCATTCGTATCTCCGAGCACACCCTCGCTCAAGACCTCCTACAGAACTATATCCGGCAGACCTCACAACAAGGTTCTGTCAGGGACGACAGAAGCGAGAGGGAGGGTGGTGTTGGAAGTAGCCAGAGGCATAGAAGACGCGAAAGCATGTAACGACAGAGCAGGGAGCCAGTGGAATCTTTTTTCAAAGAATGGGTTTTCCATCTCTTGAAGCAGGGGGAAGGTTCAATCTCTATTTATGATAGGACACCTTGTGAGCCTAAGGCCAGTGTAATCATGCTGTATCCAGTTGAAACCAATTGCCTTCGAGTAGTCCTCTTTTGTGTCGCTTTCGGATAGTCCAACCCCTGTTTTGTGAGATACAAGGGGTCCCATGGGTACTATGCCCGCTCACTCGTACAATTGCAATTTCAAAGTTAAAGATTGGGGGAGTAGGCTTCGATTGAACCCCCATTTAACAAAAAAATAATCTTGTCTAGGGTATAATGGTAAACAGATTGAACTTTTAGAGTGAAGGTCTATGGTTAAATACGTGCAAAACAAAATTACTTTAGTCTATGAGAGTGCAGGATAACAAAGATCTGTTGGTGAGAGAAATAGAAAAGGAGTTAAACCAAGTAAAAAACTTGCAGAATGAAGTTTGTGAACTACACGTTTCAGTTAGTGAAGCACAAAATAACATAGGATTTTTATTTGATATACTTCAGGGGAGGGAAATGATCGAGAAAAGAATTCTTCCATTGCTGAGAAAGAAATGTGGAATTTATTTTCAACCCTCCCATTGTGCCAATAGGACCACAAGCTAGTAGTCCTAGGTAAAATCCTACTATGTGAGTTAGTACAGGGCTCGCCTCAGCCTCTCAACCTTTATGCCACTTTAATTGATCCATTTAGAGTGATTAGACCAGTTGCTACCACCATTCCTAAAATAAATCCAATTCTTTTTGGAGATCATTGTTTGGGAGAAGACCTTAAAGATAAGAATAGGAATAAGAATGTAGTCCTTACCTTTTTGCAGAAGTGGATACTTGTGCACCGTTTGTGTAATACTCCATAACAATAAGTTCTTGAAGTTATCTCTAAAGTCGCTTGCATATAAATGATGGATGAGTTTCCAAGAGGCAAACTTACCTCCAATCATTTGGTGCTAGAAGACATTTTCAAAAAGGAGTTCCTTCTTGAAAACGAAGAAGAATGCAACTAGTAGGAATGGGTTCAAGTGCAACAAAGAGGTCATCCATTGTCCAATTATATATCTCAATCAATATAGGGAGATCATTCTTAAGCTTAAAAGCTTAGATGATTTCCAAAAGATGAGAGGTTTTATACGTGGATTAGGCCATTGTTAAAGCACGAAGAGGATCCAATAACATTTGCTCAAATTTATGACCATCATTCATGAATTGACACAGCATTAAGTGCTAATAAGACTAAGAACCTTTATGCATGAAAAACATTGAATTGCTTGAAAAATAGCATCATTCAAGGTATCTTCTTGAGGCATGGACAGCAAGATATAATTCACTTCGTCTTTGAGGTGACTTTGAAATTGATTAACAAGGTAGTCTTCATGATGTTTAGAATCCACCAAATAATGATATCGATCAATCACCTTGTCGTAACAATCTTTTCAACTTTTGGACATGCTCTATCAAATCCTCTATGGTAGTTTGAATCTCCTTGCATATGGAATCCATTGTGCTAGGACTTGATGAAGGTAGTCTTGCCAGAATTTCAAGGGAGCACTAGATTGTGCCCTCTGAATACACTCGAACAAGTTCCAGAAATATGCTTCTGATTAACAAGATCACCCATGCAGGGGAAATAAAACATGAATATAGTGTTGGAGTTAGACGTCTGCGGAAGCACGCGAACAGCACAAGGAAGAAGAAGAAGCTTGGAGCACAACACACAATACTGAATGTATTACTAGAGAATGTACAAAGATAAGTAGCCCATTAGGGCAATAGGCATATATACAAGCGGGGGAAAAAAACCTCCTAAAGAGGGAAAAAAGTGCCCCGACGGTCCTAGTGTGTTCACACACATCACTACCTAAATATATCAACAAATCCCCCCTCGAAGTGATGCGGTGAACAAGAAGCTGGCCCTCATGTATAAGGAAGTGCCAAGCTATGTGAAAATCACTCCACAAAAGGAAGTAAGCCCAAAGCTTTGCGGAAAGCTTCAAAATTCTCCCTAGGCAGAGCCTTCGTGAAAAGGTCTGCTATGTTCTCCTGCGTGGGCACATATGCCAAGTTGATCTCCCCAGTAGACAACCTCTCCCTGACATAGTGATAATGCACCTCAATTTGCTTAGTGCGAGCATGGAACACAGGGTTCCTCGCAACTGCCAATGCTCTCTAACTGTCAGTGAAGATGGTGGTGGCAGAAGATTGGCCAACACCCAAATCAGCCATAAGGCATCTGAGCCACACACACTCAACAGCCGCTATGAAAGCTTCCCTATACTCAGCCTCACAACTGGAAGTAGCCACAGTAGGCTGCTTCTTGCTCAACCAAGATATACATGAGCTACCAAGCATGAAGCAAAAACCACTGGTGGACACACGAGTGTCATATCAACCAGCCCAATCTGAGTCAGAAAAAGCATGCAAATCTGGTGGTAGTGATCCCCCCTTGGGATAAAACAATCCAAGCAGAGAACCTCTCCCTGACATAGTGATAATGCGCCTCTCCCCAGTTGATCTCCCCAGCAGAGAACCTCTCCCTAACATAGTGATAATGCACCTCAGCAAAGAACCTCTCCCTGACATAGTGATAATGCACCTCAATGTGCTTAGTGCGAGCATGGAACACAGGGTTCCTCGCAATTGCCAATGCTCTCTAACTGTCAGTGAAGATGGTGGTGGCAGAAGATTGGCCAACACCCAAATCAGCCATAAGGCGTCTGAGCCAAACGCACTCAGCAATCGCTATGAAAGCTTCCCTATACTAAGCCTCACAACTGGAAGTGGCCACAGTAGGCTGCTTCTTGCTCAACCAAGATATACATGAGCTACCAAGCATGATGCAAAAACCACTGGTGGACACACGAGTGTCATATGAACCAGCCCAATCTGAGTCAGAAAAAGCATGCAAATCTGGCGGTAGTGATCCCCCCTTGGGATAAAACAATCCAAGTAGCCGAGTACCACTCAAGTAGCGAAAGATGCGCTTAACCGCCTTCCAATTCGTGACTCCTGGGCAATGCATAAACTTGCTCATCTGTGAGACAACAAACTGAATATCTGGCCGAGTAATGCATAAGTAAATCAAGCATCCAACAGCCTACTAATAGAGAACATCATCAAATGCATCTCCAGCATCATGAAGACTCAATCGTAAACTTGTCTGCATAGGAGTGGCAATAGGCTTACAGTCTTCAAGGCTAAAACGCTGCAATAATGTGTCAATATATTTGGTTTGACACAAAACCATTCCACCATCAACTTGCATAAACTGAATGCCCAAATAGTGATGCAAATGAAATGAGGCATGCAAATCAGCCTTGAAATCAGCAATATGCTTCTCAATAGGACCAATGAGTGGCATGTCATCAACAGAGACAACAATGATCAGAAGCACATCATTAGCACGCTTAACATATAAGGTGCTTTCAGTTGGACTGTTCTCAAAACCATGTGCAACCAGATAGGCATGTATCTTCTCATACCAAGCACGTGGTGCTTGCTTTAAACCATATAATGCCTTCTTTAACATGCACACCTGGTTTTCATGCCCCTTCTGCACAAAGCCACAGGGCTGAAAAACATACACTTCTTCCTGCAAGTCACCATTCAGAAATGTTGTTTTAATGTCCAACTGATGTACATTCCAACCATGATGGGCTGCAAGTGCACAAATGCTCCGAATAGTAGTCATACAGCATGTAGGTGCAAAGGTCTCATCAAAATCAATGCCTCTTTCCTACGCATAACCCTTTGCCACAAGCCTAGTCTTATACCTATCAACTGCACCACGAGGTTTACGCTTCAGCTTGTATACCCACTTAGTGCCAATGGCCTTCTTGCTAGGAGGCAAGTCACATAAAGACCATGTACCATTCTTCATTATAGCATCATATTCAGATTGCATAGCAGCCATCCAATTTTCTGAATTCTATGCTTCATCAAAGGAAATAGGCTCATTCTCATCACAAAGACTAGATGCAGCCATAACATAGCAATCTGATGCAAAGGAGGCACTATGAGAGCCTGAACGAGTACGATATGACAAAGGTGCATCTAATTTGCTGTCACGCAAAGTTTGCACCAGCCATTTTGGCATAGTTTTTGCCTGCTCAATATCACCTCTCTCATCAACAAGTGCATAATGTAAATCTGCATCAGAAATGGAATGATCTACATCATCATATGAAACCTGCAAAGGCTGAGAAGTTGCCTCATTAGGACCAGCACTAGACTATCCACCTGTAAAAAGAGGCATCAAAGTATCATACATGTCTTTGGAGCTAACAAATGTCTCCTTAGTACATGAAAGCAATGGTTGAATAGCATCTTCCACAAAGACAACATACGGCTAACCAGAATGTGTTTAGTCTGTGGATGATACAGACGATAGCCTTTACTTTCAGAACTGTACCCAACAAAAATACATTTTACTACCTTATCATCCAATTTTCTACGATGTTGTTCAGGCACTAGTGCATATGCGAAACAACCAAAAACACGCAGATGAGCAACAGATGGCTTGCGGTCATGCCAAGCCTCATATGGAGTGATAGACAGCAGCGCTTTAGTGGGACACATGTTCAATACATATGCTGCACACATGACAGCCTCAAGCCAGAAACTATGTGGTAAAGCCTGACTTTTGATCATGCACCTCGCCATCTCCATGAGTGAGCTGTTCTTTCTTTCAGCAACTCCATTCTGTTGAGGTGTATAAGGCACTCTACACTGGTGTTTTATCCCACGTTCAGCCAGAAATGCATTAAAATCAAAAGACATATATTCCCCCCCTCGATAAGAATGGAGGGTGCCCATTTTACATGCTGATAGATTTTCAGCCAAAACCAAAAACTGTTTAAAGCACATGAACACTTCGGACTTTGCTTTGAGTGGATATACCCATGCATGCCTAGAAAAATCATCAATGAAAGTCACGAAGTAAAGGTAATTTCCAAAAGAGGGTGTCTGCATAGGACCACAGACATCATTATGTACAAGCTGCAATTTCTGTGTAGCCTGAACTGAACCATCTTTTGGAAAGGAGGAACACTGCATTTTGTCCAAAATACAGCCTTCACAAACATGTTTTCCAGGTGCCTCAAGTTTGGGCAAAGAGCACATCATTTCATATTTCTGCAGGCGTAGCAAACTAGCAAAATTCAGATGACCAAAGTGTGCATGCCAAAGCTTTGCATCTGACATAGCCTGAGAATCATTTACTGCACATGCCAAATCATTTTCAGATCTTTCATAGTCTATGAGCTTATACAACCCACAACATAAAATGCCAAAAGCAATAATAACATCGCCATTTGACAGATCATAAACTGTACATCTGTCATCAATAAATTTCACAACCAAGACAATCTTGGCTAATGCAGAAACTGATAACAGATTCTTCTTGATCCCTGGCACAAATAAAGCATCTGACAAAGTGAAAGAACTACCATCAGCAGTAGTCAAAATGATCTTACCAACTCCCATAACAGGATAAGAGGAGTTGTTGGTGCATGTAACAGTTTTCCCTATAGGGGCAGGCTCGAGTGAAGAGAAGAAACTGCGCTGCGAGGTAATATGTTTGGTCGCCCCACTATCAAAGTACCAAACATCTGAGTCTACTGCAGACATGCACTGCTCATGAGAAGATGGGTCAAAATTACAAACAGTAGTGAACGCCCATTCTTCTTCCTGCACAAGATTAGCATACTCCGTTTTTGGTGTAGACGCTTCTGCAACAACCATTCCAGCCTCTTTCTTCTTTGCCTCTTTTGCAGCCAGTTTTGGACAGTTCTTTATGATATGATCATTCCCTTTACAGTACTTACAAAACAATTTTTGCTTTTTTGATTTTTTCTCGTTTTGTCTTGGTTCTTCGAATGTGTAGCATTTGCAGATTTCTGCTTACTAGTAGAAGAACTCCATTTTCCTTTGCCCTTCTGACTAGCCAAGAAAGCTTGATCTGCAACATGCATAATGGACCTGTTCTGCCTGGACTGATCTTCCTGCAACAGAACAGAGACTAACTCCTCAAATGACAAGGCATTTGGATTGCCTTTCATCATCAACCAAAGAGTAGAAGCAAAACTCTAATATGAATCAGGAAGACCATTCAGAACGGTCTGCACAAGTGAGCTATCTGGTATAACCTCATCAGCAGAAATCAATTGTTCCTTCAAGTCTTTGATCTTTGTTAGGAAACTGTCCATAGAATCACCTTCATTCATGTGCTCACTCTCCAATTGTTTTCGGAGGTAAGCAACAGGAGCCTCATTCCTAGCTTGGTACAATGTGTTAAGTGTATCCCAAGCATCCTTAGCTGTTCTGCAAGAGCGAATATGAGGAATAATGGCACGTTTGACAAACAAAGCTATCAATGCATATGTCTGGGCATCTCTGCCATCCCAACGAATCTACTATGCAATAGGTGCAGCAAAAACAGAAGCACAAACAGGAATCTGCACAATATCATCTTCGACACCATTTTCATCAACTCAAGCACCTGTATTTGTAGTACTTGTTGTTACAGGTGTAATAGGACGTCTTTCAATACCCTGCACAATGTTCCATAATCCTTTTATAACCAATACATGTCGCATCAAATAAGCCCATAATGGGTAGTTGGTACCATCCAACTTATCCTCAACAACCAACATACATAATACATCACTGCTTTCAGCCATGGCCGATGACTAAAATACCCTGATGCAGAAAATTGACTGTATCTCAAAAAGTTGAACGGAACTGCCCATACGAGTTTTGCTAAACCTGTAGCAGACTTCGAGACGCTTATACTGGTGAACAGAAACATGTATATACCTTTGGCACAAAAATACAAAATAGCCTGCACAAGCACTGCAATAGTGCGTTCGGAGGCCGACACGAGCTCATATCGCGATTTCGGCATCACAAAGCAAAGATGTTTTGATCTCAAAAACACCCTGAGTATGCTCACCAAAATTCATACGATTCTGAGACTGCAAACGGAGGAGTGTCGATGATGCCCTAGATGAAGCGACGACCTGCTCTGATACCAATTGTTGGAGTTAGACGTCTGCGGAAGCACGTGAAGAGCACAAGGAAGAAGAAGAAGCTTGGAGCACAACACACAATACTGAATGTATTATTAGAGAATATACAAAGATAAGTAGCCCATTAGGGCAATAGGCGTATATACAAGCCGGGGGAAAAAAACCTCCTAAAGAGGGAAAAAAGTGCCCCGGCGGTCCTAGTGTGTTCACACACATCACTACCTAAATATATCAACATATAGAATTGTTAAAAGAAGTCCCACAACTCTAGATTGATAGGATAGGTTGCATTATTTGTTATTCAACAATTCATTTATTCATGAATAAGTATAGAATTTTATGGCTAACCCCTATTATTCGAGTGAATTATTTGCTACCATGTCAGCTTATTCAGACAGGAGCGAATAACTTTTGCATGGAAATTCGATGCTTTTTCGATCGAAAACTTTTTTATCGAAATAGTTTTCTATCGAAAACATATCGATCGAATACTTTTTCGATTGAAAATAAGTCGGTCAGATATTGATTTATAAAAGAATGGGCTTAGAGTCATTTTTCATAAGAGTTAATTTGTATTCTACAAACTTACAGTGTCGTACAAAGGACAAGGTATAAGCTCTTGTTAGAATTATTTAGTATCTTAATATTAAGTGTAAAGAAAAATATTTTTGTTTGTGAGTTAAAAGCTATTATGATTGTTTGACTAAACATGGATTCTTACTTCACAATAGTATATGTATGTGTGTGTATGATGTTGAGTAAAATTGTATTGTGATTCTTTGAATTAATATTGATTCTTACTTCACAATAATATGTGTATGTGTATGTGTGTGTATGTCATATCATTGTGAGTGAAAAATCTAATGTGATTGTGTATGTGCATGCATATGTGTGTGTATGATTATGATAGGAAAACCAATTGATTTCTTGGAAAAGGTTTTATCTTCTTTTTTATAATTCAGGGGTTGAGAAGGTGCCACTAAGTGAACTAGAACTTTCTAGGTCTCTAGATGGCTTTGTCTTGTAGAGTTATTAGCACCTTCTCATAACCTTCAATCGTAAAGGGATCCAATGAAGTTTCATCCGATAATATGTGTATGTGCATATGAGTGTATAATTGTGAATGAAAATCTATTGTGATTGTTTGACTCAACATTGATTCTTACTTCACAATAGTATGTGTAAGTGTATGTGCATATGATTGAGAATTTAGAATCTATTGTGATTGTGTGACTCAACATCGATTCTTACTTCACAATAGTATGTGTAAGTGTATGTGCATATGATTGAGAATTCAAACTCTATTGTGACTATTTGACTCAACATTGATTCTTACTTCACAATAGTATGTGTAAGTGTATGTGCATATGATAGAGAATTTAAAATCTATTGTGATTGTCTCACTAAACATTGATTCTTACTTCACAATAATATGTGTAAATGCATGTGTGTGTATGATTGAGAATTAAACTATTGTGATTGTTTGACTCAACAATGATTTTTACTTCACAATAGTATGTGTAATTGCATGTGGGTGTATGATTGAGAATTAAATTCTATTGTAATTGTTTGACTCAACACTAATTCTTATTTCACAATAGTATGTGTGTGTATACAATATGATTGAGAATTAAAATATAGTGTAAATGTTTGACTCAACATTGATTCTTACTTCACAATAGTATGTGTAATTGTATGTGTGTGTATAATTGAGAATTACAATCTATTGTGATTGTTTGATGCAATATTGATTCTTATTTCACAATGGTATGCATAATTGTATGTGTGTTTATGATTGATAATTAAAATGTATTGTGATTTTTTGACTCAACATTGATTCTTACTTCACAATAGTATATGTGTAAATGATTGAGAACTTTAATAGATAGAAAATGTAAATACATAAATTAATAGATTTAAAAACGAGAGATTTAGAGTAGTTTGTATATATTTTACGATATATATTTAGTGGAATTTATATCTTATTTGATATTGATGTATGTTGTCTTTTTGTAGATATAAAGTCTTCATAAAGCAAGCACTATGGGAAAGGGAAAAGAATGGTCATAAGTGATTATTCATCAAGTGGGTAAAACAATCTCCACAATACAATGCAAATGTTGTGGACATCATTATGTAGGAAATGCAACTCAGATAAAAGAGCATCTTTTTAGTACAGGTAATAACGTGAAAGAATGCTCTGATCCAAACAGTGACATATGGGTACACTTTGCAAGTTATGAAAACAAATGTAAATCTCAAGGTATCACATAAAAAAGATTTAAAAGCATGAGTAGTTCACAACACTTTCAAATAGTCCAAGTGTAGAGCAAGAACGAGTAGATGCATCAATGACAAAAAAGGATGCTCATGATATTTCTACTCAAGTATCTCAAACTATTTTTTAGAATAATCGAGATACATGTACTTCATTTTCTCCAGCTACATCAAAAAAGAGTAGACTCGGTGAATGTAGTAAAAACATTGGATCTAATAATGTGTCACCATGCTTTGTCCGTACTAAATCACAAAATACGAAACCTATAGCTTTTGAAAAGCAAGATTGTCTTGAGCTTCATCTTAAATGGACTCAACCATTTTTAGCATGTGGGATTGCTTTCAATGTTATTCGTAATTCGATTTTCAAAGATGCTTTGATGTCAATTGCACGGAAAGGATTCACCATGCCAGATTACAAAAAAATGAGAACATAGTATGTATATAAAGTGAATATATAAAGTGAAAAAAAAAGTATTGAAGCTATTTTAAAGTGAACAATGCTTGATTATGTAACCATGTATGGATGTACAATAGCATTGGATGGATGGAAGTTGTTAGAAGAAGCCATTGATTAGTTTCATGGTTATATGTCCAATGGGAAGCATATTTTTGGAAGCTATTGATACTTCTCTTAAAGATAAAAGTTTAGCTTTTCTTGTAAAGATATATGAACATGCTATATCACATGTGGGAGTTCAAAGGATGTGATTGCAATAGTGACTTATAATGCATCTAATTTTCAAAGTGTTGGAATTGCAATTCAAAACATGTATGAAGGCATTACTTGGGTTCCATGTGCAGCTCATACACTAAAGCTATTATTGAAAGATATAGGTAGATTATCTTTCATTAAACAAATTTTATCAGATGAAAATCATGTGGTCAAATTTATCAAAGAGCATCAATTTTCATATTCGCTCTTTCGTTCAAAATCTCCCAATAAAGCACTTCATATCTTTTGTGATACACTGTTTGCAACTACCTATATTGTGCTCAATGGATTATTGGAATTCAAACCAGCTCTTGTAGAAATGATTGCTGATCAAAGATGGGAGGCATGGCTAAAGGATCCCTCTTATCATGTTGCGGCTTTGAAGTGTACGTCTCTAATACAGTCACAAAATTTTTGGCATAGTCTTGAAAAAATTATCTATATCACTAAGCCTTTTATGGAACTTTTACGAATTGTTGCTACTCATAAGTTTGTGATAGGAAAAGTTTATTGGATTATGTCGAAAGCTATTCAAAAAGTGAAAGGCTTTAATCAATTTTCATTACGAGAAAAAACACAGATTGTATCGTTAGCAGAGAAAAGATGGGCACAAATGCATACTCATTTACATGGAATAGTGTTTGTCTTGGATCCAACATTTCAACTCAATGGTCAAGTGTCAAAGAAAGAATTCATGGCAAATTTCAAAACCACATGTCAATTATTACTTCCAGGTACAGACGGTTGAGATGCATTACACCAAAGAGTCGATTATGTAAATCGAGAAGGATATTTTGGAGATTTATGGCACATTGAAGTGATTCAAAAGCATCCACCTCCTATATCGTGGAAATAGTATGGAGATGAAGTAGTGGAGTTGCAACATATAGCTATGAGAGTTCTTTTAGTAACAACTTCAAGCGGTAGTTGTGAATGTAATTGGAGTACATATGATTTTCTTCATTCAATCAAGAAATCGCTCAAGTGTATGACGTGTCAATGACCTAGTATACGTTTTTTGTAATATGCATTTGTTACATGCTCCAATCAAGATAGGTTCTATATCAGCACAAAAAACTTTTGAAGAATTTCAAACTCATGAAAGTTTAACAAATGATTCATGGAGTGATCATGATTTAGATGTAGATCACAACAATGGTTAAGACATGGAACAAATAGATGACATGGTACTTGTAATAGATGATGATATTCAAAATGAAGAAAATGATGTACTTTGATTAGATTCAATCGCAAAATCGATGGCTTTATAATATAATAATGTCTTTGATTACAAAAAGAAGCTTGTTTATTCAATGTTTTATTGATTGAATAATTCATAAGTAATGAACCGATCAAAAGATGATGATGCCTCTGAGAGTCTTCCATATATGTTCTCATATGCATCGAGAGATATTTGTAAAATTTTCACTTGATTTTTTAAATCATCAATCTTCTTTTGTTGATCATCAATTGTTCTTCGTAATCCAAGAATTGTTAATCTTTCATTGTATAATTTTGCTCCCTGTGATGATAAATTATGGATAAGGTTATGTTCTTCAAGTAGCACAATGTAGGGCCACTTTCAAGGAAGAGTTTCTTCATTTTCTTGATTATGAAATTCTACCCAATTTTGAGGATGACCCAAACCTATACCTACATTCTTTGGGCGATCATCCCAATCTACATGTCGATGAAGAATATCTTGTACAAAAACTTTTTGAATTAATTATAGTGCTATTTGATTATTAATTGTTAATGATATCTCAACTTGCACAAAGCGTGGAAGTAGACTTTCTGCTAATCCTTTATGTTGTAAGTCAGAAAGCTTTAAGGGTGTTGTTTCTTTTGCCTTTCTTGTAACTCGAAAGAGAACATCATGACCAGAATGATCTGGACATAGCTTTTTTACTTCTTTCATTGATAATGGTTCTCCTTCCAATGCCTCCGGCTCTAAATCTTGGTGGAATAAAAATGCTAATCCTAATTGTGCAAATTGAGCATTCTGCTAAGACAAAATCCTTTGAGATTCAGCACGATCAAGGTCATTATTCACATCTAGCATTCTTGCCATGTTTTACTTTCAAATCTACTAAAATGCTAATTTTACCTCAAAAGAATCCACATAACTCATAATCCACATAATTCAAATGATACTTCATTTACACTACAACATATCGAGGGTATACCGAGGATGCTACCGAGGCAAATGAACGGGCATGATTTCTTCGCGACGTCGGTGTTACAGTCGGTATACGCGTCGGAAAGAAAGTGCCGGTATAAGCGCCAGTATAAGCATCGGTATGAGCGTCCCTCTAAGTCTTGTAACAGTGCAGTCAGTCCATGTCGATATCCATATGATTCTTCACTTCGCGTCGAAGGACGACCCATTGCCAACTCCTATAATAAATATGCAAAATGTTAGATGAACATACATAATGTGCTTAACACAAACAACTTCAATAATTAACATGATACTTACAAATTGGTAGCGCATACTGTCGTATCTGCCGCTACCTAAATGCGACGTTCCAACCGTATCTAAACGTGTGGCCGCCGCATCTCTCTGTTGACAATATCGATAAGGAGTATGTTGCTGCTCATCCTGAATCGATTCCCATTCTTCGGCATCTAGCCATACAGGCTTCGGTAAGCCTGCTCTAAAAAGCATCACGAGCTTCCGATCGTCGATGAGACATTACCTCGCTTGCCATATGTTGAATCCATTCGGAACTTACAATAGGATTCCCAGGTGTTGGCCGGTACTCTTCATATATGCATTGTGTGATATGATTTTTAGAGTCCCTATCCTGTTCGGTCCATTTTAACATTATTGAATGACCGAATTCGATTGACCAGAGTTGTCGAATGTGTTGACGCATTGACTTTCCCGTTGCATCCATAATTGGAGCTCCATTAAGGATATGATATATCTTTGATTCGTTATGATCATGCGCACCCCAAGGTGTACGTGGAGATCCCATTTGATGCAATCTGAAGATCTCATCTCATCCAATGTATATATATGCATGCTTGTATACATATACATTCATGTATGCATATGCATGCTTGTATGCATATTCATGCATGTATGCATATGCATGCATGTATGCATATGCATGCATGTATGCATATGCATGCATGTATGTATATGAATTCATATACGCATATGCATATGCATGCATGTATGCATATGAATTCATATACGCATATGCATATGCATTCATGTATGCATATGCATGCATGTATGCATATGCATGCTTGTATGCATATTCATTCATGTATATACATTCATGTATGCATATGCATGTATGCATATGCATGCTTGTATGCATATGCTTGTATGCATATGCATGCATGTATGCATATGTATTCATGCATTCATGTATGCATATGCTTGTCTGCAAATGCATGCATGTATGTGTATACATATATATGCATTCATGTATGCATATGCATTCATATATGCATACGCATGCTTGTATGCATATGCATGCTTGTATGCATATGCATATGCATGCTTGTATGCATATGCATATGCATGCTTGTATGCATATGCATATGCATTCATATATGCATATGCATATGCAATCATGTATGCATATACATGCTTGTATGCATATGCATGCTTGTATGCATATGCAATCCATGTATGCATATGCATATGCATGCTTGTATGCATATGCATATGCATTCATGTATGCATATGCATATGCATGTATGCATCTGCATTCATATATGCATATACATATGCATTCATGTATGCATATACATGCTTGTATGCATATGCATGCTTGTATGCATATGCATGCTTGTATGCATATGCATGCTTGTATGCATATGCATGCTTGTATGCATATGCATTCATGTATATACATTCATGTATATGCATTCATGTATATGCATTCATGTATATGCATTCATGTATGCATATGCATACATGTATGCATATGTATACATGCATTCATGTATGCATATGCTTGTATGCATATGCATGCATGTATGCATATGTATTCATGCATTCATGTATGCATATGTATTCATGCATTCATGTATGCATATGCTTGTATGTATGCATATGTATTCATGCATTCATGTATGCATATGCATACATGTATGCATATGTATACATGCATTCATGTATTCATATGCTTGTATGCATATGCATGCATGTATCATATGTATTCATGCATTCATGTATGCATATGCATGCATGTATGCATATGTATTCATGCATTCATGTATGCATATGTATTCATGTATTCATGCATTCATGCATGCTTGTATGCATATGCATTCATGTATGCATATGTATTCATGTATTCATGCATTCATGCATGCTTGTATGCATATGCATGCTTGTATATGCATTCATGTATGCATTCATGTATGCATTCATGCATGTATGCATATGCATTTATGTATGCATATGCATGCATGTATGCATATGTATGTTTGTATGTATATGCATTCATGTATATACATTCATGTATATACATTCATGTATGCATATGCATGTATGCATATGCATACATGCATTCTTGTATGCATATGTATACATGCATTCATGTATGCATATGCTTGTATGCATATGCATGCATGTATGCATATGTATACATGCATTCGCATGAACACACACACACAAAAAACAAAAAATAAATAAATAATAAAAATAAAATAAAAAATAGTTAAATAATAAAAAATAATAATAAATTAAAAAAGAAATAAATAAATAATAAAAAAATATAAATATAAAAAAATAGAAATTAAATTAAAAGAAAATAAATAAAAAATAATAAATAATATAATAATAAATTAAAAAGAAATAAATAAATAATAAAAAATAGAAATATACAAAAATAGAAATTAAATTAAAAGAAAATAAATAAAATGATAAATAATAAATAATAAATAATAAATAATAAATAATAAATAATAAATAATAAATAATAAATAATAAATAATAAATAATAAATAATAAATAATAAATAATAAATAATAAATAATAAATAATAAGTATACATGCATTCATGTATGCATATGCTTGATGCATATGCATGCTTGTATGCATATGCATGATTGTATGTATATGCATGCATGTATGCATATGTATACATGCATTCATGTATGCATATATATGCATTCATGTATGCATATGCATTCATGTATGCATATGCATGCATGTATGCATATGCATGCATGTATGCATATGCATGCATGTATGCATATGCATGCATGTATGCATATGCATGCATGTATGCATATGCATGCATGTATGCATATGCATGCATGTATGCATATGCATGCATCCATGTGTATACATGCATTCATGTATACATATATATGCATTCATATATGCATATGCATGCATGTATGCATATGCATACATGTATATATCTCTCCCTCTCTCTCTCTCAGTCGAAAACAAAACTAAAGAGAGAAGACATTAGAAAAGCAAAAACATAAAGAAAGAAAAAAGAGTGATATATGTCTCACTTACATTGATGTAATTTTTGAATCAAGGTTGTCAAAATCCACTTGAAGTTCTCCTTCGTCGAATTTCCAAAGATTTGATCCCAAAAATCTTTTGCAAAACTAAAGATAAGATATTAGAAAAGCAAAAACATAAATAAAGAAAAAAGAGTGTTACAATATGTGCGATCTACTTACCAAAGCTTCAGATCTATAAAAATAGAGGTGTGCTTAGAGAGAGAGAGAGAATTGTTTGAATCAAGGTCTTCAAAACCCACTTGAGGTTCTTCTTCGTCGAATTTCCAAAGATTTGATCCCAGAATCTCTTGCAAAACCAAACAGAGAACATATTGGTAAAGCAAAAACAAGTGCTACAATATGTGCGATCTACTTACCAAAACTTCAGATCTACAAAGATAGAGGTCTGTTTAGAGAGAGAGAGAGAGGGGGAGGGAGAGAGAGGGAGGAAGAGAGAGGGAGAGAGAGTGAGAGAGAGGGAGAGAGAGAGAGAGAGAGTGAGAGAGGGAGGGAGAGAGAGAGAGAGAGAAAGGGTGACAAACAAAGATCTGCTATTGGCACGCACAAACCCGATAGGAGAAGAGCTGGATTCAAAACGCTCAGAATGACAAATTTTGGTTTTGGGCCCAGTTAAAAATGGAGCATCGGTATAAGTGTCGGTAATTTGCTAGAATTATCGACGATCATACTGATGCATATATTGATGTTGCCTTTTCGAGGCAAAGCGGCTTTCCCAAATCAACCGAGGGTCATACCGACGCCGACAGCTGACCGTCGGTATACTGACCATCGGTATTCCCTCGATCTGTTGTAGTGTTAATCCACTTGACTCAAATGATACCACTTCATTTAATCCACATAGTTCAAATGAATCCACATAATTTAAATGAATCCACATCATTTAATCCACATCATTTAATCCACATAATTCAAATGATATCACTTCATTTAATCCACATATTACAAATGATATCACATCATTTAATCCACACAATTCAAATGAATCCACATCATTTGATTCACATATTACAAATGATTCCACTTCATTTAATCCACATAATTCAAGTGATACCACTTCATTTAATCCATTTAACTCAAATGATACCAATTCATTTAATCCACTTAACTCAAATGATACCACTTCATTTAGTCCACCTAATTCAAACGAGTCTATATCCTTTAATTCAAATAGTTCAAATGATACCACATCATTTAATCCACATAATTCAAATAAATTCGTACCATTTAATCCACGTATTACAAATGGATCCACTTCATTTAATCAACATAATTCAAATGATACCACTTTATTTAATCCACTTAACTCAAATGCTACCACTTCATTTAATCCACATAGTTCAAATGAATCCACAACATTTACTCCACTTAATGCAAATAAATATTTATCATTTAATCCACATATTTCAAATGAATATAGATCGTTTTCAATATGGTCTTAATCCATCTGTCATGGATATCTTTAAATCATACCAAGTTAGATTCGAGAATACTCTAAGTAGTTCATGTGCGTCTACTCTTTTTGATACATCTCTGTCAAAAGCTAGTTCTAAAGCATATTTGAACTTGTAAATCCCATTTCTATCAATGAGATTAATTATTTAAATATATATATTTCAAAAGTTGCAATAAGAGTATCCTGACTTCTATTAAAAGATAGAGGGCTAGTCGATATACATTCGGATGCAATCCACTAGTACTTTTGACTCCACTCATTTCTAGTCTATATTTCCGAATATTGTAGCTTTGGATTTTTTTTTTTGTTGGTAAAAATGTTGCTCTACCAAAATCACATAATCAGATATAAGCATGCTCAACTTCAAAATGCAACAAAATGTTGCTTGGATGGAGAATATTGTTGTGGAAAATATTCAAGCATGTAAAAATGATGTTGTTTTGCAACAATCCATTGATTAGCTTCCAAATGTTTGATTAGTTAAAAATTAGGTTCTAGAGCCTATTTGAGGGCTCAAACAGAGTCTAAACATTATGAAATTTGATATGTAGCTAGTTCTAATACTCCTCAAGCTCGAGGACTCCTCGGCTTGCACAAAATGGAGTCTATTCTACCAAAAATGGAATTTACAATGTTTGGGTAGTGATTAAAATCACTTGAGTTGTAAATGGTCCATGGAAAAAATGATTGGGCCTTGTTGCCGTATTAAGCATGACTCCTCCGTTGCGCTAGTATGCTCTTCATCTGACTTGTATGCCAACATAGATTGTAATTGAAATGAACTTGTAATAGCTTTTTGAAAGAAATCTAAGAACTCCATTGCTTCTCACTCTTTGTCTTGCCGTGTGTGCGCGTGTGTGTGTATGTGTGTGCATGTTTGTGTGCTTCTCACTCACGCACTTGTGCCTCCACTTGCTCGAGGTCTTCATACCATCCTCACGTCTTCCCGGATTGACATTAAAGGAGGTGCTACTCATCACTGAGCTACACCAAATTTTGGCGCCGTTGTCGGGGATCGAGCTTTGAGGACGAGCGTGTGATGGTAAGATGTAGAGTTGACGCGTTGGAGTCATAGGTATTTTCTTCACTTTTATCTATTTTCTTTTGTTCTCCTCATCACCATCATCATCATCACCATCTCCCACCTCCATCTCCATCATCGCAGAAATTTTAGTTTTTACTATATCTCCTTCCTCCTTTCATTTCCCTCATTTCACTTGTGAGAGAGAGCGAGAGAGCAAACTGTTGTGTGCTATTTTTTGCATGCTTTTGGAGTTTCTTGCAGGTTTCAGCATCATCATCCCCTCCAGCACGTCACGCAGGTACGAAAATGTGCAGAACTGTCTCGCAGTCACCGACTTTTGTCGATCACGATTGACAGAAATTTTCACCTTTTGGTAAATCTGAGTGCACCATAGTAGACTAGAGACCCTGCACACCACATTTCCACAAAAAATTTTGAAAAATTTGCAAAATTTCAATCCATCACGATTGACAGCTCTGTCCGTCGTGATTGACTGCCTGTCTGTCACGATCGACACCCATCCATCGCGATTGACTGCCTGTCCGTCGCGATCGACACCCATCCATCGCGATTGACTGCCTGTCCGTCGCGATTGACTGCCTGTCCGTCGCGATCGACACCCATCCATCGCGATTGACTGCCTGTCCGTCGCGATTGACTACTTGTCCATCGTGATTGACTACCTATCCATCGTGATTGACTACCTGTCCATCACGATTGACTACCTGTCCGTCGTGATTGACTGCCTGTCCATCGCGATTGACTGCCCTGTCCATCGTGATTGACAACCAATTTTAGCCAATTTTTTAGGGTTTTTAATTTGAAGAGTTTGGCTAATTTTGGGCATGAGCATTTTACTCTAGAGCACATAAGGAGGCCATAGGAAAACAACTTGGGGAAAACCTGTTGCACAGTGATCCTGTTTGAACCCTGTTTTAGCCCTAGAACCCTGAACGGTCATAACTTTTTCATACGAAATCCATTTTTTGAGCTCTAGGGCTTGTTGGAAAGCTCGTGGCATATACTACACGCGTTCAACTGTTTTTTATAAAGATAATGCGCTGATTTTCAGATAGGGTATTTTGAAGTTGATCATACCCAGGGGAATCAAAGTCAGGGGTCTTTAGAATTGTTTTTCTAAAAATCACTGTGCAAATTAGTGTTTGTGCTACCGGAATGAAAATCATTGGTTCTGTCTTTGAAATTTAAATCTTAAAGCTAACTTTGGAACTCTTACAGATCTATTGAGAGCATCGAAAGGCGTTCTAAGCAAGTGTAAGTGCAAGCTTGGGAACACACTTCCTGGGCATTCAAGGGCAACCAAGCAGGAAACAAAAGGTTGGAAACTTTCAACCCCCTCTGTCAATTCCTAGCTTATGCTAAGAACGACTAGTGGTAGGAGTAGACCAAGGCGGCATTAGGTACTTATCAAGTTGAAGAATACCTAAATATTCAAGTTCAAGTTAACGACATAATCTTTGTACGATCGATAACCTTGAAGGAAAGAATCTAACGTGGAACGATCAACTTACAGTGCGAAAATTAACTCAAATATTCCTGACGACGTGATTTCTGACAAGAGCATAAACACGGTAACCACTAAAAAGAATCAAGTAACTGATACAAAAGAACTCAGCAACGAGGTTGTACTTGGGCAAATTTGGGCTATTCAGTTAGGCTTATGAACCTTAGATCAAGGCGACACCTAGGGAGAGATAGACAAAGTCTTAGGTCTTCAGAGGCTAGTGTCAACCACACTGCTAGGTCGTGGGCCCAGCAGTTAAGCCATCACTCATACTACCTTAGCTCTGAGACTAGTGAATCAGAGATGTCTCAAGGCATGGACAGACCTACGGGAAGTTCAAGAGTGCCATACTTGCACAGGGTAGAAGGCGCATACAAGACGCAGCTGGAATACCTGAGGACCAACCGATTAGGTGCTAGCATCTATGAGGACGGTCTAGGAAGATCCATGGTCCATATTAAAAACCCTGACCAATCCATTGGACTAGAACACCCGGCTGTCAAGTTTGAAAATGGTGCATACCTTGATAAAGAGGGGACCATATACGTGGTCACTAGTCACCCGGAGAGGACAGATGAATTCGGGAATGTGATCCCTGAGACGGACATAGAGGACCTAGAACAAGGAAACATGGGTGCAGAGCCCAGGACCCCTCGAGGGAAATCTGCTCTTACAAGAATTCTCACTCCTGAGTGGATTCCCCAAGACAACAAGAGCATAGATCTGCTGCTGAACCGAGAGACTGATGAAGCCTTTTGGAGGTATAAATCTGATTGACCAAATGATATAGAAACAATCATGATCTATGAGTTTAAAGATCCAGATAGCCCAGGCAGAGTGACCTACTTAGATCACGCTTCAGAGAGGATCTTTGTGGTTACAGAACATGATAGACATGCTTACACTTGGAAGGGTGAATTCGTTTTCCCCCAACCAAGATCGAATGTGTCCTATGGTCACCCTGGAGCTGGAACATCCCAAGCTCATGGAACTCAAAGAGACAAAAGTAGAGTTAGGCCAGAAGTAAGCTTTGCCAACCCAGGGGGCAGAGAAAGAACGAGGACGGAAACAAACAGAGTAGAACCTAAGGTACTTAGAGCTCCCAGGAATCAAAGACATGCGGATGAGTTGCCTCTACCACGACCTAGAGAGCACACAAGGACTTTGAGACCGACTCAGCTAGTTAAGTCCATGAAGAACTACTTCGATGGCACTGGAGATCCATATGATCATGTGGCTGAGTTTAGGCAAGTCTTGAGAGCTGAACAAGTTGAAGATCTATTCACACAGTACAATGCTTTTGGTCTAACCCTTAGGAACACTGCCCTGACATGGTTTCAGCCACTAAACGAAAGACAGTTCAGGAGCATAGACCAACTCCTAGAGGCTTTCATTATTGAATTCTCTAACAGTGACATAAGGCATAATACCTCCTCATTGATTCACAGCTTCAAGCAAACCCCTCAAGAGACTGTGAGACTTGCTGGAAGAAGATTTAGGCAATATCTTGAAAGATGCCCTGTTTCGGAGCTCCCCACACCAGCTAAGCAAGTGGCTTTATTCTTGGATGGATTGCTAAGTACCAAGTTGAGATCTTATGTGTACTTGAAGGACCCTAGGACCATAGAAGAGTGTGTACGCATGTGCATTGACATCGAGGATAACCTAGGGGAGGAGTTAGAGCTTTCCAAAATATACAAAGATTCAGATAGTGCCTCTAGCCTCTCTTCCACGCAATCCACATCAATTGAGGAACTTGCAAAGAAAGTAGCTCAGAAGCTAGGTGTCTCTAGCAAACAAATCCCAAGGTTTGCCCTTGTGAAAAGATGCTATACTTGTGGTGGCGACCACATGGCGAATGTATGTCCCATTATGGCTCAACCCCAAGTAAATCCTAGTAGCCAGTACTGCACCATAGAACGGAGGTACACCAATCACACCGCGCAAGATTGCCCCTACAATAAGCAAACCGTTAGGCAGACGTACCCACAACCATACCCTCAACAAGGAAGATACCAGAACCAGTACCCACCTCAGCAGTATGCGAGACCTCAACAAACCTACCAACCCTACCAAAACCAACAAAGGCCTCAGCCTGTGCTAGCACAACAACCCTGTTAGCAGCAGACAAGGAACTGAAGGACTGACAAGGCATGGTAGTCAGAGAAGAGAGTCAGAGGGGAGAGAAGGCACAGGCAAACAAGGGACTCAACGACGATCGGGCAAGTAGGCCAATAATTTTCTTCATGGAGAAGCAAGTACGAGCATGCACGCAGATCTAGCAATAAGGCAACCTTTAATTTTTCAAACCCTTACACCAATTAAAAGTGATTCTCATCACTAACAACCCTTGTAAATACCATGTTCACCTTTTTGTGGCTCCATTTTGTGCAAGCCGAGGAGTCCTCGAGCTTGAGGAGCCTTAGAAGTACCTACATATCAATTTTCGTATTTTTTAGACTCCATTTAAGCCCTCAAATTGGCCCTGGAACCTAATTTTTAACTAGGCCGGACACTAGGTCTGGACAGGACCAAAGCTAGTCAAAAACTATAAAAGGAGCTAGAGAGCTTATTTTTTGGTTAGATTGTAATTGAAACAAACTTGTAAGAGCTTTTTGAAAGTAATCTAAGAGCTCCATTGCGACTCACTCTTTGTCTTGCCGTGTGTGCGCGTGTGTGTGTATGTGTGCGCATGTTTGTGTGCTTCTCACTCACGCACTTGTGCCTCCACTTGCTCGAGGTCATCATACCATCCTCACGTCTTCCTGGATTGACATTAAAGGAGGTGCTACTCATCACTGAGCTACACCAAATTTTGGCGCCGTTGCCAGGGATCAAACTTTGAGGACGAGCGTGTGATGGTAAGACGTAGAGTTGACGCGTTCGAGTTGTAGGTATTTTCTTCACTTTCATCTATTTTCTTGTTTTTCCTTCACCATCTTCATCACCATCATCATCATCACGGAAATTTTCAGTTTTTTGATTATATCACCTTCTCCACCTCATTTCCCTCATTTCACTTGTGAGAGAGAGCGAGAGAGCGATATTGCGTGTGTGGTTTTTTGCATGTTTCTTGAGTATTTTGCAGGTTCTTGTTGAATCATCATCCCCAGCTCTCTGCGCAGATCTATTGAGAGCATCGAAAGGTGTTCTAAGCAAGTGTAAGTGCAAGCTTGGGAACACACTTCCTGGGCATTCAAGGGCAACCAAGCAGGAAACAAAGGTTGGAATATTCTCAACTCCCTCTGTCATTTTTTAGCTCAGGCTAAGTACGAATAGTACTAGAGGTAAGTTAGGGCAATGATAGGCATCAATCAAGTTGAAGACTACCTATGCACTCAAGTCCAAGATTAAATATAATCTCTTTGTGATGCGATGACCATAAAGAAAAGAATCTAACGTGGAACGATCAACCTAAAAGTATGAAGAACATTCAAGTATTCCTGACGACGTAATATCAGACAAGACATTAAACACGATAAATAACTAAAAAGAATCAAGTGACTGATACCAATTGATCAGCAACGAGGTTGTACTCTGGGCAAAAATCAGGCTACTTAACTAGGCATATGAACCTTAGATCAGGACGACATCTAGTAAGGGAGAGACAGAGCCTTAGGTCTTCAGAGGCTAGTGTCAACCACACTGCTAGGTCTTGGGCCCAGCAGTTGAGTCACCACTCGCATTACCCTAGCTCTGATACCAGTGAATGAGAGATGTCTCAAGGCATGGACAGACCTACGGGAAGTTCAGGAGTGCCATACTTGCACAGGGTAGAAGGCCCATACAAAACGCAGTTGGAATACCTTAGGACCAACCGATTAGGTGCTAGCATCTATGAGGACGGTCTAGGAAGATCCGTGGTCCAGATTAAGAATCCTGATCAATCCATTGGACTAGAGCGCCCAGCTGTCAAGTTTGAAAACGGAGCATGCTTGGACAAAGAAGGAACCATATACATAGTCACCGGTCACCCAGATAGGACGGACGAATTTGGAAATGTGATCCCCGAAGCAGACTTAGGTGACCTGGAGCAAGGAAACATGGGTGCAGAACCTAGAACCCCTCGAGGCAAATCGGTTCTCACTAGGATTATCACACTAGAGTGGATTCCCCAGGATAATAAGAGCATAGAGTTGCTCCTCAATCGAGAGACTAATGAAGCCTTTTGGAGGTACAAACCTGATCGGCCAACTGATATAGGAGCAATCATGATCTATGAGTTTAAGGATCCTGATAGCCAAGGTAGAGTGACCTACTTAGATCACGCTTCGGAGAGGATCTTTGTGGTGACAGAACATGATAGGCATGCTTACACTTGGAAGGGTGAATTCGTTTTCCCCCAACCAAGATCGAATGTATCCTATGGTCACCCTGGAGCTGGAACATCCCAAGCTCATGGAATGCAAAGAGACAGACATAGAGAAAGGCTGGAAGTAAGCTTTGCCAACCCAGTGGGCAGAGAAAGAACGAGGACGGAAACAAATAGAGTAGAACCTGAGATACTTAGAGCTCACAGGAATCAAAGAAATGAGGATGAGTTCCCTCTACCATGACCTAGAGAGCACACAAGAACCTTGAGACCGACTCAGCTAGTTAAGTCCATGAAGAACTACTTCGATGGCACTGGAGATCCATACGATCATGTGGCTGACTTTAGGCAAGTCCTGAAAGTTGAACAAGTGGAGGATCTATTCACGCAATACAACGCCTTTGGTCTGACCCTTAGGAACACTGCCCTGACATGGTTTCAGCCACTAAATGAGAGGCAGTTCAGGAGCATAGACCAACTCCTAGAAGCTTTCATTATTGAATTCTCTAAAAGTGGCATAAGGCATAATACCTCCTCGCTGATTCACAGCTTCAAGCAAACCCCGCAAGAGACCGTGAGACTTGCAGGAAGGAGATTTAGGCAATATCTTGAAAGATGCCCTGTTTCGGAGCTACCCACACCAGCTAAGCAAGTGACTTTATTCCTGGATGGATTGCTAAGTACTAAATTGAGATCTTATGTGTACTTGAAGGACCCTAGGACCATAGAAGAGTGTGTACGCATGTGTATTGACATCGAGGATAACCTAGGGGAGGAGTTAGAGCTTTCCAAGATATACAAAGATTCGGATAGTGCCTCTAACATCTCTTTCACGCAATCCACATCAATCGAGGAACTTGCGGAAAAAGTAGCTTAAAAATTAGGCGTCTCTAGTAAACAAATTCCTAGATTTGCCCCAGTGAAAAGATGTTATACTTGTGGTGGCGACCACATGGCGAATGTATGTCCCATTATGGCTCAACCCCAAGTTAATCCTGGTAGCCAGTACTGCTCTATAGAACGAAGGTGCACCAATCACACCGCACAAGATTGCCCCTACAATAAGCAAACCGTTAGGCAGACGTACCCACAGCCATACCCTCAACAAGGAAGATACCAGAACCAGTACCCACCTCAGCAGTATGCCAGGCCTCAACAAACCTACCAACCCTACCAAAACCAACAAAGGCCTCAGCCTGTGCTAGCACAACAACCCCCATCTCCAGCTAATGTGATTCCGGTAAAGTATGCTGTGGCAGAAGAAAACCTGAATAGAGCTATAGTCCCTGTAACACCACTGCTTTCTGAAAGTGACCCCAGTGACCATAGCTTTGATTCTACACATGTTGATAGTCCCCAAGCCTACTACATGCAGTCTCCTGAGCATGGTGAGTCCTACTATAGTGAAGAACCGAGTGAACCTAGTTGGGAGTCAGATCACACAAACCTCATGTATACAAACCCCAATCCTAGGCCTCAACCTAGACAGGTAAGACCTCCATTCCCTAGAGGACCATGCTACAGATGTCAAGGAGATCACCTCATTCATGATTGTCCCTTGCCTCCACCTACACAACCCCAGTTAGTTACGATTCAGGGTTTTTGCCAAGAATGTGGAAAGGCGCATCTCTTACGAGATTGCCCAAAGAACCCCAATAATATGCCAAAAATTACTCCTATCAACGTTGTTGGGTGAGTGGTAGACTCCACAGGGAGTGTGACTTCCACTGCACCAGTACAAGTTATCACTAGAGCCCAAGCACTGCAGCAAAACCAGGGTGTAGGTCAGGAAAAAAGCCCCGACATTAGTGAAACAGAGAGCACGACAAAGAAGAGGACTAGAGCGTGGAAAGATAGTCGGGAAAGAATGAAAAGACAATGGGCTAAAAAGATGAGTGAACTTGAGGAAAGCATAAGAGAAACCAAAGCCAGGATAAGTGAACTCACATCTCAAACTCCCTCTCACACTACTCCACCTCCACCATTTCCAACTCCATCCGACCAGCCACCTTCCAACCCGCCTCACCTAATTCCACCACCCCCTAGAGTAGGATCAGTCCTAGCAGATCCCACTCCCGAGGACCTAAACATGATGCTTAAAGCATATCAAGCCAGAATCCAAGAAGGGCCAAACGTAACGGATCATGAAAAGTGCTAGCCTAGAGCAGAATTAGAGCCTGAACGAACTAAAATTTTTGCCAAAATGGTGGAATTGGCTCAGACCATGTTTGAAGTCAGTCGCCTATTTAACATCTCTAGTTCAGCAAAGACACAGTTGCACTTTGATGGACTGTTAGAAAGAATAGAGAAGCTGATTGCACAATCAGAAAAGGAACCCACCTCTCAACAGAAGGACAAGCCAAGTGAAAGAGCAAGTCTTCCTGCCCAGAAGGCCTATGTGCCTGAAGCCTATGTGCCTAACTCTTCGGAGCCAGACACATCTTCTTCTATGAATCGATTCACACCAGAATTCCTACGAGAGATTCAAGAAGACAAATGGGCTAAAGAGAGTGAAGTCCCTCCTCCTATTGAACTTGTGGATGATGCACATGACCAATTCCCACAAGATATCCCATCCATTTATGAGGAGCAGGAGAGCACCCAATCTCAGGAAAGATTAGACTTTGAGTCTAACTCCCTACAAGAATTACCCCACTTCACAGGCCTATGGGAAACTAAGTCTACTTGTATGAGGGCACCCACGGTCATGGTACGAAACGAGGACTCAGTCTTACCTAGGAACACAGAGGTAGTGAAAAACACTAAAGTGCAGTGCAATCTCAAGTTAGAAGAGCTACTCAAGGTTAAACCTGAATTATGGAAACATGTAGCCAAACAAGTACCAAAAATAGCCAAACCTCATTCCCAGGTAGGATCCCAGAGAACAGTGCCAGAGATACCCTTGGATAAGATAGGAGATATGTGTGAAGGTGAAGAAGGGAACACCTATCTTCCCATTACCTACCAGGAATACACCACCAAGGCAATTTTGGACTCAGGTGCAGGAGTTGCAATTGCCACCACTTCCCTATGGAAGCATTGGGGCAAGCCAGCACTCAGGCCAATGAGGATGAAATTGCAGATGGCTGATGGTCACATAGAGAGACCCCTAGGGTTGTTAGAAGGAATAACTCTCACTACATGTGGTGTTGAGTTCGAACATACATTTGCTATATGTGACTTTAGCAAAAATCATGCCTATGAGCTGATTTTGGGAAGACCATTTATGCGACAGTTGCAAGTGGTACAGGACTGGGGAACCAACTCCATGTATTTGCAACACTTAGGTGTTACAACCAAAGTAAATCTCAAAGATTACTCTCATAGAGATGTACCTCCCATCCAATGGAATCCCATCCATAGAGCCAAAGATGATACAGAATCGGTGCATTCCATAGGCTCAGGATCCTCATGGATGCATGAAGACACCCACTTATGGATGTGCAAAGTAGCAGTGGATGAAGAGAAGAGAGAAAAAGCCAGAGAGGTAAGTGCAAAAGAAACCCATAGATCAATCCAAGACCCAGCCTATGCACCTATAGTTTTTCCAGACGAAGAATTCGAACCTCACGGCTGGGCAGAAATTTTAGCAACCATGGATGTAGCCATCAATGAGGAACAATGGACACCTCACTATGATGAGGATGGCTATGACATTTCAGTCTTCTCCATAGAACCAATCATGGGAGAGGCAGTTCTAGAAGAATGCGAACCTAGCCCTGATGCATTTGAGGATGCAAGTAACTCCGATCTAGAGTCAATCATTATGGACCCACCATTTGCATCAGATGAAGAATACTTCCATGAAGTAGAATTTCAACCCCAGAGGCAGGGAGAGCTTACAAATGATGTAAGATTAGCAACACATGTGACCCCGAAGGAAGAAGGGAAGAAATGAAAAAAGAGAGAAGTCTCACCAGAAGAGGAAGAATCTTTGTTTGAGGTCCCAGAAAATTTTAAGAAGTATGAGATAGATGACAGGAGAGTCATGATCAGAATGCCTAAACGAGAGGCGCAATCAGGGGAGGCCTATGATAACAAAGAAACCACCAAGAAAATAGTAGTAGCCTTAAAAGAAGGAGAGGAGAGATGCACATACATAGGCCATGACCTAACAGAGGAAGAAGAGCATGCGTTAATAGCCTTGCTAAGAGAATACAGAGATGTATTCGCTTGGAGTTACAAGGATTTGAAGGGTGTTGACCCAGACATATGCTCTCACACCATCCCCATGACCTCAGATGCTAAACCCTCTAAGCAAAAGCCCTACACATATAACGATAATTACGCTGCTAAGATTAAAGAAGAGATAGATAGACTGGTCGAAGCTGGATTTATCTATGAAATTGAGCACACTGAGTGGGTATCCCCCATCGTAGTGGTGCCCAAGAAGAATGGCAAGCTGCGTGTATGCATTAACTTGAAGAAGGTCAATGCAGCCACAATCCGAGATAACTATCCACTTCCCATCACAGAACATCTCTTAGAAAGAGTAGCAGGCAAGGAAGTATACAGCTTCCTTGATGGATTTTTGGGCTACAATCAAGTGGTCATTGCACCAGAAGATCAGCATAAAATGGCTTTTGCCATAGAGTGGGGCATATTTGCCTTTAGAGTAATGCCATTTGGGCTTACCAATGCGCTAGCAACCTTCCAGAGGCTGATGTGCCATGTATTTAAGGAGTTCTTGAGGAAGAATTTAGAAGTCTATGTTGATGATCTTTGTGCTCATTCCAACATTAGACAAACCCATATTCCCGAACTCAGACAAATCTTTGACAAGTGTAGAGAATATCAAGTCTGCTTGAACCCCAAAAAATGCGTTTTTATGGTCAGGCAAGGCAAGATTCTAGGGCATATAGTGTCAAAGAATGGCATATCTACTGACGAAGAGAAAGTGAGAGCCATAGCAGAGCTACCTAGGCCAAGGAATGTCAAGGAAGTACAAGCTTTCATGGGGCATTGTGGCTACTACCGCCGGTTGATTCACATGTATGCTGTCATTGCAAAGCCCATATATGGACTTCTGACTAACTGTGAGTGGACGGATGAATGTGAGAATTCCTTCCATGAGCTTAAACGAAGATTATGTTCAACACCAATCTTGACCACACCAGATTGGAATAAGCCTTTCCATGTTCATGTGGATGCATCCAATTATGCCATTGGATGTGTGCTTGCATAACCTACTGGTGAAGGTAATATGGATCTTCCAATTGCCTACGCTAGTAGACAATTGAATGCAGCTGAACGAAATTACACCACTACGGAGAGAGAAGGCTTAGGCATGGTATATGCAGTTAAGAAATTTAGACACTATTTGCTTGCAAACAAGTTTAAATTTTTTACTGACCACCAAGCATTGTTATATCTCGTGAACAAGCCATGCAATATAGGAAGATTAGTAAGATGGTTCCTCTTATTAATGGAATATGATTTTGAGGTTATGGTAAGGAAAGGTAGGACTCACTTGAGAGCAGATCATCTCTCTAGGCTCACATCTGGAGAAGCCCCACAAGGAGTATCAGATGATCTTCCTGATGCTTACTTGTTTAATTTGGAAGTGGTGCCGCAGTGGGCTAAGCCATTGGTGCCAGTATTGACATACGGGCCTAACCATCCTATAGTAAACACACAGAATAGAGAGGTTGTGAAAGCCCAAAAGTACCACATCATGGCAGGAAGCATGTACAAGCACACAGATCAAGGAATCTTGGCTTGTTGTGTGGAAGAGGACGAATACAATAAATGGTTGCATTTAGCACATGTAGGTGCGTTAGAGCAACACTACTCAAAGCAACGAACCTTACAGACACTAAGGAGACTCGGAGTACATTGGCCAACTATGGAAGCTGATGTCCAAAGGTTGTGCAAGGAATGCTCAATCTGTTGCACTAAACCACCTGTGGAACACGCCACTCTTTATCAAGTGTCCATAGTGCCAGATTGGAGTGAACCACTAGTACCCTTCCTGAGGACAAAAACATTCCCCCTAGATATGACCTTGGCTAGGAAAAGGAGTTTAGAACAAGAAGCCCAAGATTACTCACTCATTGGTGATAATCTATATAAGCATGGTAAAGATGGTTATCTAAGGCTATGTGTCCATGAAAGTGAATATCTCAAGATCTTGGACACTGCTCACCAAGGTGTAGCAGGAGGGCACTTTGGACCAGATCGGGTGATCAAGGGCAATACTATTTGCGGGCTTCTGGTGGCCGACCCTCCACATGGATGCACATACCTATGTGAAACGATGTGATGTCTGTCAGAGAACTCAATATCCTATACGTAAAGATGAGATGCCATTGAAACCTATGATGGGTGGACGTGCATTCTCTAAGTGGGGAATAGACTTCGTAGGTCCTATTAATCCCACAGCTAAGGGTTCCCATGCGGAATATATCATTGTTGCCACAGACTATCTAACAAAGTGGGTAGAGGTAAAAGCCACAACGAAGAATGATGCTCAAACCACTGCTAAATTCTTGTTTGAGAATGTATTCACAAGATACGGGCTACCTATAGAGTTGGTAAGTGATAGAGGCACTCACTTCTTGAATGAAGTAATTGAAAATCTGCTCCAAGAATTCTTGGTAGTTCATAAGAAGTCTGCCCCCTACCACCCACAAGCTAATGGGCAAGCCGAAAGCACAAACAAGATTTTGTGCAATGTGTTGACCAAGTTCGTGAATAATAAACGCTCTGATTGGGACAAACAGCTACACCATGTTGTTTGGGCATACTGAGTCACCTACAAAACGGTACTCCAAGCCACCCCTTTCAGATGGTATTTGGTCAAAATGCAGTGCTACCATTGGACTTCTTGATACCTACATTGAAGGTAGCACAAGAGCACGAATGGACGGGTCATGAACTCTCCTCTAGACTTTTTGACCTTGAACGATTAGGAGAAACAAGACTAAGGGCAGTTGCAGGGATATATGCGGCTAAGAAAAGACAGAAGACATATTTTGATGCCCACGTTAAGGATAAAGGGTTGAAGGCAGGCGGCCTAGTACTAGTATACACTTTGAAACAACATGCGAGAAAATTAGAAAAGCGTGGCTATGGACCTATGATCATACATAGGATCTCCACAAGTGGAGCAGTGCAACTAGCCACATTAGAAGGTGACATTCTCCCAAGCTATATAAGCGGATGCAGAGTCAAGTTATATCAGGAACCTCTCACAGAGGAAATGCTAAGTCGACTCAATACTGCTAAGAAATGCAAAGAGGAAGAAAAGCGAATTCGAGAAGAAGCTCAAGCAGAAGCCCTAGAGCGCATACGGAGAATGAAATTAAGAAGACAAGGCGGAGAGCACCCTAGGCAAGATGCATATGCAGATCAAGGATATGACGTGGCTATGTGTGAAGTTTCAGGTATTAGCTCACATAGGATAACTGATCGACGTCCCTTCATAACCTTAGATATAGGACAAGGAAAGAGTGCAAGGACTGTAAGAGCCTTGATTGACTCAGGCGCAACCACTAGTGCTGTTAAATTGTCTTACTATCAAGAATTGCAGTTAACTGTCAATCCTCTAGAAGCATATCTCATAGGACTGGGAGGCGTGGAAACCCCTTGCATGGGCGAGGTGGAACTTCCCCTCTATATTCATGATGAGGCAATGATAGTTAAAGTGCTATTATGTCAAGATGAGGACCTCACTGAACCCCTTGTCCTGGGTCAAGACTGGATTTATGACCAAGCAGTCAACTTAAACCTAAGAAGTGGACTTCTTCAGGTATGGGTGAATCAGACTAGAGTTACAATGGAGTTAAATAATGGAGCACTCAAGGAACTAGGAAAGACACAGACTCTTGGTCCCTTGAGGGGTGCACATGAAGTTGACCATGCTATTCTTGTCCAAGGCTATGTGATGCAGAAGAATGAAGATCTCAAAAAAGGAGTCAGAACCACAACGAAACTCCCTTCTTTTCCAAAGGCCAGAGGGAGGCAGCAACCAAAGGTGGATCAAAGGCAGAAGAAGCAGAGTACTACCTATGTCGGAGATCAAAAGTACCTGTGCAGCAAAATGTCTCAGCTAGTGAAACAAGTGTGGGTGCGGAAAGGCAAACACCCGGTTGCACTCAAGCCAACCACACGGGCAAAGCCTCTTATTAGTAACCAACAACACAACACTAATAAGAAGTCTTTCAGAAGTTCTTCTGCTAACGTCAAGTCTATTTGGGTGCCCAAGAAGTCGATGAAGGCTAGCCCACAATCAAGACACATTTGGGTGCCTAAGGCTTGTTTGCGGGCTCAAATAGCTACACCAAGACCACACCCTATACAGCATGATCCATTCACTCGCACAGCCGGCATCCACTCATTTTCAACATTCAGGAACACACCAAGGCCCATGAGCATGAACAGAATCACTTGTAAATGGGTCCCTAAAAGGTCTCATTTTCAAGCCGACACACCCATAAAGCTCTCGAGAGTCTCTATGAAAGCAAGAGCAAAACCCATCCACTGCATTTGGCTGCCTAAGACTTGTAACAAACCCCCGGACCCTAATTGTAAATCCATGATAACCTACTAACCCCATCACTATCACACTACATCATTCCACTTAGCTCTTAGGTGTACTGAACTCCTAACCACACACACACTCACACCGAGCACTTACTAACCCATTAATCTCTCCCAACCCTCGTGTTAATGTTGTAATGGGAGCAACAACGGTTCTCTCTTGTCCTATACAATGTTAACACTAGTTTCTATATTCTCACAGAGACAGGAAGCAAGAAGTAACATGGCAGATACGGTAGGAACTAGCTCCCAGGCAGGCACCAGCCCCCAAGTTGTGGACATTGAAAGCCTTCCGGTTGAGGAGGAATTAAAGGAACGACCAGCGGCATTGAGGGCATTACATGCCATACCAGTTCAGAACCCTCCACAGGGGCACACAATGCCAGTCAGTAAAAACTCTCATTGGTTCAGTGATGTGGCAGGACCCCTAGGAGAAGGCACTTATATGTGGGAGGCAGAGGTAGAATTCAATGGGCATTGGGGCAGGTATCACTTTTTTACCAGGGAATTTGAGAGATTGCAGAATAATGAAGGATTGAAACCCATATGGAAGAAGGCAGGACTCTACGAGTATTTCAAATTCCAACTGCCAAAGCTGGATTTTCTAAGGTGCTCGTATCTGATTAGCACCCTTACTCCGAGCAAAGACAAAAAGGGATACAACTCCTTTGTCCTCCCATCTCTCACAAGGGGCAATGAGCTCAAGCGCTTCAGATTAACTATCAACTTGGTAAGGGAAGCTTTGGACATGAAAGGTATGCACATTCCTACGGAGAAAGAGACTATGGTTCCAGACAATATGAAGAACAGAAATTTGACAAAATTAAAGGACATGGTTGCGATGACACCTACGATCGCCACTCACTTACGCATGGTCATGCAACATTTCGCATTCCCCGCGCAGCAAAGGTTCACAATGCCTCCGAAAAAGATCTGGTTTAGCCTCTACTTAGCAGACGCCTTTGATTTGACAATCAATATGCCCCACTGGATTATAGACCAGATCCATTTGGCTCATCAAAGATGGTATAAGTAACAAAAATCTGTACTCTATGGATGTTGTGCGCTTACCAGAATTGTGTACAGATGTCTCGCATATGATGTACCGGTGCAAAGGGCTCTCATTTGGACCAGAGCACAGGAGTTTCAACGCAGATTGTCAGCCGTAGGACCTCCCTCAAAGAAGATGAGAGGCATCGTCCAGATGCCTTGTGCACAAGCCCGCGGTGCAACCCTAACACCAGAAACGACTCCAAGGCTTCCTCGACGAGTGCAGCCATTTACTATAAGGTTATCCAGGCATAGCACAGATGGCCCTAACCTTGTGTTTCCACCAGTACCTACTGATCTGGAATTTCCTCACGGATTTACTTTGGAAGATCTAACAGATGAAGAAGTGGCTAGAATTATTGAAGCTGTTAATGCGGAAGTCGAGGCAGAGCAGGCTAGTGGACAACAAACGGCTACACAACAACCCTAGACAAGACAACCAGAAGTGGTAGAAGTGGAAGATGAAGAAGAAGGAGACCAAGAGGATGAACAAGAAGGATTTTCTGATGAAGGGGCGCATGACTATGAGCAAGAAGTTATACAGGAGCTAGAGGGTGCCCCAGCATATACAAAGGAGTTGAAAAAGCTCTATGATACCATCAACAGAGTCCAACAACAACATAAGTTATCCCTGGCAGCAGGAAAGGCTATCATGCACCAAATCCTTGAGGAGGAAGGAGTTGACGAACAATATCGTGCCATCCTGGATATGATCTCTGATGCTTTAGGAGTACCTGAAACAGTGCACACTGCCTTGGCACAAGCACGCAGAATGGAAAGAAGATACGGAAGGTGTCCCCCATGAGCAGGGAAACAGATGAATGTCTTAGTATCAGAAACACAAGCAACAGCCACAACCATGGGCACAACACACACTGTGCATGATACTGAAGCGACCCATGTGTCCAGTGCACCCCCATCACCCCCCTCGCCACCCCCGCCTCCCTCTCCACCACATTCACCTCCCATTACCAATGTAACAACCACCATTACTGCCTCTGAGTCAACTGCCATGACTGAAGCACAAACCGCCAATCAACCCTCTCGCCCTCTCAACACCTCCACTAACATTGTAATCCTAACGGCAGCTACTGACATTCCCATTCCCCCTCTTACATTTCCGGGCAGTTCATATTCACAACTGCACACACCACTGTACACATTCACCACAATCACTACACCCACAATTCCACTATTCACAATCAACCCCACTATTGCGTCCACCGTGGAATTGATGGACATATCACCCTCCACTGCACCTCTCCCTCCCCCCATACTACCACAATCCCCCATTCCCCCACCACCCCCTTCACCATTTTCCAGTGCCGCATTCACACTTCCCTTTCCCTCTCCCTTTCCCTCTGCACTTAACACCCTTCCTGCATACACCCCCATTAATAATGTGTTTAATAACATGTATCAGTGCATGTCTCATTTACAACAACACTATCAACACCTCGATGCTCAGCATACAAGTTTGTTCAGGAGTCATGAAGAGTTACAAGGAAGATTCATTGATTTAGAGAAAGAGAAGCAACAATTACAACAGCAGTTTAGTGCATTGCAAGAACAACATGAGCAACTAGTGGCAAATCCACCGCAGCCAGATGCAGAAGAAAGACAACATATGGATGATCTGCTACACTCACAAATCACAGACAACCTCAAGCTCCGTCGCAACATGGCTCTATTACGAAAACATATGTCTGCAGCCTTGGAAGAAAATAGACGGCTTCAAACACAAAACGAAGAGAACTTGGAAGCAGCCATGGAAGGTTCCCCACAAGAAATTGACCCGGAGAAGTTTAAGGCTATTCCCTCAGACAATATGCAAATCATATTGGAAACCCATGCTGATCTCCTCGAAGCCCATGCAGCCTTAGAAAAGGAAAGAGACGAACTACTACGGCAATTGGCAGCTCAACCCGAACCACCCAAAGAAGTCCCAACCACAGCTGACACAACTGATGAAGTTGCAGCACTCAAAGCACAACTCGAAGAATTACAAAAGAAAGTGCTCGAGTATGAACGCCAACCCTCCCCCTTGGTAGAACCAGAACCTGAAGACCTAGTGCCAATCGAAGTAGAGGAAACTTTTGAGGACCCGTACGTTCCGATGCCAGCACCTGGAGGCAAGCAGGCAGCAGAGGGCATGGACACCATTGAGATAGAGGCCCCGAAATGGATGCACAGATTAGAGAAAGTGGCCACAACCCACGATGACAGGGTAGCAGTTCAAATAGCATCCATGTCACGATTGGAAGAGGTAATTATAAAATCCGAGTACTTTAGAAACCTCTCACATCACAGGTGGATCGGCACCTCCGACGACTTGTATGTCCCTTTTTGTGTCCTAATGGCGGATTATAATGCTGAAATCAAGCACCACACCTCACGAGAACCAACCTCTGCCACACAGTTTGCACCAGACGACATCCCAAAAAGTGCCAAGCAGGGAAATATTCGCCAACCGACTTGGAGGATTCGGCTGCTTGAAACCTATCCCGAAATGAATCGCACATGGAATAACATGCCCCTATATATCAAGTACAATCCCTGCTACTGTCCTGTTTTCAGAAGAAGGTCATGGCCAGAATACACAAAGATGGTGCTGACAACCAAAGGATGTGAGAAATGGCTCAATTATGTCTACTTAGCACCACCCAAAGGTCAACCTACCGTCGGATACATGATCTCGACTATTCGGCATTGGGGTGTCAGGTTCAAAAACGTACCGGATGTCATGACACAGATGTGCCTTAAGATTTTTGAACTCATGATAGTCACCTTTCGGACCTTCAAGAATGTTAAGGAACCTCACCTCTCTGCGCTCGGATTCAATGAAGGCAATGAGGATCTTGTGTATGACATGAGCACAACGCCCTCTATTAATGTTGTTTATGCATGGCATGCCCGCATCAAATACCTACCGGCCTGCTTCAAACAGACATTTGAAGAGATGTTTGTCACCGGGTTCTGGGAATATCACTCAGAGATCTTCATTCCCCGGCCTTCACATTTATTACAATTGTTTGCAGTGGAACAAGCTCTCCATTCAGAAAAATTACGTATGCCACATCCAGAGGTTCCCTGGCTGGTAGATTGGGATGCTCTACTCACAGACTTGGCCAAAGGATTGAGGATTGCCGAACATCACTTAGCACAAGATGTCGTTGAGTACTACATCCAAAAAACCACACAACAAGGGTCTGTCAGGGACGACAGACGCGAGAGAGGGGGGGTGTTAGCAGCAGACAAGGAACTAAAGGACTGACAAGGCATGGCAGTCAGAGAAGAGAGTCAGAGGGGAGAGAAGGCACAGGCAAACAAGGGACTCAACGACGATCGGGCAAGTAGGCCAATAATTTTCTTCATGGAGAAGCAAGTACGAGCATTCACGCAGATCTAGCAATAAGGCAACCTTTAATTTTTCAAACCCTTACACCAATTAAAAGTGATTCTCATCACTATACAACCCTTGTAAATACCATGTTCACCTTTTTGTGGCTCCATTTTGTGCAAGCCGAGGAGCCCTCAAGCTTGGGGAGCCTTAGAAGTACCTACATATCAATTTTCGTATTTTTTAGACTCCGTTTAAGCCCTCAAATTGGCCCTGGAACCTAATTTTTAACTAGGCCGGACACTAGGTCTGGACAGGACCAAAGCTATTCAAAAACTATAAAAGGAGCTAGAGAGCTTATTTTTTTGGTTAGATTGTAATTGAAACAAACTTGTAAGAGCTTTTTGAAAGTAATCTAAGAGCTCCATTGCGACTCACTCTTTGTCTTGCCGTGCGTGCACGTGTGTGTGTATGTGTGTGCATGTTTGTGTGCTTCTCACTCACGCACTTGTGCCTCCACTTGCTCGAGGTCATCATACCATCCTCACGTCTTCCTGGATTGACATTAAATGAGGTGCTACTCATCACTGAGCTACAAACCCCCTGCTCCAGCTAATGTGATTCCGATAAAGTATGCTGTTGTAGAAGAAATTCTGAATAGAGCTATAGTCCCCGTAACAATATTGCTTTCAGAAAGTGATCCCAATGACCATAGCTTCGATTCAAAACATGTTGATAGTCCCCAGGCTTACTACATGCAATCTCCTGAACATGGTGAGTCCTACTATAGTGAAGAGCCAAATGAACCTAGTTGGGAGTCAGATTACACAAATGTCATGTATGCAAACCCCAACCCTAGACCTCAACCTAGACAAGTAAGACCCCCATTCCCTAGAGGACCATGCTACAGATGTGAGGGAGATCACCTTATTCGTGATTGTCCCTTGCCTCCACCTCCACAACCCCAATCAGTGACGATCCAGGGCTATTGCCAGGAATGTGGAAAGGAGCATCTCTTACGAGATTGCCCTAAGAGTCCTAATAATATGCCAAAAATCACTCCTATTAACGTTATTGGGTTAGTAGTAGACTCCACAGGGAGTGTGACTTCCACTGCACCAGTACAAGTAATCACTAGAGCCCAAGCCTTACAGCAGAACCCAGGTGTAGGCCAGGAAAAGAGCCCAGATGTTAGTGAAAGAGAGAGTATGACAAAGAAAAGGACCACAGCTTGGAAAGATAGTCGTGAAAGAATGAAAAGACAATGGGCAAAAAAGATGAGTGAACTCGAGGAAACCCTCAGAGAAACAAAGGCCAAGATAACTGAACTCACATCTCAAACTCCCTCTCACACTACCCCACCTCCACCATTCCCAACTCCATCCGAACCGCCACCTTCCAACCCGCCTCACCTAAACCCACCAACCCCAAGAGTAGGATCAGTCCTAGTAGATCCCACTCCCGAGGACCTAGACATGATGCTTAAAGCATATCAGGCCAGAATCCAAGAAGGGCCAAACATAACCGATCATGAAAAATGTTACCCTAGAGCAGAACTAGAGCTAGAACGAACCAAAATTTGCGCGAAGATGGTGGAATTGGCTCAGACCACGTTTGAAGCCAGTCGCCTCTTTAACGTCTCTAGTTCAGCAAAGACACAGTTGCACTTTGATGGACTGCTAGAAAGAATAGAGAAGCTGATTGCACAATCAGAAAAGGAACCCGCCCCTCAACATAAGGACAAGGCAAGTGAAGGAGCAAGTCTTCCTGCCCGGGAAGCCTATGTGCCTGAAGCCTATGTGCCTAACTCTACGGAGCCAAACACATCATCTTCTATGAATCGATTCACCCCAGAATTCCTACGAGAGATTCAAGAAGACAAATGGGCTAAGGAAAGTGAAGTCCCTCCTCCCATAGAACTTGTGGATGATGCACATGACCAATTCCCACAAGACATCCCCTCCATTTACGAGGAGCAGGAGAGCACCCACTCTCAGGAAAGATTAGACTTTGAGTCTAATTCTTTACAAGAATTACCCCACTTCAGAGGCCCATGGGAAGCTAAATCTACTTGTATGAGAGCACCCACGGTCATGGTAAGAAACAAAGACTCGATCATACCTAGGAACACAGAGGTAGTGAAAAACACTAAAGTATAGTGCAACCTCACCTTAGAAGAGCTACTCAAAGTAAGGCCAGAACTATGGAAACAAGTAGCCAAACAAGTACCAGAGATAGCAAAACCTCGTTCCCAGGTAGGATCCTAGAGAACAGTGCCAGAAATACCCTTGGATAAGATAGGAGACATGTGTGAAGGTGAAGAAGGGAACACCTATCTTCCCATTACCTACCAGGGGCACACCACCAAGGAAATTTTGGACTCAGGTGCAGGAGTTGCAATTGCCACCACTTCCCTATGGAAGCGTTTGGGTAAGCCTGCACTCAGGCCCACAAGGATGAAATTGCAAATGGCCGATGGTCACATAGAGAGACCCTTAGGATTGCTAGAAGGAATAACTCTCACCACCTGTGGTGTTGAGTTTGAGCATACATTTTCTATATGTGATTTTAGCAAGAACCATGCCTATGAAATGATCTTGGGACGAACTTTTATGCGACAGTTGCAAGTGGTACAGGATTGGGGAACCAATTCTTTGTACCTGCAACACTTAGGTGTTACGACCAAAGTGAATCTCAAAGATTACTCTCATAGAGATGTCCCCCCTATCCAATGGAATCCCATCCATCGAGCCAAAGATGATACGGAATCTGTGCATTCCATAGGATCTAGATCCTCATGGATGCATGAAGACACCCACTTATGGATGTGCAAAGTGGCAGTAGAAGAGGGGAAAAGAGAAAAGGCCAGAGATATAGGTGCAAACGAAACACATAGACCCATTCAAGACCCAGCCTATGCACCTGTAGTATTTCCTGACGAAGAATTTGAACAAGGGTCATTAAAAAAGTGTCTGAAATAAATTGTCTGTCAATTGAAGGATCAAATTGAAGCTAAACTTGGGATTCTTACAGGATCATCGGAAGCTCTTGGAGAAAGCAAAGTAAGTGCCAAGGCGAACAAGCTTGGGAATGTGCTTTCTGGGTAGACCAGCATCACCAGGAGGAGTGACTTGAGGTTGGAACATCACTTAACCCCCTCAGTCCATTCTTAGCATAGGCTAAGTGCGAGTAGTTGTTCTGATGGACTAGGGGTACGATAGGAGCACTCAAGTTTGAAGAGCCCTTAATTTCTCAAGTGCAAGGGTAGGCTAAATTGTAGTCAAGGGATAACTTAAAGGAAAAGAACTTAAATTAAGCGGACGCAGAACATCAAGTACGACCCACAAAAGTGCTCCTGATGACGCTTAATTAAAAAAAACAAGAAAACACATCCAAAGGAACTTAAAAGGAACAAGTGACTGGTACCAAAGAATCAGCAACGTACAAAGGGCATATGAACCTTAGGTCAGGTAGACACCTAGGGAGAGACAGACAAAGTCTTAGATCTTCAGAGGCTAGTGTCAATCATACTACGAGGTCTTGGGCCCAGCAGTTGAGCCATCATTCGTATTACCCTAGTTCTGAGACTAGCGAGTCTGAGATGTCCCACGGTATGGAGAGACCTACAGGAAGTTCTGGGGTGCCGTACTTACATAGGGTGGAAGGCCCTTACAAGATGCAACTCGAGTACCTTAGGACCAACCGATTAGGTGCTAGCATCTATGAGGACGGCCTAGGAAGAGCGGTGGTCCAGATTAAAAACCCTGACCAATCCATTGGAATAGAGCGCCCAGCTGTCAAGTTTGAAAATGGAGCATACTTGGACAAGGAAGGGACAATATATGTAGTCACCAGTCATCCCGATAGGATAGATGAATTTGGGAATGTGGTCCCGGAAACGGACTTAGGTGACCTAGAGCAAGGAAACATGGGCGAAGAACCTAGAACCCCCCGAGGCAAATCTGTTCTCACGAGGATTATCACACTAGAGTGGATTCCCCAAGATAATAAGAGCATAGATCTCCTCTTGAACCGAGAGACGGATGAAGCCTTTTGAAGATATAGACCTAGTCAGCCGAGTGAGGTAGGAACAATCATGATATATGAGTTCAAAGATCCTGATATTCCAGGAAGAGTGACCTACTTAGATCACTCTTCAGAGAGGATCTTTGGGGTTACAGAAAATGATAGGCATGCTTACACTTGGAAGGGAGAATTTATTTTCCCCCAACCAAGATCGAATGTGTCCTTTGGTCGCCAAGGAGCTGGAACATCTCAAGCTCAGGGGACTCAAAGAGAAAGGAGTCGAGAGAGACCTAAGGTAAGCTTTGCCAACTCTTGGGGAAGAGAAAGAATGAGAATGGAAATGAATAGAGGGGAACCTGAGGGACATAGAGCCCCAGGGAACCAAAGAAATGCCGATGATTTCCCTTTTCCAAGACCAAGAGAGCACATGAGGACCTTGAGACCGACCCAGCTAGTTAAGTCCATGAAAAACTACTTCGATGGCGCTGGAGACCCCTATGATCATGTAGATGAGTTTAAGCAAGTCTTGAGAGCTGAACAAGTTGAAGACCTGTTCATGCAGTACAAGGCCTTTGGTTTAACCCTTAGGAACACCGCCCTGACATGGTTTCAGCCACTAAACGAGAGGCAATTTAGAAGCATAGATCAACTTTTAGAGGCATTCATTATCGAATTCTCTAAAAGTGGCATAAGGCATAATACTTCCTCATTGATATACAGCTTCAAGCAGACCGCGCAAGAGACTGTGAGACTTGCAGGAAGAAGATTTAGGCAATATCTTGAAAGATGCCCTGTTTCGGAGCTACCCACACCAGCTAAGCAAGTGGCTTTATTCTTGGATGGATTGCTGAGTACAAAGTTAAGATCCTATGTGTACTTGAAGGACCCTAGGACCATAGAAGAGTGTGTACGCATGTGCATTGACATCGAGGATAACCTAGGGGAGGAGTTAGATCTTTCCAAAATATACAAAGATTCTGATAGTGCCTCTAGCCTCTCTTCCATGCAATCCACATCAATTGAGGAACTCACTGAGAAAGTGGCACAAAAACTAGGCGTCTCTAGCAAACAAATCCCAAGGTTTGCCCCTGTGAAAAGATGCTATACTTGTGGTGGCGACCACATGGCGAATGTATGTCCCATTATGGCTCAACCCCAAGTAAATCCTAGTAGCCAGTACTGCACCATAGAACGAAGATACAAAAATCACACAGCACAAGACTGCCCATACAATAAGCAAGCTGTTAGGCAAACCTACCCTCAGCCATACCCTCAACAAGGCAGATACCAGAACCAATACCCACCACAACAGTATGCTAGGCCTCAACAAACCTACCAACCACAATACCAAGCCCAGCAAAGGCCTCAGCCGGTGTTAGCCCAACAACCTCCAGCTCTAGCCAACATGATCCCTGTAAAGTATGCAGCTGCAGAAGAAAACCTGAATAGAGCTATAGTCCCCGTAACACCACTACTTTCAGAAAGTGATCCCAGTGACCATAGCTTCGATTCTACACATGTTGATAGTCCCCAGGCCTACTACATGCAGTCTCCTGAACATGGTGAGTCTTACTATAGTGAAGAGCCAAATGAACCTAGTTGGGAGTCAGATTACACAAACGTCATGTATGCAAACCCCAACCCTAGGCCTCAACCTAGGCAAGTAAGACCCCCATTCCCTAAAGGACCATGCTACAGATGTCAGGGAGATCATCTCATTCGTGATTGTCCCTTGCCTCCACCTCCACAACCCTAATCAGTGACAATCCAGGGCTATTGCCAGGAATGTGGAAAGGAGCATCTCTTACGAGATTGTCCAAAGAATCCCAGCAATATGCCAAAAATAACTCCCATTAATGTTATTGGGTTAGTTGTAGACTCCACAGGAAGTGTGATGTCCACTACACCAATGCAAGTGATCACTAGAGCTCAAGCATTGAAGCAAAACCAAGGGGTAGGCTAGGAAAAGAGCCCAGATGTTAGTGAAACAGAGAGCATGACAAAGAAGAGGACTAGAGCTTGGAGAGATAGTCGTGAAAGAATGAAAAGGCAATGGGCAAAAAAGATGAGTGAACTCGAGGAAAGCCTCAGAGAAACAAAGGCCAGGATAAATGAACTCACATCTCAAACTCCCTCTCATACTACCCCACCTCCACCATTCCCAACTCCATCGGACCCGCCACCTTCCAACCCGCCTCACCTAATTCCACCACCCCCTAGAGTAGGATCAGTCCTAGCAGATCCCACTCCCCAGGACCTTAATATGATGCTTAAAGCCTATCAGGCCAGAATCCAAGAAGGGCCAAACGTAATTGATCATGAAAAGTGTTACCCTAGAGCAGAACTAGAGCTAGAACGAACCAAAATTTGTGCTAAGATGGTGGAATTGGCTCAGACCATGTTTGAAGCCAGTCGCCTCTTTAACATCTCTAGTTCAACAAAGACACAGTTGCACTTTGATGGACTATTAGAAAGAATAGAGAAGCTGATTGCACAATCAGAAAAGGAACCCGCGTCTCAACCTAAGGACAAGGCAAGTGAAAGAGCAAGTCTTCCTGCCCAGAAAGCATGTGTGCCTGAAACTTATGTGCCTAACTCTACGGAGCCAGACACATCATCTTCTATGAATCGATTCACTCAAGAATTCCTAAGAGAGATTCAAGAAGACAAATGGGCTAAGGAAAGTGAAGTCCCTCCTCCCATTGAACTTGTGGATGATGCACATGATCAATTCCCACAATATATTCCCTCTATCTATGGAGAGCAAGAGAGCACCCCGTCTCAAGAGAGAGTAGACTTTGAGTCTAACTCTCTACAGGAATTACCCCACTTCACGGGCCCATGGGAAGCCAAGTCTACTTGTTTGAGAACCCCCACAGTCATGGTAAGAAACGAAGATTCAGTCATACCTAGGAACACGGAGGTAGTAAAGAACACCAAAGTGCAGTGCAATCTCACTTTGGAAGAGCTGCTCAAGGTTAGACCAGAAGTGTGGAAACATGTAGCCAATCAAGTGCCCGAAGTAGCAAAACCACATTCCCAGGTAGGATCTCAAAGACCAGTGCCAAAAATACCATTGGATAAGATAGGAGACATGAGTGAAGGAGAGGAAGGAAATACCTACCTCCCAGTTACCCATCAGGGATACACAACCAAAGCAATTTTGGACTCAGGTGCAGGAGTTGCAATTGCTACCACTTCCTTATGGAAACGTTGGGGCAAGCTAGCACTCGGGCCAACAAGAATGAAATTGTAGATGGTCGATGGTCATATTGAGAGGCCCTTAGGATTGCTAGAAGGAATAACTCTCACTACATGTGGTATTGAGTTCGAGCATACTTTTGCTATATGTGACTTTAGCAAAAACCAAGCCTACGAGATGATTTTGGGGAGACCATTTATGTGGCAGTTGCAAGTGGTACAGGATTGGGGAACCAATTTCTTGTATTTGCAGCACTTAGGTGTTACAACCAAAGTCAATCTCAAGGATTACTCTCATAGAGATGTCCCTCCTATCCAATGGAACCCCATCCATAGAGCCAAAGATGATACGGAATCGGTGCATTCCCTAGGATCAGGATCCTCATGGATGCATGAAGACACTCACGTATGGATGTGTAAGGTAGCAGTAGAAGAAGAGAAGAGAGAAAAAGCTAGGGAGATAGGTGCCAAAGAAACCCATAGATCAATCCAAGACCCAGCCTATGCACCTGTAGTTTTTCCAGACGAAGAATTTGAACCTCACGGCTGGGCAGAAATTCTAGCAACAATGGATGTAGCCATCAATGAAGAACAATGGACACCTCACTGTGATGAGGATGGCTATGACATTTCAGTCTTCTCCATAGAGCCGATCATGGGAGAGGCAGTTTTAGAAGAGTGTGAACCTAGCCCTAATGCATTTGAGGATGCGAGTGACTCCGATCTAGAGTCAATCATTATGGACCCACCTTTTGTATCAGATGAAGAATACTTCTATGAAGTAGAATTTCAACCCCAGAAGCACAGAGAGCTTACAAAGGATGTAAGGCTAGCCACGCATGTAACCCCTAAGGAAGAAGGAAAGAAAAGCAAGAAGAGAGAAGTCACACCAGAAGAGGAAGAATCTTTGTTTGAGGTCCCAAAAAATTTTAAGAAGTATGAGATAGATGACAGGAGAGTCATGATTAGAATGCCTAAACAAGAGGCGCAATCGGGAGAGGCCTATGATAACAAAGAAACCACCAAGAAAATAGTGGTAGCCATAGAAGAAGGAGAAGAGAGGTGCACTTACATAGGACATGACCTCACTGAGGAAGAAGAGCATGAGCTGATAGCCTTGCTAAGAGAATATAGAGATGTATTCGCTTGGAGTTACAAGGATTTGAAAGGCGTGGACCCGTACATATGCTCACATACGATTCCCATGACCACAGAGGCCAGACCCTCAAAACAAAAGCCATACACATAGAATGACAACTATGCTGCCAAGATCAAAGAAGAGATAGACCGCTTGGTTGAAGCTGGATTTATCTATGAAATTGAGCACACTGAATGGGTATCCCCCATTGTGGTGGTGCCCAAGAAGAACGGCAAATTACGAGTATGCATTAACTTGAAGAAGGTTAACGCAGCCACGATCAGGGATAATTACCCGCTTCCTATCACTGAGCATCTATTAGAAAGGGTGGCAGGCAAGGAAGTGTACAGCTTCCTAGATGGGTTCTCTGGCTACAATCAAGTGGCCATTGCACCAGAAGATTAGCATAAAACGGCTTTTGCCACAGAGTGGGGTATATTCGCTTTTAGGCTAATGCCATTCGGGCTTACCAATGCTCCCGCAACCTTCCAAAGACTAATGTGCCATGTATTAAAGGAGTTCCTGAGGAAGAACTTAGAAGTCTATGTTGATGATCTTTGTGCTCATTCCAACATTAGACAAACCCATATTCCTGAACTCAGACAAATTTTTGACAAATGCAGAGAATATCAAGTCTGCTTGAACCCAGAAAAATGTGTTTTCATGGTCCGGCAAGGCAAGATTTTAGGACACATAGTGTCAAAGAATGGCATATCTACGGATGAAGAGAAAGTAAGAGCTATAGCCGAATTACCTAGGCCAAAGAATGTCAAGGAAGTACAAGCTTTCATGGGGCATTGTGGTTATTACCGACGATTTATACACATGTATGCCATCATAGCAAAGCCTCTGTATGGACTGTTGACTAACTTCGAGTGGACTGATGAATGTGAGCATTCCTTCAATGAGCTTAAACGGTGATTATGTTCAGCACCAATCTTGACCACACCAGATTGGAATAAGCCTTTCCATGTTCATGTTGATGCATCCAATTATGCTATTGGGTGTGTACTAGCGCAGCCTACCAGTGAAGGTAATATGGATCTTCCCATTGCCTATGCGAGTAGACAGTTGAATGCAGCTGAGCGAAACTATACCACTACCAAACGAGAGGGGTTGGGCATGGTGTATGCGGTTAAAAAGTTTAGACATTATTTGCTTGCAAATAAGTTTAAATTTTTTACTGATCATCAAGCTCTACTATACTTGGTAAACAAGCCATGCAACACAGGTAGATTGGTGAGATGGTTCCTGTTACTAATGGAATATGACTTTGAGGTAGTGGTGAGAAAAGGCAAGACTCATTTGAGAGCAGATCATCTCTCTAGACTCACATTCGGAGAAGCCCCACAAGGAGTATCAGATGATCTTCTTGATGCTTACTTGTTTAATTTGGAAGTAATACCTCAGTGGGCTAAGCCATTAGTGCCAGTATTGACATACGGGCCTAACCACCCAGTAATAAACACTCAAGGTAGAGAGGTAGTAAAAGCCCAGAAGTACCATATCATGGAAGGAAGCATGTACAAACAGACAGATCAAGGGATCTTGGCTTGTTGTGTAGAAGAGGACGAGTACACTAAATGGTTGTATTTAGCACATGTAGGTGCATTAGAGCAACACTACTCAAAGCAACGAACCTTACAGACACTAAGGAGACTCGGAGTGCATTGGCCTACTATGGAGGCTGATGTCCAAAAGTTGTGCAAGGAATGCCCAATCTGCTGCACTAAACCACCTGTGGAACATGCCACTCTTTATCAAGTGTCCGTAGTGCCAGATTGGAGTGAACCTCTAGTATCCTTCTTAAGGACGAAAACATTCCCTCCAGACATGACTCTGGCTAGGCAAAGGAGTTTAGAACAAGAAGCCTAGGATTATGCACTCATTGGTGATAATCTATACAAGCGTGGTAAAGATGGTTACCTGAGATTGTGTGTCCATGAGAGTGAATATCTCAAAATCTTGGATATTGCTCACCAAGGTGTAGCAGGGGGACACTTTGGACCAGATCAGGTAATCAAGGCAATACTATTTGCAGGCTTTTGGTGGCCAACCCTTCACATGGATGCACATACCTATGTGAAACGGTGTGATGTTTGTCAGAGAACTCAGTACCCTATACGCAAGGATGAGATGCCACTGAAGCCTATGATGGGCGGACGTGCGTTCTCTAAATGGGGAATAGACTTTGTTGGTCCTATTAATCCCCCAGCTAAGGGTTCACATGCTGAATATATCATCGTGGCCACAGACTATCTAACCAAGTGGGTAGAAGCGAAAGCTACTACAAAAAATGATGCTCAAACAACAGCAAAGTTCTTATTTGAAAATGTATTCACGAGGTACGGATTGCCAATAGAGTTGGTGAGTGATAGAGGCACACACTTCTTGAATGAAGTCATAGAAAACCTTCTCCAAGAATTCTTGGTGGTACATAAGAAATCGCCCCCTATCATCCACAAGCTAATGGCCAGGCTGAGAGCACTAATAAGATCTTATGCAATGTGCTGACTAAACTAGTGAACAATAAATGCTCTGATTGGGACAAACAGCTACACCATGCTGTTTGGGCATACCGGGTTGCCTATAAAATGGTACTCCAAGCCACCCCCTTTCAGATGGTATTTGGCCAAAATGTTGTGCTACCTCTGGACTTTTTGATACCTACATTGAAGGTAGCACAAGAACATGACTGGACAAGCCATGAACTCTCCTCTCGAATCTTTGATCTTGAACGTCTAGGTGAAACACGATTGAGAGCTGCAGCAAGAATCTATGCAGCGAAGAAGAGGCAAAAGGCATATTTTGATGCACATGTGAAGGATAAAGGCTTGAAGGCAGGCGACCTAGTCCTAGTCTACACATTGAAGCAGTATGCACGGAAATTAGAGAAAAGAGGTTACGGGCCAATGATTATCAATAGAATCTCCACAAGTGGTGCAGTTCAACTAGCCACTTTAGAGGGCGATATTCTACCAAGTTACATAAGTGGATGCAGAGTCAAGTTATATCAGGAACCCCTCACTGAAGAGATGCTAAATCGACTCAACACTGCCAAGAAACGTAAAGAAGAAGAGAAACAAATTAGAGAAGAAGCACACGCAGAAGCCTTAGAACGCATCCGACGAATGAAATTGAGGAGACAAGGCAGAGACCCGCCTATGCTTGACACTCAAGAATTTGTAGGCTATCCTATGGCCATGTGCGAGACTTCAGGTGGGCATTCCCATAGAATAATCGACCGACGGCCTTTTGTAACCCTAGGAGTAGGACAAGGAAAGGGCGCAAAGACTGTAAGAGCTTTGATTGACTCAGGTGCATGCACTAGTGCTGTCAAGTTGTCTTACTGTCAAGAATTGAAATTAACTATCGATCCTATAGAAGCATATCTCATAGGATTGGGAGGTGTGGAAACCCCTTGCATGGGTGAGGTGGATCTTCCCATCTCCATTCAAGACGAAGTGATGACAGTCAAAGTACTAGTGTGTCAAGATGAGGACCTCACTGAGCCTCTTGTCTTGGGTCAGGATTGGATCTATGATCATGTAGTCAACCTCAACCTAAGAAGTGGACTTCTTCAGGTATGGGTAGATCATAGCCGAATTACAGTTGAATTGGAAAATGAGGCACTCAAGGAACTAGGCAAGGCACAAACTCTTGGTCCTTCCAGGGGCGCACATGAAGTTGACAGTGCTATTTTTGTCCAAAACTGTATCATGCAGAAAGAGGCTTGTCTCAACAACGGAGCCAGGGAGAGGAAGGAACTCCCTTCTTTTCCAAAGACCAGAAGGTTGCAACAACCAACGGCAGATCAAATACAGAAGAAGCAAAACACTATCGATACTGGATGCCAAAAAAAGGAGCAAACCAGATTGTTTCAGCCATGGAAACAAGTATGGAGGCGAAAAGGCGAATACCCAGTTCAGACCAGGCCAACCCCACGGCCAAAACCTCTTATTAGTAGTCAACAACACGATACTAATAAGAAGTCCTTCATGAATTCTTCTGCGAAAGTGAAGTCTATTTGGGTACCCAAGAAGTCAATGAAGGCCAGCCCACAATCACGACAAATCTGGGTGCCTAAGGCTTGCTTGCGGGCTCAAATAGCTACACCAAGGCCGCAATCGGTACAACATGTTTCACTTACTCAAACATCTGAGGCCCAGTCTTACACATCACACACGGACACATATTCTTCCATGAGCATTAGTAGAATCACTTGTAAATGGGTCCCTAAAAATCCTCATCTTCAAGTGGATACCCCTATCAAACTCTTCAGAGTCTCCACAAAATCAAGATCAAAGCCCATCCACTGCATTTGGCAACCTAAAACTTGTAATAAAACCCCGGACCCCGGTTGTAAATCCATGCCCACCTACTAACTACGTCACTCTCACACTACATCATTCCACTTAGTTCTTAGGCCCAACCAATTCCTGTTCTTTACAATGTTAACACATGTTTCTATATTCTCACAGAATCAAGAGGCAAGAAGTAACATGGCAGAAGCGACAGGTCCGAGCTCACAAGTAGGAATACTTACTGCAGGAATCGATGTGGATAGTCTACCTGTAGATGTGCCACCAACTGAATGACCTATGGAGCTGCAACACCTTCAGCAGATCCCGGTATCGGATCCACCCACAGGGATCACAGAAAGAGTCCATGCCAATTCTCATTGGTTCAATGGCATGCCAGGTCCATTAGGAGAGGCCAAGTATATATGGGAGTCTAAGTGCGAGTATGACAGATCATGGGTTCGATTCCAATTTTTCTCCAAGGAGTTTGAGAATCTACAGAACACCGAGGATCTCCAGACCATATGGCAACGTGCAGGGCTAGCAGAATACTTTGAAGCACCACTACCTAAACCGGATCTCCTCCGATGCTATTATTTGGTCTCCACATTACAAGCTAATGAAGAAAAGGACAAACCAGGATCATTTGTTCTTCCTTCCTTGCTGGGCAACAACGAGTTAAAGAGGTTTGAACTTACCGTGGAGTTGGTGAGCTCTGCTTTGAATATGCACGGCACACATGTACCTTCTGAGAAGGATGCTCTCGTTCCTACGAACATGAAGGATAGGAAACTAATGAAGCTTAAAGACATGGCAGCACTCACACCAAACGTGTCCATCCCTCTCCGTATGTGCATGCAACATTTTGCTTTCCCCGGCCAAGACCGCTTCACACAACCACACAAAAGAATCTGGTTTGCTCTCTACTTAGCGGAGACAGGTGCGTTACCCCAATTAAGCTGCCTGTATGGATTATAGATCAATTGTATGAAGCAAATAAAAGGTCTTCTAGGAAATTAGTGGTGAACGGTTGCTGTGCAATCACACGCATTATTTACCGGTGCCTAGCATACGATGTTCCCATTGAACGTGCCTTAACTTGGGCACAATTACAAATGTTTAAGAAACTCAAGACATCCTCACATCAATCCAAGCGCATGAGGGGTGCGATCCCTTGTGTCCAAACAAGGGAAGTTCTGACTACTCCTGAAGTATCACCACGAGGGGAGGCCACTGTACCTCCCTTTACCATTAGGATACCCAGGTCTGGATCTGAAACTACGACAGAAGCTGCCCCTTCAACTCCTCCTGCTCCATCTGAATTTGAATTTGCTACAACTCGAGATGCTGAAGGAATGGATCCCCAAGACTTCGAAGCATTCTTACAAAGTACACAACTCTCTGATGTAGAGTTTTATTCAGATGCAGAAGAACAAGGCACATCTTCACAAAGAAGAAGAAAATCTACAGACGGCCGTCATGTACATTGGAGTGACGCTCAGCAAGGTCAACAACAAGGACACCTAGAAGAAGAAGGAGCATATGAAGAGGAGACCACTGAGGCCCCAGCCTATACAGCAGAACTCCGAAGGCTATATCAAATTATGGAATGAGTGCGATCGCAACAACTACTCACCGAACAGAGCAGTAGAGTACTCATGACTCAACTGTTGGAAGAAGCAGGAGTTGACTCAGAATATAGTGAAGGTCTCTTATTGATGGCAGAAACATTTGGGGTAGTAGAAGCAGTGCGGACTGCCATTAGGAGATCTCCAGTTCAATATGATCCATGAAGATTCCAGACACGACCACGCTCAGGTAAGAATATCCAGATCCCCATTACAACGGCAATAGGGCCAATTATTACATCCGAACCCATCGGGATAACCTCCCAAGCAACAGAAACTACATGCCAAGAGCACCCCGTCACCCATGAGGAATCCAGCGAGCCATTACCACCCACACCCCCACCATCGCCTCCTAGAACAGAAACCGTGGAAATCACCTCGACCACTCAACCCACCGAACCAACCTTCATCTTCCGTACTCCCATCTCTAGTTCAACCCTATTCTCCACCTCTGATAACCCAATCTATGAAGCAACCCCCATCACTACAAAATCCACCGAATCGCTCATAGAGCCTGCCCCAGGACAACCATCCCCCATGCCCTCAGCCATAGGCTATCCTGACCCTAGATCCATATTCATGGGTTTCCCTGCTCCCACGCAACCCTTCATGCCCTCCTCAACTCTACAACCTCAACCCCCAACCTCCATCTCTCCACTTCTCCAATCCCTCCATAACTTCCTTGCTAGAACTTTTCAACCCAGGTCTCAACCATTCCCTTTATTTTCAGCTCCCCACCCCACTTCTCATCTATTCACCACTTTCACACACACACCACCTACCATTCCAATGTATATGGTAGACCCCACACTCGCACCCACTCCTGAAAGTATGGACATTTCACCACCCACGGCACCTCCCCCTCCCCCCATGCTTCCACCTCCTCCCATTCCCCCTCCACCAATTTCACCCACACACACGTCTTCAATAGACACATCATTCACTCTTCCCCTTCCCCAATTCCCTTCCCATGCATCTTCCATTGTAAACACCACCCCCTCATCTATAGGCAATGCATTGGACACCATGCTAGCTTGTATATCAAACTTAAGGACAGATTACAATCAGCTCCAACAACAGAATGAACGCCTGCAAGAGCACTCGGAGACACTACAACACCGCCTTGCTGCACTAGAGGAGGAAAATGCTCGCCTCCACACACAATTCCAAACTCTCCAAGAGGCTCATAGCATATTGGAGGTACAGTTACAAAACACAGATCAGGAAGCAATACAAGTGGTAGAAGGTCATCTACGGACACAGCTGGAACGCAATTCAAAGCTTTAGTGAAATATGGCCCTACTCAAGCGACATCTTGTTGCCGCTCATGAAGAGAATCGATGCCTGCAATTACAAAATCAGGAAAACCTAGAAGTAGCTATCGAAAGCACACCTGGGGCACCCATCAGCCCATCAAAGTTTCAAGCAGTGACCCCCGACAATATCAAGATCATATTGGAAGACTATGCCATGCTGCTTGAAGCACATGACCTGCTATCAGAGGAACTGGGTCAACTGAAACAGAAACACCAAAAAGAAACAACAGCAGCCTCTCAACCCACCTCCTCCGCGGCTTCGCTTCTCACAGACTCAAAGGCCTTAAAAGATCTCCAGAAACAGGTCACCGAATTTCAAGCATGTCTACTACAATATGAGAGACCACCTTCCCCTCCAGAGGCTCCCACCGACGAAGAAGTAGTACAAATTCCTGTGGAACAAACATTTGAAGAAGAATACGACCCACAACCCTTCCTAGGAGGCCAACAAACGGAAGAAGCTCAGGACACATTCGAAGCACCACGGCCTCCATGGCTACGTCAAGTGGAGGAAATCGGGAGTTCTCACGAAGAGAGCACAGTAGTGCAAAATCAGGCCATGAGGGTCATAGAGGAAACTGTGCTACAATCTGCTTACTTCAAGAACCTGTCATCGAGACGCCTTATCCTCTCATCTGAACTCCAATAGAGGCCTTATTATATTATCCTGGCTGATTATAATGCAGAAATACAGAGAGTCACGGGTAAGATTCCTACCTTTGCTACCCAATTTCAACCCGAAGACCTTCCTCCAGAGGTGCAAAAGGCAAAATTCGTCAACCCACCTGGCGGCAGAAACTTCTAGAGACATATCCAGAAATGCTACGTACATGGAACAACGCGCCTTTACATCTCCTATACAATCCATGCTACGGTCCAGTTCCACGCCGCAGGTCTTGGAAGGCATTCAATATCAAAGTGCAGAACAACACGCAATGCAAGGAATGGCTAAACTACCCGTACATTGCGCCACCACAGGGACCACCGTCAGTAGTGTACATGATGGGAACAATTCGCCATTGGATGCCGCGATTGAAGCCCATGCCAGATGTGGCGGCTCAAATGATGCTTAAGATTTTAGATATGATACAGGTAGTCCTGAAAACCTTTAAAAATGAAGCCGCACCACAGGTACGTCTACCGGGGTTTACCAATGGAAATTATGATTTAGTGTATGACATGAGCACCACCCCCAGTATTCGTGTGGCTTATGCCTGGCATGCACGCATCAAATACCTCCCTGCATGTTACAAACAGACCTTCGAAGAAATGTTCAGATCAAGTTTCTGGGAGTATCACTCGGAGGTCTTCGCACCGAAGCCAACACACCTGCTCCATCTCTTTGCTTGTGAACAAGCAATGTACTCTGAGTACTACACCACACTACAACCAGAGGTCCCTGGCGCAATAAATTGGGATGCATTGGAAGCTGATCTAGCAAGAGGCTTAAGGATAGGAGAACACGAACTTGCCACCAATGTCATCCAATACTATATCGACCACCCGATAGAACAGAGGTCTGTCAGGGGCGACAGACGCTAGGAAGGGGGGCGTGTTGGCATACAAGTCAGATGAAGAGCATACTAGTGCAACGGAGTAGTCATGCTCAATACGACAACAAGGCCCAATCATTTTTTCCATGGACCATTTACAACTCAAGTGATTTTAATCACTACCCAAACATTGTAAATTCCATTTTTGGTAGAATAGACTCCATTTTGTGCAAGCCGAGGAGTCCTCGAGCTTGAGGAGTATTAGAACTAGCTACATATCAAATTTCATAATTTTTAGACTCTGTTTGAGCCCTCAAATAGGCTCTAGAACCGAATTTTTAACTAGGCCGGACACTAGGTCTGGACAAGACCAAAGCTAGTTAGAAAACTATAAAAAGAGCTAGAGAGCTCATTTTTGGTGTAGATTGTTTGTGAATTGAGCTTATGTAAGAGACTTTTTGACTAATGCAAAGAACTCCATTGTTCCTCTCCTTGTTCTTGCCTTGTGTGCGCGTGTGTGTGTATGTGTGTGTATGCTTGTGTACTTCTCACTCACACACTTGTGCCTTCACTTGCTCATAGTCTTCATACTAGTCCTCACGTCTCCACGGATTGACAATTATGAGGTGAATCTTCTCATGTTGGTACTCACCATTGTGCTAGAGTGACAATCTAACCTCAAAAATGAGCTCTCTAGCTCTATTTATAGTTTTTGACTAGGTTTTGGCCCGCTCCAGACCTAGTGTCTGGCCTAGTTAAAATTAGGTTCCAGGGCCAATTTGAGGGCTTCAACGTAGTCTAAAAAATATGAAAATTGATATGTAGGCACTTCTAAGGCTCCTCAAGTGCAAGGACGCCTTGGCTTACACAAAATGGAGCTACAAAAATATGAAATGGTATTTACAATGATTCTTAGTGATAAGAATCACTGTTATAAAGATGTTGATTTGGAAAAATTTGAAGGGCCTATCTGCCAGATTTGCGTCGACTGCTTTGTCTACTTAATCCTTCACCTCGCTTTGACTCTCTCCGCTAGCTTCCTTGTCTAGTCAGTCCTTGGGTGCCCATACTGCTCTCAACAATTTCTCAGGCATCCTTGCACTTTTTGGCAGATATACAGTCAAGAAGTGTGGAGTGTTTGGATATGAGTGATCTAAGAGATATAGGCTTCAAAAAAGTTGACTAATACAAGAAACTAAGCCTTGTGTATCTATGTTTTATGAATGAGTATATCTCTCTCCTATTTTGTTTTCATATGAAGAAGATAGTGCTTGGTTACTCTTCATGATAGATACCCAAGAGATAGAAATGGCTTGAGAGAAGGCTCTTCTCCTCAAACTAGGAGGCATACCATTGCTATACTACTATGACTCTGCCACTATATAGCATGACTGAAGGACTAAACACTTCATAACACATGGACTCTGCTAAGGGCTCTATTCTGTAATTAACAAAGATCTGAGTAATTGTTTTTTTCCAGGGAAGTCACTCACTGGTTTCACAATGCTCAGATGGTTCTCATTTAAGACTTCTTTCACTTCTTTGCTTGGGTGATTGGAACTTTGCATGTGCAAAACAAATTTTGTTGAAGTATGGGGAGTAACCAACCCAAACCACCTCACATGGAAGTGAGAGGCTCTTCCAAGAGGAGTTGCAAGAAGTGTAAGCAATGCACACACACCCACGTCCACGAACAATGGCATCATGGCCAACGTCAAAAGGAGCAAGGGAGGGGAATGCTCACACACAAGACAACCCCAAGTGTCAAACCCACACACATAGATCAACGCCTAGCACACAAGGAGAAATGTGGAAGCCAAATGAACCTTCTTTCCATTAGCATGGAGGCCAAGGCCATGGCCAAGGGACCTCTTTTTACAAAATGAGCTTATCCTTATATAAGAGAGGAGAGGGATTCGTTGAATACAAGTGGCCAAAGGCTTCATTAACTAAAGATGTTCTAAAAAAGGTAGTTGGGAAAATCAAAAAAGGAATCTTCTTAGAGAGAGAGAGAGCTCTTGCACGTATCCAAAAGAGAGCTCTCATTTCTAAAATAAGGCAAGGATTCAAAAAGAATCCTTTTACAAAAAAAAAGGGTAAGATTGAGTTTTTATGGGTTTTCTCACAAAAGGAAGTAAGAGAGAGTTCCTACGAAGCACTTGTATACAAAAGGAAAAAATGGGAAATTTGGGAGACCGCCACACAAAGCTTTGAACCTCCAAGTATCCTTAGCTTCAAGGGAGGCCCCCAAGTACTCCATAGCCTTCATAGCTTCATGGGTCCTTCATAACTTCATAGCTCCAACACCAAATTCACAAGGCCTTAAACCTTCAAGTATCATTAGCTCTGAGGGAGGCCCCCAAGTACTCCATAGCCTTCATAGCTTCATGGGTCCTTCATAACTTCATAGCTCCAACACCCTCCCCCACCTAGTCTTTGTCGTCCTCGACAAAGCTGAGAAAAAAAACCATGCATAGCTGATCGAGGTCATGTTGAGTCTTCAATTTTGCAAGAATTTATTCTACAGGTCGTCAGTCTTCAGGTCAGCAAGTATGTTTAATCTGCAACAAGTCTTTAGTTCTTCCAATCTTCTGCAGTTCTTCAGTCTGCAAGATTTCAGGCTCCAAGTCTTCAGTCTTTACTTCAATCTACCAATCTCCAATCTTCAAAGCTGGGCGACACAATCCCCTTGGGGGGCAGTCAGCCCAGCATGTTTCCCACTATGCAGTCTTTTGTAAGGCTGGAAATGCCTTCTCCAGAATCTCCCAAACCTGAAATGACATACAAAAGAGCAAGTAGACTCCATCTAGTAATGAGATAAACATTTACTTCAAATTTAGTTTCCACTTCAAGGGACATTAAGTCTTATAGGACTGGCTCTTCAAGTCCTCATAATGAGCTTTTCTTTTCTTGTCAGAGAGACACAAAACCTGAATTTCTTAACCAAGTGCACATCAATCCTCACAAAAAAGAGGAAGTGGAAATGAGGGCCACAATCCTATGACACATGTTCAGTTTTTAATTAGTGTTTATCCTTGTAAGCTTCATTCTAATCTCCTAAATCATAGAAGCATTTAGCAGAAGATGGACCAACAGTTATCCCTGAAAATTAGGATCCATAGTTATCCTCCTCTTTGGCCTGCGCAAATTCGAGCAATTTCTGAACAAATGAAGATCCCTTCTGCATTTTCGTTGTTATTAAGTAGACAACCAAAGTCCCAAAAAGGCTATGCCCATGGTGTGGATGCATCAATGATCTAAGAGTGATTCGAGTACCATATTTTGACATCTTGTACAATATGCAAATGTAGAATAAGCATGAGGTTTGTTTTGCACATGCAAAGCTTCCAATCACCCAAGCAAAGAAGTGAAAGAAGTATTAAATGAGAACCATCTAAGCATTGTGAAACCAGTGAGTGACTTCCCTGGCAAAAAACAATTACTCAAATCTTTGTTAATTACAGAACAGAGCCCTTAGCAGAGTCCATGTGTTATGAAGTGTTTAGTCCTTCAGTCATGCTATATAGTGGTAGATTCATAGTAGTATAGCAATGGTATGCCTCCTAGTTTGAGGAGAAGAGCCTTCTCTCAAGCCATTTCTATCTCTTGAGTATCTATCATGAAGAGTAACCAAGCACTATCTTCTTCATATGAAAACAAAATAGCAGAGAGCTATACTCATTCATAAAACATAGATACACAAGGCTTAGTTTCTTGTATTAGTCAACTTGTCTGAAGCCTATATCTCTTAGATCACTCATATCCAAACACTCCACACTTCTTGACTGCATATCTGCCAAAAAGTGCAAGGATGCCTGAGAAATCAACTGTCATCTATCCTTTGAACCTGCAACACTTGGAGACAAATTGAGCACATATATCTATGATCATAAAGCACATCATGAATTTTACTCATCAAGAAGGGAATGAATGCCACAATTATGTCTCTAATCAGGTTAGATTCTTGTAAAGCTTATATTCATTCTTTAGGAAGACAACATTACCACCCTCCCTCATTATATCAAATGGTGTAGTGGTTAACATATAAAGATCAATGCTTAGCTCCAAACGACTGAAAGCAACCATCAACCCTCCTTCAAAGCTGTATCATTCATCAATCATACAAGAAACGCAAACAATTACCCAACTTCAAAATAGCATTATTGCCCAATTCTAGGTAGAGTTTTGGAGACGATCCCCCATGGATCTACACAAAACTCGGCCAACATAAGCCTTGGCACACTAGTGTTAGCCTTATGCATCTGCAAAGGACATAAAAAGATTCTTTCAAATAACAATACTAGAACTTGCAAAACCTGACTTTCAGAGCACAACAATCATTGACAAAACCACCAAATGATGGAGGATGTATGGAGGCAAGGTAACTCATCCACACACAGCATTCATACCTCAAAGACTCAAGGAAAAGTTGAACAGAGTCCAATATGAGAGGGTCATCAAGTCCTAAAACACATGCCAATCTAAAAAAAGTTGCAGAAAGCTCCTGTGTCCAGGTGAATATCATGTATATCAAGCTTCATTTCTTTAGCTAGCAAAATAGGACAAAAATGTGTTCATTGAGTTTCTCAAGATGCATAGTCTGATGCATCACCATCTAGAGAAGACTTTACAAACAAACACAAAAATGCATTAGTCAGCCACATATGAAATGAAACATGGTCCTTGTGCCTGAACAATTCAGGTTAACACAAATGCAAGACACCCTGGCATTAAAGTACCAAAAAGCACTATATGAATCCCAAAACAATCCCACAAGAGGGCAGTCACTGAACCCATAAGGGAAATGCATGTAGCATTGTCCAACAATGTTCTTTAATACTTGTGAATGACTAAAAAGGAATATGGATCAGCAATATCTTAGCACTTTCAACAAGATCAATAAGTTATATTGCTTGGTTCAGCAACAAAGTAAAGATCAAAGATTTTAGCATCAAGAAAATCCCATAGATGGGTTATGTAGTTGATAAGTGTGATGCCCCTTCTATGCAAAAGAGGTGTGTGGCCAAAGAGTAGAAAGCTCCAAGAAACAACATTAAGTTCTAGAGCCTGCACACATAACACAACATCTCGAATAAAGGCCTTCAATGTTGAGTATTCCAACTTCTACCTGTTTCTAATGTTTGAGAAGGGCCCAATAAGTCCAACCTTTGAATCACTTGCACCAAAAGATCACCATATTAATAGCATGTGTGAGAAGTGCTGCCTACGATGAAGTGTCTTATGGAACCTTAATCAAGTTTTCATTTTTAAATGAGCATGAGATATTTAGTTTTGAGTGCATGGTGTCATAAAATGAGCATATATCATCAGACAAGGCAGCCTAAATGAACACATGGAATAATGATAAAAACCATCATAGGCTATGAGAATCTCAAAACATAAAGCACATGCAAAAGGTCGTGAGTAACAAGTTACCCATTAGTGCATAAATCTCAACACGTATAGATGAACCTTCACGCAAAATCAACCTTTGTAATACTGCCTCCTCATTGTGGTGGTGAAGCTTGGATGTAATCCCCAAGAGGGGTAGTCACAATAATCCCTAACCAAAGTAATCCAAACTTCATTTCCTTCAATTCTTGCAATATACTGAAATCAACGTAAAAAGCTTTTAACATTATTCCAAAGTCCTTCAAGCTCAACATCATTATTGAATATGGAACAATTCACCAAGCATAGCGGATAGTGAGAGATATGGACATCCCCAAACCGTCATGTACTCCAAGCCCATGACCTTTAAACCTAAGATGGCACAAAGGAAACAACATGCACAGAACATCTGTATACACAACATAACCATATAGAATATTGTTGACCACAAGGTCTCCTCATGTTTCCAATGTATGCATGTCTAGTCATTCATATCATTGCATATTTTAAACACGCAACAACAGTAGTTCAGGAGAGTCCAAGTCTTTAAATCTTGCAATGTATGCAACATAAAAATCCAATCCAATGATACCCGAAGGAACCCAAAAATAGAGCTTGCTACAGAAAATAGAGCATGCATTGAAGCTACCTTAGATGAGAGTTTACTCAGACATAAAGTGGAGGTGAAATAGAGTGGACACCACTTCGAGTGGTAATGATGTACAGGTGAGATAGTACTAAAGTAGGAATACAAGGAATTTGAAAAATGATAGGTAGTACACATCAGTACCGAGTCTTCCTTGAGCAGTCACCGATATCAGTTCCAAGACTTCCATGAGCAGTCATCAAAAAGATTAATAAAATTCCAAAATTTGTAAATAATGGTGTCGACACGAGGGAGTATCAAATGGGTGCAAACCTCCACAAGAAGTGGTGATATGAATACTAGGATATCGAGGATCCGCAGTTGAGCTAACACATAGAGTTCAACCTGTACTTCCCCACACCAACACAAGATTATGATTTACATGTATATTGCTGGATACAGGTCCCTCAAGTGTATCGAACAGCAAAGGAACCACCCAAAGCAAGCTACTGTGAAGGGGATAAAGTTGGTAATGCCGCAAAACCTCTACAAGGGACATATGGAGAGAAGCACATCAAGTTTTTGCCTTGGAGTAGCAGAAGCCACCATGAGAGTTGATCTTAGCCCACCTATCTAACGAAGGGCTTAGAAATATTGGGGAAACACATGAGGAGATCCACCCCCCACGTGCAAAAGCAGAAGGAGGGGAAGCTCATCGAAAGCTCAACCCCATAGGAGAGCATGCGGCTAGGTATGATCTTGAGAGAGAAAGAAAAAAGATTTGCCATGGTACCTTGAAGCGCAATAGTAATCCAACCAAGAAGAGGGAGCTTCTGGCTACACGACTTTGATAAAACCTGAATCTCTTGAGAGAAAGCAAGGAAAACATTTCTCCCTTTGCAGCAGAGAAGAATAATGGGTGCACAAACCTCGACCTGTAGTACTAGAGGAGGCAATCGTGAGGGTGCAAGACAACTCCACCTGCCAAGAGTGTCGATGGCCATAACTCAACAAGAAGCTTACAAGGCACCTGGAGCATGCTCAACCCCAAAGCCACAAGTCACGGGTGACGAACCGAAGGGAAGCCATAGCTGATCGTATGCAACAATACAGACCAACGAGATGACTGATCAAAAAGTGTGCAGCACTCCATTCATGGAGAGGTGAGAGGGGTGCAAGGTTGAACACCAAGCCGTAGAACTAACGGGGGTGCTATAGCTTACCCCTGCCAAACAAGACCTGTCTAACAGAAGGAGCCCAGAAGGACTCGACCTCAGGAAATGGATCGGACAACGCAAGTGGGAGGGAAGGGAAGCCGTCCCCCACCTAGCAGATGTGTTTCGAAGCTAGCCTTGATTATGAAAAAGAGAAAGAGGGAGAGGCACTTAACTGCCTCTCCACATCATGTCAGAAGCCTTAAAGGATACAACGTACCACATCGCGAAACTTTTCTTTCAAATCACACGCCTCTCATTACTAAAGTCATGGGGAAATGGACCCGCAGAGTCGCGTAATCAGCAAAGTGCATTGAACCTTCATGAATGCGACAATTTGAAGAGATAAAATAGAATTTCAAACGTGTAATCACTTTTCTTTGTCTTTCTTTTTTGGGTTTTTTTTTTTGGAAAGTGAGAAGAAGGAAGGACACGAAGATAAATTTTATCCCTCCTCCTACCCAAGACAAACACCCACTTCAAGAAATGACAGAGATGGGGGGTGATGCCAGAGTGTGTGAGGTGTGTGTGTGTATGTGAGAGTGAGAGAGATGAGGGGGTTAGGGAGGTGTTCTTATGCAATAAACAAAAAATGAACTAAAACTACTCAAAAATTAAAAGATGAGAGGTACCCTTGACCAACCATAGGCCACACAGATCCACACTCAATACAAGAGTGAGGTGCATCCATCAAGTGTAGGCACGGCAAGCTTGAAAAAACCCAACAGTTGAAGGTCGATCTTCCCCGACAACGGCGCCAAATTTTATTTAGGTATGGGGAGTAACCAACCCAAACCACCTCACATGGAAGTGAGAGGCTCTTCCAAGAGGAGTTGCAAGAAGTGTAAGAAACGCTTATACACCCATGTCCATGAACAATGGCACCATGGCCAACGTCAAAATGAGCAAGGGAGGGCAATGCTCACACACAAGAAAACCCCAAGTGCCAAACCCACACACATGGATCAACGCCTATCACACAAGGAGAAATGTGGAAGCCCAATGAACCTTCTTTCCATTAGCATGGAGGCCAAGGCCATGGCCAAGGGCCCTCTTTTTACAAAATGAGCTTCTCCTTATATAAGAGACGAGAGAGATCCGTTGAATACAAGTGGCCAAAGGCTTCGTTAACTAAAGACGTTCTAAAAAAAGGTAGGTAGTTGGGAAAATCAAAAAAGGAATCTTCTTAGAGAGAGAAAGCTCTTGCACGTATCCAAAAGAGAGCTCTCATTTCTAAAATAAGGCAAGGATTCAAAAAGAAGCCTTTTACAAAAAAAAAAGGGTAAGGTTGAGTTTTTATGGGTTTTCTCACAAAAGCAAGTAAGAGAGAGTTCCTATGAAGAACTTTTATACAAAAGGAAAAAGTGGGAAAGTTGAGAGACTACCACACAAGGCCTTAAACCTTCAAGTATCCTTAGCTCTGAGGGAGGCCCCCAAGTACTCCATAGCCTTCATAGCTTCATGGGTCCTTCATAACTTCATAGCTCCAACAACAATGGTACCAAAAGTTTGATGCTTTTATGAAGTTTCAAGGCTATTCTCGAAGCAATGAGGATCATTGTCTCTACACAAAGAGATGCTCAGATGGAAGCTTGACATGCTTGATACTTTATGTCGATGATATGCTAATTGCTGGGAAGTCCTCTTATGATTTGTCAATTCTCAAAAAGAAGTTGAGTCAGACATTTGATATGAAGGATTTGGGGGATGCCAAGCATATTCTTGGCATGCGCATTACTCGTGATACGAGCAAAAGATGCATATACTTGTCTCAAAGTGAGTACATATCCAAAGTACTTCACAGGTTCAATATGCAGGGTGGAAAGGCATTGAGTACACCTTTACCCACATATGTGAAATTGAGCAAGGATGATTGCCCCGAATCAGATGAGGAAAAGGAATTCATGACCAAAATTCCCTATCAGTCTGTTGTTGGTAGTCTCATGTATGCTATGGTAGCTACGAGACTAGACATTGCATTTGCAGTGGGAGTTGTGATTAGATATATGTCTAATCCTTGCAAGAAACATTGGGAAGTGGTCAAGATGATTTTAAGATATCTGAGTGGCACTAAGGAAAAGTTTCTATGCTTAGGTAGAGGGAAAGCATCCATTATTGGTTACACAGATTCTGACTATGCTAGTTGTGTAGACAATTGTAAGTCTACATCAGAGTACATTTTTCATTTTGCTCTAGGTGCTATCTCTTGGAGATCTCATCTTCAAGAATGTACAGCTGTTTCCACCACAGAAGCAGAGTAGGTTGCAGCAAGTGAGGCATGTAAGGAAGCGTTGTGGCTTTCTCATCTTGCTTGTGATATGGGTTTACCTCAACATGTACCTCATTTGCTCAGTGGTAGTCAAAGTGCCATTGTTTTGGTTAAGAATTCGGTCTATCATGCCAAGACCAAGCACATTGAGGTGAGGTATCACTTCATTTGAGATTGCTTAGCCATTGAGTGCATTATTCTTGAGAAGGTTCACACTCGAGATAATTAGCCACTAAGCCCATCAGGTGGGAGGGATAGTTTGTATACTTACACTCAGGTATTCTTTATCATTCTTTATTTTTCTCGCATAGTTACTTTGGCCATATTGGCCTTCAGTGGGAGATTGTTACCGTTAGTGTCGATGTGAAAGGCCAAATGGCCATTGGAGACTTCTTTGTATATGTTCTTTAATAAATCATATAGTGGTTTGGTCAGTCACGGACTGTAAGTTCGACCGCATTTGTAAGACCTAAGAAGTCTATCTTTGTGCTCCCTATGTGCTATGTTTGTTTGTGTATTCTGCAGTCTCTGTGCGGAGTACCATGTGCGCACTTAGGAGCTTGGTTTTCTACTCCTAGGATATCGTCGTGGAGAGCACACTGCGAATTGGAAACTCAAAAATATCAAAGAGCTTCTAGAGTACCTTGATGAGGTTTCAGCACAATTCAGATTCTCAGTTGATGATGCAATGGTAAACATTAGATGAGAGAAAACAATATCTTGCATTACTTGCTTGCCACCCAAGATGATCAAGTTCCAACCTTTAAGAATGTAACCAATATTGTCCTCTTTTTTCTTCCACCAAAAATTCTGAACGAAAATAAAGACATTGAGTGCTTAATAATTTTGTTTTTTTTTTATGTTTGCTCTTCATATTCATATTGGCATTGTGATCATTAATATCATTGGTGTTGGAAATTTTCTATTGTTCAAAGACTTTCTCCTAGAAAATAGTTGTTTAAGATAAGGAAAAAAATGCTCCATTTTAGTGATTAAAATCTAAATAAGGAACCAATGGGTTGAAATATCTCTGAGTACCCTAATCGCTTGAATTGGTCATGTCTTTTTTTTATCTTAATGGAGGTATAAGGGAAGGAGTACTACAAAATTGAATACATTGGAGGACACAATCAAATACGTGATAAGGGCAATCGGAGGTTCTCGGAGTGCTCTAATCACTTGAATTAGTGGTGTCTCTTTTTTTTGTCTTTATGGACCATTGACCAAAAGTGCAACTGATTCAAGTGATCAAGGTCATCGAAAGTTCCCTGATTGCTCTCTTCACTTGAATCAGTTGTGGCTTTTGAATTCTCATAATATTTGTTATGCAAGACCAAGACTTCAACTTAGACACAAACAAATCAAGACATAGCATTAACGGGAAGAAATAAATGGTAAACCACTTATCATGTTAGTTGATCTCATAAATAGCAAGCTTCCTCTATTAAAAAAAAAGAGCACCAACATTTAGAAGTTGAAACACTGGTTTCTTTGTAGAAACATGAATTACAAACTCGATCTTCTAGATAAAGATAGAATGGCATCATTCCTCAATAAATATAATGCTCTGAAGGGTTCCTTTTTGTAGAGAATTAGTATTTACAAAGAAACCAAGCAAATAAATATCTTCCAACATATGTTGGAAATACATGGGTTTATTATCAAGAGTTAATCATAGATATGGAAAATTCTACATCTACTAATGCTTTTTATGCTTCCCCTTTTTTTATCCTTCACCTTTGTGCTTTTTGTTTGGTACATGATTTAATGGAGAATGAATCGGAGGTCCCTTCTTCTTATCTTAATTTTTCTTATCTCCAAGTGGTGGAGGAGATTTTGGGTCATATGGATAGATATCATCTTTCATGATGTTATGAATTGCTCTTTCTCTAACCAAAAGGACCCATGCATCTAGATAATTATATAAATTCAAATCAAGACTATAAAATCTATGCTCTAAGAACCTAACTACATTGGAAATTAATCTCCATCGCCATGATGTACTATGTTTTTGTAATGGCACATGTATTTGCATATAAGCAAACATTTTCTCTTCATTGATTTTGCAATTTCCTCGATGTTTCTTATAAATGGGCATTTTCAAAAGCTTGCCAATGCTCTAAAGCTAAAACAATATCAGAATGCATGCCAATGGTGATATAAAAGTGCATTAAAAGTGTACTAGAACTTACAACTTGCAATTGCCATGCTCTGATTGGACAGAGCTCATAAATAAGGCTTGATATTCATTGAAATCAATTATTATTAAATTCCAATGAACCATGGAAAACTTCAACCATAGGCAAGGAAATACTTTTATAAACAAAACTTACTTCTCAACATATGGATAAATAATATATTTTGTCTCCTCACTAAAATTCTTGAGAAAATGACCAATTTCTCTATGCTTGAAACGTATACACTTAGTCACAAGTGGATCCAAGATAAAGAAGTTTCTTGAAACTCTATCGTCACATTTCTGGAGTAGGACCCTATAATATAAAACCAAGACATGCATCAAGGTGGCTCTCAATTACTGAACAAATGATGAGCATATTATGGCTTGTAGACAATACCTGAAAGCTATGTTGACAATTCTATCAGAGATTTGTATTGCTAGAGGAATATTGAGGATATCAAAGAATTTTTTATCATTGATACCAAGAGGTACAATGGATTTTTCAAATTTGTACCTAAACTTGGACACAACAACATAGTCCTTGGCCATAAGTGTGACAATGTGCAGCACATAGGTAACCATCATTCATGAAGTAAATTGAAAAATCTTATGCTGCCTCTTGCAAGCATAGAAGAGCTTGGGTTTTCCATTTAACATTCACAAATAAGGATTTCCTCATCATTGAACAAAGCTTGGTGGAGATCTCTTTTATGACTCTCATGAATGGAAGTCTTGGGATGAGGGGTCCCATAGACTTTTGAGCTCTTATAATTTCCCTCAATGATTTGGCATGGTAATTTATCCTCTTCTTTGTAAAGAACTTCTATGGATCACCTTGATTTTGGATATTCCTGGTCTGACCCTCATTTCCTTGGCTCTCTAGAGTAGCTCCCCTATGATTTTTCTCTTCAATAGTACATGTTCCCATACAACAAACAGGCAGTGAGACAGAACTACCCGCAAGCATACCCACAACAAGGTAGGTATCAAGGCCAATATAATACTCAGCCTCATTACTATAGGCCTCCATAGAACTATACTTATTAGGCTCAACAGAGACCTCAACCTATTTTAGCTCAGCAGCCACCCCCCATCAGCTAATGTCATCTCAGTTAAATATGCTGCTGTAGAAGAGAACCTAAGTAGGGCTTTAGTGCCTTCTTCACCCTTGATCATAGAAAGTGACCCAAACTCAAACATTTTTGACTCTACACATGTAGATAGTCCACTGGCATATTACAAGGAGTCACCACAACACGTGGAGGCATATCAATACGATAGTCCACCATTGGAACCTAGTTGGGAGCCCGACTATGCTAATGTGATGTATACGAACCCAAATCCACGGCCCCAATTAATACAACAAAGACCACAGGGCCCTAGAGGACCATGCTTTAGGTGCCAAGGAGATCATTTCATAAAAGATTGTCCACATCCCCCTATAGCAGGACAGTCTCAATATTATAACATACAAGGCTTCTGCGCCGATTGTGGTAAAGAGCATGTCATAAAAGATTGTCCTAAGAACCCTGCTAATGCTTCAAATGTGACACCCATCAATAAGATAGGTATTGTAAACAACGCAGATAGATCCAACCCTACATATGTGTTGTAGCTCAGTGATGAGTAGCACCTCCTTTAATGTCAATCCGAGAAGACATGAGGATGGTATGAAGACCTCGAGCAAGTGAAGGCACAAATGTGTGAGTGCGAAGCACACTAACATGCACACACATACACACACACGCGCACACACGGCAAGAACAAAGAGAGTAAGACAATGGAATCACTTCTATCGCAACAAAGTTCTCATACAAGCTCAAAACTACAAGAAGCTCCCCAAAAATGAGCTCTCTAGCTCTATTTATAGTTTTTGACTAGCTTTGGCCCTGTCTAGACCTAGTGTCTGGCCTAGTTAAAAATTAGGTTCCAGGGCTTATTTGAGGGCTCAAACGAGGTCTAAAAAATACGAAAATTGGTAGGCAACTACTTCTAAGGCTCCTCAAGCTTGAGGACTCCTCAGCTTGTACAAAATGGAGCTACAAAAAGGTGAAAATGGTATTTACAGGGGTTTTTAGTGATGAGAATCACTTTTAAATGGTGTAAGGGTTTTGAAAAAATAAAGGGTTGCCTTAGTGCTAGATCTGTGTGTATGCTTGTACTTGCCTCTTCCCGTATACTGCCAACACTCTCCCCCCCTAGCGTCTGTCGCCTCTGACAGACCTTTGATCTGCGGTTTGATCAATATAGTCCTGGAGAATGTCAGCTGCCACATCATGTTCTTTGATTCGCAGCCCTCGGATCAGGTCTCTCTGCAGGGTATCCCAATTGACTGGGCCCGGTATGTCCGGCTATGGCGTTGTGTAGAGTTCTGAGTGCATCGTTTGTTCGCATGCAAAGAGGTGTAACAAATGGGTGGGCCATGGCGCGAACACCTCTGAGTGTGCTTCCCAGAACCCCGTGGTGAACATTTCATCGAAAGTTTGCTTGTAGCAGGCAGGGAGATATCTGATGCGTGCCTGCCATGCATAAGCAACTCGTATGCTCGGGGTGGTGCTCATATCATATAGCAGGTCATAATTACCATTAACAAACCCGGGAATTGGAGGTTGAATATGACATACATTGCGGAAAGTTTTGAGCACAACTTGCATCATATCGAAGATCTTGAGCATCATCTGGGCAGCCACATCTGGCATGGGGTGGAGGCGTGGAAGCCAATGTCTGATGGTAGCCATCATGTAGGCTACAGTAGGCATGCCATTTGGGGGTGCAATGGTAGGGTAATTGAGCCATTCTTTGCAATTGGCGTTGTTCTTGACTTTGATGGCAAATGACTTCCATGTTCTTCTCCGTTGCACTGGTCCATAGCAATTGTTATACTTCAAATGCATGGGCGTGTGGTCCCATGTCCATAGCATCTCGGGATAGGTTTCCAATAGCTTTTGCCTCCAGATGGGTTGGTGTATTTTCCCTTTGCGCGCCTCCTCTGGAATGTCCTCAGGTTCAAATTGTGTTGCGAAAGTTGGGTACTTTTTGGTCTTACGTTTGATCTCGGCGTTGTAGTCTGCCAACAGTACAAAGTATGGTTTATATTGTAATTCTGAGCTGGTTATTAGTCTTCTAGGGGCCAGATGTCTGAAGTAGTCTGATTGAAGTATGGCTTCTTCAATTGTCTTCATGGCCAACATTTGGTAGGAAATACGTTCTTCATGAGTCTGCCCCATTTCTTCTACCTGTTTCATCCATGCCGATGGGGGTTCCTCATAAGTGTCGTGTCCCTCCTCACTGATTGTGCCTCCTAGAAAAGGTTGAGGCTCATAGTTCTCTTCAAATGCTTCCTCCACTGGGATAATAACTTCTTCTTCTTCTATGGGTTGCTCAGGTGGGGAAGGAGGTCGTTCATATTGTAACAACTTGATTTTCAACTCTGCAATCTGTTTCCGTAGCTCAAGTACCTCACTGTTCGTTGTAGGTTCAGGTTCTAGCGAACTAGCGACATCGACCGTCTCTTTAGGTGTGGGTGGGTGTGTTGTCGGTACTTTGGATCCTTGTAGTTCCTTTATCTGGTCTGCCAGCTGATCATGGGCTTCCAAAAGGGTTGCATAACCTTCTAAAACATGTTGAATATGCTCTGAGGGGACAGCTTGGAATTTTGCAGGGTCTATAGGTGCTCCCGGGGTGTTTTCCATGGCCGCTTCTAGGTTCTCCTGGTTTTGTTGTTGTAGCCTTCGGTTTTCTTCTTGAGCAGCTGCTAGATGGCGACGTAGTAGGGCCATGTTGCGTTGGAGTCTCGCATTGCGGCCCATTTGTTCTCTGAGTTGTTCCTCCATAGCTTTGCCTATCTCTACATACTTAGCTTTGAGTTCTATCTTCGATTGTTGGAGGGTAGTCACCTGGTGTTGTAGTGATGTATTACCTAGTTCCAAGGCATCGACTCGTGCCTGGAGTTGAGCCGAGAGATTGCATAGCTCTGTGTTAATTTCTTCTAATAGCTTATACTCTTGCTTAAGCTGAGTGGCCGCTTCAACCAGGGTGTCTAGTGCATTACTAAATGATGTGGATGCATGGGTAGATGTGGAACATGCAAAGGGTCGGGAAATGGGGAAGGGAAAAGTGGATGATGTGCCTATGAGTGAAGTGAGATGTGATGATGGTGGAACAGACATGGCGGTGGGTGCTCCTATGGATGGTGAAATATCCATGGGATCGGATGTGATAGTGTGTGAAGTGTGAATTGTGAATACGGGAATGGTAGGTGGTGTGTTAGTGGTGGCAGTGAATGTGGGGGAGTGGGGTTGGGGAAGGGACTTTTTATTATAATTCTCCACCTGTTGGAGTATATTTACAAGGTTTGTCCAGAATGACGGTTGTGTGACTTGGGTTGAGCCTGAGGCAGTTACAAGGGAAGTGGTGGATAGGGTTTGGGAGAGGGAAAATGTGTGGGTGAATGGAAAAGGATGGGATAAGGTCTGGCTAGTGGCAAGTGGTTGTCCAAGGGCAGGGAGATAGGAAGGGTGACCTATTATGGTTTGATCGGTGGTAGGATGTCCTGTGTGAGATTCACAAATTTGGGCGGAAGTGATGGATGTGGGTAAGGGGGAGGATGTAAAAACGGAGGTGTGTACAATGGTTTCATGATGGGTGGATATCGGTTGTTCAGAAAGACTAGTGGAGAAGGGTGCTGAGGGTTGAATGGAAGGTGACGGTGGAGATGGTACCTGTGTATTTACATCTTGTTCATCAGTGGGACTTAGGCTAGTCATGTGAACATCCTCTGAAATTGTGGTAGGAAAGGCAGTAGAGACTTCCATTTGAATCATTTTTCCTCGTCGTGGTCGTGTATCAATCCTTCGTTGATCATAGGTAGGGTTCTCCCGATAGACCATTGTCCTCATTGCTTCCCCGATCCCACATGTGTCCGCCAATAGATTCAATGATTCAACAAAATGTGGGTCTACATTCTCGGCTTGCAGCATTTGGTTCACTAGGGCTCTGTTCGCCTCTTCTGTCATCTTATGTCTTCTCTGTACCTGCTTGATTGTCTTGTATAGCCGCTTGAGTTGTGCTGTGTAAGCAGGGGCCTCCTCTTCACTCTCCTCTGGTTCATTCCCCCGTTCGTCTTCTTGATTTTGTGTGCTAGGACCACGAGTATGTGGTGCCTCTTCTCCCCAATGTACCCTGCTTGTCTCGCCCTGTGGTTGTTCTCCTTGGAATGATGATCCCGGATCGGCATTGTCAGGAAAATCTTCACTATCAGATAAGTGGGTTGTCTGCAGGAATCTTTCAAAATCAAAATTGGGATCCTCAGTTAAAGCAACCATAGATGCAAACTCGGCATCAATAGGTAGTGGAGGGGCGGATGGGGTGGGTTGTACCATGCCCCCTGATGTAGTTCCTTGGAGGTGTATCGTGAAAGGTGCTACGTGGGCTTCTTCTCTAGGGGAAGCTTCGGTTGTGACCTCGTGAGGGATCATGAACTGGGAGAGTGATCCACACATTCATTTCGTAGGCTGATTCCCTGACTTCCGCCCCTTGAAAAATTCCAGTTGTGCGTATTTAAGGGCCCTGGCTATTGGCACGTCATATGCGAGACATCTATAAATAATTCTGGTGATCGCACAGCAGCCATGTAATGTATGTTTCCTCACACCCCGCTTGCCTGCTTCATACAGTTGGTCCAAAATCCATACAGGCATCTTAATGGGCAAGCATCCAGTCTCTGCTAGATATAATCCGTACCATATTTTCTTGTGAGGTTGTGTGAAGCGATCTTGAGCTGGAAATGCGAAGTGTTGAAGGCACATTCACAGGGGTATGGCGATGTTAGGGGTGAGGGCACACATTTCCTTCAACTTCTTGATTCTGTTGCTCTTCATTGACTCTGGTATCAAGGGATCGTGATCGGAAGGCACATGGGTGCCATACATCTGGAGGGCTTCCCTAATTATAGTGGTATTAATCTCAAATTTCTTCATTTCTTCCTGGTTTGACAGAGAGGGGACCAAGAATGTGCCGGAATGATCCTTCTCTCTTGTCGACGTCAGTGTGGCTATCAAATAGTAATATCTAAGGAAATCGGGCCTCGGCAAAGCTGCACTAAAGTAGTCTTGTAATCCTGCTTTCTGCCATATGTCCTGAAGGGGAGCTGCATTTTGTAATGCTTCGAATTCTCTAGAAAAGAACTGGAAAGTCCACCATACTCCTCCAAATTCCAATTTGGACTCCCAAATATGATCAGCATCACCCAAGTCGCCTGGCATCTCATTGAACTAATGCGAGTGCCCTTTCACTCTTTCTGTCAGTCCACTTGGTGGATCCGGAATAAGAATTCTTCTTACATTCAAAAGCTCTTCAGGAATTTATATCTCCAAAAAGCCTCATCCGTTTCTTGGTTAAAAAGCAAATCTATGCTTTTGTTATCCTGTGGAATCCACTCTAGAGTCATGATTCTGGTCAAGACGGATTTACCACGAGGAGTTCTTGGCTCTCTCTCTAAATTCCCTTGCTCTATATCACCCATGTCCGTCTCCACAATCACATTTCCAAACTCATCTGTTCTATCTGGAAGAGTGGTGACTACATACATAGTCCCCTCTTTATCTAGGTAGGCTCCATTCTCGAACTTAACTACCGGGTGTTCTAGTCCATGGGGTTGATCGAGGTTCTTAATCTAGACCACTGATCTTCTCAGGCCATCTTCGTAGATGCGAGCACCTAGACGATTAGTCCTGATGTATTCCAATTGAGTCTTATAAGGTCCTTCTGGCTTTTCTAGATACACCACCCTTGAACTACCTACTGGTCTCTCCATGTGATAGGACATTTCAGAATCACTTGTTTCTGATCGTGGAGTGTATGAGTAATCACTCAACTGCTAGGCCCAAGACCTGGCAGTGTGATTGACACTAGCTTCAGAAGATCTGAGGCTTTGTCGGTCTCGGCCTAAGTGTCTGCCTGACCTAAGGTTCATATGCTTGGTCTCTCTACCCCCTTGATCCCAAGTACACTCTCGTTGCAGGTTATTTAACACCAATCACTTTGTTCTCTTTAGTTGATTCTTTTGTTTATGATCTTGTCTGATATCACGTCATCAGAAGCACTTAAATGAGGTTCGCACTTGATAAGTGATCGATTCAAGTTTAATTTATTCCCTTCGGGTTTTCGCACTTAAGCCCTACTTAATGCTTGCACTTAGTTGCTTAGTTCTCTTGGACTTGATGTGTGCCTAGCGTTGTCCTAATTAATTACCACACCTAAGTCGTACTTAGCCTAGGCTAGGAATTGACAAAGGAGGGTTGAGAGATCTTCCAACCTCAATTAGCTAGTTGACCAGACTGCTACACAAGCCCAAGAAGCCTTCTCCCAAGCTTGGTACTCACCCTTGCTAGCTTTCCTTGGAATGCCTTGCTTGCACACAATGTTCGTGCAAAAGTTCACAAGTCAATATAGCTCTATTACCACAAGGGATTGAAAGACACACATCAACATTTGCAGGCCCCCCTTTGGAGTAACTCACTGTACCCCCCAAAATCTTATGACCACCTAGTTCAACCTAAAGGCCAACTTAAAAATACATGTTCTAAAACCCCATATATGATTCTACAAAAAACTAATCAAGGTCCATGTAGGATTCTCAACAAGCTTTCAAACGAGACCAAAATCTCATCAATCGGAGTTTATATGGTGAAGTTATGACCAATCAGGCACTTAGGGGTCAAAACAGGCTCTCAGGGTTCAGGAGATTCCTCCCTGGTTTCTATACCTTTTGCTCACTCCTAGGGCAATAATGTTAGCCCACTGTGTCCACAATTAAGCCAAAGATACCCCAATTCACTCAACAATTTTACTCTAAATTTTTCATGCATTAGGGCCGTGTATCGCGATAGGTCGGGTCGAAGTGTCGCGATAGCTCGTGAGGTGTCGCGATAGCTCGTGAGGTGTCGCGATAGGTCGTGAGGTGTCGCGATACTCCCAAGTGTCACGATAGGTCGGGAGGTGTCACGATAGGTCGTGAGGTGTCGCGATAGCTCGTGAGGTGTCGCGATAGCTCGTGAGGTGTCGCGATACTCCCAAGTGTCAGGATAGGTCGTGAGGTGTCGCGATAGCTCGTGAGGTGTCGCGATACTCCCAAGTGTCGCGATAGGTCGTGAGGTGTCACGATAGCTCGTGAGGTATCGTGATAGGTCGAGTTATGGCAAAATTTGTGGTTCTGTCTTGTGATCCTAGGTGCTCTAGGCCTGTGTAGTGTCGTGGTGCACTCAGAAACGTGATTGGTCGAAGTTTGCGAGGTGTCGTGATAGCTCAAGCTCGATGCCTCGGGGCTTGTGCAGCAGGATTCTGTACCTGTTGAGCTTGCTGGAGATGGTGATGGAGCTGGTACCTGCAAGAAACATGCAAAGACATACAACACAAATGCACGCGCTCGCTCTCTCTCAAACTCGCACACAACAAATGAGGGGAATGACAAGGAAGAGGGAATATGTAGTGGAGAAGGAGGTGGAGATGGAGGTGGAGATGGAGATGGAAAAAAATCAGAAATTTACCTACTACTTACCATTCCAACGCATCCTCTCTACGTCTTACCATCACACGCTCGTCCTCAAAGCTCGAATCCCCAGCAACGGCGCCAAAATTTGGTGTAGCTCAGTGATGAGTAGCACCTCCTTTAATGTCAATCCGGGAAGACATGAGGATGTTATGAAGACCTCGAGCAAGTGAAGGCACAAATGTGTGAGTGCAAAGCACACTAACATGCACACACATACACACACACGCGCACACACGGCAAGAACAAAGAGAGTAAGACAATGGAATCACTTCTATCGCAACAAAGTTCTCATACAAGCTCAAAACTACAAGAAGCTCCCCAAAAATGAGCTCTCTAGCTCTATTTATAGTTTTTGACTAGCTTTGGCCCTGTCCAGACCTAGTGTCCAACCTAGTTAAAAATTAGGTTCCAGGGCTTATTTGAGGGCTCAAACGAGGTCTAAAAAATACAAAAATTGGTAGGCAACTACTTCTAAGGCTCCTCAAGCTCGAGGACTCCTCCGCTTGTACAAAATGGAGCTACAAAAAGGTGAAAATGGTATTTACAGGGGTTTTTAGTGATGAGAATCACTTTTAAATGGTGTAAGAGTTTTGAGAAAATAAAGGGTTGCCTTAGTGCTAGATCTGCGTGTATGCTTGTACTTGCCTCTTCCCGTATACTGCCAACAGGTGCCTATCCAAGCTATAACAAGAGCCCAGGCGCTCTTACAGAACCAACAACGTAATCATGAGAAAGTAGCCAAAACTAGTGAAGTTGGAGAGTCTAGCAGTAAAAAGACAAAATCTTTGAAAGATTCTAGAGAAAGAATCAAGAGAAAGTGGAGTAAGAGGATAACAGAATTGGAAGGAAGTCTTAAGGAATCTAGAGTCAAAATCCTAGAATTGACTTCACAGGAATTGAATCAAGAGGACCTAGCTCAAAAGTCAGGATCAGTTTTAGCAGAACCCATACCGGAAAACCTAGACATGATGTTTCGTGCATATCAAGCAAGATTAAAAGAAGGACCTCAAATAGCTGAAATGAGTAAGAACTACCCTTGATCAGACCTAGAAATCGAGAGGACTAAACTTTGCATGAAGATGGTAGAATTAGCACAAGCAATGTTCGAAGCCTCTGGATATCTTAATTGGAATAACATGGCAAAATCGGAATTACACTTTCAAGGATTAATGGAGAGGCTAGAATACTTGATTGATAGCAAAGAGAAAAAGAATCAGCATAGGAACCCTGTCCGAGAGACACATGAAAGGAATGCACCATCCCTGTCTCAAGTACCCAACACAGAGGGTGAAGACAACCTGTCTTCCATACATAGGTATTCGCATGAATTTCTGAGAGAAATCCAAGAAGAGAAATGGAGAAAAGAACAAGGAACCCATCCTCCTATTCAAGAAATAGACGACTTGGAGGAGCAATTTCCGCAAGACATTCCCTCTATTTACAATGATGTAGAGGAAGAGCAATTAAGTGAACACACATGTTTTGAATCCAATTCTTTGCAAGAATTACCTTAGTTCACAAGATCTTGGGAAGCTAAGTCTATTAGTATGAGAGCACCCACAATAATAGTGAGGAATGAAGAATCAGTAATCCCTAGAAACACAGAAGTGGTAAAGAAGACTAAAGTACAATGTCACCTCACCCTAGAGGATTTGTTGAAGATTAAACCAAAACTATGGAAGCATGTAGCAAATCAATTCCCTAAGCTTGCTACTACTTTCTCATAGATAGGATCACAAAAGAAGGTACCAGAGATACCTGTAGAAAGGATCGGAGATGTAAGCAAAGGAGAGGAAGGTAATACTTATCTTTCGATAACCCACCAGGGCTATACCACCAAAGCCATCTTAGATTCAGGAGCCGGAGTAGCCATAGCTACCACCGCTTTATGGAAACGTTGGAGTAAGCCAGCATTAAGACCTACCAGGATGAAGATACAAATGGCTGATGGACACATAGAGAAACCATTAGGCTTACTAGAAGGCATATCTCTCACCACCTGTGGTGTAGAATTTGAGCATACTTTCACCATTTGTGATTTCGCGAAAAATCATGCTTACGAGATGATTTTAGGATGACCATTCATGCGTCAGTTGCAAATTGTACAAATTGGGGAACTAATTCTTTGTACTTGCAACATTTAGGAGTGACTACTAAAGTCAATCTTAAAGACTATTCACATCGAGACATACCCCCAGTACAATGGAATACCATCCATAAGACACAGGTAGAAACGGAATCGATACACTCATTAGAATCAGACCCCTCATGGTTGCACGAGGATACTCATCTATGGATGTGTAAAGTAGCAAAACAAGAGGAAGAACGGTTAGAAGCTAGGACTTTAGGTTCAAAAGAACATCCAAGAACCCTTCAAGACCTAGCATATGCACCTGTAGTATTTCCAGACAAATAATTTGAACCCCATGGTTGGGTAGAAATCCTAGCAACCATGGATGTAGCCATCAATGAAGAACAATGGACACCCCACTGTGACAAGGATGGCTATGACATTTCAGTCTTCACAATAGAGCCAATCATATGTGATTCAATTATTGAAGAATGTGAACCTAGCACTAATGCATTCGAGGATGTGAGCGACTTTGATTTAGAGTCAATTATTATGGACCCACCCTTTGCATAAAATGAAGAATACTTCTACGAAGTAGAAACTCACCCTCAGAGACACAGAGAAATTATGGATGAGGTGAGGTTAGCCACTCAAGTGACTGTCAAAAGTGAAGGTAAGAAAAGAAAGAAGAAAGAAACCTTGTCAGAGGCAGAAGAATCTTTGTTTGAGGTTCCCGAGAACTTCAAGAAATATGAAATAGAAGATAGATGAATCATGGTACGAATTTCTAACAAAAAAGCTGACGCTCGAGAAGTATATGATAATCGTGAGAAAACCAAAAAAATCATAGTAGCCATAGAAGGAGAAGAAGAAAAATGTACATACATAGGGCATGATTTGACGAATGAAGAAGAAGAAGAAATAGTTGCCCTATTGGGGGAATATAGAGATGTGTTTGCTTGGAGTTACAAAGATTTGAAAGGAGTAGACCCAGATATATGTTCTCATAGAATCCCTATGACTCTTGATGCAAAACCTACGAAACAAAAACCGTACATGTACAATGATAACTACGCTGCAAAGATTGAAGAAGAAATAGATCGCTTGATAGAAGCAGGATTTATTTACAAAATTGAGCATACTGAATGGGTATCCCCCATTGTGGTTGTGCCCAAGAAGAATGGAAAATTGCGTGTGTGTATTAACCTTAAAAAAGTTAATGCCGCCACGATTAGAGATAGTTATCCTCTTCCTATCACAGAACATTTATTGGAAAGAGTTGCGGGCAAGGAAGTTTACATCTTTCTTGATGGATTTTCACGTTATAATCAAGTAGCCATTGCTCTAGAAGATCAACACAAAATGGCTTTTGCCACAGAATGGGGCATATTTGCATTTCGTGTGATGCCACTTGGCTTAACAAATGCACCCGCCACTTTCTAGCGACTCATGTGTCACGTTTTTAAGGAATTCTTACGCAAGAATTTGGAAGTTTATGTAGATGACCTATGTGGTCATTCGAATCTAAGACAGACACATATCCCATAACTACGACAAGTGTTTGAAAAATGTCGAGAATATCAGGTTTGTCTGAACCCAGAAAAGTGTGTTTTCATGGTCAGACAAGGCAAAATTCTAGGACACATCGTGTCAAAGAATGGAATTTTGATAGATGAAGAAAAGGTGAAAGTAATTGCACATCTACCCAGGCCAAATAATGTAAAAGAGGTACAAGCATTTATGGGTCATTGTGGTTATTACAGACGATTCATACACATGTATGCAATCATAGCCAAGCCTCTGTACTCTCTTTTGACCAAGTTTGAATGGACAGATGAATGTGAGAACTCATTCAATGAACTTAAACGATGTTTGTGCTCAGCACCTATATTGACAACCCTGGATTGGAGCAAACCATTCCATGTACATGTGGATGCATCCAACTATGCCATAGGATGTGTGTTAGCACAACCCACGAATGAAGGTAATATAGATTTCCCCATAGCTTACGCGAGCAGACAGTTGAACGCAACAGAAAGAAATTACACCACTATGGAACGAGAAGGATTAGGAATGATCTACACACTAAAGAAATTCAGGCATTATTTGTTGGCGAATAAATTCAAATTCTTCACAGATCATCAAGCGTTATTGTACTTAGTCAATAAGCCATGTAACACGGGAAGATTAATACGTTGGTTTCTATTACTAATGGAGTACGACTTTGAAGTAGTAGTCAGGAAAGGAAAGACACATCTTAGAGCTGATCACCTTTTGAGACTAACCTCAGGAGAAGCTCCTCAAGGGATAGCAGATGAATTACCTGATGCTTATTTGTTTAACCTTGAGATAGCACCAGAATGGGCTAAGCCGATAGTCCCTATTCTCACATATGGACCCAAGAATCCTAGGACAAGGATCAAGGAAGGAGAGATTACCAAGTCTCAGAGATATCAAATAATGGCAGGAAGTATATATAAACAGGATAATCAAGAGATTCTTGCTTATTGTGTAGATGAATCAGAACATGTGAATTGGTTGCAATTAGCACACGTAGGTGCATTAATGCAACATCACTCGAAACATCGTACATTGCAGACTCTGCATAGACTAGGAGTATATTGGCCTTCTATGGAAATAAATGTCTACAAGTTGTGTAAAGAATGCCATGTTTGTTGTGAAAGAACACTAGTAGAACATGCTACATTATATCATGTGTCTCTCACACCAGAATGGAGTGAACCTTTAGTGACGTACTTGAGGACGAAAACATTCCCTCAAGGAATGACCTTAGCACGACAACGAAGTCTAGAGCAGGAAGCTCAAGACTATTCACTTATTGGTGACAATCTATACAAACGAGGATGAGATAGATACTTAAGACAATGTGTTCATGAAAGCAATTATTTGAGCGTACTAGAGACTGCACACCAAGGTGTTGCGAGAGGTCATTTTGGACCCGATAGGGTAATCGAAGCCATCCTCTTTGCAGGATTATGGTGGCCCACTCTTCATATGGATGCGCATACCTATGTTAAGAGATGTGATGTGTGCCAGGGAACTCAATTTCCTACTCGCAGAGATGAAATGCCATTGAAACCCATGATGGGAGGACGTGCATTTTCTAAGTGGGGTATAGACTTTGTAGGACCCATTAACTCCCTTGCAAAAGGTAGAGGCAAAGGCCACAAAAAAGAATGATGCACACACGACTACAAAATTCTTATTTGAAAATGTCTTTACAAGATATAGATTGCCTTTAGAGTTAGTGAGCGATCGAGGAACTCATTTTCTAAACCAATTCATTGAATATCTGTTACAGGATTTTATGGTGATTCACAAGAAATCTGCACCATATCATCCTCAAGCCAATGGTCAGGCTGAAAGCACTAACAAGATCCTTTGTAACATACTGACGAAACTCGTGAACAACAAACGTTCAGATTGGGACAAATAGTTACACCACACTATTTGGGCATATCAAGTGGCCTATAAGACTGTACTCAATGCAACTCCCTTTCAGATGGTTTTTGGTCAAAATGTTGTGCTTCCTTTGGACTTCTTGATACCAACCCTTAAGGTTGCACAAGAACATCAGTGGACCGGCCACGAATTATCAGCAAGAATAATGGACTTGGAACGATTAGGAGAAACCAGCCTGAAAGCAGCAGTAGGAATATATGCAGCAAAGATGCGACAGAAAGCATATTTTGATGCACATGTGAAAGATAAAGGCTTAAAAGAAGGAGATTTAGTCCTAGTATATACGTTGAAACAACACGCACAGAAGTTAGAAAAGCGAGGTTATGGACCCATGATCATTGACAGACTCTCGACAAGTGGAGCAGTAGAATTAGCCACCTTAGAAGGAGACATAATGCCTAATTACATTAGTGGCTATAGAGTCAGGTTATATCACGAACCTCTTACTAAGGATATGCTTAGACGACTCACGTTGGCAAAGAAATGTAAGGAGGAAGAAAATAGGATACGTGTTGAAGCTCAGGCAGAAGCTATAGAATGCATTAAGCACATGAAGCTAAAGAAGACAAGGGCTAGGGAGGGAACATTATAACCAACTGGAAACAGCACCCAGATACCCCATGGCCATGTGTCAAGTAAAGTCAACCACTCATCCTAGCATAGTGGATAGGAGACTATTCATTACAGTCGGGCTAAAGCACGGCAACCCTTGCCAAGAGCTCACGGCTTTAATTGACTTAGGTGCTGCGACTAGTGCGATTAGATGGTCCCACTATAAGGACTAAGGAATAGAAATGCGGCCAATTGAGGCATACCTCATGGGGCTAGAGGCATGGAAACCCCTTGCATGGGTGAGGTGGACCTTCCTATCCTCATAAACAAAGTGACCATGACAGCGAAGCTACTAGTGTGCCATGATGACGACCTAATAGAACCCCTAATCCTTGGCCAAGATTGGCTATACAATCACTCAGTGGACCTAAATCTTAGACAAGGCTCCTTGCAGATTGGAACCTTAGATCAGAAGCGAGTGATACCACTTGACTTCCCTAAAAACCCTCCGCCTGAGGTATATGACTTGCGACCTTATGAAACGTTTGCGACGGAGGACCGAAAGGTATTTGGCCAAATCCTTCGGCTAAGCACGCTCCCTCCAAAGTCAACCCATGAGAGCTTCGCGATGGATCGTTGCCAGATAAAAGATTGTCAAGAAATTTTCCCCCGATCTTCTAGTAGTGGCCAAATGGGGACGATTGCAGGTCAGGTGGGTTTTGTTAAATGTTAACCAATATTAGGCATTCGGTAGTCTGCAGACTTCTGAATCTGGACTTCGAGTACTGTGGACTACTGTGATACTTAAAAGTACTCTAATTCTTAGCCACGTGGGTTCTTGGGAGTGGTAGGGGTCTGTTAGACAGAGGCCTTGTACTATTTTCCCAACTTCTCACACAATCATAAATACTCTATCACGTCTTAGCTCAGTACTTGACTGTGAACACTACTAACTACGCGGTTTACTGGGGCGTTAGAAATGCCGGACTTGGTCTGCTATAGTAAAGAGCAGTAGTCCGGTTCTGACTTAACTACTTCGACTACTCAACTTCTTTTGCCGAATGTTACACAAGATGCACCTCTTATTGACTCGGATGGTATGCCGAACAACTATGCTCAAAAGTATACGACTTACGGTATATCAACTCAACAACAGCCGAATCGTAACAGACTTATCATTAATTCCAAGGCCTCCAGGCTCTTTATAGTTACGAGTCCTTCCTGGGATCGGAATCCACAAAGAACGCAGACTATTGTATCGACTTTAGTTACTTCACAGAATCTTAACAAGCCCACAGTGAGACTACCCCAGGATTTCTGCTTCGCCAAAGACTAATAATAACACGCTGTTTTTAACAATACTCAGCGACACACTTTAACCATCACCGAACAAATTCGTAACACACTACAAATGTTTCATAACTATGTATTAAGATGCGAACAGACGACTAGACAAAGCGCAGACAGGCAGAGTAGAACAGAACAGAACGGAACAGAGCAGAATTATACACTCAGACAATACACTGCAATTCCCAAAATGGGGCATACCGCCACTCTTTTTTTTATTGCCTTAAATAGAGGATTTTTTACAAGAATGCGCACTTCCGCAGTTACCTGCACGTTTCCTGAAAGATTCTTTTTCATTTAAGCTACCTGTCCTAGTACTTTTGTCCTTGTTCGGCGGCCCTCTATCATTTTTACATTTAAGACACCTGTCCTAGTTCATTTGTCCTTGTTCGGCGGCTGTCTAACACTGGCACGCACGGTGGACTCGAACCCGCAAGCTCATTATCGTCTGCGATATTCTTTTGTGTTGTCTGAAGGCCTATTCCAGAGTTTTGCTCCCGACTCATTTCTGATCGTACTTGTTCAAGTTGAGGAACAAGTATAGCAAGCCATCTTTGACGAAAAAGTGTCCAAATACTTTGAACACGACTATCCAATTGCTGTTTTAATAAATCTATGTCCACATTCGTCATTAATGTGGCATTCAGTTCTACGCCTTCATCTTTTAATATCTGCCTTTCCAATTCTTGCAAAACCTGTATTCTTGACTGCAAAATTTCATTTTCTACTTGCAGGTTGGCATTCATGGTAGAAAAACTCATCATTTCGTCTTGGATCTGTTTTTGTATATTTTGCTGCCACTGCTGGAATTCATGAACATACTTTTTTGCGTTATTCAATGCCGCCATTAGTTGCCGTTGGTTAGTCTGTAACTCCTGTAGTAAAGCTTCTTTGTCGTCCATTTCCTGTGTCATTTTTTCTAGTAATGAATTGGACTTGTTCATAGTAGCGACTAATAATTTGTTTTTCTGCTGAAGCGCTTGTTCTTGTTGACGCAAATATTGAGAAACTTCCTGTAATTTATTTTGCATCCCTGTCACAGGATCTGGTTGGAGATTGTCATCCGGTAATTGCCCTGGGCTGCGAGCGGGCAAGTGGTCTGCCATCCTTCGTTTAATTGACAGCCTAAACGGCGTTCCTAGTGTCTGGTTCTGTTCGCTATTACCTGTGTGGACTAAATTTGCAGACGATGTGGAGACTTGGTCTGCTTCCTCTTGCTTTGCACTGTGTGGGTGTCCTGTGTCTATCATATCATGATCACAGGAATTAGCATGTTGGGACCAGTTCAGCTTCTGATCCTTCACTGTTTGCACAAAATCGAATATAGCAGTTAAATAGACTGCTAGTCTGCTATTGGTTTGGGATCTTCGCTTATCCCCGACAAATATTTGTGTATAGAAGTGGTTATATAGCCAGTGTGTCCAGCTAACTCTACCACCTCCTTCGGCATGTACTAATGGTGAAAAATTTTCTCTAGACATCAAATCGAATTTAACTAAGAAACAGAGTTTCTCTAAATACCACTTGAATTGTTCACGGTGCTGATATGTGGCATTTTTCATCATGTAATATCGTCTGGGGCCTTCGTAGTTTCCAAATTCGTTTCTCAGGGCGTCATTCGAGCATTTAGGAAAACGTGCATCATCATACAGCGGCAATTTAAAGATGGCTGAAACTAACTGTGGTGAAAATTGTACCTGATTTAAAATGAGGCCCTTTGTTTGTCGCATGCTGTGTAACTGATGTTCTGCATCTGCATTACCTATCCACTGCTCCCATGGTAATTGAGCAAACTGAAGGAGTCCGATCCGTCGTAGCCAGTTTTCATTCCTCCTTGACTGGATGTCGAGCTCTATTTTGAATTCTGTGGCAAATTTATGATGAACCTTTACTGTTGCAGAAGTTATTGAATCATCATCATCCTATAAGGTAGTGTCTGTTGTCATCACAACATGGTTCTGTGCATTTGCGCGCTTCCTGAATCGCCATCTTAGTATATCGGATTCAGACATGATTGTACGAGTCACCGAAAAATAATATGCTGGAAGTATGTGAACTAGTGCGGAAGCTGGAAGAATACTGTACTGAAGAGTACTATGTTAGGCATACGCATTTTATAAGTACCCGAGCTTGATCTGCTGGAATGAATGATTTCATTTGGACATGACACTTCATTCCCCTTATCAAAATTGCAGCATGAGTAAGAATCATCACTCGGCGTGGTATTCCGTAGATCGATGCTGGGCTTAGCAGTCTTTATATGTGCGAAAAATATCATGAAACAAAACCTTGGTATCATACTCATCGTTACATTATGAATTCGCATGGTCGAATTTTACTACTCTTCGATGAGGCCTTCGAGGTACATATTCCTGGCTAATCTAAATATACGAGCTATTTTTTTCTTAAGGATTTCTAATAATTGCTTCAGAGTGTCGGTTTCTAAAATCTGCGCATCTATTCTGATGGAACTAAGTGCGATTGCTTCAGTAAGCAAAATTTCGGCCTGGGTTTGCAAAAAGGCCTCCTGTAAATAAAAATCATTGGATAATGCAGCGTCCCGGGATGTCTTCATTTCGGTGACTTTCTGCTGCATCTCTATGACTCGATCCTTCTGATTTTGCACTTAATTCTCGAGACGCTCGATCATCTGGTTCTGAAACTCAATGGTCTTGTAATAGGCGTCGCGTTCTTTTCGAGCATCGGCGAGATCTTTTTGGTATTTAGCTTCCCGGGTTAATTGACGCCGCAGCATTCTGTTGACTTCGTTCGAGCACGCCTGGGCTCATCTTTGACTTGTTCGGCCTGTCTCTATTGATCTTGATTTTTCTGGACAATCTCCTACAGTTGGGCCTTCGTTTCTTCGACCAGTTCTTCAAGTGAGGAGCTGATGTCTTCTTTTCTTGTAGCGCGAGTTTTAGGACTCGAATTTCTTCGTGGGCTTCATTGAGGAGCTGGTCCTTGGTAGCTAGTTGCACCACGGCTTCCTCCCGTTGTTGTAGCAATGCCTGTTGTGCCGTAGCTTGGCCTTGGAGGTCTGCTACTTGGGTCTGCAAATGATGATTTTCGGCTTTTACGGCTTCAAGTTCTTCTTGGAGAGGGGTAATGTCTGCTTCCAAGAGGTCGACCTTGTGCTGGAGATCCTGTCGAATGGTGTTGTCGACTTCACTCAGCTGTATAGGAAGTTGCTGGGAAAGGAAAATCAGCAGATGGCCCATGGTGGCTAGTTCGGAAAATACCGAAATAGAGGGGAGGAGAAGTGGGTGTTGTGGTGGCGCAGAGGTTTGGGTTTGAATTTGGGGGGATGTCGGGGGCGAATAGTTGGGGGAAGATGACGAGGATTCCGGTTTGGGTGTGGGAATAGGGTTGATTGGGGGAGGTCTGGGATGGGCAGAGTCGGTGTTTATTACCTGATTGCTTGTTTGTTGTTTATCGGTATTGTGGTCAATTGCGGATTCGATGGCCTTCAGTAATGTGTTTAGTGCATCCTTACCGGGTTGCTGTTCATCTTGCTGAGGTTCTAAGGTTGCTTCGGTGGAGACTGTTTCGGTTTCGGTTCGCTTTTGCTGGTCTTGTTGGTGATCGATCGAGGATTCGTTGTGGATGGAAGTGGCAGTGTCGTGGAAGGTTTCCTCTTGTTCGTCGTTGCGGGTGTCCTGATTCTTTTCGGCAGATTTTTGTACTTCGCTTTCCGAAGAGCTGATTCGGATTCGCTTAGTGCAGAAGAGTTGATTGATCTCCTCCTCTTCTTCTGCATCATCATCGAGGGGTTGGACTGACTCTTCGTGCCTAAGTATGGGGCCTCGGGGTGGTGATTGTGCGGCGAGGATGATTGGGAACAGGAAGGAGATGATATGGGGAAGGCGAGAGCGCGGGGTGGATCCTTTATTTACTTGCTTCATGATTGCGACACACTCCTTATGGATTCTTTGGAAAAAATAGGATGCGAAGTTGACGGGTTCTCGGGTTGCAAAATCTAGGGCGGAGTAGAAGGGTCGGGAGATGCCATAGGTGCGCTTCTGCAAATTGAGGATGGCGACTAGGAATTGGAGGGCAGATCGTTCGGGTTCGGGACGGCAGAGAATGGCGTACTCGTTTGAGGAAGAGCGGGGGAATAATTCGGTCATGCGGGCGAGGGGGATACTGGGTCCATTGTCTCAGCCTTGCGAGGTGAGGCGGAAAGCTTCACAGAAGGCGGGGAAGGTGATGAAGGTTCTGGAGGGTAGCGAAGGAAAAACCCATTGGCATTCGGTGGCAGGGGATTGGGCGATGGCAGAGATGATTTGCGCGAAGAAGGGATGGGCTTCCACTGAGTGCTAGGGCAACTCAGCGAAGTTGGCCAACCCTCGGCAACGCAGGTATTCACCTACTCTGGTAGGGATGCCATCGCGGAAGGTAGTGTAATTTGCTAGCGCTTCCATGGCGATCGCTACTACAGACTAGGAACACGAATATAGAGTACAAGGGTCGCACAGATAGTAACACTCACCACAGTAGCAATGTTGGCATTGTCTAAGGGGTTAAATAGGAACAATACGGTGGGGTGGGAAAGGGGTCTGGGAATCATCGTGCAGTGCGGGGATGATACTTGTTTTCATGCAGGCGTGCGTTTGCGAGTAACTGGTAAGGGGGCTACTGGTACGAAAAGATTTTCTAAAATACGACTATTTAAAAGAAGAAAGAAAAAGGGAAAGGTTTAAACAAAACGCGGTCCACCGCCGAAAAATTTAATGCAGGCTAGGGGTGTGATGATATGGCCGTAGCTTCGACCCATTGATTACTCTCGGGAGTGGATTTCGGGTCAATGTAGTCAACCAAAAAGTTGCGGGACCGACTTGTTCTGAGATTTTGAAAGGGCCGAACCACCGAAGTTTAAACTTTCATGCGGCTCTATCCGACTTTGCGTTGTAGAAGAGTACGAGCTGCCCTACCGAAAAGATTGGAGTTTTCAAATATCGATCATGTGTCTTGGCTTGTCTTAGCTGTACTTCGTGCATGGTTAAGAAGCTGAGCCATCGGTGCTCATCAAGTTCTATGAGTGCGTCCATTCGTGCTATCAGTGAATCTTCCGGTAGCATCTTCTGAGTGATTGCTACACGTAGGCTTGGGATGACTACTTCCATGGGTGCTATTGCTTCTAAGCCATAAGCTAGTTTGAACGGTGTCAAGCCTGTTGTTACCTTATATGTAGTTCGGTATGCCCATAAGACTGCAGGTAGTAGTTGATCCCATCTTTCCGGTGCTTCCATGATTAGTTTCCGGAGGATATTCAATAGTGATTTGTTTGTACTTTCGGCCAAACCATTGGCACAAGGGTAATACGACGAACTGAGTTTGTGTGTCACCTTGAAGAATTGGGTGAGTACCTTCATTAATTGATTTACAAAGTGAGTACCTTGATCTGAGACAATTTCCAGTGGTAAGCCGAAACGTGGAAAGACATCTTTCAATAGGCATTTTGCTACTACCACCGCTGTAGCCGACCCTAAAGCCCATGCTTCTACCCATCTTGTTGCATAGTCTGTACAGGTTAGTATATATCTGTTGTTACTGAAGACTGCTGGAGGTGTAATTGGACCTATAAAGTCTAATCCCCATTTCTGAAGTGGTTCTAATGGCATAACTGGCTGTAAGGGAAAGAAGTGCCGTTATAGCGGTTGTCCAGACCTTTGACAGTTATCGCAGTGTTTGACAAATTGGGCCACATCTCTGTACATAGTTGGCCACCAGAGACCACTCTGCAGAATTTTTCGGTGAGTCAAATCTGTGGCAAAGTGACCACCAGTAGGTGTCGAGTGAGCCATCGTGATAACTGAGTTAATTTCATGCAGAGGAACACAGCGGAGTAGGATTCCTGTGTGATCTACATAATATAGTTCTCTAGCAACTAACCAAAATCGGCGGTTAAAAACTGCAATTTTTTTGCGTACTGGTCTTGAAACTTGAGATGGAAGGAAACCATCAGTGAGAAAGGTCAGTATCTGATCATAATATGAAAATGGAATAGGTGGATCTGCAGATTCTTCAGTAATTGGTTCTGATACATAAATTGCGGGTGTCATGTCATCTATACCCACCGGAGATTCACCGGTATCTAAGCGGGATAAGAAATCTGCTAAGGCGTGTGAACTGCCTGGTCGGTGAATGACTTCGTAATCAAATTCCTGCAATAGTAAGACCCATCGTGCTAATCGGCCTCCTAGATGCTGCTACCAAACTAGATAGACAAGTGCCGCGTGATCTACATGAACTGTGAATTTTTGGCCTAGCAAGTAATGTCTAAATTTTTTGACCGAATATACTAATCCTAAACATTCTCTTTCTGTTACAGAGTAATTTTTTTCAGCAAGGGCTAATCTTCGACTTGCATAATACACTGGTCTGAACCATTTATCAGTTTGTTGCATCAATACACTTCCTATTGCTATATCTGAAGCATCAACAAATATGTGAAATGGGTGATCCCAGTCCGGCGGTTGTAAAATAGGAACTTGTGTTAATAGCTGCTTTAAACGATCGAAGGCTATCTAGCATTCCTGGGTCCATTCAAATTGTCAAGGTGTTTTACTGATTAGTTTGTTTAGTGGTATTGCCAGATGAGCAAGCCACCGTAAGTGTCTTCCATGCCACCGTACTTGGCCCATAAAGCGCATAACTTCTTTTGGAGAAACTGGCACCGGAGCTTCTAATACTGCCGAAATCTTATCTGGATCGACTTGGATACCTTGTGCAGATACAATGTGGCCAAGTAACTTGCCACATGAGACCGCAAACACCGATTTGTTTGGATTCAAACAGAGTCTATGCTCTCTGCATTTCTGAAAGCAGCACCGTAAATGAAACAGATGTGCTATCATCTTACCAAAAATTGAAAAATCATCGAGGTATACTTGCATAAACGAAGTAAGATAAGGAGAAAAAATCTCCTGCATGCATCTTGGAAATGTGCTTGGTGCGTTTCTCAATCCAAACCACATTACCATACAAGCAAAGACACCCCAATTGGTAATGAATGCGGTTTTTGGTATATCTGCTTCAGCCATTCTAACCTGATTGTAACCACTGTATCTGTCTAAGAATGAGTACATTTCATGACCTGCTACCCTATCGAGCATTGTATCCAAAAAGGGGATCCGGAAAGGATCTGGTACTGTTGCTGCATTTAATTTTCGGTAGTCTACACAGATTCGTAGTTGCTTATTTTTCTTTGGCACGATCACAATTGGTGAAGTCCATTCAGCATGTTCTATTGGTACGATGAATCCGACTTTTAATAACCTATCAAGTTCAGCTTTTACCTGTGATGCATAATTGGGATTCATTCGGTAACCGGGCTATTTGTTTGGTTTAGCTTCAGGCTTCAACATAACTTTATGTTGATAGATGCGCGGATCTAATCCCTTCATATCTTTGTAATCCCATGCAAAGATGTCTGAGAATTCGTGAAGGAGTCGAATCAGGTCAGCTTTAAATGATTCTGGTAAGTTTTGCCTTATCTTTACAGGTCGTGGATGCTCTTTATCTCCTAGATTATACGTGGTCAACTGGTCTTCGGGGACATAAAACTGTTGCGGTTTCTCTGTATCGTCTGTTGACTTGAACAGCGATTGTAATGCATCATCATGTGTTGGGACACTACCTTCGTGCTTAACTGTGTTGGTGATAGGTATGATTGTACAAACTAAAGTGTTCCAGTTATCTATAATCGACTGTAGATCAACAGTTCCTACAGACATTAAATCAGCATTACTCTTCAGAAATTCCTCTTCCTCATCATCTGATAGTCCATCTAACATGTTGACTGGTTCAGCAAAATGTGGTCTGGCATGAAGCTCGCACGGTTGTATAGCATCTAATATTACTACATATCTACGGTTGACATCTTTGAATGTAAGCTCTTGTGCGGACCAGTCCTGTATTACCTTCGCATGCTTCAGCCAAGGTCGGCCGAAAAGAAGGTTGTAATCCAAAGTGGATTCTGGCAGATCTAGTATAACAAAGGTCATTTTAAAGGTCGTACCTTGTAAAGTGATGGGTACATTTCGCACAAGTCCTATAGGGTGGACTCTAGATTGATCTGCCATTCTAACAAAAAATTGCACTGGTTCAATTTTGGTCCATCCTAACCTTTTGCATAAGGATGTTGTTGCAATGTTCACACCAGATCCTCCATCAATCAATACCTGCGTAATTTTATGATTCTTGTACCATACTGTAATCAAGGGAACCGAATGATCAACGGTAGAATCAGGTTCCGGTTGAACTGCTGCTGTTGTCGGAATACAAGAAGGCACCGGACTGAACTGTTGCTGGAACTGTTGTCGAATCCCAAGTACTAATGCGAGTAGTTGGCCGAGAGGCAAAGTGATAGATGCCTTGGATAAAATTTCCCAGGCTTGTTGAGATTGGTTGTCCTGCTCCTTTGGAGTTGAGGTCTCTGTGGGTGTAGAAGTTTCTGTTGTTATGCCTATTGCTGATGATGACTCCACTATTGTTTCCTTTTGTTGCGTTCCTTCCTTCGACGAAGCCTGAGTCACCGGAATAGGTTCTGGGAATACTGGTGGTTCAGTTGCGGCCCAGTGACTAGCCTTGTTATACATCCTATGTTGTTCTTGTATCCCTGGTTCGAATACTTCTGCTGTTGTTTGCAGCTGTTTACTTGATCGGGTCTGTACTGTAGCAGTTTGCATTTCTACTGGTGTAATTTGTACCATGTTGGCCATTGGGTTTTGCCGCTCCTTTTTCCTTTGATCGTACTCCGTTGCATCTTTGCAAAATCTCTTGATGTGTCCGAATTCGCCACAAAAATGACAGCGAGGTGGGGGTAAATTGGGAATTTCCGGTGGTGGTCCGTTCTGCCAGCGGTTTGTATTGAAATTGTTATTCCTCTGTCCTCGGTAGTTCCGATATCCTTGTGGTTGATTGTTTCTCAATTGCGGAGGCACATAGTGATTCGCTGGCTGCCCATGTTCTTGTATAACTGCATTGACCGCTGCTGTTCCCTGTATTCTAGCATTGTAAGCATAGTTTTCGGTGGTGTGTCTGGCAGTGTTGCAGATAGCACAAAACGTGTGATTTAGTGCACAATTGGCACTAGTGTGGCCTGAATTTTTGCATGTGATGCAGTATACTTGTCTGGTTATGTCTTCAGCCATAGTTTTGTTTGTTTTCAACCACTCCAGATCTTCTGTAAATCCACCGACCTTGGATTCTAGTTGTAGAGCCATGGCAATGACTGCATCCATCGTCATAGCTCCAACACATCTTATGATCATGATCTGTTTCAGTTGCGGGGTTAAACCATTGATAAACCACTGAGTGATGACATCATCTGGTAAGTTAGCATGGGCCTGTGGTATCTGTCGCAAGTGTGTTCTAAAAAGTGTAGCATATTCCTGGACAGTCTGATTTGCCTTCTGTCGGTTGTTCTGTAAATAATCAAAGATTTCGGCGGGATTCTTCTTTAACCTGAATTGTTGCAGAAAAGCATCTCGTACAGCATCATAGGTACCGAAATGATTAATGTCGTATTCCGTAAGCCATCTAGCTGCTTCATTTACCAATGTCGATTGAAAAACAATGGCCTTATACGCCTGATCCGGTGGATGGTTAAGGACTGCATAACTTATCTCGAAAGTGCGTACATGAGCATCCAGATCATTTCCGGGGAATCCACCGAATTTCGTGTATGTTACTCCTGTTGGAGACGGCCTTGGTTGACCTAATTGTTGTTGTTGTTGTCCGTTCATTGTGAGTGTATTCAGCCCTTCTTCTGTAGCTTGATGTTGGTTAGTGGAACTATCGAAACTTTTGTCGCCGGATGGCGTGCCTTCCGGTGTACTGTTTTTACTTAGAATGCGTCGCACTTCTACTTCGAAGAGTTTTCCTTCCTTCTGGATATCCAATATCCGAAATCTTTCTTCCAAACACGCTGGTTGGGCTGAAGATTGCGCGAAAAATGCAAAGTCTTTGCCTACAGCTGGTGACTCTATCACCGGAATATCACCAGAATGAGCCGAAATTGTGCCAAAATGCAGTGTTTTCCCACTTTTACCGATCTCTTCTCCTAAAGTGTTTCTGATCGTATATAACTCTGAGTTTAAACTGGTTTCTAACGGCGTATTGGTAGATTCTGAAATTGCTATATTTTTGATAGGCTGGGTCAAAGTAGCACCAGAATGTACCAAAGGCGTTGATCGTTCCACCAGAATATGACCGGAATCAATCGTGACGTTCTCAATTTGTCCGACCACTAGGTCAGATTGGGTTAGACCTTCTTCTTTCAAGGCTATCTTTATCACTTGACTTGTTTCAACTTTACAGTTCTTAGGATATGTTTCACCAGATCGAGTGACCGACATGTATCATTACGCAGTAACCCTATCTGAGCAGTTTGCAACAATCTGGGTCTGTTGCTACTGCTAGTTACTCGAATGTTAACTAATCGTTTGCTTCTGACAAACAACTGGTACTTTAGTGCCACGTTCCCACAGACGGTGCCAAATGTTAAATGCTAACCAATATTAGGCGTTCGGTAGTCTGCAGACTTCTGAATCTGGACTTCGAGTACTGTGGACTACTCTGATACTTAAAAGTACTCTAATTCTTAGCCACGTGGGTTCTTGGGAGTGGTAGGGGTCTGTTAGACAGAGGCCCTGTACTATTTTCCCAACTTCTCACACAATCATAAATACTCTATCACGTCTTAGCTCAGTACTTGATTGTGAACACTACTAGCTACGCGGTTTACTGGGGCGTTAGAAATGCCGGACTGGGTCTGCTATAGTAAAGAGCAGTAGTCCGGTTCTGACTTAACTACTTCAACTACTCAACTTCTTTCGCCGAATGTTACACAAGATGCACCTCTTATTGACTCGGATGGTACGCCGAACAACTATGCTCAAAAGTATACGACTTACGGTATATCAACTCAACAACAGCCGAATCGTAACAAACTTATCATTAATTCCAAGGCATCCAGGCTCTTTATAGTTACGAGTCCTTCCTGGGATCGGAATCCACAGAGAACGCAGACTATTGTATCGACTTCAGTTACTTCACATAATCTTAACAAGCCCACAGTGAGACTACCCCAGGATTTTTTCTTCGCAAAGACTAATAATAACATGCTGTTCTTAACAATACTCAGCGACACACTTTAACCATCACCGAACAAATTCGTAACACACTGCAACTGTTTCATAACTATATATTAAGATGCGAACAGACGACTAGACAAAGCGCAGACAGGCAGAGTAGAACAGAACAGAACGGAACAGAGCAGAATTATACACTCAGACAATACACTGCAATTCCCAAAATGGGGCATACCGCCACTCTTTTTTTTATTGCCTTAAATAGAGGATTTTTTACAAGAATGCGCACTTCCGCAGTTACCTGTGCGTTTCCTGAAAGATTCTTTTTCATTTAAGCTACCTGTCCTAGTACTTTTGTCCTTGTTCGGCGGCCGTCTATCATTTTTACATTTAAGACACCTGTCCTAGTTCATTTGTCCTTGTTCGGCAGCCGTCTAACAGTTTCATCAACGGTCAGGTGGACTGCATCAGCAGCCACATGGGCAAAACACCCTGCAGTGCCCATCCTTCCACACTTATTGTGGACTGGCCTAGATTAATAGTACAAAACGGAGCACCTCCTAATGGGAAAGTTTCACAAGTGTTGGACCTCCCTTCTTTTCCAAAGCAGAATGTCCATCCGACCTCTCAACCTCAACCACAAAGGAGTCAACCACGACGAAGGAACCCAGACCGACGACAATATCAGACGACACAAGGAGGAAAGCAGTATCAACATCACAAAGCAAGAGGCACAAATATGGGTGCCAAAAGGATAGAAACCACCGACATATTTCACCAGTGCAGATGAAGCCAAGAAGAATGTTCAACTGAAGCAGAGGCAATATTCAACATCTCCTTGACCTTCTTCTACGAGTATGAACATTCGACAAATTTGGATCGCCAAGAAGTACCTTACAAATCGACCCACACCCAAGCAGATTTGGATACCCAAACAATGTATTATAGCTCAACCCTCAAGCCATGTAATATATACCCCTCAGAAATCTCTTCACCCTTCAATACCACCACATTTGAGATCACATATTGCCCCTCAGTAGAAACATATCACTCGCTCAGAAACTCTTAGGAAATGGATAACAAAACGTATCCTGACGTCTTCTCTGACCCCCTTATCTAACATTACTCCCATCCCGACTAAACAAGACCTTTGTAATAATTCACCCACACCTGAACCTTGTACAAATCCACACACTATAACCCAACATCACTTGTAATAACATCTCATCAAGAAATGTATGCACTATCTGAAGCATGTAGGTGTCTAGAGACCTGCATTAGTTTTGCAACAATCATTCCATAAACCACATCACAACACTCGGCTACACGGGTTACACATCGGTTATGGAAAGGGATTGCGATCTCACTTTAATGGGATCATGATTAATTTCCATACTAATGTGTTAATCTTTTGTAGCAGATCTTCTACACACTCACATCATTCATCATGCAAGCAGAAGGGCCATTTGAAGCTGGCCCTAGTGTACCCATGGAAAATATTGGTGAATTACTAGCTGAACCACATCCTACGGCTCAACCACCAGAATTTTAGGGATTCCCAGGAGCTATGCCAATTGGCGATCCTCCTGGGGGATATACTGAGAAATTTCATCGCAACTCTCATTGGTTTCAAGGGCTAGCTGGACCATTGGTGGATGGAGATTTCCATTTTGAGGCCAATTTGACTTTTGATACCCGTACATGGCACAAGTACCAATTTTTCTCAAGAGAGCTTGAAGCATTACAGAACACACAAGACTTAAAGCATGTTTGGGCAAGAGCTGGCTTCAAAGAATACTTCAGTGATCCGTTGCCTAAACCAGATTTCTACCAATGCTACTATTTGGTAACCACATTGATAGCTTCGGAGAACAAAGATTTGCCAGGAACATTCATTTTGTCGTCACTAGTAAATGATCCACCGTTTAAGAAGTTTTATCTTTCCAAAGATTTGATTAGAGCTGCAATCAAGACACATGGAATGCACACTCCAACAAAGCGTGAAAGGCTAATTCCTGAGCCAATGAAAGGTGGAGATGTCATCAAGTGGGAAGATATTTCAGTGATCACACCTGAGCTCTCTAAACCATTACGGATATGTATGCAAAATTTCACATTCCCTACTCAAGATCGATTCCCCATGCCCCACAAGCGCATCTGGTTTGGACTGCATTTGTCTTGTATTGGACCCTAGACAGTTGATCTTGCTAGTTGGATCATTGATCAGCTATACTTAGCACAGCACCGTTGGGAGAGGAAGAAGGTAATCCATGGATGCTGTGCTCTCACGATAATTATTTATATGTGTTTGGCCTACGACTTGCCAATCGAACATGCAATGACAATCGAGGAGTTGAAAGCATTCAAAGGGACAACAAAGAAAGCTAGGAAGGCTAGCAAAGGATGAGCAGGAAAGCACATGAGAGTAACCATTCCATGCCTACAGGTACCAGAATCACCATCACCGCAACCCTCTCCAGAACAGTCTCCGTCAGAAGCCACTCCAACTGTACAACCCATTTGCATACGGTCATCAAGACCGGTTATAACTGAAGACACTACCAGCACAGTCGCTCCTCAGGCAGCCTCAGTCCAAGAACCTACCACCACTGTAGTAGAAGTTCCCACCACTATTGGTGCGGAAGCATTTTCTTTTCTGATTCCCAACATGGAAGCAAAGCCACTAGATACAACCTTTGATTTTGAAATGCTAGATGCCTTTTCAAATGAATTTTAGTATTCTGAAGGCCAGATTTTCTCTCAAGAATATGAACAACCAAGCTACCCGACCACTCCCCCAGATCAACAACAAGGACACGTCTTATCCAGCTCAGAAAACGAAAGAATAGAAACAGATAATGATGAGGGTGATGATGAAGCCAGCTAGGGCACTCATGAATCCCAAGAGAATGTGCAGATAGAGGAGCAAGAACAGCAAACGGACACCCAGGGTGATACTAGTACGCATGAAGATGAAACCTTTGAAGCAGCAGCTTATACGCTGGCAATCAAAAAATTATATCGTATTATGGAAAAAGTTTGGGCACGCAAGAAGTTAACTGAGGAAGAGAGCCAAGCACTTATAGAGTAAGAACTTGTCTCAGGCGGCTTTGAAGAAGTATACATCAGGCTTCAGGGAACTTGTCAAATCAGTGGGATCTAATGAAGCATTAAGATATTTGCAGAGGAAGCCGTTACCACAGTTTGACCCTCGTAGAGTTCGCTTACTAACCAAGGGCCAGGTGAATACATTCGCGTACCAACAGGTGCCCAATCTTCAGAAAATGCCAAGGAAGCATGTCTCATCCCTCAAGGCTCATTGGCAGAAGACACCATTGTCATCGACTCCCGGCCCCACACTACTACTGTACATACCACCACTGTAACCGAAGTACCCGCCACCCCAACCGCTCCTCTTTCACCTCTCGTCTCTCCAATCTCCCCTGTACATCCAATCTCTCCCACACCATCCACATTTTTGGATAGTGCTATAGCAGAAGCCCTTGTTGCATCCATTCCTCTCACCATATTTGCACCCACTCAACCTAGTCTACCCCCTAGGACTTCCACCTTTCTATCCAGTCCAATTTTCCCTCCATCCTTCCTGTCCTTCCCCACACCTCCAAGGCACCTTTTCCCATTCCCACCTCCATTAACCTTCTCCCCAGTCTCACCCCCTCGACCCATCGCAATTCCTCTTTCCCCTTTCTATCAAGGACTACAAGAGACCCCCTCTATAAATTACTCTTTAACCTTTGTAAATCCTGTATTTACACCCACGCACATACCCACTATCACTCCATTATTCACAGTCACGACACTTGACACCACGTCCAGTGACATGGACATCTCACCACCCACTGCACCACTACTCACATCTCCCACTGCACCACCATATTTAGGCACATCACATTTCTCCATTGTTACCACTGCATCCACATTCCCATCCCTGTTCCCCCTTCCCATTGCATCAACACCCTTAAACACAGCATCTGCATTCACCACACCATTAATATTATCACCCACTATAGACACCGCATTTTGCCAGATGTTCACATGCATGACACAAGTGAGAGATGAATTTGCATCTCTTGGCAATAATTACCAGATGCTGCAGCAGACAACGCATGATTTATAGTCACAGCTCAATTCATTATCCATCGAAAATGCCTCACTCCACAACCACTACCAAGAGCTATGAGAGGCATATCATAAACTTGAATTAGAAAGTGAAGAAAAGCCAAAAGAGGTCATCACTGACATAGACAACTTGTTAAGGTCCCAGACAATTCGCAATACGACGCTCACCAGGAACATGGGCCTACTCAGATGACACTTGGCAGCAACGAAAGAAGAGAACCAGCATTTACAAGAACAGAACAGAGAGAATTTAGAAGTTTCTCTAGATCAGCCAGACCAACCATTAAGTCCCAGTTGCTTTAAGGCTGTTCCCTCTGAATCTATGAAAATGTTGCTAGATGATCATGTCAGATTGTTAGATGAGTATGATAGCATGAATGAGGAATACCAGAAGCTGAAAGAAGATCATAAACTACTCCAACTAAGAGCACCAATACAACAGGGACTACCAGCTCTTGCGGACTCTTCTCCTGAGATCTTAGAGGAACTCAATGCATTACGGGCCCAGGTATCAACTCTTCAATCACGGATAGCGATATATGAAGCACCACCTAGGCCAGACTCCCCACCAGAACTACTAGCAGAGGAAGAAGCAGTAACCATTCCGGTGGAAGAAACTTTTGAAGAAGCATATGAATCCCAACCCATCCCAGGCGGATGAGTCACCGCCAAAGGCCAGATGACTTTCAAACTTCCAACTCCCACATGGATGAAGACTATTGAAGAACTTGGAAGAACCCACTCAGCATGGGTAGAAGCACAGTTACACGCAATGGTAATGATAGAAGAAAGAATTTTACAGTCTCCATACTTTTCTCATTTGGCCCCGTGTAGATATATATCTGGGCATGAGCTACAATACAAGCCTTATTTTATGTTAATGGCGAAATACCAGCTAGCCATAGAAAAAGAAACAGGCAAAAAACCCTCTCACGCGACCCAGTTTGAGCCTGAAGATTTGCCTCTAGATGTGCAGCGAGGAGAAATCTATCAACCAGATTGGCGCAAGAATTTATTACAAGAATACCCAGAGATGATGAGTACTTGGGTCAAGGCACCGTTACACTTAAAGTACAACCCATGTTGGGGACCAGTGCCACATCACCGCTCCTGGAAGGCATTTGCCATTAAAGTATAGAACAACAAGCAATGCCAGGATTGGCTCAATTACCCTTATTTCAGGCCACCCACAGGACCACCAACAGTTGCATACATGATGGCAATGATCCGTCACTGGCTCCCTCGCTTAAAACATATGGACGATGTAGCAGCGCACATGACTGTCAAGATATTTGACATGATGCAGATGGTATTCAAAGTCTTCCATCGCGTCAAGGCACCACATGTGAACACCCCGGGTTTCGAACATGGCAACCAAGATCTAGCATATGACATGAGCACAACACCATCGCTCCGGGTGTGTTACGCCTAGCACTATCGAATTAAATACTTACCGGCCTGCTATAAGCAGACCTTTGAAGAAATGTTCACAACAAGTTTCTGGGAATATCACTCAGATGTGTTCATTAGCAGGCCCACGCATTTGCTTCAATTATTTGCCTGTGAACAGATGGTATATTCTATGCACTATCGACTCCCACCATCCAATGAACCCTAACCCATTGATTGGGAGAAACTCGAGGCAGATCTGGCCCGAGGAATTTGCATATCAGAACACACCCTCGCTCAACAATTACTACAGAATTATATCCGGTAGACCTCACAACAAGGTTTTGTCGAGGACGACAGAAGCGAGAGGGAGGGGGGTGTTGGTAGTAGTCAGAGGCATAGAAGACACGGAAGCATGTGAAGACAGAGCATAATGAAGAAGCACGGAGTCAGGCGAATCATTTTTTCATAGACTTATATTTTATAAATACTTTTCAAAACCTCCAATAGTGATCCTCATCACTTTTGTACCATATGTAACATAGAGAAAACCTTTTTGGTAATTTATAGCTCCATTTTGTGCAAGCCGAGGAGTCCTCGAGCTTGAGGAGCATAGGTAGAATGAGCGTACCAATTTTGGTTATTTTTAGATACCGTTTACCCTTTCAAATAGCGCCTAGGACCTATTTTTTAACTATGCCGGACGCTAGATGTGAAACCGATCAAAACTAGTTTAGAATCTATAAAAAGAGCTAGAGAGCTCATTTTTTAGGTTATCTTGTTTGAGTAGAGAAGAGCTTAGAGCTAGTTTGAGCTTGTAAGAGTGTTCTTGAGTAATAGACTTGATTTCCTACCTTCCATTGTGTCTTGCTTGTCTCTTCATTGTGTGTGTGTATGTGTGTGTGCATCTCTATGCTTCTCACCTTCACTCTCACTTCATCTCATATTCACGATCTTCATATCACACCTATCTCTTCCGCGGATTGACATTAAGGAGGTGGAGCTTCTTAACATGGTTCTCACCATTGTGCTAGAGCAACAATACACAACTTTCTAGTTGTCTTTTTTGTCTTGGCCATGATCTGTTGGCAAAAGGAGTGAGAGGAGGACCAAAAATATGGATATGAGAGTACAAAGTAAGAAAATAAAAGAATTCAAGGCATGATCAATTCAAGCAATTAGGGCCATCCAAAAATCTCAGATTTCTCTAATTGCTTGAATCGGTTGTGTCAAATAATTCAAGCTCTCAAGTGCATTCACGTGTATTCCATGACAATTAATGTCTCTTTAATACCTTGAGAAATAAAATAAAAGTTCAAAATTTCTTTCAATGCACATGACTAATTGAAGTGATTAGATTAATCCAAAAATCTTTAGTTCCCCTAATCGCTTGAATCACTTGTATAAAACATTCAAAGCTCTGAAGTACTTTCATGTATTCCATGATAATTTTCAAATGATCTATCTTTTGGATGGATGCAATCATGAGTGCAAACTATGTGTTGAATCGCTGCCCTACAAAAGCATCGGGAGTCATCACTCCTTATGAGGCTTGGAATGGACATACGCCTATGGTTAGTCATATGCGTATGTTTGGTTGTTTGGTGTATGCTCTTGTGCCATCACAACAACACCACAAACTTGATGAAAAGGCAAAGAAATGTATGTTTGTTAGTTATAATGTTGAAAGTAAGGGATATCATTAGTACCATCCATTGAGGAACATAATTATTGTGAGTCGAGATGTTGTATTTGTTGAAAAGTCAATTTTCCATCTACTTGAATATAAAAAACAGCCAACAATTAGCTCACAAAATGTGTTCGATACACTCATGTCTTTGTTCCTAACCTTGACTATGGCCATGTAGATCAGCCAACTGAGGCTTGAAGGGCTGAAAAATTCCAACAAAATAGAGCTAAAAATGCAGAGAATTTTCAGTCAATTGGCTGAAATTTCTCAGCAAAAAACTATCATAATTGTTAAAAAATTCTAGCCACATATGGTTGAACATTTGCATCAAAATATGACTAAAAATGAGCATGAAATTCAGCCCACGCATGATATAGATGTTGATGTATTACATAATGAATGCATGTCTATCAGAAGTGCAGAAACAATGTCAAAGTGGCTGAAACAAGCTTTGCAGGACAACAAATTGAGTGCACCTTTACTTGATAGAACAAGATCAAGCTTGCACCATGCATCAAGTAAGTTTTGTGGATTATTCTCTTATTGCAACAACATGTAATGAAGAGCCACTTACTTTTGTTAAGGCCGCCAGAATATTACTTAGAAGAATCCTTGTAATTAGAAAAGTCGCACACTGAAAGGGTGTAACGCAAACATTGTATCATTTCTTTCTAATCAATAGAATATGCACCGAAGAGATGATAGGGAATCGCCAACTTGTTTGGTCTGGCAATGCTTTGGAGTCGATGAGAGTGAGAGTGCTGGGTACATAATCGCGGTGATCATTAAGTTTGTTATGCACCGAAGTGTAACTGCATTGTGTTGACCTAAGTACCAACTTAGGGACTTGCGGAGAAAGAGACTATACCTCAATCCCCTCACAAGTGCATATAGTGGGGATACACGCTTTTAATTATCAATCCGAAGAGTATACAAACCTAGCCGAGTGTATGAGGACATGCAATCATGTAATGATCAATGCAAAAGAACTACTCAAGAGTGTAAATGAGGCAAAGACTTATCCAAACAAGCTCCAACTGTCGGTTATGGCGAAACGATACTTGGTGCAGCAGCCGTCAGTATTTTGGACTTTTCTTCCAGCTCCGAGCTCCAAACATAGCAAATAGCATATGCATTTCGAAGCTCTCAAGAAGACGCATCCAATGGCAGTGATTTCACTCAATTCTGACGCTCCTACTTCAAGTTATGGGCAAAATACTGAGTCGCGGGAATACTTTCCTACACTTCAGCACTTCCTACACCTCGCACACACCTTACCTACAGCAAATGAACACTCTCAAGGATAGACAACACTCACAAGCACTCTTTCCAAACAATACACATGCATACAAGCTCACGAAGAAGAAGATAAGGAGTGAAGAAGACACAAATTCGAATTTCTGTGCTCTCTATTCTCACAATGGCAAAAAGTCTTTTACAAAGAGTCACATTTGACTTATATACTAGTGCCCTAAAAATGGTCCTTTCACACAAGAGACCGGCACTTTATTCACTAAAAGACTAATTTGCTACTATTTTACATGGGTAAGCCTCTACTCTTCTATGGGGATGCATCTAGAGGACTCCTCTAGTGCCTTTACAATGGGAAATATGTTACAAGGATGATTTTGATACAAAAATATGATGTCCAAATCGGAAAAATTTTGGGGCCCGTCTTTTTCTCCGCTTTGTGCGCTCTTTAGCTCTGCAACACTCTCCCCCTCTTCGTCTCTGTCGTCCCTTGACAGGCTTTGCTTCTTGTCCTCAGTTTGTTCTCTGCATGCAACCTTTGCTCAGTTCTACCTGTTTATAAAACAGGTGTTCAGTTTTGACGGCCTCTTCTTAATTCTCGTTTTACATTCTCTGGGCCTGTTGCATTCGACTTGCTTTCCCGCAACCCTTGTAGTTAGACTGACTAGCTGATATCGTGCAGTCTAATTCACATATAGGTTCATTAATTCTGGGATACCACGCACGATTCCAGTGGTTGAAGAAGCAATAAGGACCGTTAGACAATTGGGTATCTTATCCGAGGTTTGTCCTTTGCTTCTGTTTGTGCCCCTTGGTATTCCATATATCACATATCTGGGTTGCTGTATTCAGTTCGGTTGCCACGCACGCCACTAGTGGAAGGTTGAAGATGTGGTGCTTCAGTCTTCGATCTGGACGTTCCAACAGATCAAGAGGTTGAAACACCCATGTGGGTTGCGTCCTTTCCTTGGTGTGTGTGCCCCTGCGGGGCTCTGTGCAGAGATGGGTGTTGTGCCCCTGCGGGGCTTCCTGCAGAGATATGTCTTCAAATATTTCTTTTTAGTGAAGCTGCTTCTTTCGTTGTCTTCTTCTTTTCTTCTTCTTACTTGACTCTCCCTCAACACTGCCCCCCTCCTGAACTCTGTCGTCCCCGACAGGCTTTGATAAGCGACGGGCATATGTTTGATAAACTCTTTGCTCTGTATCATTTAGCTGATTTGCTTCACATATCATGAGTTGTTTCCATTGTTCTGCCTTCACACCGTCATTGGGTGGCTGTCTGTGATCTGCGAAGAAGCTGAGTTCGTATGCCACTAATCTGGCATTTAAATTGGATGACATCTTCAAAAAAATCTCTGAATCGATCTCAAAAAATCCTGTAAAGAAAGCTTCTTCGAAAGTCTGCATATATACACTTGGTAAGAACATAATCCTAGAATAATATGCCATAATTGTTGGTCTGCTAGGCATGACTGAGAGATCAAAAATGAGAATCTCCGTTCCCTGATTAATACCAATGAAGTTCAAAAAGGTGTAAGCCGCGTGCTTGAATACCTTCAAGACGGTGAGGATCATGCTAAGTATTTTATTTGTCATTTTTACAGTTAAGTCTGGTACTATCGCATAATTATGTAGCCAAAATTCTATGGTTTTGACCATGTACTCCTCCGTTGGTAAGTAATTATGTGGCGGGCTCGGAAGCATGGGATAATTGAGCCATTGCTTATTTATAGTGCCGCTTCTTTGCAAATCCGAAAATTCCCTGGTATCCCTTCTACGTGGTAGTGGGCAAAATGAAGGGTTTACCTGGAATGCATATGGCGCTGCTTGCCAATGCACCCGTAGTGTGGGATGTTTCTCCAAAAATTTTCGCCGCCACACTGGTTGCGCAGCTTCAAACTCTGCTTGTGTGTATGCGAATGTATCATGTTTGAAATTTAGCTGCTCATCTGGACTCTTCCTTGTAATCTTTATTATATAGCGTCTGGTCTTTTCTTTCAAGAGTCCATATGGAATATTGAAGGGCTTCATGATTTTGTCCAGGTCTTTGCCTTTGATCTTGGCCTCTTTCATGACCTTTACCACTTCATTTTCAAAATTTTTTGTTAATCGGGACACCACTAGTGCCCGTTCCTTCTGACTTATTTCTGCAGTATATGGCATAGGATGATCATCATGTATATCCGCCACCTGCTCACGTATTGGAGAATTATAGATCGGGTGAGATAGAGGGCTTACCTCTACCTCGTCAGTAGGATTTTCCTTTATTGGCTCTACTGGTGTCCCGATTGGTGCTTTTTCTTTCCTCTGAGTCTTCAATTGTTCTATGCATTCATCTTTCTCTTTTACCTTTTGCATGGCTTCTCTGAGTGTTTCTTTAGTGGCCAGCAATTCTTTACCTATGTCAGCTACGTGATCCATGTTTTCACTGTAGCTTTGGACCAATTTGGCGTTCACCTTCTGTAATTGATGCTTCAGTTCACTGGTGTCATCGGCATATCTTCTCTTCCATTCCTCTATCTGGGCGTGTTTTTGCTTTAGCAGCTCTTCATATTTTGAGATTTGATCTCTCAATTCTTTTTCTTTGGTTTCTGTGGATTCTTGTTGCTGGATTGGTTGATCATATAATAATGACTTCATCAATTCTTTATTTCTGTTGCGTAGGCTGTCGTTCTCTTCCATATACAACTTGAGTTGTTGCTCTAATAGCATGCTTCTCATTTTCATTTTCTCCTTCTCAGCCTCGCTTGCATCGTGTAATTTTTGCAACTCGGTTAGTTGTATATGTAGCTGTTGATTCTGAGCGATGGATGCTTCATGTTGTGTTTTGATTGCCAGCACCTCAGTACTTTTGATTGCTAATTCTTTTTGTGCGGCGATCAATTGTGCTGATAGTTGCTCACTCATGAGTTGAAACTGATTCTTTTCATTTCGTGCTTGATCATAGTCCGCATCTATATCCATCATCTGTTGTTGAGTGTCCATGGCCGTTTTAATCATCTGCTTGACTAACGGTTTCAGTTGCATGACATCCACATTAAGCCATGTTTTTGGTATACTTGGTTCTTCTCCGGTATCGATGTCTTTTCCTTGTGCAATATGTAATGTAGTGTCATGGGGTTGCCTAATCTGAAGCTGGATCCTTGGCTCAGCCCCCATGTGTTCTTTGTTTCCTTGAGGTGTGTCATCAGGCACCTCGATCACAGTCTGTTCTTGTTGGTGGAGCTCCGTCGTTTCCTTACTCACTGGAGTTTGTTCTTCCTCTTTAATAGGTGGTTTTACATGTGTAGCACTGGTTGTATCTTCTTTGATGCTTATTTTTGTAGTGTCATTCAATTGAATGACAAATTCCGGTTCCATAGATCCTTCGACTCTCTTTTCCTTTTCTTCCTGATTTTGTGGCGTGACTTCCACTTGATCAATCTCATTCCATTCATCGTCTTGTGTTTCTGTCCGTATATCAGTATCTAAGGTATCTTTTTCAGGACTGGATTCCGTGTTGCTACTAGAATCTTCAATGCCCAGCTCTTTGTATCTTCCAGTTTGTTTTGGTGTCTTCTCTGGACTCTGCTTTTGTTTCTCTTGACTCGCCTGTCTATAATGATGACCTTGAACGTTTAAATTTACCTGTCCTTGCATATATTGATGTGTTTCTTCGAGAGCAGCGGACATATCTCTCTTTGTAATAGGCACTTGTGCCGTCGTGATCTTCGGTAAGAGATGAGTTCTCTTTGATTGTGGAGTAGCTTGGGCTTCCTCCTCCCGTAAACGCTTCGTACCCCTCATGGGTTTCTGTGTGCTGGTTCCAACTTCGTCCACCATAACTCCTGCTTTCTTCTTCTTAGGGATCATAGCTGATTTTGCGTACCTTGCGAGCCCTTCTGAGGTTGGCATCTCTCTCAAGCAATTCTTCATTTCTAGAGCTTCATATATCATTAATGTGAGAGCGGAACTACCATTCAAAAACTTCTTCTGTCCCCACTTCTTCTGGGCTTCAAATAACCTTTCCTGAACATAGCTTGTTAAATTGATTCTGTTTCCAATTTGCCTCATAGCATGTGATAATAGTTGGACTACTATCTTCTGTGGAGCCGTATACCTGTGCATGCTGGGAAAACAAAAATGTTGATGTACCAATCGTACAACATCTTCTATATCAATTCTGTTTATCTCCACGAACGATCTCTTCTTGGGATCATGGCATTCGTCTTTGACACTGGTACTACCAGTTTGATTCCATCCAAAAGCTTTATTAATCAACTCATGGGTGAAGTTGATTGTCTTCCAAACTCCGACCTTATCCAAGACACGTGCTTCTGGAACTGATATTTTTGTTGCAGTAGGTTGCATGGTATTCATTACCTGTGCACATCTTTGAAAGTCCGGAACATAGATCGGAAGTTTGAGAAATGCCTCTATGCCTGCTTGTGTCCATACATCCTCAATATGAGGTAGTCCTTGTATGATCGTTTTGAAGTCCTGTGACATGATAGGAAAATAATGATCTGTGTCCATAATTTTAATTGTTGCCATGAAGATGAGTTCTGAGACTGGTTGATCGTCCCAGAACCAATGGCCTCTTGCTCTGGTTACCGATTCCAATGGAAGAAGCTGCACCTCTTCCTGTTGCGTAGCTTCGGAATCAGTTGATGCCATCTGCACTCAATGTAGAGCACAAATTAGTTGACATATATGATCATAAATCCTCCTTTATTTGTTTGTCATAAGCTCGATATTGCTCCGAGTGAATGGTGTCGTCCCTTTCCCGTGTGTGAGAAAGGTACTACCTGGATTTTTCTTATTTTCATGTATTTTTATCTTTTCATCTGAAAAAGAAAACAGAACAGTGAGTTTATAGCCGAAGCGGTTATTAAATTGTTTTGGGAGTAATTTCCTTAGTATAAGTACAAGTGCTCTCCTATTTCCCCTTGAGGAAAATGTGCTTGACTATCCTGAAATAGAAGAAGGATGTGTCGAATGCTTGGCCTTGTAATGTGGCCCTATCATGCATACTTTGGGTATTGACAATTCCATATGTGTGCAATTGGAGGTAGTTGGTTGATGTATGCATTCTGTCTTGTCTTTCGGCAACCAAATCTGCTTCATTTTGTTGGGCTTCATTGTATGTTGCCCACTTCCACTGAATGTTGCTCTTTTCTTCTTGTTGTGGGTCTGCTTTACTTGATTTGGGAATCTCAGAATAGCACGGATTGCGCTTACAGACTCCTTCTTTTTCCAGTGACTCTTTTGTTGTGGCTGTTTTGCTTGCGGACCATATGGGTTCTTCTTGTGCCGAGGATCATCCCTTCGGTTTGGTTTCTTTGTAGTGCATGACTTAGGAATCCAGATTTGTGAACGATTCTGTTGAGCAGCTACTACTTTCTTTGGAATCCATATTGTAGCAACTGGTCGATGCCTTCGTTGTTCAGCCTGAGTTGGTTTCGCCCTTGATTGTTTGTTCTGATGTCGGTTGTGCTTATCTTGTCGAAGATACTCCTCCACTTGGTCTTTCTTTATCCATGCTTGGTGAGAGTATGGAATAGGGTATATGTTAATGGGTACAAATTTTGAATTACTCAGAGGACTAGTCTCCCTTATGCCTGGTGCTTCGGTGAGGTTAGGTTTAGCTTGATTGACACCCTCATGGCTAGCTAAATTAGAACATGGTGTGCACGCAGAATTCAAGGTGTCCGCACATACAGTACTTGATGAAGGTGTCTCTATAGTGCTAGTGATCGTACATTCAGGGCTTTGTTCATTAGAATGAATTGTTTGCTCCATACTCACAGATTTGAGTGGTCGTTCATCTAGCAGACTAAATACTTCACGATGTCCTATCCTAGTTGAGATGTATCCTAATGCCAATTGAATGGTCACCTCGTATTCGTAAATCCAGTCTTGACCTAACACTACGTCTTCAAGTAAATCTTGGTCATGGCACACCAACAGCTTTTGTTCCATAGTGTTGTTGCCAAGATGCAATGGTAATGTGATCTCACCTATGCATTGAGTAATTGTTCCTCCTATTCCTATCAACTGGGCCATCGATGGGCGTACTGTCTCCTTGAGTTTTTGGGTCAAAGAAAGTTTGATGCAGCTTACCGCGACTCCTATGTCAATGAGAGCACTCACCAAATGGTACTCTGTTTTTCCTGCTCCCAAATTTAAATATGGTTGCGTTCTTTGCGAACCTAGGTTTTGAGTGGCTCTAAAATTAGCCATTGGGATGAGTTCTTCTCCTAGTCGATATCTCTCATCCACTCTTTCCGTTTCTTTATTCTTTCCAATGCTTCCTGTCTCGCTTCCTCTCGTATTCTTTCCTCTTCTTTACGTCTATTCTTACCTTGGATTAGTTGAGACATTGTTTCCTCGATTAATGGTTCTAGATATTTTTTCACTCTACTTCCACTGATGTAGTTTGGTAACACTTCTCCATCTAAGGTTGCTAGGCTAATGGCTCCACTTGTAGATATGTGATTAATGATTAATGGACCATATCCTCTCTTCTGCAACTTCTTAGCGTGTTGTTTCAAAGTGTATACCAAGACTAAATCTCCTTCCTTCATATTTTTGTCCTTGATATGCGCATCAAAGTAGGCTTTCTGTCATCGTTTAGCAGCATAAATGCTTGCTACTGCTTGTAACCTAGTTTCATGAAGCTTTTCTATTTGGTCCAATTGAGCTGATAATTCATGTCCTGTCCACTCGTAAGTAGTTGCTACTCTCAGAGTGGGAACCAAGAAATCAATTGGCAAAATAGCATTTTGTCCGTACACTAAGTTAAAAGGAGTAGTGCCTATTGCAGTTTTATAGGCTACTCGAAATGCCCATAAAGCATGATGTAATTGCTTATCCTAATCTGATCTACCGTTGTTAACAATTTTGGTGAGAACCGTACACAATATTTTATTTGAACTTTCTGCTTGTCCATTGGCTTGTGGGTGATAAGGAGCTGATTTCTTATGAATTACTAAGAATTCATTCAATAAAGCTTCTATAACTTCATTCACAAAGTGCGTACCTCTATCACTCACAATTTCTATTGGTAGTCCAAATCTGGTAAAAATGTTCTCAAAGAGAAACTTGGCCGTGGTTCTGGCATCATTTTTCTTTGTTGCTTTTGCTTCTACCCATTTGGTTAGATAGTCTGTGGCTACAATTATGTATTCAGCATGAGATCCTTTTGCTGGTGGGTTAATAGGTCCTATAAAGTCTATTCCCCATTTTGTGAAAGCTCTCGCACTCATCATAGGTCTAAGAGGCATCTCATCTCTCCTAATTGGGTATTTGGTTCGTTGAAAAGTATCACACCGTTGCACATATATTATGGCATCTTGGTGTAGAGTTGGCCACCACATTCCAGCAAAGAGGATCATTTTTGCTGTTTTATCTGCAGAGAAGTGTCCTCCTGCAGCTCCTGTATGAGCCATCTCTAAGACAGAAAGATATTCGTTTTCGTGAATGCACATTCGTAATTGGTTATCTTTCCCTCGTTTAAAGAGTTGTTTTCCTACAATGGCATAATCCTTACTTTGTTCTTCAAGTGCACGTTTCCTTGCTAAAGTAGCTCTGTCTGGATATTCTTGAGTTTTCAAGAACTTTACCAGAGGTATCCTCCATTTTGGTGCTATTGTAGAATAGCATAAGGTTGAGTTCTCTTCTGGATTTTGTTCTTGACAGATTTGGCAAGTTGATACATAGTTATGTGCATCTCTTTGCATAGTCGGCCAATATATGCCAAATCTCTTGAGAGTTTGCCACGTTCCATTTGCATTCAAATGAGTTTTCCATTGGTTTATGTGAGCTTTCTGAAGCCACATTTCTTGTTCCTCTTCTTCCACGCATCTCATCAATAATCCGCTTGAATCCTAGTGGTACAAACTTCCCACAATGATGTGAAGGTTTTTAGTCCTCCAAAGGTCTTGTGTTTGGTTTGGTGTGATCCCATCTTTTGGTCCATGTGTAAGTATAGGGATCAATTTTTCTGCCCACTGAGGACATACTTCCAGGTTAAAAAGATAAGTATCTGGCAGATCATCTGGTACTCCTATGGGTGGTTCTCCATGAGTCATTCGAGATAAGTGGTCTGCTCTTATGTGCGTATTTCCTTTCTTGACTACTACCTCAAAATCAAATTCCATTAGCAATAAGAACCATCGTACTAGTCTTCCTGTATTACAAGGCTTGTTGACTAGGTACAGTAGGGCTTGATGATCAATAAAGAATTTGAATTTGTTTGCCAACAGGTAATGTCTGAACTTTTTGACTGCGTACACCATCCCTAGCCCTTCTCTCTCTGTGGTAGTATAATTGCGTTCTGCCTGATTTAATTGTCTACTAGCATAGGCTATAGGGTGGTCTAATTTTCCAGTATCGGCAAGTTGAGCTAAGATGCAACCAATGGCAAACTTGGAAGCATCCACATGAATGTGAAACGGTTTATTCCAGTTAGGGGCCCGAAGGATGGGTGCTAAACTCAATCTATTCTTTAACTCGTTAAAAGCTTTTTCGCATTCTTCGGTCCATTTAAACAGAGTCAATAATGCATAAAGAGGTCTAGCAATTATGGCGTACATGTGTATAAATCTTCGATAGTATCCACAATGTCCCATAAATGCTTGAAATTCTTTAGTAGTTTTCGGTCTTGGTAAATTTAAGATGACTTTAATTTTGTCTTCATCTGTTGAGATTCCATTCTTAGAGACAATATGTCCTAAGATTTTCCCTTGTCTAACCATGAAGACACATTTTTCCGGATTAAGGCATACTCTATATTGTCGACATTTGGCAAAAATCTTTTCTAGTTCAGGGATGTGCTCTGATCGTATAGCTGAATATGTACAAAGGTCGTCCACGTATACCTCCATACTTTTTCTTAGGAATTCCTTGAACACATGACACATCAATCTTTGGAAGGTAGTTGGGGCATTAGTTAAACCAAAAGGCATGACTCTAAAGGCGTATACTCCCCATTCAGTTGCAAATGCTGTCTTATGTTGGTCCTCAGGAGCAATGGCTACCTGATTATACCCTGAAAAGCCATCCAAAAAGCTATATACTTCCTTCCCTGCTACCCTTTCCAAGAGATGATCAGTGATTGGTAAGGGGTAACTATCCCTTATGGTCGCAGCATTTACTTTCTTTAGATTGATACACACTCTCAACTTTCCATTCTTTTTCGGTACTACCACCAACGGTGATACCCATTCTGTGTGCTCAATCTCGTAAATGAATCCAGCATCTAGTAACTTGTCTATTTCCTCTTTTATCTTGGCTGAATACACATCATTGTAAGTGTATGGTCTTTGTTTGGAAGGTTTGGCTTCGGATGTCATGGGAATTCTATGCGCACATATAGAAGGGTCAACTCCTTTCAAATCCTTATAGGTCCAAGCAAAGACATCCCGATATTCTCTTATGAGATGAATTAACTCTTGCTCTTCTTCTAATGAGACATCCTGTCCTATGAAAGTACAGCGTTCCTCTCCTTCCTCCATTGTTACCACTATCTTCTTGGTTTGTTCTTTATTATCATATGCTATTCCTGGTTGTGCTTCTCTTTTCGGCATTTGAATAGCAATTTTTCTTTCCTCCACTTCATATTTCTTGAAGTGAGCGGGCACTTCAAACTGATCTTGTGGTCCGTTTTCTTCACTCTTTGGCTCCTTATATAATTCCAGCTCTTCTCTTTGTGTAGGTTCTTCATAGGTTTCATGAGCTATGACGTTTACTTTTTTATTTTCATCCTCGGATTCCATTGGTTCTGGTTCCATTTCAATGCTCTCGTAGTCCTCCTTCCAGTCTTTCTCGATCATTTCTCTTTCTTCAGCCTCCTGAAGGACCACTGCATACAAGCTAACATCATAACCCTCCTCATCGATACATTCGTTCATGGTCACTACTTCTTCGTTTACACAGACATCGAGGGTAGCCAAGATTTCCATCCAACCGTGAGGTTCAAATTCTTCGTCCGTAAATACTTGTGGCATGTAAGCTGGATCTTGTACAGACCTCGCTATTCCTTGTTTTTGCTGCCAACTTTTTCTTCTCTCCTCTTCCTTCTTTGCAGCTTGACATATCCATAGATGAGTGTCCTCATTCCTCCAGGATTGATCACTAGAACCTGCACTATGAACCGATTGATCGTCTTCCTCTTTATGGATTTGATTCCATTGTAGAGGTGGCACATCTTGATACGTGTACATATGTAGGTTTATCCTAGTGGTGGTTCCTGAGTGTTGTAGGTAAACTGCGTCTTTTCCCCAATCTTGTACGACCTTTAGCTGTCTCATGAAAGGCCTTCCCAGAATCATTTCATAATTGCTTGGCCTTTCAAAGTGACATATTGTTAAAGTGTGTTCGAATTCCACTCCACACGTAGTGAAGACTACTCGTTCCAACAATCCTAAGGGTCTTTCGGTATGTCCATCTGCCATTTGTATTTTCATGCGTGTTGGTCTTAATGCTGGTTGTCCCCATTTCTCCCAAATTTCTTTGGTAGCAATGCCAACACCAGCTCCTGAATCTAATATGGCTTTGGTAGTGTAACCCCTATAGGTGATTGGAAGGCAGGTATTTCCTTCATCTCCTTCACTAAAGTCTCCTACTTTATCCACTGGGATTCTCACTGTGTTTATTTCATCTGCCATCTCTTTCTTTTCCTCCTTGACTTCCCATTGATCGATTAATTTTTCCTTCAGATGTGGTTTTACCTTTAACAGTTCTTCAAACGTTAGTGTACATGGGATTTTTACCTCTCTAAGGCGTTGTATGATCTCAGAAGTTTGCACTGACGGGTTCGTTTCTCGTTTCCTCATTGTGGGAATACAATACAACTCTGAATTGTGTTCGTAATCCCCTGTGTAATTGGGCAGTTCTTTTACATCTTCGTCTTCTTTGTCACTGGCATCCATTGGAAATATTTCTTCGGAATTTAATTCAGGTATTGAACTCTCTATTTCATTTTCTGCCTCTAATTCTTCAAAGGGTGGTTCAATTCCTTCCACCTTTTTCCATTTTTCCTCTTGAACTCGTGCCCATAGATCTTTAGTCCATTCTCCTTCTACTTCGGGGACTATGGATCCTTCCTTTCTCTCAATAACTTGTTCGTCATTCTGTGGTCTACTAACTTTGGGCTTTTCATGAGTGTTTACACACTCTTGGAATTCTCCTTCAGAAATTTGGGTATTGGGTAAAGGCGATGTAGGATTTTCTAAGGTTCGCTGTGCAACTTCTATCAATTTCTTGCAGATTTCTAGTCTTTCTTTTTCTAAGTCACCTCTTGGATATTCTCTCTCGTGTTGCTCTATGGTAGGTCATGCTCTTATTCTTGCCTTGTATGCCTGAATCCACATGGCTAATTCTTCAGGCATAGGATCTGCTAAGACTGATCCAACCTCTTCCTTCTGATACTTTTCATTTTTAATTTCTCTTTCCCTCTTTGGTTCTTCCTTTGATTTTTGTTCGTTTTCCTCCTTTTCCTTCTTTTGTAATAACTTCTTTTCTTTTATCCTATCTCTTCGGTGCTTCCATCTCTGGGACCTTTTACTTGCAATACTTTTTTCCGGCTCTTCTGAGTCTTCCACTCTTTGAGGGATGGGTGTGTTCACCTCCCTGTCACTTTGGTTGTTTTCCTCCGTTTTATCCGTGGTCTCTCTGGCTTTGGCTCTTGTTATTGCTTTTAATGGTACTGTGTACTCTTTATCACTCCCTGATGATTCAATTACCTCTATTACGTTGATTTGCACATTTGATGTAACCTTGTTGGGATTCTTTGGGCAGTCTCTGAAAAGATGTTCCTTACCAGAATCATTACAGTAGCCTTCCCAGACTCGTTGTGGTGGTGGTGGGTTTGGCAATGTGCATTCTCTGATGTAGTGATCACCCCCACATCTGTAACATGGTCCTCTGGGTACAGGCGGTCTGTTCATGGGTCGGGGTGGTATAGTTGCTCTAGGGGCTGTGTACATTAATGAATTTATTCACTAAAAGACTAATTTGCTACTATTTTACATGGGTAAGCCTCTACTCTTCTATGGGGATGCATCTAGAGGACTCCTCTAGTGCCTTTACAATGGGAAATATGTTACAAGGATGATTTTGATACAAAAATATGATGTCCAAATCGGAAAAATTTTGGGGCCCGTCTTTTTCTCCGCTTTGTGCGCTCTTTAGCTCTGCAACATGCATCTTTTGTAATTGTTCGGGATGAATCAATGAAATTGATAGTCTGAAATTAAGTAGTGAATTGGGAAAATATATATAGGGCCTCTGAATTATCAGACCCCTGACCATCCCAAGAACCCACGAGTAAGAACCGAGTAACTGTAACATTTAACACTGTTGTCGGCCATGGGGCATGGAGTAATCAGTCGGTGCATAGACTAAGAGTCAAGAAGAATCAGATGATATATGCCTGTAACACGTTCTGGAGAAGCGTACCCAAAGTATAGAAGCGATCAACATCCCTGGAAAATTCCTAGCGCATTGGGCACACCTTCAAGTAGCAATGGTGATGGACAAATGTTGGAAGGAAAGCGCGAAATTTGGGCCAGTGGAGTACCACCTTAGCATTTCCTTGTCCAAGGATTACAAGGTATACCAAAAGTGCAACAAAACCCATCTGCGGAAAGTAAGACTGGTGAAGTAAGCACTGGTCTTGGTGATAGTGTGGAATGTTCTGATAGTAGTTTGTGGAATTCCGGTGGAACCTCGGATAATTTTGGGGCCGGATTTGGTGAAAGTTATATTCTTGGTTCTGATTTTGAGGGAACTAGTGTATTGTTGAACGAAAGTTTTGGTGAAAAGCTCACTACAGAAGTCCGTTACGACGAAGGGCAATTAGCTGACGGCATGTGGGAACGACTTAAGAATATCCAATTACCGGAGGGCATGCAAGAGGACGGGGCAACACAGTAGCAATTAGGTGTCACTGGTTCAAATCATTCAGCAGTAACATTTCCTCTTGATTCAAACACCATGAGTGGTTCGCAACAGCAACAACACCAACAACAACATCAACAACAACAAAAGCAGCTACAGGCCATACCACCACGATCGGTACCCGCTGGAGTTACATATACGAAATTTGGCAGATTTCCCGGTGATGATCCCAAGAAATTACAACCAGCTACTAAGATTTTTAAGCCTGGCATTCGAGAACAAGAGAGAGTTTTTACTAAAGCTAGTATGTGGGCCAGTCAACAATCAACATTTTTTCCAGATCTAGTACCGGTGGTTCAGCAGACAGTACCAAATCCACCATCGGAAGCACCGAGTCCGGTGAAAGCACCGCTGGAGAGTCCACCAAATGCAATAAGAAGCACGTCAAATTTTGATCTTGTGTGGAATATTCTCTTGCAGGCCTCCATTACAATACTGTTGGGGAAATTGTTAGCCTTGGTTCCAGGTGTACGACAACAATTTCAACAACAAGTTTGTCCCGAATCTTCTTGTACACCTACGGCTACTATTAGTCCAAAACTAATTCTGCGATGGATCATGTTGTTCCTTTAATTACGTATGGTATCAAAACCATAAAATCAACCAAGTGTTAGTTGGTGGAGGTTCTAGTGTGAATATTGCGACAGTCACCCTTTGTAAATGGTTAGGATGGACTCAGATTGAACCTAATCAGTTTTTTGTGCAAATGGCAGATTAGTCCAGGGTCTATCCAGTGGGTTTGGTATATGATATACCCATTACTCTTCAAGGAGCGATGTTCAAAATGATTTTTGTTGTTCTAGAATTACTGGACTCAACTTTGGACTACAATTTGATGTTCGGGAGTCCTTGGCTAAAAGAAGCCAAAGTATTGCAGGACTGGACAACACACGAGCTTATTTTCAAAAGCAACCACCGCAAGTATGTCGTTCCGTTAGATGAGATGAAACCATGCGACCTCCATGCTCGACCCTACGTAGCCGAACCTGTGCATATGTTGGATTGACTTTCAGATGATGAAGAAGAAGCTTTTCTCAAGGCTAACCAGGATTTGCTCACCTTGGGGATAGTTGACTTACAAGCGATTGTAGATAATTGGAATTTGGTCGTCTGTTAGGTAGTTTTGGTTCCAAAAGAAGGGGACCTAGCTATGGATCCAGCTTTGAATGCCCAGAGTTTCCACCATTTATTCCCGTCACCGGAGGATATACCCATGCCATGACAGTTTTATGTACTGGAAGATCAACTTATCACCTGGGATTTGGGAAATGAGGAAACACCATGACCAATCAAGATTAAGGCAGGATTATCGAAAACATTTCAAAATAGTCTACTACAGTTGCTAACAGAGTTCCAAGATGTATTTGTGTGGGACTATCGAGATATGAAAGGGTTGGACCCTCGCATCTATCAACACCACGTGATGCTTAAGCCTGATGCATGCCCAATCAAGCAACCCAGTTATCGCATGAACCCAAATTATGCTGCTCAAGTGAAAGTTGAATTGGATCGCTTGTTGAAAGTCGGTTTTATCGTTCCCATTGAGCATGCAGAATGGATTTCACCTATTGTTACCATCCCAAAGAAAAATAAGCAGTTACGTATCTGTGTGGATTACCAAAAACTAAATGCCGCTACGGAATCGTATCCCTTCCCACTTCCCTTTCTGGATACAATGCTCGATGATGTTGCCAAACGGGAGATGTATTCCCTTTTGGATGGTGGTGTCACTCTAGCACAATGGTGAGTACCAACGTGAGGAGATACACCTCATAAATGTCAATCCGTGGAGACGTGAGGACCGGTATGAAGACCGTGAGCAAGTGATGGCACAGGTGCGTGAGTGAAAGCACACAAGCATGCACACACATACACACACACACGCGCACAACATAAGAGCAAGGAGTGGAACAATGGAAAGCTTCGATTACCAAAGAGCTCTCTTACAAAGCTGAAATCTACAACAAGCTAACCCCAAAAATGAGCTCTCCAGCCCTTTTTATAGTTTTTGAGTGGTTTTGGCCCTGTCCAGACCTAGTGTCCGGCTTAGTTAAAAAATAGGTTCCAGGGCTTATTTGGGGGCTCAAACGGAGTCTAAAAATTATGAAAATTGGTAGGATGGTAGTTCTAATACTCCTCAAGCTCGAGGACTCCTCGGCTTGAACAAAATGGAGTTACAAAAATGGACAATGGTATTTACAATGGTTTTTAGTGATAATAATCACTATTTTTATAGGGATTTCATCTGAAAATTTGACAGGTGCTTCTTGGAGCTCCCTATTTGCTCCTTCTTCTTGTGTGTCCACTTCCTTGATGCACTTCCATTCTTTGTCCTTGATCTTGAGCTTCAACAGATGGTTACAGTGGCTACAATCAGGTGCGCATGGCTAAAATGGACATACCAAAGACTACGTTTATTACAAATTGGGGTGTATATGCTTGTATGGTGATGTGGTTCGGTCTTCGCAATGCTCCTAGTACCTTCCAACGATGTATGCAAGAATTTTTTTCCCCCTATTTAACCACCTTTATGCGAGTGTATCTGGATGATGTTTCATTATCGAGTGATACATCGGCTCACCTTTACCATCTACGGTGTTGCTTCTCTAAGTGTTGAGAGTTTTGATTGTGCTTAAATCCCAGCAAGGCGGTCTTTTTGGTTTCTTGTGGCAAGTTGCTCGGTCATATTATTTCAAAGCAAGGTATTCAGGTGGATCCAGATAAAGTGCAAGCCGTATTACAAGCACCTGCCTCGATGACACCTAAGGAGGTTATGCGATTCCTTGGCCAAATAAGCTCGCATGTAAATTGCCTTTGATTGACTGAAAACACTATTAACCTAGGATCCTATACTGCAAGCACCAAACTCGTAGCTTTCGTTCCATGTCTTCGTGGATGCATCGGACAATGCTATCGGTAGTGTGCTCCTACAACAACAAGATAAGTGGTTTTGTCCTGTCTATTATGCTAGCTGACGATTAGCAACTACTAAAAGGAATTATTTAGTCACTGAGCACGAATGCCTCGGCTTGGTCTATTTGTTGAAGAAATTCTGGCACTACCTGTTGGGATGCCAATTTACGTTCCATGTGGATCATGCTACCCTAGTTTATCTTGTCCATCAGGAAGATTTAAGGGGAAGATTAGCCAGGTGGGTGTTGTTACTGCAAGAATTTGATTACGTGGCCATACATCATGTAGGCTCAGCTCATGCCTTAGCTGATTTCTTATCTCGGCTTGATTTTGGTGAACCTCCTGGTGGAATTGATGATACTACCCCTGCTATTTATGCGACTGATTCAGTCCAAGATGAAGGTTAGGAGCTCCCATTGGCACTTTCTTATTATGATACTCTTCTGACCTTCCTCACTAGTGGAAGCCCCCCGACTAATACTTCTACTTCGGCTCATCGTAAATTGTCCATGTATAATCGACGGTTCCAGCTCATTGTCGGATGGTTGTATTACTTGGACCCTTCTGGTGCACTCTTATGGTGTATTCCACCCCATGAAGTTCCTTTGGTTATTTCCATGGCACATTCTACTCCTTCCCGTGGCCATTTTTCGGTTGATCTTACTTCTCAAAAAATTATGTACAGTGGCTTATGGTGGCCCACTATGCAGAGTGATATTGCTACTTCTATTAAAACGTGTGATGCTTGCCAACGATCGGGACAGCCTTTGCACCAGCATCATTTTCCATTGCAGCCTGTTGCTCCCCTTGAACCTTTTCAAAAGTGGGGCTTGGATTTCATTGGTCCTATTACACCTTCGACAACGATCACTCATCATCAATATATACTTACTTGTACAGATTATGCTACTCACTGGGCAGAGGCTTGGGCTTTACGGTCCGCCACTACGGCAGTGGTGGTCAAATGTTTGATGACTGATGTGTTCCCTCGGTTTGGTCTTCCCTTAGATATTGTTTCGAAAAGCACACACATTTTGTGAATTCCTTAGTGCAAGCGCTTACTCGCACCCTCCGGATTGTTCATAAATTTAGCTCTCTGTATTATCCTCGGGCCAATGGTCTTGCAAAAATACCAATAAAACCTTACTTAACATGCTCAAGAAGTTAGTTCTGCAATGTCCGGAGCATTGTGATCAATTCCTTCCTTCAGTTTTGTGGGCATACCGCACTACGTACAAAATGGCTACAGGGAATACGCCTTTTAAATTGGCATATGGGCTAGAGGCCATTGCACCCATGGAGTTGGTGGTACCTAGCCTCAGGGTGGCAATAGAACACAAGCTCTTATCGGAGGACTCTTTTCCTGTCCAGTTGGATGTGTTGTGGTCCTTGGACGAACAATGCTGGGAAGGTTTTCTAATGTTGCAAGAAGTCCAATTGCGACAATTCAAGACACATGATCGGTTTCTTCGCACTGCTATTTTTATTAAAGGACAATTAGTTCTGTCCTATAATGCTAAATCTAATCGTTCAGTGGGCAAGTTCAAAATTTGGTGGTTTGGTCCTTACCGTATTGAATCGTAGGTTGGTCCTACTACGTTCTGGTTATCCACTTTAACTGGTACCCTTCTCCCTAAGTCAATCAATGGATCGAAGCATCGTCCTTATTATCTCATGCCTTCTTCAACATGATGCTTTATCGGTATTTTTATTCTCCGCCTGATTTATACCACTGTTCTGACTCAACATTCCTTTCCTGTCTATGTGTTCCGATTGACCGATTGACCGTAATATTTCTGTTTTCTTACCTAACCATGATTAGCAGTCGCCTTATGTATCTGAGATTCTGTTAATACGTGCATGTCGCCATTATGACTATATATTTTCACCATTGCGTGATGATTATATTTCTTCTCGCATGTTCATTTGGTGTTTTTATTTAATCTCTTTCTTCCCTCTTTTTTTTAATATTGGTGTTCTGTGTTTGTGCGTTTGTGTATTTTGTGTTCTCAAGTCTCTTCGTGCTCTTGTATTCACTATGGAAGCTCTGGCTAACATTGCGAATTTCCGTGCTAGCCTCGCTCCGGAATTGAGCGAGTTCTTGCGCAATCGTGGGCTTTTGGCTTTCGTTGAACTACTCTGGCATTCAGTGGAATGCTATCCTTTCTTTGTGCAGCTCATATCTGCCATTGCTGCTACTCCTACTACCGAAGCCTGCTGGCGGATTGCTTGTCTTAACCTGTGTGTAGTTGTCAACATAAACACCATCGCTGAATGCTTTCATCTCCCTCAGGAGGGGCTTGTCGATGGACCTCTCTTACCGATGTCCACCATGAAAGAGCTATTTCTACGCCACTCTTCCAACAAATTCTCCATCCTTTGTCGCCCTGAACTGGAGCACTCCACCCTCTAGTTTTTAGTAGCAGCTCTTAACCTCCAAAAATGGATGTGTGGAATTTCCGGATCATTCTATTCAATGATTGATTCTGCTACAAAGGAAGCCATTAATTTTGCTTCGTTCTTCTTCCAACAAATTCACAAAGAATGTCAAGCGGTCTCGTGGCAAATGGCTAAGGATGACATTCCTCGTACCAAACTCCCTCAACTGCTCACGTTCTTGCTCCCCGTAATGCAACCTATCCAGCCCCGTCCAATGAACACTCTCCTTTTTCATGAAGAATCCGTGCAGGTTGTGGAGGATGACGATGATGCCGACCTACTGCATTTTTTAAAGGGGAAGCGTCAGAAACTAAGCCCCTCCTACAGTCAAGCTCAACCTTCTTCCTCTGTCCAAGTGCAAGATACTACTTCTTCTACCAAGATCATTTCTATCCCATCGTCTCCTCAGAATCACGCCGCTCCCGATACCGTAATGGAAGTTGCTGACCCCGATGATTCGATGGTTCTGCCACAACCTCAGTCCCAGGAAGACGCACTCACGAAGGTCACTGAGGTTGTGCAAAGTGAAGACCAATTGAACACCATGGAAGAAGTAGTTGCATGGGAGTTACAGTCTCTCAAGGTAACTATTTTGGCCCTACCGTCTTCACCTCACAATAACCCTCCCATCTCACCGTCCAAAGTGCTTTTGCCACCTAGCCCTCCTCCTTCACCAAAACAGTCGCTAACCCTCAACAACTACCAACCTCCTCCTATCCTCCCCCGATTATTTACTGCCTTCTTCTTCCGCCATCGTTTCGGTGATTCCCTCTCGGTCAATTTCTACCCCCAACATTTCTGACTCCGTGGTGCAATTAGCCAATATTGGAACTTATCTTCTCCGCCTATCCAAGCACCTCCCTCACCAACTCCAAGACGCTCAGCAATCCATGCGTACGGAGTATCAATCCAAAGTTGATCTCCTAGAGGCAGACATCGCACCTCTCCAAGAAGAAGTTATCGCTGCCCAAGGCGAGGCTAGTCTATTGCAGGAACAGATTCAACTTTTACAAAGACAACTGATGGAGAAGGATACCATCGTTGCAGCCCGGGATGATGAAATCCGCCATCTTAATCAAACAATCATTGATAGGGATGATGCCATGAAAGCTTTGGGTGATATGCTTGAAACTACCTGCACTCAATGTGTGACGGCCAAACAGAATTATCAAGAATTGGCCGCCAAAGTTTTGAACGTTGAAGCAGAATTGAAGCAGGTCACTGAAGAACTTTTCACGAAGAGCCAGTCGCTGACAGAAGAAATAGGAAGAACCATCACCTTGAAGAAGGAAGTTGAAGCTATTCAAAAAGAAAGACAAGACTTCTTCAAAACCGTGCAATTTCAGTCCCAAGAGTAGAGAGAAGCAGCTTGGCGTCCAACAGGAGCGAATTTCTTGCATCGATGCAGAAATTGCAGAGATGAAGTTACGACGGGATGCCACGCTTGCCAATGATTTTTACCTTTAAGAAGCATTTCTGCAATCTCAAGTGGACCACTTAGTTACTCAGGTGATTGCTGCCAGCTCTGTGCAAACTGATGCACATCTGATTGAACCTCAAATTTTGACACAGATGCTAGAGTCACTCAAACAGAAGATATCCCGCACTTTTAAATTAGCCCACTCTATGTACATACAAGGCATTATTGATGATGCCTAAACATTGTAATTATCCCTGCTAGGTTCGAGTCCACCGTGCGTGCCAATGTTAAGGCTGTCGGAATATTACTTAGAAGAATCCTTGTAATTAGAAAAGGCATGCACCAAAAGGGTGTAACGCAAACGTTGTATCGTTTCTTTCTAATCAATAGAATATGCGCGGAAGAGATGACAAGGAATCGCCTGCCTGTTCGGTATGGATGCTCTGGAGTGGATTCTGTTTTGAAGTTATATTAATTGCAGAATTGTCTGTACAAATCTCTATTCAAAGTTGAAGTAGAACAATAATATTAAAGAGAGAGTGAGAGTGTTGGGTACATAATCGTGGTGATTGTTAATATTGTTATGCGCTGAAGTGTATCTTCTGTAATCGTTCGAGATGAATCAATGAAATTGATATTCTGAAATTAAGTAGTGAATTAGAAAAACATATATAGGGGCTCTGAATTATCAGACCCCTGACCATCCCAAGAACCCACAAGTATGAACCGAGTAACTGTAACATTTAACACTTTTGAAGATGCATGTGATGATCCAAAATGGATGAGTGCTATGCAATTAGAAATGGATTCCATACATAGGAATGGTACTTGGGAGTTGGTTGAATTGCCAAAAAGAAAAAATGCCATTAGTAGAAAGTGGTTTTAAACGATTAAGAGAAAGTATGATGGTAGCATTGATTGCAAGAAAGCTAGATTGGCTGTCAAAGGATATGTGCAACAATATGGCATTGACTATGAGGAAACTCTTGCACCTACTTCACACATGTCTACCATTCATACCATGGTTCCATTGGTTGTGCATCAATGTTGGAAAGTACATCAGGTGGACATAAAGAAAGCTTTCTTGAATGCTGATTTACAAGAAGAGGTCTATGTGAAGCAACCTCCTACATTTTCCATGAAAGGGAAAAAGCATATGGTTTATCGCTTGCATAAAGCCTTGTATGGTCTCAAGCAAGCTCCACATGCATGGTATGACAAAATCCATAAGCACTTGATTGCCCTTGGATTCATATGTAGTCCAATTGAAAGCACACTCTATGTATGCAAAGATGGGGCTGATCTTACAGTGCTTGTTGTTTATGTCTATGACATACTCTTGACTAATTCATGTGATGCAAAACTTGATATTCTTATGGATTATTTGGAACATACTTTTGATGTCACTTATCTTGGTCTTTTGAGCTACTATCTTGGCATCAAGTTTGTATCCATTGAGGGGGGAATTGTTATGCGTCAAGCAAAGTATGTTGAAAAACTTCTTGAGTGTTTTGACTTTGAGGATTGCAAGCTAGTCCCCACACCATTTGAGACAGGATTTAGGCTCTCAATTGAGGATTCCAGTGATGCATTTGACACTTCTGTTTCTCAACAAGCTCTAGGATGTCTTATATATGCATGCAACACAAGGCTAGATATATAGTATGGAGTTTCCCAATTGAGTCAATTCATGCATAGCCCTGACACTAAGCATTGGCAAGCGGTGAAATGCATGCGTAGATATCTCAAAGGCACTTTTGGTTCAGGTCTCTTTTATGGAAGAGATATTAAACCATGCTTGCATGCTTTTATAGATAGTGATTGCGCTGGTTGTTATGATACTTGTGTTTCCACTAGTGGTGATTGCTTTTTCTTTGGATACTCATGCATATCTTGGTTGAATAAGAAGCAACCTATAGTGGTGACATCAAGTTGTGAAGCTGAGTACAAGGTAGTTTTCATAGCTATAGTGGCGTGTATATGGCGGAGACACCTATTGATGGATCTTTGCATGGAGATTGATGCTCCTACACATATTCCCACTAATACTCAGCGTGCATTGGCTACTACATGAAACCTAGTGTTTCATGCATGGACCAAACATATTGAGATACATTATCACTATGTGAGAGAGCACCTGCATGCAGGAGATATTGATTTGGTATATGTGCCTACTCAAGATAATGTGGCAAACATATTCACCAAAGCTCTTCCGCAAGAAAAGTTTGAAGCTTTTCACAAAGCTTTAGGCTTATTACCTTTTCGGGGCTAATCTTTCACTCCATATATGTGTTTACATCATTCACTCTAGGGGGCTTTCGTACACTTATGTGTTCCTTGAGTAGCTTTGATGTGAACCTTTTCCCTATATATGGGCACTTTTTACTCTATGGTTTGCTAGAGGTTTTTTCCACATGTTACCACATACTTGATACACTCATATGTGGTGGTACTTAGTGTTGAAGGGAGAGAAAGTGCAGGAATAAGTAGTGAGTCAGATTTCTGAAGGTTGTTGAAGCAGAATGTTGCAGACTCGGAGGTTGCTGAGTCCATATTTTGTTCAATGTGATATTTTAAAAAGAAACAGTTATAAGTTAGTTAAGGTATGTCGTGTGAGAAGATTGTTATAATTTTGTTTGCGAGGATAAGTGAGTGGAGAGGAAGCGTTATGAGGGAGACAAAAAGCCTAGAGAAGTGGAAAAGAATCTGTTCATGTATTTGTGCAGGCTAAAATTATTCAGACCTAACGTATGCTATCAGGCCGAGGTCAAAATTGTACTTCAATCATGCTAAATATCTGTATTTTGAAGACAATCCTGAAGTAATGCTTTCTTGTTCACTTGTGCAAGCTTGTATTTTTTCGGTCTCTATCCTAAATGTTCTATTCTTGCATTGTATTCATCTGAGTATGGTAGATCATAAATTTTCTATCTGAGTAATTGCACTATTTGTGAGAAGATTTCTGTGTTAGGAAGTGTTCAAGGGAGTGAATTGTCTGAGTCAATAGCTTTGTGTTGTTGAACCCAAACACATTTGGTGATCCTACTGCATTTGCTAAAGAATCAAGAGATGCATGAAAGCAAGAAGTAGTAAAGTTTACTATACAAGAGCGCAAGCACAAGTGGCTAACATGGAGTCATCTTTTGAGTTTTATGATTGGTCTGAAGCACAAGAGGATTCTAATCTTGAAGCTAAACAAGAGGAAGGAGTAACAAATGCAGCAGAGGTAAGGCTGATGGGAGGAATACTAGGAGCATTGATCCTGACAAAAGGAACCACAAAAGTGAGAAGACGACTCCTATTTGATCCACTTAGAGGGACGATCAGGCAAAGAACTAGGTGTACACCTCAGCTAGTGCCCATAGTGCAACCACCTCTAAATCCCAAAGTGAAAGTAGAGCATTTGGAGTTTCAAAGGAAGATGCAGACTACCACGTTGCTCAATTTGAAATAAAGAGGGCAGCAAATGGATATGACACAATATACAATGATGGAGTAAAAATCCAACAATTCACGACTACATTAGAAGGCAGAGCAACGAGCTGGTTTAGTCAATATGGTATTGCTCATTTCGCTACATGTGATGCATTAAAAACAGCATTTTTTACAAAGATTTAGGAAAGAAAAGACTCCCTCTGATGTGTTGAGGAAGTTGAGAGCAATTAGACAAAAGAACATGTTAGTGGAAGACTATGCTCAAAAATTTAGAACTTTAACGGAGAGATTACAAGGCAACGAGAGACTTACCGATGAGATATTGGTAAGTTACTTCCTAAAAGGATTAAGGAGCACCATTAGGCATGTAGTGGCAAGTGTGGATATAGCTAACAGTTTTGATGTATTAGTGTTGGCAGCTACAAGAGTAGAAAGAAGATTTGGCATATCTAAGAAGAAGCACCCGTGACTCCAGTTTAGATGTTGAATCCAATTCAAAATGGGAGTCAGAAAAAGGAACGACTGATTCAGAATCAAAGAGTGAAGATGAAGAGGTTGTGGTAAGAAAGCATCGCAAACACAAAGGTAAGCAAAGTAAAGAGGAAGCTTTAATTAGTAGACTAAAGAAACATGTATACTCCATAATTGCTCTAAAGGAGAAAAGGTTTTGCGAAATTTGTGATAAAGAAGGACATACCATAAGTTAGTGCTGGTATAATCCAAAGCATCGAGGAAAAAATTCAAGACAAGACAATAGAAATAACAATGAAGTGGCAGAAATCAGGTCATTCTAGTTCAAGGATGTGATGGTTTTCAGAGCCAACAACAAGGAACACCTCCATGGAGAGGTCAGGCAAACAAACAAGGAAATTACACTACAACATATCAAGGGTATACCGAGGCTGCTATCGAGGAAAATGAATGGGCGTGACTTCTTCGCGACGTCGGTGTTAGAGTCGGTATACGTGTCAGAAAGAAAGTGTCCGTATGTGCGCCGGTATAAACGTCAGTATGTGCACCGGTATGGGCATCGGTATACGCCCCGGTAATACCGTTGTATATACCGATGCCCATACCGACGTCCATACTGGGTGTACCGATGTGTATACCGACATCCATACTTGAGCTACCGACACGTATACCGACAACCGTATCCGCACAAATTTTTTTGGGCAGAGTATGTTGTCTTTCGCTACAGCATGATGTTGTTTAGCAAAAGACAATACACTTTGCCCAACTAAGTACATGTGTTATGTACTCTAATGGCAACCAAAACATAAACTTATATGAGCAAAAATGAACAATAAATCATGTACAAAAAGTTGTATATTCCATAAATGAAAAATGTACAAACGTGTATCAAAGCACTTCTATATAGGAATCGAATACAAAATGTGAAAAAGCACTTCCATATAAGAATCGAATACAAAATTATGGTACATCATTGCCACATAAGAGTGTAATACAAAATTGTGGCAATGTGACAAAACACTTCCATATAGGAATCGAATACAAAATTATGTTACATCATTGCCATATGCGAGTGTGATACAAAATTGTGGCATGTGTATATGCATGTGTATGCATATGCATGTATGTGTATGCATATGCATGCTTGTATGCATATGCATTCATGTATGCATATGCATGCTTGTATGCATATGCATGCTTGTATGCATATGCATGCTTGTATGCATATGCATGCTTGTATGCATATGCATTCATGTATGCATACGCATTCATGTATGCATATGCATTCATGAATGCATATGCATTCATGTATGCATATGCATGCTTGTATGCATATGCATGCTTGTATGCATATGCATTCATGTATGCATATGCATTCATGTATGCATATGCATTCATGTATGCATATGCATTCATGTATGCATATGCATGCTTGTATGCATATGCATGTATATATGCATATGCATGTATGTATGCATATGCATGCTTGTATGCATATGCATTCATGTATGCATATGCATTCATGTATGCATATGCATTCATGTATGCATATGCATTCATGTATGCATATGCATTCATGTATGCATATGCATTCATGTATGCATATGCATTCATGTATGCATATGCATATGCATTCATGTATGCATATGCATGCATGTATGCATATGCATGCATGTATGCATATGCATGCATGTATGCATATGCATGCATGTATGCATATGCATGCATGTATGCATATGCATGCTTGTATGCATATGCATTCATGTATGCATATGCATGCTTGTATGCATATGCATGCTTGTATGCATATGCATGCTTGTATGCATATGCATGCTTGTATGCATATGCATTCATGTATGCATATGCATGCTTGTATGCATATGTATGCATATGCATGCTTGTATGCATATGCATGCTTGTATGCATATGCATTCATGTATGCATATGCATGTGTATGCATATGCATGTATGTGTATGCATATGCATTCATGTATGCATATGCATGTATGTATGCATATGCATGTTTGTATGCATATGCATTCATGTATGCATATGCATTCATGTATGCATATGCATTCATGTATGCATATGCATGTTGTATGCATATGCATGTTGTATGCATATGCATGTTGTATGCATATGCATGCTTGTATGCATATGCATGCTTGTATGCATATGCATGCTTGTATGCATATGCATTCATGTATGCATATGCATGCTTGTATGCATATGCATTCATGTATGCATATGCATTCATGTATGCATATGCATTCATGTATGCATATGCATGTTTGTATGCATATGCATTCATGTATGCATATGCATGTATGTGTATGCATATGCATGCTTGTATGCATATGCATGTATGTATGCATATGCATTCTTGTATGCATATGCATTCATGTATGCATATGCATTCATGTATGCATATGCATTCATGTATGCATATGCATGCTTGTATGCATATGCATGTATGTATGCATATGCATGCATGTATGCATATGCATGCATGTATGCATATGCATGCTTGTATGCATATGCATGCTTGTATGCATATGCATGCTTGTATGCATGCTTGTATGCATATGCATGCTTGTATGCATATGCATTCATGTATGCATATACATGCTTGTATGCATATGCATTCATGTATGCATATGCATTCATGTATGCATATGCATTCATGTATGCATATGCATACATGAATGCATGTCAAAATCCACTTGAAGTTCTCCTTCATCGAATTTCCAAAGATTTGATCCCAAAAATCGCTTGCAAAAATAAAGAGAGAAGATATTAGAAAAGCAAAAACATAAAGAAAGAAAAAAGAGTGCTACATTATGTGCGATCTACTTACCAAAGCGTCAGATCTATAAAAATAGAGGTGTGCTTAGAGAGAGAGAGAGAGGGAAGAAGAGGGAGAGAGACAGAGAGAGAGAGAGAGAGAGAGAATTCTTTGAATCAAGGTCATCAAAATCCATTTGAAGTTCTCCTTCGTCGAATTTCCAAAGATTTGATCCCAAAATCTATTGCAAAACCAAACAGAGAACATATTAGTAAAGCAAAAACATAAAGAAAGAAAAAAGAGTGCTACAATATGTGCGATCTACTTACCAAAACTTCATATCTATAAAGATAGAGATGTGTTTAGAGAGAGAGAGAGGGAGGGAGAGAGAAGGAGGAAGAGAGAGGGAGAGAGAGTGCGAGAAAGGGAGGGAGAGAGAGAGTGAGAGAGAGGGAGGGAGAGAGAGAGAGAGTGAGAGAGAGGGAGGGAGAGAGAGAGAGAAAGAGTGACAAACAGAGATATGCTATTGGCACGCACAAACCCGACTAGAGAAGATCTAGATTCAAAACGCTCAGAATGAGGAATTCTGGTTTCGGGCCCGGTTAAAAAGATGGCATCGGTAATTCCAGTAAATTACCGATGCTTATACTGACGCAGTCTTTCTGAGGCAAAGCAGCTTTCCCAAATTGTCTGAGGGTCATACCGACGCCGACAACTGACCGTCAATATGCTGATCATCGGTATTCCCTCGATATGTTGTAGTGTTATCAGGGCAATCAACAAGGGAATCAGCAAGGCAGACCACCTACAGTGATGCCATGTGGATATTGCTCTGCACGAGATCATTGGATCAGGCCAAATTGTCCTTTATGGGTCAAGCATAGAGAAGAAAGGGGTATACCAATTGTTTCTTATAATCAAAACAACCAACAAGGGTAGCATTAGCAATAGGATCAAGAAGCTTCTCAGACGAATGTTATAGTAATAGATTTATCAAACAAGGAATTTTGTAATGATCCTGGTGGAAGTACATCGAAAACTTGAAATCAAGATCATGCAAATAAATGGAATTGTGATTGTAAGAAATGAACTTTGGTTAAGGATGTGGGTGTTTTGGTAGTTACAAGGTCAAAGAATAAAGGTCCTAGTGATTGGAAGGAGCAAAGATAGATTCGGGTCCAAGTGGAGAAACGAATTCAGCAGGATCAACAGAAGCAAGAACAATTTCAGATTTTATTCTAGGAAGAAGATAACGGAACATCTATGCATAGAATAAAGAAGGATGACAAATTGAAGACCAAACAAGAGTTTGATAATGACTGGTTTGAGGTAATAATTAATTCTCATTTGCAATATCCTTGGATCAGGTCTTATTATTAGTACCAGCTTTCATAGAAAAATTGTTGAAAAAGCTATGCAGAATATCATCATCTTCGACATCTTTTGCCTCAGCTTCTGTACCTACAGTTGTAATAGTTGCAGGTGTGATAGGACGTTTTTCAACACCCTGCACAATGTTCCACAATCGTTTTGCAACCAATACATGTCACATCATGTAAGCCCATAATGGGTAGTTGGTACCATCCAACTTATCCTCAACAGCCAACATACGGAATATATCACTGCTTTCAGCCATGGCTGGTGACTAAAATACCTTGATACAGAAAATTGATTGTATCTCAAAAAGTTGAACAAAATTGCTTAGACGAATTCTGCTAGACCTGTAGCGCACTTCGAGACGCTTATACTGATGAACAGAAATTGGTATTTACCTTTGGCACAAAAAGACTAAATAGCCTGCACAAGCACTATGATAGTGCGTTCGGAGGCGAAAACGAGCTTAGATTGAGATTTCAGCACAGGAGGAGTGCAACTGAAGAAGTGTCGATGGCACCCTAGATGAAGCGACCATCTGCTCTGATACCAATTGTTGGAGATAGACGTCTGCGAAAGCACGTGAACAACACAAGGAAGGAGAAGAAGCTTGGAGCACAACACACAATACTAAATGTATTACTAGAGAATGTACAAAGATAAATAGCCCATTAGGGCAATAGGCATATTTACAAGCCAGGGGAAAAAACCTCCTAAAGAGGGAAAAAAGTGCCCCGGCAGTCCTAGTGTGTTCACACACATCACTACCAAAATATATCAACATCTAGCACCTCTTCCTCTTCCTACATAATTAGCTTTAGAGGTATTATCCTCTTGATCTTGTTTCTTACTTTTACATTTATCCTTAGCTTTATTCTTATCTGTATAAAGGGCAGTGGATTGGTTACCTCTTGAGTTGTCACCATTTTTGTTAAGCTTTGCTTCATGGGTGAAGAGTTCTCCCATCAAGGTGTTGAGATCAAGTATCTACATATCCATATAGAGATCCATTGCAATGGTGAAGGATTCCCACTTGTCATCAGCTTTAATTCCATTGATGATTTGCCTCGCTATGTGCTCTTCCTCTATCTCTTCTCCAATGCTTGCAAGTTGGTCTACAAAATCCTTCTATTTGGTTACATAGTCAGCCACTGCTTGCTTTGATTGCTTCTTGAGAGTTTTGAATTCCATCCACAATTGATTCTTCCTTGCTCTTGTGTTGGAGGAGAAATATGATGAAAGCACTTCCCAAGTCTCTTGGGAGGTTTTACAGTTTCTAACATGAGGTAACAAGAAATCAGAGATTGATCTTAGTAAATATGACCTTGCAAGAGCATCCTTTGCACACCATGTGGTTAGCCTCTCTTTCTCTTCCCTTGTTGGTTGATTCTTGCTCCTGAAGATTGGCATGTCTTCATCTCTTGAGATATATCCATATAAGCTTCTCCCTTGAATGCATGCTTGCATCCTTAGGGACCATGTTGAGTAATTGTTCCTATCCAATTTGTCAATGAAGGATGGAAAGCCATCTCCCATCTTGATTGTGCTTGCTCTGATACCACTGTTGGAGGAGATGGTGGATAATCACAAGAGATGAGTTGGTGAAGCTAAAACCTACTTCACAGCTGCTATAAGTGATGACTAGAGAGTATTGTGGGTCTCCTTAGCTATCTAATAATTATAAACGATCATCTATGTTGCTTGGAAGATGATGCACAAATGATAGGATCAAAATAGATAGGTAGGCACATGATTCAATGCACAAAATTTGCTATTTTGGTTGAGACACCTACTCAGTGTTTTTCTCAATTCTCTTAGTACAAGAGCAATTAGTAAAATTCCTTTTGGGGAACTTCAATTAGCTTAAGAAGCTACCATTCATGAGTGGATCATCTAAAATGATAAACTATATGTAGAGAATTCTGTTTAGCAAGTTAAGCAACTACCCTGAGTTTTACGAGCCTTGACAATCATAGACCAATGAGCATTAATCAAATGATATCCAACGATTGCGAGAACCAAATTCAATGAAACTTTGTAGGATCAAAGTAGATAGTATGCTGAAGATGTCAATGAAACTCCTCATGGGTTTATTGACCTTTTACAGTAGGTAATTAAACTCAAAGTTACAAGAGGTTGTACATATGAAGCTTCTCAAGTGATATGCTAATACATCAAGCTTATGTGTATTCACCAAGTATGTAGGCTTGTGCTTAATTGCACCAACATAGCATATGCACACATACCTTCACAAATGAGAGAAAAAATAGATCCAAAGCTAGAGAAATGCATCTTTGTTGGCTATGAGCTTAATCATAAATGTTATAGGCTATACAATCCAAGCAAGAAAGGATTCATTATAAGTAGAGATGTGTTTGATGAAAAAAAATCTTGGTTTGAAGATGATTGAAGGAAAATCAAAATGATCTAGAGGAAGAATTTCCAAAATTATCAAAGAGGAATGAACTCACACTTGAAGCATCAAGTGATTATGATAATGATCAAAGGACTCCAAGAAGAGAAATCAATTCTTGCAACTCCAAAGGCAAAGCCAAGTGCAGGAGTGAATCATCTCAACAAACTATAAGAAGGTATACTAGAGAGAAAAGGAAACCAATAAGGTATGGTTATGAAACTTCTTTGGTCACTAAACATTCAATATACATAGCATAAGACTCAAACTCTAAAGAATCTTCTACCTATGAAGAAGCCAAAATGGAGAAGTGCCATGGAAGAAGAAATATAAGCTTTACAAGAGAATTAGAAGCTTTACAAGAAGAAATAGAAGCTTTACAAGACTTGGGAGTTGGTACCCAAGACTCCATCTACGAAGATCATTGGTCCAAGATGGATTTACAAGGTAAAGAAGAATTTTGATGGTTCAATTAACAGGTACAAAGCAAGGCTTGTAGCCAAAAGATTTGCTCAAACCCAAGGTTGTTGATCGGATCTTGCAGACGCACATATGCAAAGATAGTATAAAAATGAAATCTCACAAAAGCGTAATAGAAAGAGGCAAGAGACTGAACACAAGATTGGGTACATACTCTAATGGATGATTATTTCACAGTATGTGTATTTATAGGTATTTTTCATTACATCCTGAATAGAAGGCGCATGAGGGTGGCACTTCAAAAAGTTTTCATTTATGAAACTTTGTCTTATTTACAAAATTTCTCCTGTCTAAGCGATCTACTATTTTTACAAAAACATCGCTTTCTAAGCAATCTATTATTTTTACAAAAATATCTAAATAAATCCATGCGTGCTCATGCCTTCATGATTCTTCACCTGTTAAATCAAAACACAATCACATTAAAAAACTCAAGACATTAAAAACCATATAACATTTCATTATTCCATAAAGTATAACATGCCTCCCAGTTGACGAGCAATTGAACTCAATTGATAAGAATAAAATAGAGATGGATGGCCAATCATATGTCCCCTCATTGAAGAATCATAAGCATATTCCATGTAATAACACATGCATGGAAATGGAAAACTTGAATTTAATGTGACTCTGAATGATATGCAAAACTAAAGTCTATTTTAGAACCCTTCTTTTTAAATAATGCAACCCAAAAGTGATATAAAAAACAAACATCTCGATATGATAGAATAACTTTTGGAAAACCATGATGTGGAAAAATACATTTGATAAATAACCTACCATGATGAGGAAAAATACATTTAATAAATAACAATTAATAAATAACTTACCAAAATCCTTTATACTATGGGTAGGATCCATGGCCTTATATAGAAGCAAAACCTATTACTAAACATGTGAAAATAATTATAGCAATATTGGAATTGAAATAGAAAAGAAAAAGTTTTGTCTTGGATATATATATATATATATATATATATATATATATATATATATATATATATATATATATATATATAAGAGTATTAGGTAAACTAATAAATTAGTGGATAAAGCATATCTCTTGGAAGTGAGAAGTTGTGGGTTCAAATCCCCTACATGCTAAAGAGAGAAGTAAGTAAGATAACTAGGGAAATAAATAAGCTAACTAGGGAAATAAATAAGCTAACTAGGAAGATAAGTAAGCTCTTATTACCACCCATTAGTTAGAGATGTTTCAAGTGTAGCCAAAGGAACCAAAGGGAACCAAAGTGAACCAAAATGAACAAAGAGAACCAAAGTGAACCAAGAGAACCATGAGTACTAGAGCAAAGATGCCAAAGTTATGCAATAATTCTATGCCTTAGTCGATGCCTTGGAGCGCAGTGCACAGGGCCATCCTAACATATTCAAAGAAATTTGAAAAAGGCATCAATGAACAAAAAAAACATGAATTGACTAATGCAAACCTAGACTGGACGATCGAAATAGCTGCCAAATCACAAATGGATGTTGGGAATCATGACTGAACATCAAGAAGTACATCTCTGCAAATGTATGCAAGCTTTGATACCATTGTTGATTGGATCTTGCAAATGCACATATGCATAGATAGTATGGATAGCCACATGGATAACCGAATTGATAATCGAACTTGATAAACAAACTTGAGCATAGTGAGCACAATGATTATAGTGAGCATAGTGAGTATAGTGAGTGCAGGGAGCACAGTGAGTATAGTGACCATAGTGAGTACAGTGTCACAATATAACATATTCGAAAAAAATAAAAAAAGACATCAACAAACCAAAAAAAACATGAAGTGACAAACACAAACCTAGACCCGACAAAATGGATGCCAAATCATAAATGGATGCCATGAATCATGATCGAACACCAAGAAGTACACATTCGCAAACATGTACAGGCTCTAATACCACTTTTGACTAGATCTTGCAGACACACATACGTAGAGATAGTACAAAAATGAAATCTCACAAAAGCATACACAAAATAGAAAGACACAAGAGAATGAACACAAGATCGAGTACAATCTTCCCCGCATACTCTGATGGATGAGTCTATAAGAGTATGTGTATTTATAGGTATTTTTTATCATGTCCTAAATAGAAGATACATGAGGGCAGTTCTTTGAAAATTGTGCATTTATGAAAATCTACTTTATTCACAAAATCCTTACTTTCTAAGCGATCTACTATTTTCACAAAAATGCTGCTTTCTAACCGATCTATTATTTTTACAAAAAATATCTAAAATACTATCTTTTAATTATCTTCAAAAATATGTGAATAAATCCACATGCATTCACCTCCGCATGATTCTTCACCTACTAAATCAAAAGACAATCACATAAAAAACCACAAGATATTAAAATCCATATAACATTCCATTATTCCATAAAGTATAGCAAAGGTATTGATGATGAAAAAACATTTTTACCTATGAAAAAATGCATATTATTAGGATACTCATGAGTGTTGCATCTTCCAAGAATTGGAAGGTATATCAAATGGATGTTAAAAATGCTTTTTTAAATGGATGGATATCAGAGGAGGTATATATGGCTCAACTTCCTAGTTTTGAACATCAATCATACCCTGAATATGTGTGTTAGTTAACGAAAGCCTTGTATGGCTTGAAGCAAGCTCCTAGAGCTTGGAATCATAGATTTGTCACTTACTTGTAGGACAAAGGCTTTATTGTAAGCAAGGCAGATCCTTCCTCGTCACTAAGAGGAATCATTCAAAGGTCATATACCTTTGTGTATATGTGGATGATATAATAATTACAAGAAATAATGCAGATGGAATCAAAAATATCAAAGCTCAAATGAAGGAGGAGTTCATGATCAGTGATCTTTGTTTGCTCACATACTTCCTAGGTTTGGAAGTGGTATATATAGGGAAAGTTATGTTCGTCACTCAGAGGAAGCACATTGGAGACATTCTCTCTAAGTTCAAGATGGAAAATACAAAGGTTGTAGGTACAACCATGGAGGTAAATCTGAAGTTAAGTGCTCATGAAGGGGAGATAATTGAAGAAATAACTAGCTATCAAAGTCTTGTTGGAAGCTTGAATTATGCTACTCTAACTAGAGTAGATATTTTCTATGGAGTAAGTGTACTGAGCCAGTTCATGCAAACTCTGCGAAAACCTCACATGGAAGTATCCAAGAGAATTCTGAAGTATTTGAAGGGCACAATCAATGAAGGGTTATACTATCCATATACATCTGATATAGATGTTAAACTCTTTCATGATGTAGATTGGGCAGGCTCTAAAGATGATAGAAGAAGCACATCTGGTTATCTTACTTTTGTAGGTACAAAGTTGATTTCATGATCTTCCAAGAAGCAACCCATAATTGCTCTTTCATTAACAAAGGATAAATATAGAGGCCTTGCAAATGCTACACAAGAAGCTATGTGGATTAGAACCCTATATTCATATTTAGGCTTGAACACTTTAGCTCCACATATATTTGGAGATAATATTAGCTCATTACATCTTGTTGCCAACCCAATTTATCATGCCAGGACTAAAGTTATAGAATTTCGTTATCATTATACTAGAGAGAAGATTATGAGCAAAGAGATTCAACTCTCATATGTATAAACTTGTGAACAATGTGAAGATATGATGACAAAAGGCATTGGATGGAAGCAAATTAAAAATATTCAAATCAATGATTAGATTGTAGGAGATCATGAAGGATTAAAGACTCAAGCATCTTAGGCTTGAGGGAGAGCTGTTGGTGCAATTAGCAAGCCTAAGTGCATTGCTAAAGTCTCTTGACTACACATTCATTTAACTCTTCACATGAAGAACCACATATGAACTCATGCTCATCAAATTGAGTGCATTTACTTTGGATAATTGTGAAAGTCAAAAGAAGGTGGATCTTTTGAATTTAAGAAAGAAAACCTAGGACTCATTTGGTAGAGGAATCAAATAAATTATGTTCCTAAAGTATAAGAAACACTTTTAGGTGAGGGAAAATTCAAAATCCAATGTCAAAGATATGTGTATAAATACACATACTTTTAGTGGCAAGATAAGTGAGTCAATCTAAGAGGCATTGAGGTATAGACTTAAGCATACATTGAGCTCACACTACCTATGTGTAGTCTAATACACTTCCTCTCTATCATATGTTCAATAGAATTTACAATTTGATACATTTCTTCAAGTACATTTCTGTCTACTATCTACTGGTGCATCTTCATCATTACAGTGATCTTGTAGAATTGATTTCTCTACGTGTACTCACTCATTTTCTATACTTTAACTTGTGATAGTTAGAACAGAGTGTCTAATGATAGTGTACATGTATCAAGTTTCATCAAGATCGATTCAACAAATCTCAAGATATGAAGTATAGCAGGTGATTGTGTTTGCACACCTTCTAGATCCTAAAAAGTAGGGATGATCCCCTTGAATTGTTAGATTCATTTCTCTATGTGTATGGTGCAATTAAATTCATGTAATAACTTTCTTTAGTTAGCTGCATACTCCAATTAGATGTGTGCAAAAGCTTTTTGGTCAATTCATACCAGGTTGTGAGCTCTGAGCATAATAATGAGACCTATTCCCAAAATAGAAGGTTATTCATATTTATTGCATATACAAGTTCACTATTTTGGTGAAAATAATTGAGAGTGATGCTCCAAAGGATCTTGTAGTTCTAAATGCATCATTGAAAAGCTGAAGGAGTTTAATATCAATCCTTGAAGTTAGATTGGCAGGTGTAGAACAAGTTTTGTGCAACACTACCTCATCTCTGGACATAACCAAACCATCTCCTCACAATATCCATGATAGTGTTGCTCATAGGCCTGTTGATAATCCACAAGACTAGTGTCAAAAGAGTAGTAGTCCCCTTGGATTTGATAGAATCCTTGACTAAGGTTATTTGAGTTCTTCAATGGTTTGGAGGGCACAATAGCTCTCTCAAGATTCTCTTCCGTTTGTGCATACTTCACACGTATTACATTCTGAGGATGTGGGGGTTGCTACCCTAGTATTGTTTGTGGCTGATTGTATCCTCTATATTCATAAGATCTTGCTGCCATAGGAGGTCCTTGATATGGGCCATATCTAGGAACCTATTTGCTTAGATCTCTAGGAGGTATCCATATGGTTTATATTGTGGTGATATGAATGGTCTCAATTGTCTATTGGAGGGAAAAAAAATTTAGTGGTATGATTAACATATTTCTATTCAATATGAAAATACAAATTGGGTCCTTGGGTTTGTTGCCTGTTGCATTGGTAAGGTTGTGGGGAACTAGGCCTCCTCACACACAAGTATGAGATGGGTGGTCCCCTCCACAATGCATGCATCTTCTTAGCATGGGTACCCTCAAGGGAGGATTCTGGTAGTTTTTCTATCTATGAACACCTAGTTTCATAGTCACCAAGTCCACAAGCTCTTCCATATTACTGGTTTGGGAAGTTGCATTACTCATCATATCTTTAGACTTCATGGGATTCTAAGGTATTTGCAAGTCATCAGCAAGGTTATCTTCCAAGTCGATGCATTTCCGTATACAATCACTTAGTGTCTGCAATCGTTTCACATAAAACAAGGTTCTTAATGTCCCATTAGTCAAGCCGTCTAAGAATAGAGATATCATCTTTCGTTGGGAGGATCTCTCTATCATGGGACACCTGTCTACATATTGATTGAACCACCTAATTGCTGATTTTATAGACTCATTCCGAGTGTATTTGAATCCATGGATTAAAGAAGAGGAGTTGTGCTTGATACCCCACTTGGTGAATTCACCAATGAATTCTTAAAAGAATTTATCAATATTTACAAAATGGTTCGGGTCCAAAGATTGGAACCAAGTTAGTGTTGTTCTACTAAGGGTGAGGCCAAAGGATTCATTTTGGACAAAGAAGCCGTCTACTTGTTCTACACGTAACAATTGCTTAAATTTGGATATGTGATCATATGTATCTCTAGAACCATCATAATGATTTCTCATGCATTTGGCTACTTGAAGAGGCCTTAGTCTTCTACCTGGTTCTGGTGTTCGAAGGACTATAGGGACAATACGACGTATTGGTTGTATTCGTGGTCCTACTCCTTGTGGTGGTCTCATTGGGAAGGGTGGCCTATTTGCATTTCTACTTCTTGGGTTTGCCTAATAGTTGGGATTGGTTCATTGCACAAAGAAGTGCACTTATGGCTTGATTGGCACACTTTGTTGACTTTTTTCACTCACACTAGGTTTTCAATACTTTGTTATGTTCTAGGATAGTTATGAGAAGTGGTTGCCTCATCTCTGGAAGGAAACATTGGCAACCCTAGGTATCTTAATCTAGACTTGTCAAAGTCATCAAGAGGCCAATATCTCATTTCATTTTGGTCTAGATAGGTCACTCTAGAAAAGTCTTCTAGATCTTGTAGTTTATAGATAATGGCGGGGTTGATGCCTTCTCCTTGTATAGGTGAAGTTGCTTCTAGCAATATGTCAAGTACACTTACCATATAAACATCCGTCAAGTCATCATCTTGAGGGATTTGATATCCTCTCCACACATTGGTTATTATTGACTTTCCTCTAGGAGTGATCAGCATTTCTCCACTATCGGGTCGAGTAGGATTTTCTAGTTCCTCAACTTCTCCTCTTTCATTCATTCTCTCTGGGTGTTCATTCACTGTTGCATATATATGTCCCAATTATTCATGTAGAATCCCCCTTCATATTTTACAACTCATCTTGGCACAATCCCTCATTCTATATAATTTTTCATTCTTGACACATACCTATTGAGGCCATCTAGGTAGATATGTAGGCCATGCACATTAGTGGAAATGTATTGCAACTGGGACATCCTATACTCACCTTCTATCACAGACATGAGCCCTACGAAAGGCATTGAGCTATGCATTTCTTTAGAGGCCATGACTGATTCTCTTTCTGAGTCACTAGATGTGTCTAAATAGATGAAATGAATACTACTTTGTGTGACACTTCCTACTAAAGATATTACACTTCTTTGACTCCCTAGCACTCATCTTGACCTTAGGTTCATTCACCACCTAGGACCTTGGGTCTCCTTGGGATGATCTACCAAGTCTAAGGTGTGATTTAGATCAATAATTAAGCATTGTAAATGTTAAATTTTTTTCTGAGTCCTTTTATAGCTCTTTCTATTTTCCAAGATACATGATTTTTGACGTCGCACAATACATGATACCTCTTTGAAGGCAATACATGACACTTGGTGGTCTACAATACACGATATGTGGGTCTCTACAAGACACTATATCTCTTCTTCCTATGATACATGATACACATTCTCATGACACAATACTAGATTGGACAACGATACACAATATAGGTCATAGTCATGATACATGATACCTATCATAGTTATGATACATGATACTACAAACTGGTGATAAATGATACTTACAAGAGTACACAAGACATGATATCTCAACTAGATGATACATGATACGAGTCCAGTCGCGATACATGATACCTCTTAGTATCGAGGATACATGACACTTAGTGATCATGATACTCGGCCTGATGATACATGATATGTAGGTATCATGATAGATGGGGGAGTATAAGGTATCAGTGATACACAATACCTACCAAGTATCATGACACATGGGAATTTGGTATTGTGATACAACTCAACCAGCCATGATACTTGGACTTTGAGGAGTCCAAACTTTGCAAGTTTTATATGTGTCGGTTCCTTGTGTTCTCCTTGTCACCCCTATGTGCCTTTGGTTATGATAACTCTACTTACTCCCATGATACATCGCTTACGATACATGGTTTATGTCGTCTCACACCCTATGAGTGAGAAAGAAAATTTTTGTGTTATGCATCTTAGAATGCTTACCTCAAAGAGTATGTTGCTCAAGTTTCAGATCTAAACTCCAACTATGTGCCGAGTTCTGGATAATACAAGCTCCAAGATACCAATCACCAAATTGCTCCACGATACTTGTATTGAAACAAGTGAATACAAATGTGAGATTCTAGGTTTTAACTTTTGGATGTGACTAGAGACTCAATTGAAAGCTTGGAGAGTTTGATATTTTGTTTTGGTGATTTTTTTCAAATGACTATCTACTCTACTTCCACACACTCCTTCCTACTTTCTAATCCTAACTCCTTCACTTCCAACCCTAAACCTAAAAACTTGTCACACACACAAGTGTATGAAGTAATAAGTGCAAGAATTTTTGGACTTTTCCACAATTCTCATATTACTTCTTCATGCTTACTACCTTCACACCAATGCTTTAGCCATCATGAATGCACCTTCATCAGTTTGATCCCCACCAACAGTGCCAAAAACATGTGTACCTAAGCTCACAATGCCTTAGGGACTTATGATGAAGGAGACTATACCTCAATCATCAATAAGGTGCATATAGTGGTGAATTGACACAATCATTAAATTATCAATCCATGGACTTAGACCAATTCAAGTGTATGAGGACATGTGCTCTCACAACGGCTTAAGCAGTGAATGAATAAATAATGCATGCAGATCAGATATAACTACCTATCATGTTACCTCTCTCACTAGAAATGCATATAGTGATACTTGTTATAGTAGCAAGCACAAATCAATCCATATCTCTCACCTCAGATACTTGAATTAAAGATGGTACCATGAGGTTGTGTGTAGATTATAGGGATTTAAACAATCTTATAAAAAAGAACAACTTCCCCATGCCACTTGTTGAAGATCTCTTTGACAATTTAAAGGCATCTAAAGAAGATTTTTTAAAGATTGATTCATGCCAAGGTTATCATTAGATCATAATCAAAGAAGATATTGTGAAGAAAAATTTTAGAACAAAGTATGGTCATTATGGTCCAGAGTAGGTTTTTGCCAAGACCCTCTCATCTCTTTATACTAGCCATCACTCCTCACAATGGTATCATAGCATAGTCATACACTATGGGTGATGGGTTTCCCTCATCAATTGACAAATTGGATCAAAGAAACTACACAGCATGTGTTGGTGCAAATGACAAGCCTTCACACTTGGCTAGGCATTGAAGGAGTTTTTGTGCAAACAACTGAAGGATCACATGACCCCTTGCTTATACCTTTTTACCATTAACCTTTTGTAAAAGTCATTTGACTTAGAGGAATCTTGTAATGCCACTAAACTCGTGGAGTTAGGAGAACAATATGCTACAAATTCTCATGAGAGAATATTTCATCATTTAGAGCAAGAAGTTTTAGGTGGAAAATCATTTGAATTTCGAATTCAAATTTGAAGAATCTCTCTATAAAAGAGACTTGTAATCTCATGGCTAGTGTGCCCCCATTTTTGAGCATATTGCAAATCACTTGTTGAAGTTGAGAGGCTTATATTATAGCCTACTCCCATCACCATCATTAGGCATCATATTCATGCCAATGATAATGTACAACATTTTTATATAATACAATATGTCATTGATCATGTTCATCTCCTTCTCTGCTATATTCACTCAGAACAGTGTACTTTGAATGCTCATATCTCAGTCATCACTCCGTCATTTTCAATGATCTATAGCTTGTTGGAATTTTCTCCAAGTCTACTACAAGCTACCAAAGTTTGATGCAATTTGATTCAACCAATTGGGAGAAAAGCGCCTCCAAGTAGTCACTAGTCGTTCTCTACATATCTCCTGAAAAGTCAGGGGTAAGGTTTTAGTTGCTAAATTGATTGCTCTATGTATAGTCAATCATTTTAAGTGATTCCACTTGGAAACATTAGCTCTCTAAGCAAATTAGATACCCTCAGAAGGAATATTTCTAATGGCTACTATAGTATGAGTATTGAGCATAATATCCAGCAAGTATCAAGACCAAAATAACAAGCTTTTAGTTACATGCTAGTCACAAAGTTATCTATTTTGATTCAATTGGTTGAAGCATCATCTCCAAAGTACATAGGTACTTTATTTGTGTCATTTTCAAGCTAAGAGGGCTTAAAACAAGGGTCTAAAGAAAAATAGGGTAGGTACTAACCAAGGTTTGGCAATACCAACCCATTTCTTGAGGTGTCCATCCATCTTTGACAACAGTGGTATCATAGCAATTTCAGGTAAAATGGGAGATGGTTTCCCTTCTTTTATTGATAAGTTGGACAAGAACAACTACCAAGCATGGTCCTTGAGGATGAAGACATACTTACAAGCAAGAAGTCTCTATGGATACATATCAAGAGATGAGGAGATGCCCATGTTCAAAAGCAAATGACAACCTACAAGAGAGGAGCTTGAAAGACTCAACTCATGGTTTGCCAAAGATGCATTAGCAAGGTCATATCTTCTTAACTCTATCTCTGACTTCCTTCTTCCACACATTAGGAATTGTAAAACATCTCAAGAGACTTGGGATACATTGTCTTCATACTTTTCTTCTAATACAAGAGCAAGAAAGAATCAATTGTGGATTGAGTTTACCACTCAAAGGAAGCAACCCAAACAAAGTGTTTCAGAATATGTGACCAAAGTCAAGGATGCAGTAGACCAATTGGCAGGCATCAGAGAGGAGATTGAAGAGGAGCAAATTGTGAGACAAGTAATCAATGGCAACAAGGAAAAAGACAAATGGGAAGCCTTCACAACTGCTATGGACTTATACATGGACATGCAAATTCTAGATCTTACCACATACATGGGACAACTCTTTACCCATGAAGCCAAGCTCAACAAAAATAGAGAATCATCAAGAGGTAACAACTCTTCTGCTATATACACAGATAAAGGCAAGTCTAAAGAGAAAGGGAAAAGCAAAAAGATTGAAGATGAAGGTACTACTTCTCAAGCTAACTATGCAGGAAGAGGCAGGAACTCAAGAGGTAGGGGTAGAGGAGGTAAGCAAGGTAGGGGGAGACCTTTCAACTCTTCCCCATGCAACATACGTGGATTGTCTAATCACACTACAGATGAGTGTTATAGGAACTTCAAGAATCAGAGAGGAAGAGGATATCAAAGAGGTGGCTACTCACAATCAAGAGGAAGGTTCAACCACAATCAAAGCTACAACCATGGTGATAACAACAACTAGAAGAACAATTACAATAAAAACTACCAAGAATGATACAAATCAAGAAAGGACTACAACAACTACATAGAGGATCAAGAGGATTCCCTTCTGATTATGAACATGACTTCAAAGCAAGGTATGAATGATGAACACCTCTTCTATATTGACTCAGTTTGTTCAAACCATGTAGCAGGCAATGTAGCTCTTCTCTCTCACCTTGAGGAACCCAAGGAAAAGTGTTGATATATTTAGGTAGTGATATGTGTGAACACACTAGGACCGTCGGGGCACTTTTTTCCCTCTTTAGAAGGTTTTTTTCCCCCAGCTTGTATATATGCCTATTGCCCTAATGGGCTACTTATCTTTGTTCATTCTCTAGTAATACATTTAGTATTGTGTGTTGTGCTCCAAGCTTCTTCTCCTTCCTTGTGCTGTTCACGTGCTTCCGTAGGCATCTAACTCCAAGAATTGGTATCAGAGCATGTCATCGCTTCATCTAGGGCACAGTCAATACTCCTCCAGTTGCAGTCTAAGAATCACATGAATTTTGGTGGGCATACTCAGTGTATTTTTGAGATCAAAACAGCTTCACCCTGTGGTGGCGAAATCGCGATCTGAGCTCATTTCAGCCTCCAAATGCAATATCACAACGCTTGTGCATGCTATTTTATCTTTTTGTGCCAAAGGCATATACCTATTTTGGTTCGCTAGTATGAGCATCTCGAAGTTTGCTATAGCTTTAGCAGAACTCATCTGGGTACTTTTGTTCAACTTTTTGAGATATAGTCAATTTTTTGCATCAAGGTATTTTAGTCACCAGCCATGGCTAAAAGTAGTGATGTATTCTGTATGTTGGCTGTTGAGGATAAGTCGGATGGTACCAACTACCCATTATGGGCTTATATGATGCGACATGTATTAGTTGCAAAAATACTGTGGAACATTATGCAAGGTGTTGAAAAATGTCCTATCACACCTCCAACTGTTACAACTGTAGGTACAGAAGCTGAGGCAAAAGGTATTGAAGCCGATGATATTCTGCATATTTCTGTTCGTGCTGCGGTTTCTGCTACACCTATTGGAGAGCAAATTTGTGGGGATGGCAGAGATACCCAGGCACATGCATTGATAACTTTGTCTGTCAAATGTGCGGCATATGCATTATTGCCTGAACAACATCACAGAAAATTGGATGATAAAGGAGTAAAATGTATTTTTGTTGGGTACAATTCTGAAAGTAAAGGCTATCTTCTTTATCATCCACAGACTAAACGTATTCTGGTTACCCGTGATGTTGTTTTTGTGGAAGATGCTATTCAACCATTGCTTTCATGTACCAAGGAGACATTTGTTAGCTCCAAAGACATGTATGATACTTTGCTACCTCTTTTTACAGGTGGAAAATCTAGTGTTGGTCCCAATGAGGCAACTTCTTAGCCTTTGCAGGTTTCATGTGATGATGCAGATCATTTCATTTCTGATGCAGATTTACATGATGCACTTCTTGATGAGAGAGTTGATATCAAGCAAGCAAAAACTACGCCAATATAGCTAGTGCATACTTTGCGTGATAGCAAATTAGATGCATCTCTGTCATATCCTACTCGTTCAGGTTCTCATAGTGCCTCTTTTGCATCAAATTTCTATGCTATGGCTGCATCTAGTCTCTGTGATGATAATGAGCCTGTTTCATTTGATGAAGCACAAAATTCAGAAAATTGGATGGCTGTTATGCAATCTGAATATGACGCTATAATGAAGAATGGTACTTGGTCTTTATGTGACTTGCCTCCTTGCAAGAAGGCCATTGGCACTAAGTGGGTTTACAAGCTGAAGCATAAGCCTGATGGAACAATTGATAGGTATAATGTGAGGCTTATGCAAAGGGTTATGCACACGAAAGAGGCATTGGTTTTGATAAGACCTTTGCACCTAGATGCCATATGAATATTGTTCAGAGCATCTGTGCACTTCCAGCCCATCATGGTTGGAATGTACATCAGTTGGACATTAAAACTGCATTTCTAAATGGTGACGTGCATGTTTTTCAGCCCCATGGCTTTGTGCAGAAAGGGCATGAAAACCAGGTGTGCAGGTTAAATAAGGCATTATATGGTTTAAAGCAAGCACCACGTGTTTGGTATGAGAAGATACATGCCTATCTGATTGCACATGGTTTTGAGAACAGTCCAACTGAAAGCACCTTATATGTTAAGCGTGCTAATGATGTACTTCTGATCATTGTGGTTTATGCTGATGACATGCTGCTCACTGGTCCTCATGACACGCATATTGCTGATTTTAAGGCTGATTTTCATGCCTCATTTGAGATGTTTGATTTGGGGCATTTGCGTCACTATTTGGGCATTCAGTTTATGCAAGTTGATGGTGGAATGGCTTTGTGTCAAACAAAATATATTGACACATTATTGCAGCGTTTTGGCCTTGAAGATTGTAAGCCTATTGCCACTCCTATGGAGATAGGTTTACGATTGAGTCTTCATGATGCTAGAGATGCATTTGATGTTGTTCTCTATCAGCAGGCTATTGGATGCTTGATTTACTTATGCATTACTCGTCCAGATATTCAGTTTGCTATCTCATAGATGAGCAAGTTTATGCATTGCCCAGGAGTCAAGCATTGGCAGGCGGTTAAGCGCATCTTTTGCTACTTGAGTGGTACTTGGCTACTTGGGTTGTTTTATCCCAAGGGGGGATCACTACGACCAGATTTGCATGCTTTTTCTAACTCTGATTGGGCTGGTTGCTATGACACTCATGTGTCCATTAGTGGCTTTTGCTTCATTCTTGGTAGCTCATGTATATCTTGGTTGAGCAAGAAGCATTCTACTATGGCCACTTCCAATTGTGAGACTGAGTATAGGGTAGCTTTCGCAGCGACTCTTGAGTGTGTGTGGCTCAGATGCCTTATGGATGATTTGGGTGTTGGTCAGTCTTCTGCCACCACCATCTTCACTGATAGTTAGAGGGCATTGGCAGTTGCGAGGAACCCTGTGTTCCATGCTCACACTAAGTACATTGAGGTGCATTATCACTATTTCAGGGAGAGGTTCTCTACTGGGGAGATCATATTGGCATATGTGCCCACGCAGGAGAGCATTGCAGACCTTTTCACGAAGGCTCTGCCTAGGGAGAATTTTGAAGCTTTCCGCAAAGCTTTGGGCTTACTTCCTTTTGTGGAGTGATTTACACATAGCTTGGCATTTCTTTATACATGAGAGCGAGCTCCTTGTTCACCGCATCACTCCTAGGGGGAATTTGTTGATATATTTAGGTAGTAATGTGTGTGAACACACTAGGACTACTGAGGCACTTTTTTCCATCTTTAGGAGGGTTTTTTCCCCCTACTTGTATATACGCCTATTGCCCTAATGGGCTACTTATCTTTGTACATTCTCTAGTAATACATTAAGTATTGTGTGTTGTGCTCCAAGCTTCTTCTTCTTCCTCGTGTTGTTCGCGTGCTTCCGCAGACGTCTAACTCCAACAAAAAGCACCAAGTACAAAAAGCTGATGACACCAAGCATTCAGTGGTCAAGGTAGGAAATGTCAAAACCTCTTATGGGAATAGAAATTTGTTGAGCAGGGTTCTTTGTGTACCTACAATCACCAAGAATTTGATGAGTGTTGGACAAATTGTGGAAAAGGGTTTGTAGGTTAGGTTCAACAAATATGGAGCTTTTGTGGAGGATCCACAACATGGATTCAAGAAAATTGCCAAGGGAGAAAAAATAGCTTACTATTTACATTTGAACTTGAGGACACTAGAAATATTGCACTTTTATAATTACAAAGATCAAACATTGTCACAGCTTGAGATTTGGCATAAAAGATTAGGGAATATTGGTGAGAGAACCTTGAAGCAAACATGTAGAGATCAATGTGTGCTTGGGATACCTAATGTATCCAAGCAACATATGATCTACAAAGGCGGTGCATGTCAGTTTGGTAAATCACACAGGTTACCCTTCTCAAAGAAAGGCTACATGCATGAGGACCACTTGGAACTTGTCCACACAAATGTGTGGGGACCAAGCAAGGAGCCTTCAATTTCTGGCTCAAGGTACTATGCATCTTTCATTGATGATTTCAGTAGGTGGACTATCTTGTATTTTATGAAGCACAAAGATGAAGTGTTCAGTTGCTTTAAGAAGTATCTTGCACTTGTGCAAAACCAAATAGGAAGAAGCCTAAAGAGATTAAGGTCAGATGGAGGAGATGAGTACTTCTCCAATGGATTTGATACAGTACCTAATTATTTGTGGGCAGAGAGTGTATCTACTACCATTTATCTCATTAAGAGGTTGCCATCAAAATCACTTGATGGGATGACCCCATATGAAGCATGGCGTGGTAGGAGGCTATCACTTGATCATTGCAGAATCTTTGGATGTGTTGCTTATGTGCACATCCCATCTCAAATCAGAGGTAAGCTAGACCCTAAGGTAGAGAAGTGCATCTTCATAGGGTATGATTTAAAGCAGAAAGGATACACGTTCTATAATCCATCCAACAAAGGATTTATGGTTAGTAGAGATGTGTTTGATGAGAATGATTCTTGGTTTGAAAGTGAATGCAAGAAAGTCAAGTTGCCATATGAATTGGAAGAGGATGTTCTAAGCCTCATCAAGGAGGAGCCAAGACAAATTGAAGACATCAAAACAGATGATGAGGACATCATCAATCTAGAAGAATTCAAGGCATGGAAATCAAAGGCCAAGGCCAAGATGAAGAGGTTGGAAGACATACCTGAATCATCCAACCAAGCAGTAAGAAGATCACAAAGGGAGAGCAAGAAGCCAATCAGATATGGGTATGACACTTCCTTAGTTACCATGCATTCCATTTATCTTGCTAAAGATTTATCACTTGAAGAACCTAATTCATATGAAGATGCAAAGACCAAGACAGAATGGAAGGAAGCTATGGATGAAGAAATAGAAGCACTCAAGGAGAATGATACTTGGGAGCTAGTGTCTAAGAAGGAATCAATGAAGGCAATTGGATCTGGATGAATCTACAAAGTCAAGAGAAATTCAGATGGATCCATAAATAGGTTTAAAGCTAGACTTGTGGCTAAGGGTTTTGCACAAACCCAAGAAGTTGATTATGAAGAGACTTTCTCACCTGTGACCAAAATGCCAACCATCAGGGTATTGGTAAGTGTGGCTGCATCAAGGAATTGGAATATGTACCAATTAGATGTAAAAAATGCTTTCTTTAATGGTTGGATTTCAGAGGAGGTTTACATGGCTCAACTGCTTGGTTATGAAGACCAAGCAAGGTACCTATATTCAAGATGAAGGGTTCGTCATTAACAAAGCAGATACTTCTCTATTTGTCAAGAGAAGTAATTCATAGTTGATATACTTATGTGTGTATATTGATGATATCATATTTACAGGTAGTGCCAATGGCATCAAACATATCAAGAATCAAATGATGCAGGAGCTCAAAATCAGTGACCTAGGGCTTCTAAAGTATTTTCTTGGACTTGAATTAGTCTATACAAATTCTGGAATTTATATTACTCAAAGAAAGTATGTATAGGACATGTTGAAGAAGTTCCACTTGGAGAATGCCAAAATAGCTATCATTCCTATGGAGGTAAACCAAAAGTTGAGTGCTCATGAAGGTGATTTTCTTGAAGATATTGCAGGATATCAAAGCATAGTAGGAAGCCTAAACTATGCAACATTGACAAGGATTGATATTGCTTATGGAGTAAGTGTTTTATTTCAATTCATGCACAAACCTAGAGCACCTCACTTGGAAGCTGCAAAGAGGATTTTAAAGTATCTCAAAGGTACTCAAAATCAAGGATTATACTTTCCATACACATCAGATTTGGACATTAAGCTATACTCAGATGCAAATTGTGCATGTTGTAAGGATGACAAGAGGAGTACTTCTGGTTAGCTTTCTTTTTCAGGTGCTAAGCCCATTTCATGGTCTTCCAAGAAGAAACCTATTGTTGCTTTATCCTCAACTGAGGTTGAATACAAAGGATTAGCCAATGCTACACAAGAAGCCATATGGATCAGATTGCTATATGCAGATTTGGGACTACATTCTAACTCACCAATGATCTTTGGTGATAATACAAGTTCTTTACATCTTGCAGCAAAACCCATTTATCATTCTAGGACCAAGCATATAGAAGTAGTCACTATCACTATGTGAGAGAGAAGCTATTGAGCAAGGAGATTCAACTTGCATATGTGTCCACTAATATGCAATGTGCAAAATTATTGACCAAAGCACTTGACGGTACTAGGTTTAAAGCTATGATTGGATTGCAGGACATTCAAGAGGATTGATGAAGAAGAACAAGCCAAGATGTTTGGCTTGAGGGGGAGCTATTGGTGCAAATGACAAGCCTTCACACTTGGCTAGGCATTGAAGGAGTTTTTGTGCAAACAATTGAAGGATCACATGACCACTTGCTTATACCTTTTTACCATTAACCTTTTGTAAAAGTCATTTGACTTAGAGGAATCTTGTAATGCCACTAAACTTGTGGAGTTAGAGAACAATATGCTACGAATTCTCATGAGAGAATATCTCCTGATTTAGAGGAATAACTTTTAGGTGGAAATTCATTTGAATTTCAAATTCAAATTTGAAGAATCTCTCTATAAAAGAGACTTGTAATCTCGCGGCTATTGTGCCCCCATTTTTGAGCCTATTGTAGATCACTTGTTGAAGTTGAGAGGCTTATACTATAGCCTACTCCTATCACCATCATTAGGCATCATATTCATGTCAATGATCATGTATAACATTGTTATATAATACAATATATCATTGATCATGTTCATCTCCTTCTTTGCTATATTCACTCAAAATAGTGTACTTTGAATGCTCATATCTCAGTCATTACTCCATCATTTTCAATGATATATAGGTTGTTGGAATCAGCTCCAAGTCTCTTACAAGGTTTTAGAGTCTTGAAGCAATTTGATGTAGCCAATTTGGAGAAAAGTGCCTCGAAGTAGTCACTCATCATTCTTTGCATATCTCCTAAAAAGTCGAGGGTAAGGTTTTAGTTGCTAAATTGATTGCTCTATGTACAGTAAATCATTTTAAGTGATTCCACTTGGAAACATTAGCTATTTAAGCTAAATAGATATCCTCATAAGGAAGTTTTCTAATTGCTATTGTAGTGTGAGTGCTGAGCATAATATCGAGCAGGTATCAAGACCTAAATAGCAAGTTTTTAGTTACATGCCAGTCACAAAGTTATCTGTTTTGATTCAATTGGTTGAAGCATCATCTCAAAGTACATAGGTACTTTATTTGTGTCATTTGCAAGCTAAGAGGGCCTACAACACAACTCTGAAGAAAAATAGGGTAGCTACTAAGCAGGGTTTGGAAGTACCAACTCATTTCTTGAGGTATCCATACATCTTTCACAACAGCATGGTCTCTAAGAATGGAGGCTTACTTGCAAGGGAGAAAATTGTATGGATATATCTCAAGAGATGAGATGATGTCTATACTCCAAAACAAACTCAAGAAGAGCACGAAAGTTTGAACACATGGTGTGAAAAGGATGATTTGGCAAGGTCATATATTCTAAACTCTATCTCTGATTTCTTACTTCCTCATATTAGGAATTGTAAAACCTCTCAAGAGACATGGAATGCTTTCGAAGCATTCTTCTCCTCAACTACCAAAGCTAGGAAGAATCGATTATGCATGGAATTCACAACACTCATAAATATGCCCAAGCAAAGTGTGAATGATTTTTTCATCAAGATGAAGGACATTGCAGACCATGGAAGTATCAGAGAAATCACTGATGAAGAGCAAATTTTGAAGCAAGTCATCAATGGAATCAAGGCTGATGACAAGTGAGAAGCTTTCACCACTACCATGGACTTATGCATGGATATGCAAGTTACAGAATTCAACAATCTCATGGGACAACTCTTCACTTATGAGTCCAAACTATTGAAGAATAGTGAGAACTATAAAGGTAACAAATCCTCTACCCTAAATAAAAGCAAAGATAACAAAGGAAAAGGTAAAAATTCTAATGATGAAGGAAGCACCTCCCAAGTTTACTTTGTAGGTAGATGTGGAAGCTCAAGACGAAGAGGCAAAGGAGTATACAAGGTAGGAGGAGATCTAAAAGTTCTTCACCCTTTTCCACATGTGGCCTATCAAATCACATCATAGAGCATTGCTTCACCAACCTAAGAAATCAAAGAGGAAGAGGATGCAATAGAGGTGGTTATGGAAATTCTAGAGGTACATAAAAAAATTTATATGGATAGAACAAAAACTATCAAGGAGGATATAAAGTAAGGAGAGACTACAATAATTAAATAGATGATCACGCTTAAGAGGATCCACTTCTACTTATGAATATGACAATGAAGGAAGGTTAGTATAATTGGCATGTGTTCCACATTGATTTCGGATGTTCAAACCAAAAAGCAGGGAATGTAGTCTTGCTCTCATACTTGGAAGATCCAAAGAATAAGCATGAGGTCTAGAAAGGTGATGATACAAGGCACCCTATGGAGAATATATGGAGTGTGAAGACTTCCAATGGTAATATGAATATGTTGAGTAGAGTCCTCTATGTGCAAAGTATTACTAAAAACCTAAAAATTTAGGTCAAATTGTGGAGAAAGGTTTGCAAGTGCGATTCACCAAGAATGGAGCCTATGTAACGGATCCATATCAAGGTTTCACAAGGATAACAAGGGGAGAAAAAACAAGTAGATTGTTCACATTTGAACTTCAAGACACCAATAGCATTTCTTTGTTCAATTATGATACCCAAGCTCTATCAAAGATAGAAGTTTGGCATATAAAGCTTGGCTCACATTCAAAAAAGATCCCTCAAACAAATCATTAGAATTCAAAGTGTGCTTCGACTACCCAATATGTGAAACCAACACATGATATACAAATGTAGTGCATGTGAATTTGGGAATTCTCATATGAAACCATTCACGAATAAAGGGTACATATAGAGAGTACATGCACAGAAGCAAAATGAAAAGAAGAGTCTACTCACAAAATGAAAGAGTATAAGAGACTCAAAGTGTGTAGAACTAAGAAGTAATGAAGTAACCAAGATTTTTCCTAACATAGTCAAGGTGAAGTTGCATGATGATAAACTAGATGCATTAAAATAATCTGGACCTCCCAAAATCAAGTCATCTACATAGAGGATGATGATTGCATCTGACTCTTTTTTATATATGTTTAAGTTAGCATTGGGAGTGCTCCTTTGAAATCCCGTAGCCTTGAAAAACTTGTGAATCTTGTCATAGGCCCTTGGACGTTGCTCAAGTCCATGAACTACTTTGCTCAAGTTGTTCAACATAGACCTCTTCTTAAAGATCTCTATTGAGGAAAGAACTTTTGATGTCGAGTTGGTAAATGGGCCATTTGAAGTGTGCACTTAAAGCAAGAATAACTCTTATAGTTGTAAACCTTACAGTGGGGGAAAATGTTTCTTCATAAATAATGTCGTGCTTTTGCAAGGTTGGTGAAAATTGCACATAATGCATCAACATTCCACCTCTTCCATGCTCATGGAATATCTAGATCTAGCTAAATCGTCAATCTTGAATTTGCTAGATTTTCAAATCGTACATGTTCTAGATTCAATACCATCGGTCCCATGAGAGTCACAAGTAATTCATAGGAGTTCAAATTTGCACAAATTCTAAACTTCCAAAGCATATTGTTGGTTTCATCTAGCTTCCCTTTAGTAAATGCAAGTGAACAAATGCCCCGTACCCACAATTGAGGACCTTGTTTGTACCTAAGCTCACGATGTCTTAGGGATTTGCAATGAGAGAAACTAAATGTCAATCATCAGGAAAATGCATATAGTAGTGGCATTGATACATGCATTAAGTCATCAATCCTAGACTCTAACCCAATCAAGTGTATGAAGACTTGTGCATAAATGATACTTAATATAGGAAAGGGGCAAAAAATGTATGCAATTTGGCGATATCTACCTCACACAACACCACTTAACCCAGACATGTATCACGATACTTGGTGCAGTAGTCAACACAAATCAAGCGATATCTCTCAGCTTTAATACCCAAATATGGTCAATAGTGGGTTCCTTCTGAAGCTGTCGATGAGATGCATCCAATGGTACCAGCTCAATTTGACCACTATTCTTCAAGTGAGGGCCAAAATACTAAGTGGTGGGAAGCACCAACTCTGAATCTATGCTTCCTCTACTTCATGCACATCGAAACAACGAAAAGAGTTGGGAGAGGGGTAGAGAACACATCTAGACAAGCATTCCATGATTCAAACACACAAGCAAAAGTCAGTACAAAAGAGTCACAAGTGACTTATATACATGTGCCCTAAATTTGGTCCTTTCCCATAAGCGACCATCACTTTCTCTACAATTCACTAAGCTCCCTATTGTAAAAAAGTAATGTTACATTCTTTAGGGATCATGCATCTAGAGGACTCCTCTAGAGCATTTACAAAGCTTCTCAAGGTTGTACAAAAGATTTTGAAAAAAGAAAGTGATCCATTTCGTGAAAATTTTGGGGCTCGCTTTTCCTCTCTTCTTTCATCTACCTTCTACTCTCTCTTGTCTTGAGTCCTCTGCAAGACTCTCCCCCTCTTAGTCTCTATCATCCCTTGATAGGATTTCTGAGGGTTTTCGTGATACACTATTGGATGGCTTTCTTGATGCACAGTTGGTGGCTGGAGATGGTCCAATTGTTTCACCTCTTACCCCCGTATCTCCTGCCGACCTGATGTTATGATTTCCCTGAGTATATTTCTTTTAATTGCATGCCACCAATGGTCAAGGAAGCACTTAAAACTCGGAGGCTATTTTTCACCTTGTCTGAGCCTGGATCCAATTCTTCTAATTCAACCTTGGTATTCCTTATATTCATACACTAGGGTTGCTACATTATCATTATTGTCCATCCATTATTTTGAATTCAACTTTAGAAAATTTGATAAAATGTTTCTTCGAAGGTTTGTAAATAAGGGCTTGGCAAAAACATTAAGCGTGATTGATAAGCCATGATACATAATCTACTTGGCATGATCAAAAGATAAACAATTAAGGCATCGATGTCTTGGTTAACGTTGATGAAGTTCAAAAATGTATATTCTGCATGCTTCAAAACTTTAAGTATTGTAAGTATCATGCCGAGTATTTTTATTTGTGAGCTTGATTGTAAAATATGAGACATAAGCATGTCTGGATAGCCAAAATTAAATCCTCTTGGTCATGTAATATTTGGTAGGCAAGTAGTTGTGAGATGGGCTCTGTAGTAGTGGAAAATTCAACCATTGCTTATTAATAGTGTTGTTTTGTTGTTCTTCCCAAAACTTCAGTTGTGGGCAATGCCTTGGCACTGGGAAAAAGGATTGATTTACTTGTAATAAGTATGGTGCCTTTTGCCAATGCACCCACAAGGTTGGATTCTTTTCCAAAGAATTTTTTCTCTAGACAGCATCGGTTGCATCAAACTCTTCTTGTGTATAAGTGAAAGTAGTAGCTTTAAAATTCAAATCTTGTTCTGGGTCTTACTGGGTGTTTTCTTAATATATCTCCTATTTTGCTCTTTCATAATACCATATGGTACATTGAATGGTTCTATAATTCGATCTAGATCCTTGCTCTTGATTTTGGCTTCTTTCATGATGTGCACTACTGCATCTTCAAAATTTTGCATCATATGAGACACCAGTAGTGCTCGTTCTCTTTGGTGTATCTCTATAGTGTACTACATTGGAGTATCATCAAGCACTCTCTCATGTTGATCTTGCGTTGGTCATTGAACAATGGGAGGAGAAAGAGGACATACCTCAATGTCCTCACTAGCTAAAGTTTCCCCCTTACACTACTAGTATCCCCACGTTCACCTACTGAGTTGCTTTATCACTCTGAACCTTCATTAATTAAGCTTGTAAGTTTGCAATGATTTGATCTTTGTCTTGATTCTACCATTGTACTTCCTTGAGCTCTTTGACTCTGATTTTTCTTTCACATAATTCTTTAAGGTGATCAGCATTTTGCTGACATTGTTCTCTGTATTTGTCAATTGCTTCTTTCCAATTTCTTCATAGCTCCGATTTTTCTTGAGCATACTTTGACTGCCATTGTGCATGCATTATTTGTTCTCTTTTTAACTGATTTGCATATGCATCTAATTGAGACTTGAGGATTTGAATCTCTTCATTCGGCAAAGTGGATGCTTTAATCAATTGATTCAATAATAAAGATGTCATTAATTCTTTATTTCTATTCAATAACGAGTCATCATCTTCCATAAATCCTTTTATCCACATCTCCAAAAGTTTGCTTCTAGTAAAGAGATGTGCCTTTTTTGCTTCACATTGATCATATTTCTTCTAGAGATCTATATTTTCTTCTTGCACTCTCTTATAGTATTGCTTCATATCATTGATTTTGCATTGATCTTGAGCAGGAACTTGAATTCTCTCTAACGATTCATCTTAGATGACCTCTTTCCTATTTGTTTTCTTTTTGCCCTCTCTCATCTGCATGTAATGATGCCCTTGAATTGTGAGGTCTACCTGCCCTTCCATGTATTTATGAGTGGCTTGGAGGGATTCTTCCAATTTGGCTTCTCTGATGGGAGGTGGTTGAGCTAGAGTTGACTCTCAAACCATATGAAGTCTTTCGCAGATGGAGTGGTTGCAACTTCTTCAAGATCTCTCATTATTTTCGAACCTCTCATGGTTGGTTGAGTACCGGTGCCTACTTCATATGTGAGCACAACACCATGTTTCTTCTTGGGGATGATGGCTGATTTGACACATTTGACCATTTCTAAAATAGATGGCACTTCTTGTAGATAGTCATAGATGTTCAATGCATGATATATCAAAATCATCAAGGCTGTACTAGCATTCAAAAAATTCCAGATTCCCCATTGCTTCTTGGCTTCAAAGATCCCTTCTTGCACATAAGGCCTGAGATTGATTTGGTTTCTGATTTTTTTGACCGCATGAGAGAGTGTATCTATGCATATTCGAAAAGCAAAAATGTTGATGCACCAATCACACTTTTTCTTCTATGTCCATTTGATTAATATCCATGAATGTGTGCTTCTTAGCTTCATGGATTTTGTCCTTGAGATTTGTAAGACCATCTTTAACCCATCCAAAGGCTTCTTTGATTGATTCATGAGTAAAGTGAATGGTTTTCTATCCCCCTTGTAGACCCATGACTTTAGCTTTTGGTATAGAAGGCTTGTTGGTTACAGGATGCAAGGTATTCATGACTTGTGTGCATTGTTCAAAGTCTAATTTGTATATTGGAAGCTTCAAGTAAGCTTCAATTCCTGCTTTCATCCAAATCTCGATTGTCCTTGGTAGCTCATGTAAGATGTGAAAATGTTGACTCATCACTAGAAAATGATGATCATAATCCATGATTCTGATGGTAATGAGAAAGAGGTGTTCACCACCTAGTCATTAATTCCAGAACTATGGACCTCTGGCCTTAATTGCACACTCAAAGGACATTCATTGATCTCCATTGGTTACATTGCTTCTGAACTTTGGAGGATACTAGATTTGTTGAAGGTACTCTATGTTTCCCTCTATTAATCTCACTAGGACTCTCTGAATGGTTCTCTTACGAAGGGGGGTTGTTCACACATAATGGAACAAGAATTTTCATTGATACTTAGAGTCGGTTGGGAAATGGAATCCTCACCTAAGAAGTCTAGTTGGGTTTCTCGGTCATGCAAACTTGGATTGAACACATTAGGTTTTTCTATTTCAAGACTTTTTGGTGGCTTCTCATCTAGGTGACTAAAGACTTCTCTATGTCATACATTCTCTGATATATATCCTCGGGCTAAATGTATTCAACCTCAAATTCATATATCCAATCTTGTCCTAGAACTAGTTCTTCTAGTAGATCAGAGTCTTTACAGACCAAGAGTCTTTGTTGCATGGTCTTGTTTGCTAAATGTAATGATAGGTTTACTTCTCCTAGGCATTCGATGATATCACTGCCAATCCCAATCATATATGCTTTTCTAGGAGTGAGTGGCATCTTTATTTTTTTAACTAAAGAAGCACATACACTACTTAGGGCTGGCCCTGTATCAATAAAAGAATCTACCAAGTGGTATTCCTCCTTCGAATTGCTAGATTTAAGTAAGTTTGTTTCACTTGGCATTTGTGAAATAACCATGATAATTAGCCATGGGAATGGGTTCTTCTCCTCATAAATATCTTTCATCTTGTTCTTTGATTGATTCCTTCCAATTTCTTTATTCTTTTTAGGGCTTCTAGTCTTGCCTCTTCTCTTATTCTCTCCTCTTCGTTTTTTATATTTTGAGCACGTAAGAGTCTATTCAATGTTTGTTCTGTCAAGGTTTCCATGTATTCTTTGAATCTATAATGACTTACGTAGTTAGGTATTATGTCTCCATGTAAAGTTGATAAATTAATGGCTCCATTGAAAGAAATTCAATTTATGATCAAAGGAACATATCCTCTTTGTTGCAATTTCTTTGCATGTTGTTTCAAAGTCTAGACCAACACTAGATCTCCCATGCTAAGACCTTTATCTTTGATGTGATAACCATAATAATAAGTTGTTTGTCTTCTTTTAGTAGTATAAATGCCTACTAATTTTTCCAAAAGATGATATGTAATGGGTAAAGAATAGTTGTCTTGAATTGTGACAGCTTTAATCTTTTTCAGAATAATACAAACTCTAAGCTTTCCATTCTTCCTAGGTACAACCACCGAAGGAAAAACCCATCTAGTGTGTTCGATATCATATATGAATCCAATTGCTAATAGTTTGTCTATTTCTTCTTTAATTTTTGTTGAATATACATCACTGTATGTGTATGGCCTTTGTTTAGAGGGTTTTGCTTCAAGTGTCATAGGAATTCTATGAGAACATATTGAGGGATCCACTCCTTTCAGATCTTTGAAAGTCCAAGCAGATAATTCCCTATATTCTCGTAACAATGTTATGAATTCTCATTCCTCTTCTAAGGACACATCTTTATCTATGTAGGTACATCTCTCCTTGTCCCCTTCTAGGATTATTAAAACTTTCTTTGTTTTTTCTTTGCTATCATATGCTACTCCATCTTGTGCCTCTCTCTTAGGCATTTGAATTGCTACTTTTCTTTCTTCTACACTCAGTTACTTAGAAATTTCTTCCTATAAATTTTTGTCCTTCATTTCATTTCTCTCTTCCTAGGGTTTTTGAGGTATTCTTCTATGGAGATTTTTTTTTTCCCCCTTGAATTTTCCTTTTCAACCTCTTTTAGGTCTTGTTCTTTTGAATTAAATTCAAGTTTTGTTTCAATACTTTTATAATCTTTTTTCCATGCTTTTTTTTTATTATTTCTCCTCCTTCTACCTCTTGGAGCACTACCATGTACAAGCTCAAATGATAGCCTTCCTCATCTACACATTCATTCATGGTTAACACATCTTCAGGGTTGCTAATATTTCCATCCATCCATGTAGTTGAAATGCTTCATCTAGGAATATTTGAGGCATATATGTCAGATCTCCTATCAGTCATTCTCCTTCCATTGAAGAGGTGGAACATCTCTATATGTATATCTTGAAGATTTATCTATGATGCCATACCTTGATGTTGAAGATACAAAGCATCTCATCCTCAATCTTGAAGTACTTTTAGCTATCACATGAAAGGTATTCCTACAATCATAGGGATGGTTTTCTACTCCATATGTAGTCAAGATTACATGAGCATCTCCCAATTGTAAGTTCATCCTAGTTGATCATAGGGATGGCTTTCCCCATTTCTCCCAAATCTCTTTGGTAGATATTCCTACTCTATGTCCAGTATCTAGGATGGCTTTGGTCATATATTCTCGAAATGTAATTGACAGATAGGTATTTCCTTCATCACCTTCACTAAAGCCTCCCACTTTGAATGGGTTAGTCAATCTCTTCCATAGGTGGGGCTTTACTTGCAAGAGTTCTTCTAGGGTTATTGAACAATGAACTTTTGTTTTCTTCAATTCTTGTAGAGTGGTAGACACCTCTATTCTAGACTAATAAACTTTTAACCACATTTTTAAATCTTCAGGCATAGGATCTACTAGAATTGATCATGTTGGTTCCTTTCTTTGATCCTCCACCACATTCATATTTTGATTGGTTGAACCGTTGGGTTTTGATTCATTGTCCTTCACATATTTTTTTTCTTCTCTTTATTCATCTTCTTAATCCACTTGTTTTTTATCTTTTCTCATCTAGCTTTCCATTCTTTAGCTTGTTTTTATTCTTGAGGTGTTTGTGGGCTCTTTTGAGTCTTCTATTATTTGAGATAAAGATTCTACCTTGTATTGATCTTGGAGCTTTCTACTTTTTGGTTCTCAATTTTCATTGGCTTTGGCTCTGGTGATGGCCTTCAATGGGATTGCATATTCGTTATCACTTCCAAAGGATTCTATTACCTCGATCACATTGATATGTGTAGTCGATGAAGCTTTATTAGGTTTCTTAGGACCATCTCTAAATAGATGCTCTTTTCCACAATCATTGCAATACCCTTCCCAAACCCTTGGGGGTGGTGGGTGGTAAGGCATTGTGAATTCCCTGATGAAATGGTCTCCTCTACATCTATAACATAGCCCCCTAGGTGCAAGTGTTCTTGCTATAGGTCTCCCTAGGGCTTGAGCTTTAGGGGTTGTATACATGAGGTTGGCATATTCTAATCCATATGTGTTTCCATAGCCATCATGTTCATAGTATTATTGCTCATAGGAAGATTCATACTCTATGATATTTTGATCATAGGATTAGTAATCTCCATAACCTTGTTCATACCGTAGATTTAGGTTCTCTGTGCTAATCAAAGGGGTCATAAGTTGTTAGAAGATGCTTTTTTGGATTAAAAAGATGAATTGTAAAAATTAGATTTATGTATTTAAGAAGGATTGAATGATGTAATTTTTAATAAATTATAAGAGCTCTTAGAATGTATTGTGAATAGTCTTACACATTTAATTTTCAAGTGACAAATAGAACACTTGAAAAAAGTATATAAGTCAATTTATGAATTATTTTGAGGGATCATTCATTTTTTTGTATGAAGATACTTGAATGAGAACTTGAGAGCTCTTTATCCTTCCTTTCTTATCTCGTCATTTGAATTCTATGGTGGCTTGTTGATGAAATTTTGAGTGTTTACCTTAGATTTATCTTGTTAATCAGTTGTCCTTTGAGTATTCCATGAGAGTAAATGTTCATTCTTTCATTCTTTCATTTTATATCTTCATTATCAATATATTTGTTGAAGAAGTTGACTGTGTACTTACTGTCAGAATTAGGATTGTCTTCTCTTGATGATAAAGGTACTGAAACTAAGTTTTGATTTCATTTTCTTAATCTACATGAAAAATGGCATGATTTAGGCACAAGAATCATTGGAAAATCTTATTTCTAACACAAGACACTCAATACCCTAGTATTTCACACAAACTTTTCATGAATTCTCTACTGAAGCTGATTTTGTTGTTAAATCTTGGACACCATTGATAAATAAGGGACTATGGTCTTAGTATACTTCCCGGATTGAAAAATTAAAGGTGTTTAAGTTGCTAATCTTTTATGCTATGATGATTGGAGAGGAAAACTCCAAAGAACAATAAACATCTTTTGGCACCGTTGTCGAGATGTAAGCAAAGCTTTGATTCATTGGAGCTTTGGACCTTTGCTAGATCTTCCAAGTTGATGGTAATAAACATTTGTTCAAATTCATTATGAATCATCATGTGTGCAAATGTGTAAAGGTCAGTGTGTTGTTTTTGGTTTAAAGATTACTTCATTCGCTCTATTTGGATTGATAAGCGAAGTGTTGCATGTTTGTTGCTCTAGCACAATGGTAAATACCACGTTAAGAAGCTCCACCTCCTTAATTTTCAATCTATGGAAGAGATACGAGTGATATGAAGTTCATGAATGCATGAAGTAGTGAAAGTGAAGGTGAGAAGCATGAAGATGCACACATACATACACACACACAAGGAAGAGACAAGCAAGACACAATGGAATGTAGAAAGTAGACTCTATTGCTCAATAACAGTATTACACGCTCAATCTAGCTCTAAGCTCACATGAGCTAACACCATCCAACCTCAAAAATGAGCTCTCTAGCTCTTTTTATAGTTTTTTGACTAGTTTTGATCAGTTTCACATCTAGTGATTGGCATAGTTAAAAAATGGGTTATTGGGATCATTTGGAGGTCTAAACGAGATCTAAAAATAACTAAAAATTGATCATTCTACCTAAGCTCATCAAGCTCGCGGACTCCTTGGCTTGCACAAAATGGAGCTGCATGATGCAAAATTGGGTATTCTATGATACATATATTACAAAAGTGATGAAAATCACTATTTGGAGTTTTGAAAAAGTAATATAATCCATATTTCCTTGAAAAAATGAATGTCTTGCCCTCCAAAAACTCTTTGTAGTCCGCCTCTACATACTTCCTCTCCATAGATGCCTATGGCTGCTACCAACACCCCCTCCTTCTCGCACCTATCATCCCCGATAGATCCTTGTTGTGGGGTTTACATAATGTAGTTTTGCAAGAGATCTTGTGTGAGGGTATGCTCAGTGATGGGAATTCCCCGTGCGAGATCAGCTTCTAATTTTTCCCATTCTATAGCCTGAGGTTCGTCGAGAGGTGGAAGTCGATAGTATGTCGAGTATACAAGTTTCTTGCAAGCAAACAACTGAAGGAGCTGGGTAGGCTGGCTAATGAAAACTTTGGAATGGTATTCCCAAAATCCTGTCATGAACATTTCTTCAAATGTCATCTTGTAGCATGTAGGTAAATACTTGATGCGACAGTGCCATGCATAACATACCCGGAGAGATGGCGTGCTATTCATATCATATGCAAGGTCTTGGTTGCCATGCTCAAAACCTAGGGTATTGATATGTGGTGCTTTGACATGGTGAAAGATCTTAAAAATCGTTTGCATCATATCAAAGATCTTAATGGTCATATACGCGACGACGTTGTCCATGCAATGTAGTCGGGGAGCCAATGGTGGATGGTCGCCATCATGTATACAACTGTTGGAGGACCATGCAGTGGTGCTAGATAGGGATAGTTCATCCAATCCTAGCAATGCTTGTTATTTTGAGCTTTAATCACGAATGCAGTCTAGGAGTGACGTCTTGGTGCCAGACCCCAGCACGAATTGTACTTTAGGTGCAGTGGGGCTTTGGTCTAGGTATGCATCATTTCAAGGTATTCTTGAAGGAGTTCCTTGCACCAGTTCAATTGAAAGATTTTTCCTTTTTTCGCTTCAGGGGGTAGGCCGTCTAGCTCAAACTGGGTGGTGTGAGTGGGTTTCCTCCCCATTTCCTTTTCAATAGCTAATTGGTATTCTACCATGTACATGAATTAGGGTTTGTATTGAAGCTCATTGATGGAGATATACTGTCGAGATGCCAACTGAGCAAAATAGGGTGATTGTAAAATTTGTTCCTCGATTAGGGCCATAACATGTAGTTGTGCTTCTACGTGCGTGGAGTGAGTCTTACCTAGCTCTTCAACTGATTTGAGCCATGTGGGAATAGGAAGTTCAAATGTTTACTGTCCTTCTCTTGCGACACATCTACCTCGGGCCAGTTGTGGTTCATATGCTTCTTCGTATGTGTCTTCCACTAGTATTGTTAGATGCACAAATGGTTGATTTTTGGTTTCCATTTTTTTATTGCAAGTATTTTGCATGGAAAAAGAGTTGGTTTCAGGCATTCGGAAGAGAAGTTGCAACAGTTCTTGAAGCGAAGACCTATGAGGACACAACTTGAGATGGCAAGCCAACACTAACCTTGGTACTAGCAATGAAAGTATTATGATGGAGGTCTGTAATATATCGGCATTACCTTCAAGCACCTTGGCATCAAGTCCTTGTTTAGAAACTCTGGGATCAAACCACACAAGAAAAGATTATTGTTTTGACTCCTATGGTCATCTTGGCATGCACAAAGGGGATGTTGAAGGATTCTGTCCATGCAAAAACATATCGGAATGCTATTTATTAAAATGCTTCTCTATACAGGGATTCTTTCATTCTTGTGTGCAAAAAAAATTGGAGCCAACCATGTTTATCTAGATTGAGTGCTCGATTATGGCAGAAACGGCAATTGGAGTTGCCAAAGCTAATGGCAACGGATGCCCATTCATTTTTTGGAGACTCGCATATGAAAGTCATGGGGATGCGAAATGGTTATCTGCCCCCAAAATGTCAGATCAGGGGGGGGTATGCCCCATCACTCCGCACGAGGGAACCAAAGGGGGGATCAACATGGAGATTTTTTGGGGTGGGGGTTTTCTTTGTCGACATTTGGAGGGGTAGCTCCTCTATTCTTTCTCTCTCATGCGTATGCTCTGACGAAGGGAGAGCAGAGAAGAGTCATTTCCTCTCTCGTTGGTTTTTGGGGGTCGGTGTTGTGCATGTAGGTAACGAAGGCAAAAGGGGGAGTCTCTGTTAGTAAAAGAGGGAAGAGCACTTATGAGCATCGGGGGGTGTGGAGGTGATCGTAATCCGGGTGGATCGGGTCCGATTGTGGCACACGCAGAGTGTATGAAGCTAGTGAGTGTTGGAAGGTCTTTGTGATAAAAATGTGAAGGTGAAGTTGGGTATGGAGAGGAGAGATGTCATGATTTGATTATGAGAAGGGGGAACATATGGATTTATGCATGATGAGAACAAAAAGTAAACTACACACATGAATCAATTTTTCAAAGGAAAAATGGTCCAACAATGGAGCTTCTTATACACTTTTGAAAATCAATTCATATGCATGGGTTCTTATGGATGTATGCATGATGAGAACAAAAAGAAAACCACACACATGAATCAATTTTTGAAAGCAAGAATGGTCCAAGAATGAAGCTTCTTGTACACTTTCAAAACCAAATCATATGCATGGGTTTTTGTGGGTGGTATGAATGCATATGGGTCATGATGTATAAATGAATAGAAACGTTTTCTCTCAATCTCAATGATGGATCATCCTCACTGGTTCAACACATGACTACAGAGCCTTCTCACACATAGAAAGAGATAGAAGACATGTAAAAAAATATAAGAGACTATGAGACAAAAGACAAGAGACATGAATTAGAAGATATTGTTATGACATACATATACATGAATGTTGTGAAATGTCAAGCTAAGCATTCTACTGATCAAAGGTGGTCCGCATGATCCTCTCACCATGACAGTTCAACCGAATGTCACATGTAAGAGGATAGTGTTGATGTATGAAACACCACAAGAAATGAATTCATGTGACACTAGAACACTCTATGGTCACCATTAACTCATTGCCACTCCAAACTTTGAGAAATGATAGCCGAAACCAAGAACTTTGCTTCTTCAGATTTTTCTAGTCACTAAAATAACATACCTTCAGTACTTTGCTAATTTATCTTAGCTCAAATACTATTTCTCCAAGATCTTTTATAGGCTGAAACTAGACAAGGAGAGCTTTCCAACAAGCTATCATATGCATGAAACAAATCCCTAAAACTCAAGTTATGGCCTTCACAAGATCACCCTGTATGACTTGCCAAAACTAGAAATTTTGCCTCCTTTAGTAATTCTGAGTGTCTAAAAATAAAAATTCAATGCTTAGCATTGACTTGCAACCAAAAGTCGATGTCGGGCATCGACTTTGAGCTTTTTCAACCACTTTTTCAGCACCAGAATTAGCCTCTTTTACACACACATGAACAAGACCACTTTATGTGGGAAGTCGATGCCAGGCATCGACTTTATGCTAAAACTCGATGCCAGGAATCGAGTTGCTCCACAAACCTCATGATTTTAAGAAGTTTCATTAGTAGATAAAAGTCAGATATGAAGATAAGGACTTATCAGCTAGGATTCGATGCCAAGCATCGACTTCTTGCATAAAACTCAACCTTTCAACATACATTCGATGCTAGGCATCGACTTGCTTGGAAAACTTCAACCTTTCAAATCATTACACAGAAGACAAACACTGGAGATGGAAGAAGAAGACTTATACACAGAAATTAATAAACTCTTTCCATAACTATGAAAAATCAGGAATGCATAGGTGCTTTCTCATGTAGAGAAGCCCGACTATTCTTAGTCATACAAAATGAGTTCTAACTCACTTTCTCATTGTCTTTCTCTCTCATTCATCACGTCAGTTGATACAAACTAACTTATATAGATTTTCTCACTTCTCGTGACTTTTTAGAAAACTTGTATACCTAAAGTGAAATAACTTTACAAATATAATACACTTGTGAATTTGTCCCTTCACATAGGCATGTGGTTTTCTTCTAAAGCTTTGACCTTCATATATATATATATGTCCAATTAGTGAGTGTTTCTCCAACAGCTCCCCCTCAATCACTAATCGACATTCTCTGTTTCTTCATATCATCTTCTTTTCTTTTACTCCTGCCATGCTTTTGAATCTGCTGGTCTTCACACCATCCAAGCTCTTTGTCATTATGTCTGCTAACTAATCTTTAGTAGAAATGTACTCCACTTCAATCTCCTTCTCCATTACCTTTTCTCTGAGAAAATGATACTGTATCTCTATGTGCTTTGTCCTTGCATGAAATACTAGATTTGCTGCAAGATAAAGTGAACTCATATTATCTCCATGTATTGTAGGTATACCTTGATCAATGCCCAAGCTTTTGAACAGTGTTTGCATCCATATGACCTCCTTAGCTGCTTCCACAAGTCCTTTGTACTCAGCTTCAGTTGATGATAATGCTACTGTATGTTGTTTCTTTGAACACCAACTTACAAGCTTATCACCAATGTATATCATGTAGCCATGAGTTGATCTTCTGTCACCTTGATTACGTGCCCATTCTGAGTCACTATAGGCTCTCAACTTCAAATCTGATGTAAAAGGATAATATAATCCTTCCTTTATAGTTCCTTTTATATATCTGACAACTCTTTGACCTGCAATCCAATGTGGGTCCTTTGGACAATGCATAAATTGTGACAAAACTCCCACTGCATAACTAAGATCAGGTCCTGTTAGTGTAGCATAAATCAAACTACCCACAAGAGATTGATACTTTCTCATATCTTTGTATTCTGAACCATCATATTTACTGAGCTTGTGATTAACTTCAAGTGGAGTTGAAGCTTCTCTGCAATTTTCCATATCAAACTTCTTCAATAGATTCAGAAGATAACTTTCTTGTGATACATATATGCCATGATCTGTATAAGTGACTTCCATTCCAAGAAAGTATGATAACTTTCCTAGGTCACTGATCTTGAACTCTTTCTCAAGTAATCTCTTTACCTCCTTGATTCCTTCATCTGAAGTACCTGTGATTATAATGTCATCTACATAAATACAAATGTAGATTGTACCTTCCTCTGTTCTTTTGATAAGTAGACTTGGATCTGCTTTTGAACTTTGATATCCAAGATCATTAAGATAATTCACCAATCTATAGTTCCATGCTCTTGGAGCTTTCTTCAATCCATATAGTGCTCTTCTCAGCCTACAAACAAAATTTGGATACCTGGAATCTACAAACCCTTGAGGTTGTTCCATGTATACCTCATCTGATATGTATCCATTCAAGAATGCATTCTTTATATCCAATTGACTTAGGGTCCATCCTTTTGAAGCTGCAATAGCAATGATTGTCCTTATAGTTGACATCTTAGCTACAGGACTGAATGTCTCATCATAATCTATGCCATAGGTTTGGGCATAGCCTTTCACCACCAGTCTAGCTTTGTATTTGGCTATACTTCCATCTGCAGGCTTCTTCACTTTATAAACCCATTTATTTCCAATTACTTTCTTACCATTCGGTTTAGGAACAAGTTCCCATGTCTTGTTCTCCTCTAGTGCATTAAACTCTTCCTTCATTGCTTCTTCCCATTGCTTCTTACCTTTAGCTTCATCATAGTTCTGAGGTTCTTCATCATCTTTGACCATATTTGCATAGTTCTTCTGAGTTATGTAAGAAGTATCATAAGAATACCTTTTTGGTTGTCTTCTAGTCTTGCTTGACCTTCTTGGTTCACATTCTTCATAAGTGTCTGGATACACTTCTTCATCAAATATAGGAGCTTCTTCATTTCTTCTTGTTAATCCACTTCTGGATGTACTTGCTTGCATAAAGTCTTCATCTCTATTTACCTGCACAATTGATTTTCCTTTCTCACATCTTCTTACCTCTTCTTCAAATTCTTCAGCTGTATGACTTTGATCTGCATACCAACTTTTCTGTTCATCAAATGTAACATCTCTTGAAACAAGAAATTTTTTGGTTAAAGGATTCCACAACCTGTAACCCATCTGCTTTTCATCATAACCAATGAACACATATTTTTCTGCCTTTGGTTCAAGTTTATGCCTAAGCTGTGATGGCACATAAGCAAATGCAATTGATCCAAACACTCTACAATGATCTAGTGTTGGTTTCTTACCCCACCAAGCTTTATATAGAGTCATTCCATTGAGGGCTGCACATGGTAATCTATTCACAAGATATGTAGCTGTATTTACAGCCTCAGCCCAAAGATAATTTGGACAATTCTTCTCCTTTAGCATAGCTCGAGCAAACTCAACCAAAGTCCTGTTCCTTCTTTCTGCTACACCATTTTGTTGTGGTGTATACCTACAAGTTATTTCTCTCTTAATACCTGCATTCCAAAGTTAATCATTGAACTCTTGGGAGAAATATTCTCCCCCTCCATCAGATATCAGTCTCTTAAGCTTTTGACCTGTGACTCTCTCTACATATGCATGAAAATGCTTGAAAGCTCCAAACACTTATGATCTCTCCTTCAAAACATATAATGTTCTCCATCTTGTAGCATCATCAATGAAAAGAACATAATACCTTGAACCACTAATAGATCCTTCTTTTGTTGGTCCCCATACATCTGTATGAATGAGCTCTAGTAATCCATCATGTTTGAATCCTTTCTTCTGAAATGGTAACCTGTGTGCTTTTCCCATTTGACATGCTTCACATTTATAAACCATATGTTGACTCTGCACATTTGGTAATCCTAGTACAGACTGATTAGCAACCATAGCTTTAATGCCTCTTTCATTGAAGTGACCTAATCTCTTATGCCAGAGATCAAGTTCTGTAATCACTCCTTCACCATGTGTGAGCAAAGCTTGACCAATGTTCCCTTGTACTCTTAAAGTAAAGAGTCTACCTTCTTTCTTACCAGAGACAATCTGATTATATCCATTCTCTGGATCTTCAACAAATACTCCTTCATTTGTAAACCTGACTTGAAAACCTTTTTCAACTATCTGTCCCACACTAATCAAGTTTTTAGGTATTGTAGGAACATACAAAACATTGGTTAGCAAATCTGCTCCATTCTTGCATTTCACTTTTCCAATTGAATGTACACTATGTCTGGTATTATCACCTGTTTGAACACTATGGCTAGAAATGCCTTTTCCCAATTCTGACATCAAATCTATGTTTCCTGACAAATGATTAGAACATCGAGAGTCAATGTAAAATACCTTTAGATCTTCTTTATCTGATGTGCTGATTGAATTCATCATCAATGATGTATGATGTTGACAGGATGCGGGAAGAAACAAGTATGGACACACATGCAGATCTAGCACTGAGGCTACTCTTCATTTTTTTCAAAAACCCCAACACCATTCTAAAGTGATTCTCATCACTACAAACCCTTGTAAATATCATTTCACCTTTTTGTAGCTCCATTTTGTACAAGCCGAGGAGTCCTCGAGCTTGGGGAGCCTTAGATGTAGTTGCCTGCCAATTTTCATAATTTTTAGATCTCGTTTAGGCCCTCAAATAAGCCCCGGAACCTAATTTTTAACTAGGCCGGACACTAGGTCTGAACAGGGCCAAAGTCATTCAAAAACTATAAATAGAGCTAGAGAGCTCATTTTTGGGTTAGCTTCTTGTAGTTTTGAGCTTGTATGAGAACTTGATTGCAATAGAAGTGATTCCATTGTCTTACTCTCTTTGTTCTTACTGTGTGTGCGCGTGTGTGTGTATGTGTGTGCATGCTTGTGTGCTTCTCACTCACGCACTTGTGCTTCCACTTACTCGTGGTCTTCATACCATCCTCATGTCTTCCCGGATTGACATTAAAGGAGGTGCTACTCATCACTGAGCTACACCAAATTTTGGCGCCGTTGCCGGGGATCGAGCTTTGAGGACGAGCGTGTGATGGTAAGACGTAGAGAGGACGCGTTGGAATGGTAAGTAGTAGGTAAATTTCTGATTTTTTCTCCATCTCCATCTCCATCTCCATCTCCACCTTCATCTCCTTCTCCACTATACATTCCCTCTTCCTTTCCATTCTCTTCATTTCTTGTGTGCGAGTTTGTGAGAGAGCGAGTGTGCCTTGTTGCTTTGTGTGTTTGTTTTGCATGTTTCTTGCAGGTACCAGCTCCATCATCATCTCCAGCAAGCTCAGCAGGTACGGAATTGGTCTGCACAGTCCCCGAGGCGTCAAGCTCGAGCTATCGCGACACTCCGAAAAGCTCGACTTCTCACGATTCTGAGTGCACCACGGCATTGCGCAGGCCTAGAGCTCCTAGAAAACCTAGGTAGAACAGGAAAATCCGCCATATCTCGAGCTATCGCGATACTCCGCGAGCTGTCGCGACACCCCGAGGTATCGCGACACTCCAAAGTATCGCGACACCTCGTGAGCTATCGCGACACCCCAAGGTATCGCGACACTCCGTGAGCTATCGCGACACCCCAAAGTATCGCGACACTCCGTGAGCTATCGCGACACCCCAAGGTATCGCGACACTCCGCGAGCTATCGCGACACCCCAAGGTATCGCGACACTCCGAGCTATCGCGACACCCCAAGGTATCGCGACACCTCGTGAGCTATCGCGACACCCCCAAGGTATCGCGACACTCCAAAGTATCGCGACACCTCGTGAGCTATCGCGACACCCCAAGGTATCGCGACACTCCGTGAGCTATCGCGACACCCCAAGGTATCGCGACACTCCGTGAACTATCGCGACACCCCAAGGTATCGCGACACTCCAAGCTATCGCGACACCCCAAGGTATCGCGACACTTGGAGGTATCGCGACACTTCGACCCGACCTATCGCGATACATGGCCTTAACGCACGAAATTTTAGAGTGAATTTTTGGAGTAAAATTGAGGTACAATTGAGCTTAGTTTTGGTCACATTGGAGCAACATTAGAGCCTAGAAGTGGGACAAGACCTAGGAACCTGTGAGGAAATCCCTGAACCCTGAGAGCCTGTTTTGACCCTATAGTGCCTGAATGGTCATAACTTGACCATACAAACTCCGATTGATGAGATTTTGGTCTCGTTGGAAAGCTCGTTGAGAATCCTACGTGGACCTCGACTGGTTTTTGTAAGAATCATACGCGGAGTTTTAGAACATGCATTTTTAAGTTGACCTTTAGGTGGAACTAAGTTGTTCTCAGATTCAAGGGGCTCAGTGAGTTACTCCAGGGGGACTAAAAATATTGACGTGTGTCTTCCGATTACTTGTGGTAATAAAGCTATACTAACTGGTGAATCTTTGCAGGAACTTCGTGGGCACTCAAGGCAATCAAAGCAAGCTAGCAAGGGTGAGTACCGGGCCTGGGAGAAGGCTTCCTGGGCTTGCATAGCTGCCGGGTCAACCAGCTGATTGAGGTTGGACGATCTTATAACCCTCCTTTGTCAATTCCTAGCCTAGGCTAAGTGCGACTTAGGTGGGATAATTAACTAGGGCAACGTTAGGCACGAAGTAAGTCCAAGAGAATTAATCAACCAAGTGCAAGAAAATAAATAGGTCTTAAGTGCGAAAACTCTAAGGGATAAAAAAGGTAAACGGGAATCGATCACTCATCAAGTGCGGAAATTCATTTAAGTACTCCTGGCGACGCAATTTCAGACAAGACCATAAACATACTATTCAACTAAAAAGAACAAAGTGATTGGTGCAAAATCAACTTGCAACGAAAGTGTGCTGGGGTTCCAAGGGAAAAATAAATCAGGCTTATGAACCTTAGATCAGGACGACATCTAGTAAGGGAGAGACAAAGCCTTAGATCTTCAGAGGCTAGTGTTAACCACACTGCTAGGTCTTGGGCCCAGCAGCTGAGCCACCACTCGTACTACCCTAGCTCTGAGACCAGTGAGTCAGAGATGTCTCAAGGCATGGATAGACCTGCGGGGAGTTCAGGTGTGCCATACTTGTACAGGGTAGAAGGCCCTTACAAAACACAGTTGGAATACCTTAGGAACAACCGATTAGGTGCTAGCATCTATGAGGACGGCCTAGGAAGATCCGTGGTCCAGATTAAAAACCCTGACCAATCCACAGGACTAGAGCACCCAGCTGTCAAGTTTGAAAACGGTGCATACCTGGACAAAGAAGGAACCATATACGTAGTCACCAGTCACCCAGATAGGACAGATGAATTTGGAAATGTAATCTCAGAAGCGGACTTAGGTGACTTGGAACAAGGAAACATGAGAGTAGAACCTAGAACACCCCGAGGCAAATCTGTTCTCACTAGGATTATCACACCTGATTGGGTTCCCCAAGACAACAAGTGCATAGATTTGCTTCTCAATCGAGAAACTGACGAAGCCTTTTGGAGATATAAACCTGATCAATCAATTGATATAGGAACAATCATGGTCTATGAGCTTAAGGATCCTGATAGCCCAGGCAGAGTGACCTACTTAGATCACACCTCAGAGAGGATCTTCGTGGTGACAGAAAATGATAGGCATGTTTACACTTGGAAGGGTGAATTCATTTTCCCCCAACCAAGATCGAATGTATCCTATGGTCACCCTAGAGCTGGAACATCCCAAGCTCATGGAACTCAAAGAGACAGAAGTAGAGATAGACCAGAAGTAAGCTTTGCCAACCCAGTGGGCAGAGAAAGAACGAGGACGGAGACGAATAGAGTAGAACCTGAGATACTTAGAGCTCACAGGGACCAAAGAAACGTGGATGGATTCCCCCTACCGAGACCTAGAGAGCACACAAGAACCTTGAGACCGACCCAGCTAGTTAAGTCCATGAAGAATTACTTTGATGGCACAGGAGATCCATATGATCATGTGGCGGAGTTCAAGCAAGTCTTGAGAGCTGAACAAGTGGAGGATCTATTCACGCAGTACAATGCCTTCGGTCTAACCCTTAGGAACACAGCACTTACATGGTTTCAGCCATTGGATGAGCGACAGTTCAGGTGTATAGACCAACTCCTAGAGGCTTTCATTGTAGAGTTCTCTAAGAGTGGCATAAGGCACAATACCTCCTCATTGATTCACAGCTTCAAACAAACTCCCCAAGAGACTGTAAGATTGGCAGGAAGAAGATTTAGACAATATCTTGAAAGATGCCCTGTCCCTGAGCTACCCACACCAGCTAAGCAAGTGGCTTTATTCTTGGATGGGTTGCTAAGTACCAAATTACGATCATATGTGTACTTGAAAGACCCTAGGTCCATAGAAGAGTGTGTACGCATGTGCATTGACATTGAGGACAACCTAGGGGAGGAGTTAGAGCTTTCCAAGATATACAAAGAGTCGGATAGTGCCTCTAACCCCTCATCCACGCAATCCACATCAATCGAGGAACTTGCAGAGAAAGTAGCTCAGAAACTAGGTGTAACTGGCAAACAGATCCCAAGGTTCGCTCCTGTGAAAAGGTGCTATACTTGTGGTGGTGACCACATGGCGAATGTGTGTCCCATTATGGCCCAGCCCCAAGTAAACCCTAGTAGCCAGTACTGCACCATAGAGCGAAGGTACACCAATCACACTGCGCAAGATTGCCCTTACAATAAGCAAGCCGTTAGGCAGACGTACCCACAGCCATACCCACAACAAGGAAGATACCAGAACCAGTACCCACCTCAGCAGTATGCTAGACCTCAACAAACTTACCAACCATACCAAAACCAACAAAGGCCTCAGCCTGTGCTAGCACAACAACCTTCTGCACCAGCTAATGTGATCCCAGTGAAATATGCAGCAGCAGAAGAAAACCTGAATAGAGCTATAGTCCCTATAACACCACTGCTATCAGAAAGTGATCCTAGTGACCATAGTTTCGACTCTACACATGTTGATAGCCCCCAGGCTTACTACATGCAATCTCCCGAACATGTGGAGTCCTACTATAGTGAAGAGCCAATTGAACCTAGCTGGGATTCAGATTACGCAAATGTCATGTATGCAAATCCCAACCCTAGGCCTCAACCTAGGCAAGTGAGACCTCCATTCCCAAGAGGAACATGCTACCGATGTCAAGGTGATCACCTCATTCGTGATTGCCCCTATCCTCCACCTACACAACCCCAGTCAGTAACGATCCAAGGCTATTGCCAAGAATGTGGGAAAGAGCATCTCTTACGAGATTGCCCTAAAAATCCTAATAATATGCCGAATATCACTCCTATTAACGTTATTGGGTTAGTAGTAGACTCCTCAAGGAGTGTGACTTCCACTGCACCAGTACAGGTAGTGACTAGAGCTCAGGCATTGCAGCAAAACCAAGGGGTAGGCCAGGAAAAGAGCCCAAAAGTTAGTGAAAACGAGAGCATGACAAAGAAAAGAACTAAAGCATGGAGAGATAGTCGTGAAAGAATGAAAAGGCAATGGGCAAAGAAGATGAGTGAACTTGAGGAAAGTCTACGAGAAACCAAGGCAAAAATCATAGAAATCACATCTCAACCGCACTCTCACACATTCCCACCGCTACCATCCCCATCACCCTCCATCCCTCCACCCTCTAATACACCCCACGTAACCCACCCACCACCCCGAGCAGGATCAGTATTAGCGGATCCCACTCCGGAAGACATAGACATGATGCTTAAAGCATATCAGGCCAGAATCCAAGAAGGGCCAAATGTTACGGATCATGACAAGTGCTACCCTAGAGCTGACCTAGAGATAGAAAGAACAAAGCTTTGCGCGAAAATGGTCGCATTGGCTCAGACTATGTTTGAAGCCAGTCGCCTCTTCAATTACTCAGGCTCAGCCACGACACAATTACACCTGGATGGACTTCTAGAGAAGTTAGAGAGCATAATTGCAAGATCTACCAAGGAAGAAAAAAAGCAAGAAAGAGATAAAGCAAGCAAGAATATGAACCATCCCCCATCGGAAGTTTATGTGGCCAATTCCACTAAACCAGACAACTTCCCCTCCTTAGAAAGAATAGAGAGGCTAATTGCACAATCAGAAAACGAACCGGTCCCTCAAAGAAAGGAAAGGGCAAGAGAGCGGTTAAGCAAGCCCCTTCAGGAAGCACATGTGCCTCCTCAAGAAGCTTATCTTCCCACCCAAAAGGCACATAAGCCTCCCGCGGAAGCTTGCATACCTCCACAGGTGGCCTACATTCCTTCACAGGGAGCGTATGAGCCAGTTCGGAAAAGTAATAGAATAAGTAACCCTCCCCAGGAAGCGTGTGCTCCAGCCACCTATGAGAACGAGGAGAGAGCGAACGATAGAATAAGCCCCCCTTCCCAGGTTGCTTATGCACCTAATTCTACAGAGCCAGACACTTCTTCTTCTATGAATCGGTTTGCACCAGAATTCCTACGAGAGATTCAAGAAGACAAATGGGATAACGAAAGTGAAGTCACCCCTCCCTTTGAACTTGTGGATGATGCACACGACCAATTCCCACAAGACATCCCATCTATTTACGGGGAACACGAGAGTACTCAATCTCACGAGAGATTGGACTTTGAATCTAATTCCATACAGGAGTTACCCCATTTCACAGGGCCATGGGAAGCAAAATCCACCTGTATGAGAGCACCTACAGTCATGGTAAGAAACGAAGATTCAGTCGTACCTAGGAACACAGAGGTAGTGGAGAACACCAAAGGGCAGTGCAATCTCACTTTGGAAGAGTGGCTTAAGGTTAGACAAGAAGTGCGGAAACATGTAGCCAAACAAGTGCCGGAGTTAGCAAAACCTCGTTCCCAGGTAGGATCCCATAGGACGGTGCCTGAAATTCCCTTGGATAAGATAGGAGATATGTGTGAAGGTGAAGAAGGGAACACCTATCTTCCCATCACCTACCAGGAGTACACCACCAAGGCCATTTTGGACTCTGGGGCAGGAGTTGCAATTGCCACCACTTCCCTATGGAAGCGTTGGGGCAAGCCGGCACTCAGGCCAACGAGAATGAAATTGCAGATGGCTGATGGCCACATAGAGAGACCCCTAGGATTGCTAGAAGGAATAACTCTCACCACTTGTGGTGTCGAGTTTGAGCATACATTTGCCATATGCGACTTCAGCAAAAATCATGCCTATGAGATGATTTTGGGAAGACCATTTATGCGACAGTTGCAAGTGGTACAGGATTGGGGAACCAACTCCTTGTATTTGCAGCATTTAGGTGTTACGACCAAAGTTAATCTCAAGGATTATTCTCATAGAGATGTCCCTCCTATCCAATGGAATCCCATCCATAGAGCCAAAGATGATACAGAATCGGTGCATTCCATAGGGTCTGGATCCTCATGGATGCATGAAGATACTCACTTATGGATGTGCAAGGTAGCAGTAGAAGAAGAGAAGAGAGAGAAAGCCAGAGAGGTAGGTGCGAACGAAACTCATAGACCCATTCAAGACCCAGCCTATGCACCTGTAGTTTTTCCCGACGAAGAATTTGAACCTCACGGTTGGGCAGAAATCTTAGCAACAATGGACGTAGCCATCAACGAAGAACAATGGACACCTCACTGCGATGAGGATGGCTATGATATTTCAGTCTTCTCCATAGAGCCAATCATGGGAGAGGCAGTTCTAGAAGAATGCGAACCTAGCCCTGATGCATTTGAGGATGCAAGTGACTCTGATCTAGAGTCAATCATTATGGACCCACCATTTGCATCAGATGAAGAATACTTCCATGAAGTAGAATTTCAACCCCAGAGGCATGGAGAGGTTACAAATGATGTAAGGTTAGCAACGCATATGACCCCGAAGGAAGAAGGGAAGAAACGAAAGAAGAGAAAAGCCTCACCAGAAGAGGAAGAATCTTTGTTTGAGGTCCCCGAAAATTTTAAGAAGTATGAGATAGACGACAGGAGAGTCATGATAAGAATGCCTAAACGAGAGGCACAATCAGGAGAGGCCTATGATAACAAAGAAACCACCAAGAAAATAGTAGTGGCCCTAGAAGAAGGAGAGGAGAGATGTACGTACATAGGTCATGACCTAACAGCAGAAGAAGAGCACGAATTGATTGCCTTGCTAAGAGCATACAGAGATGTATTCGCTTGGAGTTACAAGGATTTGAAAGGTGTTGACCCTGATATATGCTCACACACCATTCCCATGACCTCAGATGCTAAACCCTCTAAGCAAAAGCCATATACATATAACGATAATTACGCTGCTAAGATCAAGGAAGAGATAGACAGATTGGTTGAAGCTGGATTTATCTACGAAATTGAGCACACCAAGTGGGTATCCCCCATCGTGGTGGTGCCCAAGAAGAATGGCAAGCTGCGTGTGTGCATTAACTTGAAAAAGGTTAACGCCGCCACGATTCGAGATAACTATCCGCTTCCCATCACAGAACATCTCTTAGAAAGAGTGGCAGGCAAGGAAGTGTACAGTTTCCTTGATGGATTCTCGGGTTACAATCAAGTAGCCATAGCTCCAGAGGATCAGCATAAGACAGCCTTTGCCACAGAATGGGGCATTTTTGCTTTTAGAGTAATGCCATTTGGGCTTACCAATGCACCAGCCACCTTCCAGAGGCTGATGTGCCATGTGTTTAAGGAGTTCCTGAGGAAGAGTTTAGAAGTCTATGTTGACGATCTCTGTGCTCATTCCAATGTTAGGCAAACCCACATTCCTGAACTCAAACAAATCTTTGACAAATGTAGAGAATATCAAGTTTGCCTGAACCCAGAAAAGTGTGTTTTTATGGTCAGGCAAGGCAAGATTCTAGGACACATAGTGTCAAAGAATGGCATATCTACCGATGTAGAAAAAGTGAGAGCCATAGCAGAGCTACCTAGGCCAAAGAATGTCAAGGAAGTACAAGCTTTCATGGGGCATTGTGGTTATTACCGACGATTTATACACATGTATGCTGTCATTGCAAAGCCCATGTACGGACTTTTGACTAACTTTGAGTGGACGGATGAGTGTGAGAATTCCTTCCAGGAGCTTAAACGAAGGTTATGTTCAGCACCAATCTTGACCACACCAGATTGGAATAAGCCATTCCATGTTCATGTGGATGCATCCAATTATGCTATTGGATGCGTACTTGCACAACCTACTGGTGAAGGTAATATGGATCTTCCAATTGCCTATGCTAGTAGACAATTGAATGCAGCTGAACGAAATTATACCACTACAGAGAGAGAAGGCTTAGGCATGGTATATGCAGTCAAGAAATTTAGACACTATTTGCTTGCAAATAAGTTTAAATTTTTTACTGATCATCAGGCATTGTTATATCTTGTAAACAAGCCATGCAATACAGGAAGATTAGTGAGATGGTTTCTCTTACTAATGGAATACGACTTCGAGGTTGTGGTAAGGAAAGGTAGGACTCATTTACGAGCAGACCATCTCTCTAGACTCACATCGGGAGAAGCCCCACAAGGAGTATCAGATGACCTTCCTGATGCTTACTTGTTCAATTTGGAAGTTGTACCGCAGTGGGCTAAGCCACTAGTGCCAGTATTGACATACGGGCCTAACCATCCAGTGGTAAATACAAGGAATAGAGAGGTTGTAAAAGCCCAAAAGTACCACATCATGGCAGGAAGCATGTACAAGCATACAGATCAAGGGATATTGGCTTGTTGCGTAGAAGAGGATGAGTACGCTAAATGGTTGCAATTAGCACATGTAGGTGCATTAGAGCAACACTACTCAAAGCAACGAACTTTACAGACCCTAAAGAGACTCGGAGTACATTGGCCAACTATGGAAGCTGATGTCCAAAAGTGGTGCAAGGAATGCCCAATCTGTTGCACTAAACCACCTGTGGAACATGCCACTCTCTATCACGTATCCATTGTGCCAGATTGGAGTGAACCTCTAGTATCATTCTTGAGGACAAACACATTCCCTCCAGACATGACTCTAGCTAGGAAAAGAAGCTTAGAACAAGAAGCTTAGAACAAGAAGCCCAAGATTATTCACTCATTGGTGATAATCTATATAAGCGAGGTAAAGATGGTTACCTGAGGCTATGTGTCCATGAAAGTGAGTATCTTAAGATCTTAGAAACTGCTCACCAAGGTGTAGCAGGAGGACACTTTGGACCGGATCGGGTGATCAAGGCAATTCTATTTGCGGGCTTCTGGTGGCCTACCCTTCACATGGATGCACATACCTATGTGAAACGGTGTGATATCTGTCAGAGGACTCAGTATCCTATACGCAAAGATGAGATGCCACTAAAACCTATGATGGGTGGACGTGCATTCTCTAAGTGGGGAATAGACTTCGTAGGTCCTATTAACCCCCCAGCTAAAGGTTCTCATGCGGAATACATCATTGTGGCAACAGATTATCTCACCAAGTGGGTTGAGGTAAAAGCTACAACCAAGAACGATGCTCAAACAACTGCCAAATTCTTGTTTGAGAATGTATTCACAAGATACGGGCTACCTATAGAGCTTGTAAGTGATAGAGGCACTCATTTCTTGAACGAAGTGATTGAAAATCTACTCCAAGAATTCTTAGTAATACACAAGAAGTCGGCCCCTTATCACCCTCAAGCTAATGGACAAGCGGAGAGCACTAATAAGATCTTATGCAATGTACTGACGAAATTAGTGAACACTAAACGCTCTGATTGGGACAAACAGCTACACCATGCTGTTTGGGCATACCGAGTTGCCTACAAAACGGTACTCCAAGCCACCCCCTTTCAGATGGTATTCGGCCAAAACGCTGTGCTACCCCTGGACTTCTTGATTCCTACATTGAGAGTAGCACAAGAGCACGAATGGACCGGTCATGAGCTCTCCTCTAGGATCTTTGACCTTGAACGATTAGGGGAAACAAGACTGAGAGCCGCTGCAGGAATATATGCAGCTAAGAAGAGGCAGAAGGCATACTTTGATGCCCATGTGAAGGATAAAGGCTTGAAAGCAGGAGATCTAGTCTTAGTCTATACACTGAAACAACACGCGAGGAAGCTAGAAAAGAGAGGCTACGGACCTATGATCATTAATAGGATCTCCACAAGTGGAGCTGTGCAATTAGCCACATTAGAAGGTGATGTTCTCCCTAACTATATTAGCGGTTGCAGAGTCAAGTTGTATCAGGAACCCCTCACGGAGGAAATGCTCAGCCGACTCAACACTGCTAAGAAACGCAAAGAGGAAGAAAAGCGAGTTCGAGAAGAAGCTCAAGCAGAAGCTTTAGAACGCATCAGAAGGATGAAGTTACGAAGGCAAGGTAGAGATCAGCCCAGAACGAATGACTATGCAGATCAAGGATATCCTATGGCCATGTGTGAAGTCTTAGGAACAAGCTCGCATAGGATCATTGATCGACGTCCTTTCATGACCCTAGATATAGGACAAGGAAAGAGTGCAAGGACCGTAAGAGCCTTGATTGACTCAGGAGCAGCCACTAGTGCTGTTAAAATGTCTTACTGTCAAGAGTTGCAGTTAACTATCAATCCTGTGGAAGCGTATCTTGTAGGATTGGGAGGCGTGGAAACCCCTTGCATGGGCGAGGTGGAACTTCCCCTCTACATTCATGAGGAGGCAATGACAGTTAAAGTACTAGTGTGTCAAGATGATGATCTCACTGAACCTCTTGTCTTGGGCCAAGACTGGATCTATGATCATGCAGTCAACCTCAACCTAAAAAGTGGACTTCTTCAGGCTTGGGTAGGCCAAAGTCGTCTCACGATTGAATTAGAAAATCAAGCACACAAACCAATAGAACAGGCAACACCTCCTGGTCCCTCCAGGAATCCATATGAAGATAACCACGATGTGCTTGTCCAAACTTCTAGGGTGCAGAGGAATGTCAACCTTACTGAAGGTGCAGGAGCCAAGAAGGAGTTCCTAATTGATCCAAAGAAGATTCTAAACGAACGGACCGAACATCACTCTATACGAAGGAGACCGCTGATCAAGAGGAAGGAGCGCCAACCTGCGCATCATGGAGCATCTCGTGGCGTGAAGCAGATCTGGATACGCAAGGATGGGAGACCTACAGCTCCAATTGCAGATTCTCAAGGAGACAAGAAACGAGCCTCACAATCAAAGATCAAAGCTAAGAAGCCCCCTAGGATCACCCCTAGGCACACCATCTCTATTTGGGTCCCTAAGCGGTCAATGAAGGCCATCCCTAACGCTAGACAGATATGGGTGCCCAAGGCTTGCTTACAAGCACAAATTACTTCAACTATAGACACAAGGATGAAGAAGCTCTCACAAGCACGCTTGGCCAACAACTCAGGAAGTGACAAGATACCTACACCTCTCACTGTCCACACTCCCACCAACCCCAGGAATGTCTGGAAATGGGTACCCACAAGGTCCCAACCACATCACACACTCAGACCAAAGTCTTCACCTATCCTTAGCTCTAAAAGCTACGACTCCTGTATCAAAGTGTGGAGAGTTAAACTGTGTACTAAACCCCCTGACCATCTTCTGTAAATCCGTCCACACTAACACAGAAGCATTTCGAATCCATTGCATAACCAAAGTACGCATCTAGGATGACACTGACCTTTAATCACCACTCACACATATCATAAACACCTCACCACTAACTACTGACCTCCTGGATTGTCATGTTAGTATTGTGAAGGGAACACCATTACATCTTGTTTCCTATGCAACACTAATGTGCCTTTCGTCTTCCAGCAGATAAGCGACCTACTCTCATGGCAACCGCGGCAGGCACAAGCTCTCAGGCAGGATCTGGTGCCCCTATCAACTGGGATGCCATGCCAGTGGAAGCTCCACCAACGGCTAGGCCTGAAGAATTCTTGAATGTGCGAAGGATCCCGATTCCAGATCCACCCAGTGGGATAACTGAAAGAGTAAAAGGGCACTCCCACTGGTTCAATGAAATGCCAGGGGATTTGGGAGACGCGGACCACATCTGGGAGTCCAAGATGGAGTGTGGCGGGGTTTGGTGGACCTTCCAATTCTTTTCACGAGAATTTGAGGCCTTACAAAATGCAGCTCCCCTTCAAGAGATATGGCGAAAGGCAGGACTGCAAACTTATTTCAGTGCAGCTCTACCAAAACCTGACTTCCTCAGGTGTTACTACTTGATTGCTACGATGAAACCTACCGGGGATAAAGATCATTCAGGCACATTCTGGGTGCCCTCGTTATCTAATCTGGAGGAGATGAGGAAGTTTGAACTAAATGTAACATTAATCAGGGAAGCCCTTCAAATGTATGGCACTCATGTGCCTTCCGATCGCGACCCCCTGATACCAGAATCAATGAAAAGCAATAGAGTCAAGAAGCTCAAGGACATGTGCGCCCTCACCCCCAACATCGCCATACCCCTGCGAATGTGCCTCCAGCACTTCGCATTTCCAGCTCAAGACCGTTTCACTCAGCCGCACAAGAAGATATGGTACGGACTGTACTTAGCAGAGACCGGCAGCTTGCCCATTAAGATGCCAGTATGGATCTTAGATCAGGTATATGAGGCAGGCAAGCGGGGTGTGAGGAAGCCCACTTTACACGGTTGTTGTGCGCTGACAAGAATCATCTACAGATGTCTTGCATATGATGTGCCAGTTGCCCGAGCCCTAAAGTATGCACACCTGGAGTTGTTCAAAGGGCGGAAGTCAGGGAGTCAGCCTGCAAAAAGGATGCGTGGATCGCTCTCCCAGGTAACGATCCCTCAAGAAGCCATTACTGAAGCTTCTCCCAGACCAGAAGCTCAAGTCACACCTTTCACAATCCATCTTCAAGGAGTTCAAGCTAGAGAGGTGGTACAACCCGTTCCATCCGCCCCTCCACTACCTACCGATGCAGAGTTTGCATCCATGGCCACCTTCACAGAAGATCCCAATTTCGATTTTGAAAGATTCCTGCAGACGGTCCCCCTATCAGACGGAGAAGATTCCCCTGACAATGTTGATCCGGGTGCATCAGCCCAAAGAGAACAGCCACGAGGCGAGACTAGCAGAGTACATGGAGAAGAAGTGGCACAACATCCTCATGACCCAAACACACAAGTGCAGGAAGGCGCACGTAGAAATGGCCCGGAAGACAGTGAAGAGGAGGCCCCCGCCTACACAGCACAACTCAGACGGCTGTACAAGACAATCAAACAGGTACAGAGAAGACATAAGATGACAGAAGAGGCAAACAGAGCTCTAGTGAACCAGATGCTTCAAACCGAGAATGTCGACTCACACTTTGTGGAATCATTGAATCTATTGGCAGAGACATGTGGGATCGGGGAGGCATTGAGGACAATGGTCTATCAGGAAAACCCTGTTTATGATCAACGAAGGATTGATGCACGACCACGACACGGGAAAATGATTCAAATGGAAACCTCTACCGCCTTGCCTACTATAATTTCAGAAGATGTTCACATGACGAGCCCGAGTCCCACCAACGAACATGAGGTAATTACACACGTACCATCTCCACAGCCACCTCCCATCCACCCTTCAGAACCCCTCTCCACTATTCCTCCTGAACAACCGATATCCACCCATCACGAAACCATTGTACACACCTCCGTTTTTACATCCTTCCCGTTACCCACGTCCCACATTTCCACCAAAATTTTTGAACCTCACACCGATCAAACCATAATAGGTCACCCTTCCTATCTCCCCGCCCTTGGACAACCACTTGCCAATAGCCAGACCTCATCCCATCCTTTTTCATTCACCCAAACCCAAACCCTATCCACCACTCCCCTCGCAACTGCCTCACACTCAGCCCAAGTCACACAACCAACATTCTGGACAAACCTTGTAAATATACTCCAACAGGTGGATAATTATAATAAAAAGTCCCTTTCCCAACCCCACTCCCCCACATTCACTGCTACCACTATAACACCACCCACCATTCCTGTATTCACAGTGCACGAATCACACACTCTCACGTCCGATCCCATGGACATCTCACCATCCACAGGATCACCCACCACCACTGCTATTCCAACATCACCACGTATCATTTCACTCACGTCGCCAATTCCAAGCACTGTAGGCACAACATCCACTTTTCCCTTTCCCATCCCCCGACCCCTTGCATCTTCTACCTTTACCCCTGCACCCACTTCATTTAGTCATGCACTCAACACCATGCTCGAAGCTGCCGCCCAACTTAAACAGGAATACAAGTTACTAGAAGAAAACAATAAAGAACTCTGTACTTTGTCAGCCCATCTCCAGGCACGAGTCACGGCCCTGGAGTTATCTAATACAGAACTACAGAAGGAGGTGACTACCCTTCAACAACATCAGGTGGAGCTCGAATCCACACATGCAGCGAAGAGTAGGGTAACTGAAGAACAACTTAGAGATCAACTAGCCCGTAACGCTAGACTACAACGAAACATGGCTCTACTCCGACGCCATTTAGCGGCTGCTCAAGAAGAAAATAAAAGACTACAACAACAAAATCAAGACAACCTCGAAGCAGCTATGGAAAATAATCCAGGAGCACTCATTGACCCGGCTAAGTTCCAAGCCATCCCCTCGGAGCATATACAACAAATATTAGAGACTTATGCCACTCTCTTGGAGGCTCATGATCTGCTAGCTGACCAAGTCAGAGACCTACAGAAAGCCCAAGTGCCCGCACCACACCAACAAGAACACAAGGAGATGGCCAACGCTGCAACCTCACCAGAACCGGAACTATCTGTAGCCAGTGAAGTACTAGAGCTACGTCAGCAGGTGGCCGAGTTAAAAATCAAATTGTTACAGTACGAACGACCTCCTTCCCCACCAGAGCAACCGTTAGAAGATGAAGCAGTTACTATTCCAGTGGAGGAAGCATTCGACGACACCTACGAGCCTCAACCATTCCCAGGAGGACGCGTAACAGAAGAAGGTCAAGATACATATGAGGAACCCCCATCGGCATGGATGAAACAGGTAGAGGAAATGGGACAAACTCATCAGGAACGGATATCCACTCAGATGCTGGCAATGAAGGCCATTGAAGACACCATCCTTCACTCAGAGTACTTCAGGCACATTGCCCCTAGACGCCTTATCACTAGCTCAGAATTACAATACAAGCCCTATTTTGTATTGTTGGCTGACTACAATGCAGAAATCAAAAGAGTCACCAACAAGTGCCCAACATTTGCCACACAGTTCGAACCAGACGATATACCAGAAGCGGCACGAAAAGGGGCCATATTCCAACCAACGTGGAGGCAGAAGTTACTCGAAGCTTACCCAGAAATGCTTCGAACATGGGATCATGCCCCCATGCATTTGAAGTACAATCCGTGTTTTGGGCCAGTGCAAAGACGCAGATCATGGAAAGCTTTTACCATCAAGGTTCAGAATAACGCAAACTGTAAAGAATGGCTCAATTATCCCGCTATCGCCCCCCCAACCGGTACTCCTACAGTGTCATACATGATCGCAACCATCAGACATTGGATACCACGCCTCCACCCGATGCCAGATGTCGCTGCCCAGATGATGCTCAAGATCCTCGACATGATGCAGGTAGTACTCAAAACTTTTCGCAATGTAGGCCATATTCAACCTCCTATTCCAGGATTTATCAATGGTAACTACGACTTGCTATATGATATGAGCACAACCCCGAGCATACGAGTGGCTTACGCATGGCATGCACGCATAAGATACCTCCCTGCCTGCTACAAGCAAACATTTGACGACATGTTCACCACGGGGTTTTGGGAAGCACATTCAGAGGTATTTGCGCCACGGCCTACACATCTACTCCATCTCTTTGCATGTGAGCAAACGATGCACTCCGAGCTTTACACGATGCCACAACCTGACATGCCTGGTACAGTGGATTGGGAGGCCTTGCAACGAGATCTAATCAGAGGTTTAAAAATCAAAGAACACGAAGTGGCCACCGACCTCCTGCAAAAATACATTGATCAAACGGCGGAAAAGAGGTCTGTCAGAGGCGACAGACCCTAGGGGGGGGAGAGTGTTGACAGGATGCGGGAAGAAACAAGTATGGACACACATGCAGATCTAGCACTGAGGCTACTCTTCATTTTTTTCAAAAACCCCAACACCATTCTAAAGTGATTCTCATCACTACAAACCCTTGTAAATATCATTTCACCTTTTTGTAGCTCCATTTTGTACAAGCCGAGGAGTCCTCGAGCTTGGGGAGCCTTAGATGTAGTTGCCTGCCAATTTTCATAATTTTTAGATCTCGTTTAGGCCCTCAAATAAGCCCCGGAACCTAATTTTTAACTAGGCCGGACACTAGGTCTGAACAGGGCCAAAGTCATTCAAAAACTATAAATAGAGCTAGAGAGCTCATTTTTGGGTTAGCTTCTTGTAGTTTTGAGCTTGTATGAGAACTTGATTGCAATAGAAGTGATTCCATTGTCTTACTCTCTTTGTTCTTACTGTGTGTGCGCGTGTGTGTGTATGTGTGTGCATGCTTGTGTGGTTCTCACTCACGCACTTGTGCTTCCACTTACTCGTGGTCTTCATACCATCCTCATGTCTTCCCGGATTGACATTAAAGGAGGTGCTACTCATCACTGAGCTACATATGACTTTCATACTGTGTGTCATTTGCATAATTGTAGTAGGTGGTGTTGTAGGATTGATTATGTCCCCAACTTCTTCCTGCACCTCTACCATAGCCTCCTCTTTGATTTTGTCTACCTCTCTGAAAATTACTTTGATATCTTCCATCTCGACCTTTGCTATTGTTGTTTTGATTTTGGTTTGATCCTTGTTGGTTATGCCAACAGTCATGAGCCAAATGATTACTCAATCCACAGATCCAACAAGCCTTCTTGTTGTTATTTTGATTACCTCTTCCTCTTCCAAAACCTCTTGGTCTTCCTCTGCCAGTGCCTTTACCTCTTGCATAATAAACTTGAGAACTTGACTCCTCTTCATCCTTTGCTTTACCTTTATCTCCTTTCTTCTTGTTCTTCATGTACATTGCAGAACTTTGTCCTTTATCTCCATCTCCCTTCAAGTCTTGCTCATATGTGAGCATCAAACCAAGTAATTGATTCAAATCTGGAACATAATGATTTAATGAAAGTTCTGTTGATAAGACAAAAGGTTTCCACCTTTCATCCCCTCTCAAACCTGCAAGTAATTGAGCAATCAATCTGTGATCCTCAACATCTTCATCTATGGATCCAAGACTATCTGCTAGATCCTTCATCTTAGTGACATAATCACTAATACTTTGACTTGGATTCTTCTTGAATGTTGTAAAATCTAACCATAGACTTGCTTTCCATGCTTTAGTAGTGCTTTGGAAATTATATTCCAATGCATTCCATATATCTTCAGATGATTCCAATCCTCTGATGTGTGGTAGCAAATGATCAGAGATTGTATTGTAGATGTAGGCTTTTGCACTTGCATCCTTCTTCTGCCAATGCTTTAAAGCATCAAGTTCCTCTTTCTTTGGTCGACTTTCATCTTCAAATACTGGATTCTCTTCTTCACCTATAACATATATCATGAGATCCTTACTCATAAGTAAGGCTTCCATTCTCATTACCCATGCGGGGTAATTATCTCTGTCCAGTTTATCAATGGAGATATGATCTGCCATACTCCTTCCCTTCTGCTGCAACGTGTGAGCTTAAAGGATAAAGGATAATACCTTTCGGAGTTCTTTGTGTATGAGGATACTTTTTAAGTAACCTTTTGATGCCTTTTGTCTTCAAATGCTTCACCTTTCAACCTTTAATGAAAAACTTTTCAAAACTTCTCGTACCTTTGTCGCCTTCTGGTCTTTAGGACCTTTCTGCTCTGATACCACTTGTTGATGTATGAAACACCACAAGAAATGAATTAATGTGACACTAGAACACTTCTATGGTCACCATTAACTCATTGCTACTCCAAACTTTGAGAAATGATAGCCGAAACCAAGAACTTTGCTTCTTCAGATTTTTCTAGTCATTGAAATAACATACCTTCAGTATTTTGCTAATTTCTCTTATTTCAAATATTATTTCTCCAAGATCTTTTATAGGCTAAAACTTAAAAAGTAGAGCTTTCCAACAAGCTATCATGTGCATGAAACAGATCTTTAGAACTCAAGTTATGGCCTTCACAAGATCACCCTATATGACTTGCCAAAACTTGAAATTTTGCCTCCTTTAGTAATTCTGAGTGTCTAAAAATAAAAATTCGATGCCTAGCATCAACTTGCAACCAAAAGTCGATGCCGGGCAGCGACTTTGAGCTTTTTTAGCCACTTTTTCGGCACCAGAATTAGCCTCTTTTACACACACATGAACAAGACCACTTTATGTGGGAAGTCGATGCCAGGCATCGACTTTATGCTAAAACTCGATGCCAGGCATCAAGTTGCTCCACAAACCTCACGATTTTAAGAAGTTTCATCAGTAGATAAAAGTCAGATATGAAGATAAGGACTTATCAGCTAGGATTTGATGCCAGGCATCGACTTCTTGCATAAAACTCAACCTTTCAACATACATTCGATGCCAGGCATCGACTTGCTTGGAAAACTTCAACCTTTCAAATCATTACACAGAAGACAAACACTGGAGATGGAAGAAGAAGACTTATACACAGAAATTAATAAACTCTTTCCATAACTATGAAAAATTAGGAATGCACAGGTGCTTTCTCACGTAGAGAAGCCCGACTATTCTTAGTCATACAAAATGAGTTCTAACTCACTTTCTCATTGTCTTTCTCTCTCATTCATCGTGTCAGTTGATACAAACTAACTTATATAGATTTTCTCACTTCTCGTGACTTTTTAAAAAACTTCTAGAACTAAAGTGAACTAACTTTACAAATATAATACACTTGTGAATTTGTCCCTTCACATAGGCATGTGGTTTTCTTCTAAAGCTTTGACCTTCATATATATATGTCCAATTAGTGAGTGTTTCTCCAACAGATAGGTTCCACTTCATTGACCCTAGGTTTTTCTAGGATCGTAATGTGTTTCTAAGGAAGTCTAAGACTCCATAAACCAACTCTAACTCACTCACATGCTCCACTGAGGGTGAGCAAAGAAAGAGAAATTGGGTTTATGAGTTTATCCTAGAGAGGAAGTCTAAAAATTGATTCTAGGGACTATGCTCTTACTAGCCCACCTTGGATCCTCAAATGCTCAACTGAGGGTGATCGTCTCAAGGAAACCATGTGCTAGCAAGGGCCCTATGGATGCCTAGCAATGATGGTCTAGGAGTTTGGAGGGGGGGTTTTATAGTTTTTTGAATGAGTTTGGGCCTTTGGATCCAGAGAAATCAACTCTCAACCCTAGGATCAACTGCTTTTCATTACAACCATTGGATTTATCAAATGGATGGCTATGTCTTTATATGATATCTAAGGCAAAAGGGGAGAAAATAGGCACCTTCATTCTCTACCATTGAATCTGGGGCTGATGTGGACCATTGGATCAGTGTTGATATCAATTTGGATAAGATAAGATGCTATTTTTGAACAAACTTTGCATTATTGATCTTTGACCAGCAAAAAAGGCTTATCCGATGAAAGAAACTCTTGGACCCTCCTTGCTTTATGCTTTAGTGCATCTCCACCCTTGAATGTGAGCTCATCATGACCGTACAACATGGTTCAATCATTGTTTGTCATGTGGTAGCCCTTCAAGCCTTCAATTTTCTTATTATAGGAAACTACGGTGACCTTGAAAACTCGATTTTGTGCTCTTTGACCCTTCAAATATCCTTTGATGAAGATGAAACTTTGTAGGCCTATGTTTTAAAAGCTCTCCTTTAGAAATATGTAAAAAGAACTCCCATCCGAATCTCCCTTATACAAGTTTGACTACATTTGGAAGTTTGCAAGGTGGCATTAAGGTCTCTAGAAAGCTCTGATAGCCTTGAAAATTTGTACAAATATGTAGCCACATATGATCTTTATACATGCCAAACCATATGGCTAACAAAAATTCCTATACAAGATTTTCTAGGGTCTAAGTGGAGAAATTACATTTTTTACAGAATGCACATGGCATATCAATGTGCCAAAAAATCCATTTTCATGTGAGATTCAGGCTATAGATTGGCTTTGATATGCTTTATAATTTTATGAATTTTCATGTGATTTGCCCTTATTTCAAAAATTTGACAAGCTTTAACCGCTACCCTGGATTTGCTTGATTTCTTCCAAATTTTGCATGTGAACTCCCTTTGACATCCTTGATGCATCTTCGACTTCTCAAGGAATTTTGGATACCTTTAGCGAATGTGTTTCATGTAAGGCTTCATGAGTGAGAGATGAGAGAAAATCTCGACGACATTCGCCCCCATTAAACCAGCGATTCCTCCGAAGGAGCCACTCTAGTATCTCTGAAAAACAAAAAGTTCCAAGCATCAAATTCTTTGATAGGCAACATATGGAAGAAAAAATTGATCATATGCATAAATGAGTAGGCATTATGACATGAAGCAAAATTTGCATGAAAGAAAGAATTGAAAGAGGCAACATGAATATGCATGAACAAATAGGCAACATATATGCAAATGAACAAGCAACATTGACAACAAAAAAGAAAACAAGCAAGCATCAATATGAAGTGCAAGTGGATGTATTGAGTCATTTAGGCAACAATTCCTCTCATCTTGAAGAAAAATTTGTACCTTTTTTATAAAGCAATCTACCTTAAATATGATTATAAACAAAGATTTAGGATTTTCAAGAGACATCTTTCATCTTTAGCTTATTTTAGTTCAACTTATTTCCTACATAAATATGAATATGCTCTTTCTCTAATAACATGCAAAGAAATCTAACTAAACTCCACTAATGCATAAATTTGTCTATGTAGCCCGTGATTTATTCTACTATGCCTCCTTAGCTTCCTTTGGCTTGCTCTCTCTTTTTTTTTTTTGATGATGATTCAATAACTTTATGGTTATGATCACTTTTTTGGGGTGGAAGAAAGTGTAAACTTCCTGATAACATGTAGCACTTTTTTTTGGATGATGATTCAGTGACTTTATGGTCATGATCACTTTTTTGGGATGGAAGAAAGTGTAAACCTCCCGATAACATGTAGCAACGTTTTTTTTATGATGGGGAAAAATTAAACCCCAATACAAGGTACAAACATTTTTGATGATGGAGAACAGTCATTTAAACTCTGATACAAGTGATATGAGGTGGACTAAGGATGTAGAAACATGTAGTAACAGGAGCTAGGACTTCAACAATTATGCTTTTGATACAGGATACATATGCATGTTTATATATGAAATTCATGTTACCAAAATAAACCTCTAAGTCGACATGCCCTATCTTTCCATAATCGTAGATTATAATCGATTTATTAATAGATAAATTACTACTTAAGATACAATTTTACACAAGTAGAAAAATCATCATTTACCTTTTTGACTCAAGTGATGTGGATATGTAATGCAATGCAAAGATTGAAAAGAAACATGCATGAAGTGAAATTGCAAACAAGCAAGAATGGAAAAAAAAGTGGAATGAACATGGAAAAAAAAATAAACATGAACGTCAAAAAGTAATGATATTTTTATTTATTTATATATATGTATATTTTTTAATTATTATTATTATTATTATTATTATTATATCATGGATACTCCTGTTTATGAATCAACCTCATTATTGTCATCTTCTTCAATGTCCTCATCCAAAATGTACTCGTCATTATCATGTTTCTTGAATAGCTTTATCCTTTTATTTGCAATCAAAGTTTTTAGTGCAACCCTATTTAATTCACAAAGAGCATACGTACCATTGTTGTTGAATTTTGATACAATGTATGGCCCAAACCACCGTTGAGTGAGTTTTTTGCGTGCATCATATTGAGAGTCAAATGTATTATCATAAATGAGCACCCAATCTCCTACTTCAATCAACTCAGGACGCAATCGATGAGTTTTATCAAAATAATCCTTGTTCTTCATTCTAGATTCTCTTAATTTTTCAATAGTATCATCAAGTGTTAATTTGCCTTGTTGTAATTGTTTAATGCGCAAACTCAAAAAATCATCAGTAGACATGTGTTCATAACAAGGCAAATTTGACCATGCAGAAATATGAGACTGACTTGGAAACAATGGTTTTTGACAATACATGAGTTCAATAGGCATATACCTTGTGGTATGTGTGCATGTCATTCTATCAACCCAAAGTGCAAAGGGTAAGAATCTAGGCCATTGTTTAATGTCACCGTTACATGCTTTAGATATGGCTTTCACAATAGGTGGATGCCCTCTCTCTATTTTACCATTGGCCTCTGGATTATATGCAATAGTGAGAGACAAACGAATAACATGATATTCAAAGAACTCTTTAGCTTCTCTCGCATTTAACTCTCCACGATCGACAACTACTTTCTCTATGTACCCAAAGCAACTTATGACATCTTCAAGCAAGAATTTGAATTGCTTGGTTGAAGGATTATAGATCATGTAATCCATCTGAGTTGAGTCATAGCCAATAAATAATGCCTTTGTTGCCCTTTCATCTAGTTTACCTCTTATTTCTGATGGTACATGAACATACGCCAAATAACCAAACACCTTGCAATGGCCAAGACTAGGTTTTTCTTCCATGCCATGCTTCATAAGGAGTCATACCTTGAAGTGATTTGGATGGTATTCTATTGACAAGGTACACAAGAGTTGAAATAGCTTCTTGCCATAGATAATGTGGCAACTTCTTCTCTTCAAGCATTGTTCTGGCTAATCCTACCAATGTCTTATTTCTCCTCTCGATGATTCCATTTAGTTGAGGAGAGTACCTAGTAGTCACTTCCCTTTTGATACCTTTATCTTGCAAAAACTCATCAAACTCTTTGGAGAAGTATTCTCCCTCTCCATCAGATCCGAGCTTCTTGAGTGATCTACCTGTATGATTCTCCACATGTGCTAGATACTTTTTGAAGCAATCAAACACTTCATTCTTACTTTTGATGAAGTATAGAATAGTCCATCTATTATGGCTATCAATAAATGAGACATTATACCTTATCTTGCCAATGAAGGTTCTTGACTTGATCCCCACACATCTGTATGTACTAAGTCCAATAAGTTGTTGTGGATGTAGCCTTTGTGGTTGAATGGTTGTCTTTGTGCCTTCACAATCTAACATGCCTTACACCTGTTGATCATGTGTTGCTTTGATATATTCAGCAGTCCTAGAACACTTTGATCCCTGCATATATCCTTCAAGGTTCTTTCATTCACATGAGCAAGTCTCTTATGCCACACTTCTAAGTTCACTTAAGATTTGAGACCCAAAAGTGAATAGAGCTATGTTCCTTGTTTCTCCTACTTCAAAAGTAAAGAGCCTACCATGCTTCTCATCTTTCGCTATCTTCTTGAAACATTGACATGGATCTTCCACAAAAACTCCATGTTGGGTGAACCTAACTTGCAAGCCTTTTTCAACTATTTGGCCTACACTTATTAGGTTTTTAGTGATACTGGGTACATAGAGAACCTTACTCAGAATGTTTGTCCTTCCATTGGAAGCTTTGACATTACCAATCTTCTCACATTGTGCTTTGTGTCATCCCCTGTTTGTAATTCATGTCTATGCTTTGGACTTTCCAAACCAGATAGAAGACAAATGTTTCCTGCAACATGATTTGAACATCCCAAACCTATGTAGAACAAATGATCATCTTCTTTACCTTCTTTGTGGCTTAGATTCATAAGAAGCAATGAGTCTTAATGTGGTTGATCTTTTGAATAATTTTTGAAGTCCCTTCTATTTTAGCCTCTATTGTTATTGTTGAAGTTGTTTCCATCTCTACCTCTATTGTTGCCATATCCACCTCCTCCACTTCCTTTCTGGGCCTTCCCATTGAACCAATAATTCTGAGTGGTGTGGTTGGTCTTACAGCAGATGGCACAAGGTTGAACATTCTGACCTTTGGATTTGTCATGCTTTTGTTAGCTCATGAACTGGTTGATTTTTATGCACGAATATGCTTTGTTGTGTAGAATACATGCTTGATTGCAAGTACCTTGAGGAGAAAGAGGGTGTTATGAAAAGAAGAAGCACTAGAATGTAGTGCTACAAGGGAGCTTGAAGGACTTTTGCCCAATGTGTTACCTTTGATTGCAGCTTAAAAGCTTGTTGCAGTGTGGGAGGAGTGTCTCTTGATGAAGATGCATTTGAAGAACTTAAGAGGAGCCATGGGGGGAACTCATCAACGATGTAGGCCACAAGTACTTGTCATCTCTTAGGGACCATCCCCTTTGCACTAAAGCAATTACTGCTGCCTGTATAGCAGGCTGTAGCCAAATGATTTCTCAAAAAATTTGGTGGAGATAAGAGATTAGATTACAAAAGGATTGCTCTTGTCTTCCTTTATGGATTTGCATATGCTAGACCCTTTGGACATTTTCCATAAACGTATGGATCAGATTTTCAAGGGGAAACAAGATGGTGCTACTATTGCGAAAAAGATGGTGTTGGTGCAAGTATTTTTTGGACCTTGGAATAAACTCATATATATGCTATACTTTGGATTGATCTTGGAAGTTAGGCATTGGAGTTTTGTGAAAAACAAAGTGAAAAGGGGTTGTCCATTTTATTTGTTATACAAATGGGCCGTTTCCATTTTGTGTGCAGAAGGGAGAAAGTTTATTTTGTTTTTTGGCTACAAGGATTGTGTGGTCTGTTCTCTTCAGAGGTGATTCAGACCTTTATCTGGGGCAGCAGCAAAAGGGAAAACTCTCTCTCTTGCTCGGAAGGAGGCATGTACTATTTTTTTTCTTCTGCCACGAAGAAGGGGGGTTGTTCTCAGTTGTTTTTGGTGTGAGTATCGAGAGAGGACTGTGGGGGTTCTTGTTTTTTTGTTTTGGGTTGTTCTTCATGTGTTGTTGCAAGGGGGGAAGCACAGGCGTGAGAGATTGGAAGTGAACACGCACTATAGGGAAACATTGTTGTCATATATGTGCACACATTGCTTTTTCGGCTGCATCCATCACCAGAGCTCCACCTTGGATACTATACACCTTGGAGTCATCATTGTCATGAGCACCCCAAGGTGTACATGGTGTTCCATGTGGTGTACCACGTGGAGTACCTACATCTGAGGTACTCGTTCTAGGAGTAGAAATGGGTGACACAACATCCGTCACATTGCCACACAAAGAATACACATTGAAGTCCGGAATCACATTGACAATGAGTGATCTTATTGAGGTGACCCGACGCTAGACTTGAGAGGTCTTTGCCGTATATTCTTCAAGTTAGAGAGGTGGATTGGTGACCAAGCATAAGATCTGATTGATGAGTAAGAGAGCACAGAGTAGATGAAAAGATAAGTGGGAACAGAAAACCCTAGGTGGAAAGGAAATGGGAAATGGACGAGAGAATTTGGTTTAGAAATGGGAAGAGAAATGAGGGGGTGATCGTATAGACAGAAGAGTGTTGAAAATGGAATGTGGGGATGCTTTCTACTTGCATGAGTACATGGTGTGTGCGAAGAGGATGTCAAACATGCATGTGTGATGTGGATTCATGATGTCTTGGTTCCCGTTGTTCTCATGTATATTTGTGTATTGATGAAAAGTGGTCTAATGCTTTTGATGGGTTTGCAGATGCGAAGGACACAACAGTTAAAGATGCAAGAAAGTATGTGAGGTCGGTAAGTAATGTGACTGATTTTGATACTAATTGACATTGAGTGTATGATTGCAGGTACTTCATTAGAGAAAGGATGGAACAAGTAATTACTCTATGGAAATGTTTGGATGACTTGATGTGGATTGCAGGAATGTAGGAACAATTTGGCTCGTCGGCGACGACTTCACACATAAGTGAAGGGGAGTATGTTAGCTCATGAACTGGTTGATTTTTATGCACTAATATGCTTTTGTTGTGTAGAATACATGCTTGATTGCAGGTAACTTGAGGAGAAAGTGGGTGTTATGACGAGAAGAAGCACTAGAATGTAGTGTTAAAAGGAGCTTCAAGGACTTCTTCCCAATGTGTTACCTTCGATTGCAGCTTAAAAGCTTGGTCGAGTATGGAAGGAGTGTCTCTTGATGAAGATGCATTTGAAGAACTTAAGAGGAGCCATGGGGGGAACTTGTCAACGATGTAGGTCTCAAGTACTTATCAACTCTTAGGGACCATGCCCTTTGCACTAAAGCAGTTACTGCTCCCTGTATAGTAGGCTGTAGCCAAACGATCTTTTGCATCATCTTACTTGCGAGCTACCGATGGACACACACAGACTTTTTCATGTTCTTCCTCCCGACCACGGCGAGCATATCCTCTACTCTCTAAAGAGTCACACACATGACTCTCTCTATCTACCCAAAAATATATAAGTGCATCCCTATGATGCCATGTGAAAAAGTCCTCTCTATGACTTTTAAAGTGATATGCTACCATACAGGCTTTGGTAAGCCTGTTCTGAAAGCATCACGAGCTTCAGATTGTGGATGGGACATAACTTCACGTGCGGTGTGCAGAATCCACTCTGAACTGACAAGAGGTTGCTCATGTGTTGGCCGGAACTCCTGATAAATCATCTCTTTGATATAATCCTTCTGATCTTTATCTTGTTCTCTCCATTTCAACATGATAGAGTTTCCACACTGTATGGAGCAAAGTTGTGATATACGTGCACACATTGCTTTTCCAGCTGCATCCATCACTGGAGCTTGATCTCGGATATTATACAGCTTGGATTTATCATGGTCATGAGCACCCCAAGGTGTACGTGGTGTTCCATGTGGTGTACCATGTGGAGTACCTACATCTGAAGAACTTGTTCTAGGAGTAGAAGTGGGTGACACAACGTCCGTCGCACTGCCACAAAAAGAATACATTCGATTATTCCACCCAGCCACTGTCCAAACCTATTCTTCTTATGCCCTCCTCTTCAGTGAGGAGATAATAATCTCTTAATTCATCTACCATATGAAATATGATGTGACATGATCGCTCAAAAACTTTGGTGGAGCTAAGATATTAGATTACAAAAGGACTACTCTTGTCTTCCTTTATGGATTTCCGTATGCTGGACCCTTTGGACATTTTCCATAAACTTATGGATCAAATTTTCAAGAGGAAACAAGATGGTGCTACTATTGCAAAAAAATTAGTGTTGGTGCAAGTATTTTCTGGACCCTGGAGACCTTATATATATATATGCTATACTTTGGATTGATCTTGGAAGGTAGGCATTGGAGTTTTGTGAAAAACAAGGTGAAAAGGGGATGTTCATTTTATTTGTCATTCAATTGGGCCGTTTCCATTTTGTGTGCAGAAGGGAGGACGTTTCTTTTGTTTTTTGGCTACAAGGATTGTGTGGTCTATTCTTTTCAGAGGTGATTGGGGGCCTTTATCTAGGGTGGCTGCAAAAGGGAAAACTCTCTCTCTCTCTCTCTCAAGGAGGCATCTACTGTTTTTTTCTTCTGGCAAGAAGAAGGGGGGCTGTTCTCAGTTGTTTTTGGTGTGAGTAGCGGGACACGACTGTGGGGGTTCTTGTTTTTTTGTTTTGGGTTGCTCTTCATGTGTTGTTGCAAGGGGGGAAGTAGAGGCATCAGAGATTGGAAGTGAACACGCACTATATGGAAACCAGAGATCGATAAATAGGGGGAGAAAAGCCTTGTAGAAAATAGATGGTGGAGGAGGGCCCTCGAAGGAAAAACTTTCTTGCATGGTAGGCAGCAGCTGGAGGTCTGCGCGCTTGGATGTCACTTCTATTTTTGTTATGTCATAGTGAAACGGGCAGGAGAGTCCTCCGGGTGATGCGCAAGGATGAACATGGACTTCAGAGGGAAGCGAAAGATGAGAGCATGCATTGCAAAATTCAAGAGAGGATAATGTGCGAGCAGAAGGAAGAAGTTCTGAATCCATCAATTCTTGGGTGCAAGTTTTTCTTATGCTACCTTGTACAACGTAGAGATGGCCGGCATCATGTTATCATATGCAACACTTGAGTCATAGTGTTGATCCAGCTATTCAATCACAAATTGCAGGTGCACTGTGTTTTTGTTATGGTTTCTGAGATATGTTCACAAGCACATTAAAGGCATATGGATGAGCATTCTACACTCGACATAATGATTTACATTGCTCATTTTCTTGAAAGCAACTTTGTTACTTTCTATAAATGGTTTCCATATCTTACTCGGGATTTCTGCATAGTATAATGGAAGAAGTAAAGTTTGCATTAGGATTGGGTTCCGTTTTAAGAAGCGATTGGAGTTTTTCTGCCGCCTCTGACATTCTTTGTATATGTTGCCATTTATTGTGTAATGAATGTGGGTGTTAGTATCAATGAGGTGGGAGTTTTCCCTTCCTATATCCTAGTCAACATAAGTGAGAACTCCCGATGTCATGGAGAGGCTCACCCACAGTACGAAAAATGGATTCTATGATGTACAATCACCTCAGACAAAGCCTTAATATTTTTCGCAAATCTATGTCACGAGAGCATTCAACCTTGCATAAATATGTCTACTAGTTTGGTTCGTCTATTCTGTATGGCTCTCTAATCAAATAGACCTTAAAGGTCGTAAGGCCCGATGGGCAGAGACCCTTCAGGAGTTTGATTATGAGCTTAGGTATAGAAAGGGAAAGTTTAATGTAGTGGCTGATTCACTTAGCCGCATGCCTATGCTCAATGGACTAAATTTTACTCAGATCACTAGTGAGCTACTTGAGTCCCTTAGAGGGAAATGTAAGCTTGATCCTGCATATTCCGAGATTGGGGAAGCCATAGAGAATAGGGATCGTGATATATGGGTTTCCAGTGAGGATGGAGTATCGACTGGTACTCAAGAAGGATTCAAGTGGAAGAATTACAGTGTCCATGATGGATATCTGTTATTTAAAGGTATCGTATGTGTCCATAGAGATCATGAGATAAGACGGCATATTTTGTATGAGTGTCATGACACACCTAGTGTGGGACACCCAGGAGTTAACAAGACTTATGATCTTGTTAAGAGGCAGTTTTATTGGCTTGGACTTCATAAGGACGTCCTTGAGTATGTGCTTAAGTGCACCAAATGCTAGGTCAACAAAGCTGAGAGATTGAGGATTGAAGGACCACTCCACCCATTGGATATTCCCAATGGGAAGTGGGAGAGTATCTCCATGGACTTTATAGTTGGACTACGTAAGACACAGAGAGGGTAGGACTCGGTCTGGGTAATTGTGGATAGGTTAACCAAAATGGCTAGGTTTATTCCAACATGTACTATAGTGAAGACACCAGAGTTGGCTAGAACCTTTGTAGAGAACCTATACCGGTTATATGCTCTTCCTTTAGACATAGTTTCCAATCAGGATAGGAAGTTTACTAGACTCTTTTGGAGAGCGGCCTTCAAAAGATTGGACATGAAACTTAGCATGAGTACGACCGAGCATCCACAGTCGGATGGGCAAACAGAGAGGGTTAACCAAATCCTAGAGGATATACTTCGAGCATGTGTGAATGAAAGGAAAACTAATTGGGAAGAGTACTTACCTATAGTAGAGTTTGCATATAATAGTGCTAAGCACTCTTCCACTGGGCATAGTCCATTTATTATTATGTATGGGTTTCAGCCAAGAGCTCCTTATGCAGTAGGCTTGCAGAATGAGAAATTTCAAGCTGCAAAGGACTTCTTGGAAGAGATGAATGAGATGCTTAGACTTGCTAAGGATAGCATTAGGAGAGCTCAAGATAGAGCTAGAGCCTATGCTGACCCTCAAAGGAGAGATATTAACTTTGAGGTAGGAGAGTAGGTCTATCTTAGAGTTCCATCTAGATCTAAAACCATGAAGATGAGACCTTGTCCAAAACTATCTCCTAGGTATTGTGGACCTTTCCAAATACTTAAGAGAATAGGAAAGATGGCTTATCAGCTCCAACTTCTAGAGAATAGTCAAATCCATCTAGTTTTTCATGTTAGCCGACTTAAGAAAAGACTAGGGATATAGTGGGAGTGGTGTCCTATTATTCTCTATTTTTGTCAGACCTTCCAATACCATTTTTGAGGACAAAAATGGAGTTAAGGGGAAGCAAATGTAACATGGAGCATTGCTCATGGTCCTTAGTAAGAGGTGTGAACCACCTCTTAGTCTTTTAAAGTAGAGTACTCACTTGAGTGCCAAGTGGCACTCATGTGATCGACCATGAGTCATACTCATTATGGTTACTAGAGAGGGATTAAAACAAGATACCACGCGCCTGGGCGGTAGGACTGCATCCATCTCCGTGTTGCTCTGAGAGTTTGGCCAGCAGGCGACCTCGGAATTGGAGCAGAAGTTGTTTAAAATGGAGGCTATCATAGGAAGTGTACTCTAACATTGAAATAGCTTCTTCCCATAGATAATGTGGCAACTTCTTCTCATCAAGCATTGTTCTGGCTGATCCTACCAATGTCTTATTTCTCCTCTCGATGATTCCATTTAGTTGAGGAGAGTACCTAGTAGTCACTTCCCTTTTGATACCTTTATCTTGCAAGAACCCATCAAAATCTTTGGAGAAGTATTCTCCCTCTCCATCAGATCTGAGCTTCTTGAGTGATCTACCTGTATGATTCTCCACATGTGCTAGATACTTTTTGAAGCAATCAAACACTTCATTCTTACTTTTGATGAAGTATAGAATAGTCCATCTACTATGGCCATCAATAAATGAGACATTATACCTTATCTTGCCAATGAAGGTTCTTGACTTGGTCCCCATACATCTGTATGTACTAAGTCTAATAAGTTGTTCTTCAGAGGTGATTGGGGCCTTTATCTAGGGCGGAAGCAAAAGGGAAAACTCTCTCTCGCTTGGAAGGAGGCATCTACTGTTTTTTTCTTCTCCCACGAAGAAGGGGGGTTGTTCTTAGTTGTTTTTGGTGTGAGTAGCGGGACACGACTGTGGGGGTTCTTGTTTTTTTGTTTTGGGTTATTCTTCATGTGTCGTTGCAAGGGGGGAAGCACAGGCATCAGAGATTGGAAGTGAACATGCACTATAGGGAAACCAGGGATCGATAAATAGGGGGAGAAGAGCCTTGTAGAAAATAGATGGTCGAGGAGGGCCCTCGAAGGAAAAACTTTCTTGCATGGTAGGCAGTAGCTGGAGGTCTACATGCTTGGATGTCACTTCCGTTTTTGTTATGTCACAGTGAAACGGTGCAGGAGAATCCTCCTTGGGATGCCCAAGGATGAACATAGATCTTGAAAAAAAAGAAAGGAGAAAGAAATCTATATGTTTCTTTATGTGTGCTTGTGGCTACGTGCCTATGTGGGCCGATAGGTAGGTGGACCCACTTTGGCAGGGTGGTCAAAGCCACGAACCGATGTCGGTTTCGCATAGGGCTAGCTGTGTGCGCACTGCATGCTACATTGGGTTGGTAGATGGGTGGAACAAAGTCGATCCGGTGGTCGAGTCCATGAGTCGCATCTAGCTTAAGCATAGGCGGGCTTGTGTGAGTCAATATAAATAAATAAATAAATGAAAAAAAAATCCTCGCTCAAGGGGGAGAAAAAGAGAGGCGAGAGGGCAAGATGCCTGGATGGGTATGTGTATATTTTGTGGGGATATGGGCAGATACAGAATCCTCATGAAGCATGTCAAATCGACACTTAAGCTCGGCTAGGATTTTGGCTTCAACATGTCTGTGGAAGACTTGGACTTGAGGGATCCAATCGTGCTAGGTACCTTGTTTGTCTGCGAATCTTTGGGAAGTGTTTAGTTTGGCTCTTAGGTGGTGCAACGATGTGTAAAGTCCGGAATCGCATTGACGATGAGCGGTCTTATTGAGGTGACCCAAGACTAGACTTGAGAGGTCTTTGCCGTATATTCTTCAAGTTAGAGAGGCAGGTTGGTGACTAAATATAAGATCAGATTGATGAGCAAGAGAGCACAAAGTAGATGAAAAAGTAAGTGGGAATAGAAAACCATAGGTGGGAAGGAAATGGGAAATGGACGAGAGAATTTGGGTTAGAAATGGGAATAGAAACGAGGGAGTGATCGTATAGATGGAAGAGTGTTCAGAACGGAATGTGGGGATGCTTTCTGCTTGCATGAGTACATGGTGTGTGCAAAGAGCATGTCAAACATGCATGTGTGATGTGGATTCATCATGTGTTGGTTCCCCTTGTTCTGATGTATATTTGTGTTTTGATGAAAAGTGGTCTAATGCTTTTGATGAGTTTGCAGACGCGAAGGACACGACAGTTAAAGATGCAAGAAAGTATGCGAGGTCGGTAAGTAATGTGATTGATTTTGATACTAATTGATGTTGAGTGTATGATTGCAGGTACTTCATTAGGAAAAAGAATGGAACAGGTAATTAATCTATGGAAATGTTTGGATGACTTGATGTGGATTGCAGGGATGTAGGAACAATTTGGCTCCTCGGGGATGACTTCACACAAAAGTGAAGGGGAGTATGTTAGTTCATGAACTAGTTGATTTTTATGCACTAATATGCTTTTGTTGTGTAGAATACATGCTTGATCGCAGGTACCTTGAGGAGAAAGTGGGTGTTATGACGAGAAGAAGCACTAGAATGTAGTGCTAAAAAGGGATCTTCAAGGACTTCTGCCCAATGTGTTACCTTCGATTGCAACTTAAAAGCTTCTTGTAGTGTGGGAGGATTGTCTCTTGATGAAGATGCATTTGAAGAACTTAAGAGGAGCCATGGGGGGAACTCGTCAACGATGTAGGCCACAAGTATTTGTTAGCTCTTAGGGACCATGCCCTTTGCACTAAAGCAATTACTACTCCCTGTATAGCAAGCTGTAGCCAAACGATCTTTTGCATCATCTTACTTGCGAGCTACCGATGGACACACAGAGACTTTTTCATGTTCTTCCTCCCGACCATGCCGAGCGTATCCTCTACTCTCTCAAGAGTCACACACATGACTCTCTCTATCTACCCAAAAATATATAAGTGCATCCCTATTATGCCATGTGAAAAAGTCCTTTCTATGACTTTTAAAGTGATATGACACCATATAGGCTTTGGTAAGCTTGCTCAGAAAGCATCACGAGCTTTGGATCGTCGATGTGACATAACTTCACTTGCAGTGTGCAGAATCCACTCTGAAGTGACAAGAGGTTGCCCATGTGCTGGACGGATATAATTCTTCCGGTCTTTATCTTGTTCTCTCCATTTCAACATGATAGAGTGTCCAAACTCTATGGAGCAAAGCTTTCATATACCTGCACACATCACTGTTTCGACTGCATCCATCATCAGAGCTCCATCTCGGATACTATACACCTTGGAGTCATCATTGTCATGAGCACCCCAAGGTGTACGTGGTGTTCCATGTGGTGTACCACGTGGAGTACCTACATCTGAGGTACTCGTTCTAGGAGTAGAAATGGGTGACACAACATCCGTTGCACCGCCACACACACAATACATTTGATTATTCCACCCAGCCACGTCCGAACCTCTTCTTCTTATGCCCTCCTCTTCAGTGAGGAGATAATAATCTCTTAAGTCATCTACCATATGAAATATGATGTGACATGATCGCTCAAAAAATTTGGTGGAGCTAAGAGATTAGATTACAAAAGTATTGCCTTTGTCTTCCTTTATGGATTTGCATACGTTGGACCCTTTGGACATTTTTCATAAACTTATGGATCAGATTTTCAAGAGGAAACAAGATGGTGCTACTATTGCAAAACAAGTGGTGTTGGCACAAGTATTTTCTGGACCTTGGAATAAACTCATATATATGCTATAGTTTGGATTGATCTTGGAAGGTAGGCGTTGGAGTTTTGTGAAAAACAAGGTGAAAAGGGGATGTTCGTTTTATTTGTCAGACAATTGGGCCGTTTCCATTTTGTGTGCAGAAGGGAGGAAGTTTCTTTTGTTTTTTGGCTACAAGGATTGTGTGGTCTATTCTCTTCAGAGGTGATTGGGGCCTTTATCTAGGGTGGAAGCAAAAGGGAAAACTCTTTCTGTCTCTCTCTCTCGCTCGGATGGAGGCATCTACTGTTTTTTTCTTCTGCCCGGAAGAAGGGGGGCTGTTCTCAGTTGTTTTTGGTGTGAGTAGGGGGACACGACTGTGGGGGTTCTTGTGTTTTTGTTTTGGGTTGTTCTTCATGTGCTCTTGCAAGGGGGGAAGCAGAGGCGTCAGAGATTGGAAGTGAACACGCACTATAGGGAAACCAGGGATCGATAAATAGGGGGAGAAGAGCCTTGTATAAAATAGATGGTGGAGGAGGGCCCTCGAAGGAAAAACTTTCTTGCATGGTAGGCAGCAGCTGGAGGTCTGCACGCCTCGATGTCACTTCCGTTTTTGTTATGTCACAGTGAAACAGGGCAGGAGAGTCCTCCTTCTGATGTGCAAGGATGAACATGGACTTCAGAGGGAAGCGGAAGATGAGAGCATGCATTGCCAAATTCAAGAGAGGACAATGTGCGAGCAGAAAGAAAAAGTTTTGAATCGCTCAATTCTTGGGTGCAAGTTTTTCTTATGCTACCTTTTACAACATAGAGATGGCCGGCATCATGTTATCATATGCAACACTTGAGTCATAGCGTTGATCCAGCTATTCAATCGCAAATTGTAGGTGCATTGTGTTTTTGTTATTGTTTTTGAGATATGTTCACAAGCACACTAAAGGCATATGGATGAGCATTCTACACTCGACATAATGATTTACATCGCTCATTTTCTTGAAAACAACTTTGTTACTTTCTATAAATGGTTTCCATATCTTACGCGGGCTATTCATCTCCAGTAGGTCCTTCTATGATTTCTGCATAGTATAATGGAAGAAGTAAAGTTCGCATAAGGATTGGGTTCCGTTTTAAGAAGCGATTGGAGTTTTTCTGCTGCCTCTGACATTCTTTCTATATGTTTCCATTTACTATGTAATGAATATGGGTGTTAGTATGAATGAGGTGGGAGTTTTCCCTTCCTATATCCTAGTCAACATAAGGGAGAACTCCCGATGTCATGGAGAGGCTCACCCACAGAAGGAAAATGGATTCTATGAAGTACAATCACCTCAGACAAAGCCTTAATATTTTTCGCAAATCTATGTCACGAGAGCATAAATATGTCTACTAGTTTGGTTCGTCTATTCTGTATGGAACTGATTGTCAAGTATGGCCATCTTGGATGAATGCACAACTGATATGAGGACTCATGGTTAGGAAGATTTCACTTCTTAACTGATGATCGAAAGCTGTCACGTTGTCCCCATGGTGGAAGATTGGATACATAAAGAATAGTAAGAAAATATCCAGAGAATCGCAAGCGATTATCAATGATTGGGTGTGGAGGGTTCCATTACGTAAAGGAATGTGAATGATTAGCAGAAATCCCTTGTGACGTAGCATCATATGATTTTTTAAAGCATTGCGTGCCTGTTTTGCATAAGACTCATACAAAGAGAGAGAGAGAGAATGGTCCATACAAACGGTAATTTCCAATTAATGCATACAAAGGAAATGTGCCGCCAACATAACGGGACCATAAAGTTCTACATAGCCTCCAAGGTTTTGTCACGAGAGAATGCGTTTGGATTTATGCCATAAGAAATTAGAAAGTGCATTTCTATCTACGCACTAGTACCAGGTCGATTGGCATTCACAGATGTCTGGATTTAACGACGGGCCAATGGATGGGAAGTACCTGAATCCGACATGATTTATCATCCTTCTTTAGATGCTCTGAGGGTCTGCCATAGAATTAAATCAAGGCCTTGCCATTCTCTCACAAGTCCCCATGAGTTGCTTCTTGCATGGTTTAATTATGCATGTGCACACCTGTTTCCACTCTATAGAAAATGGAACGTTGGACACAAAACCTGCTAGTCCTTTTTGCGCAATCACTTTTGAGTGTACGTGTGTGAGGCTAATAAGAAAAAGTGAAGGGAAAAGGGTGAACAAGGGAGTGTGCAGGAAAAAGCGGTGATGTGAGAACATGTGTAGCTCAAAGGAAGTGACTGTCGAAAAGGTTGCAACAAATGGACCTGATAGGTATGTATGTTCTCTGTGTGTGGAGGTTGACAAGAGTGGAGTTACTTCGTCGACGGAGATGGCAAGAGCAAGTGAAAGCAAGGACACTAGATCTCCGAACTGAGACTTGGTTGAACTCATGAAGAGCCTCAAATGTCAAGTCAATTGGCTGCATGTGGAGCGGGATGGCGATAAGGTCAAGATGGAGAGAGTAGAGGGAAATCAAGAAAAATGGAAGACGTCTTAGGAAATTGGGAAAATCAAATGTGATCGGTGGAAAGTGAGAATAAAGAGTTAAAGGGGGAAAATATCAACTTAAAAAGACAAATCCAAGCACTTCAGTGTGAAAGCGGGGTTAGAAGGGGAGAGCAAATGAGAAAAGAAGTCTTGGATGTTAGAACTAGTCTGGTAATGGTAGATTGCTATGATGTCATTACCAAAGAAGAGCCCCCAAAAGACGAGGATGACCTGATGTGGAGAGTCGGATGAATGGAGTTAGAGGCAAGCAAGGCGAGGAGTTTCACTTAGATACAAATCATAATCCGTAGATACAGTGATCACGCGGGTAAGGCAGGCGAGGAGTTTCACTTAGAGTTAGAAAGGATGAGGTGTGCCCAAGCAGAGAGTGATGAGAAAATGAGAGAGTTAGAGAAGGAAAATGAGAGGTGAGTGGCAAGCTAGGTAAATGGATGAGTTAAAGAGACGATGAGAGATGAAAAAGTGTAGAGGGGGACCAAAAAGTAAGGAAAATGGAGGAAGAGTTGAAAGCGGTATTGGACAAGTTAGAGGCATTAGGAGTGGGGTTAGAAGGGATGGAGAAGTTAGCTAAGAAAGTGGATGAACTTGAATTACAAAATGAAAGTAGAAGTTGGGAGGATAGAATGATCCGAGAAGAGGTTGAGAAGCTGTCTAACCTAGTCGGGAAGAGGGAGGATGTTCCCCTTGAATCTAAAAGGAGGATGAGAGATTTGGAAGAGGAGAAGGAGAAAGTGTGGAATCGGTTCCGACGTGTTGATTGTGAGTTTTTCCAATTCCAAGGTGGTATTGAGCAAAACAAAGAAGGGATGAGGGACTTAGCAGTGAAGCTTGAGGCATTGAGGAGTGTTGTAATGAATGGTGGCCTTCCAGACCGTATCGCCTGCCTAGAGGACAATATCAACAAGCTGTCGAGTCATGTAGAATCTTTGTGAAGCAGAGGTTGGAGATGAAAGAGGAACCGACGAGACGATGGATGTCGGTAGGGATAGCTTAGGTCTGATTAGGGTTTGCTTTGTCAAGATTGCAAGTTGGAGATGTGAGGACCGATGGATCGAGTATGTTGTATGCTTAGGAACTGAACTCAGACTTGGTAGAGCTCGTGAAGAGCCTAGAATGTCAAGTCAATTGGCTTCATGTGGAGCGGGATGGTGTAGCAGGTACTTTGATACACCCTTAAAATAATGTTTTTTTTTTGTTTGTCTTTTCAAGATGCAGAAGCCAAGCACAAGGCAAGTTACCTCGATTTCGAACAAAAGGAGAAGGAGAAGAAGTGAAGAGCAAGAAAATGTTGGAAGGGGGATCCAACTCATGAAGAAGGCCAAATTTCCCATTTCACCTATTTTCCCAAGTTCCCTAATTCCCATTTCACCTCTTTTCCCAAGTTGCCTATTTTCCCATTTCACCTATTTCCCCAAGTTGTCTAAATTTCCCATTTCACCTATTTTCCAAAGTTGTTTAAATTCCCGTTTCACCTATTTTCCCATTTCACCTATTTCCCCAAGTTATCTAAATTCCTATTTCACCTATTTTCCCAAGTTTCCTAATTCCCCATTTCACCTATTTTCATAAGTCGTCTAATTCTCCCAGTTCACCAAATCTCTAAGTTGTCTAATTTTCCTAAGTTGACCAATTAGTCGATTTTTTTAGTCAAATTTTACAAGTTAGTCGACTTACTCAAAAGTTCACCAATTTTATGAAGTTAGTCTACTTACTTCAAAAGTAGTCTAATTTTTAAGAAAAGGGTGTACTTTTGATTTAGTCTAGTTTTTCACTTGAAAAAAGCAACTAAATTTTCTAGATCTCCATATAATCTAAATTTTCAGCCACTTGCACGCGGAGAACTCATGTATGGTGGATGGCGCCGAATACCAGAATTTGGAAGATAGTGACGGCGCACGAAAAGTGGACCAAGAAGGAAGCTTCGAGAGTACCAAAATTGTCAAAAGTGTCACAGAGCTTGCCAAAGAAGAAACTAATTTTGTCCCCTTTTGCTATCCTTCACTTTCAGAAAAACTATATAAGTAGACCTCTTCATCAACAAAAGGGGGGAGAGACAAGCTCAAAGAGAGAGACTCGAGGAAGGAATGCACTCCTACATCTTTTCCTTCTCTTTATGTGTGTAGAGCTCTTAGCTTACCACTAGTGCTCCACTTGGTAGAGTTCCACTTGGTAGAGTTGGAATCAGCTAGCTTGGCACTCTAAGTGAGGAGTGGGCAAGCAGTGATTGGTCAATCCTCTCTTGAGCAGCTAGTTGGAAGACTAGATGTTGAGCATGTATGTTTAGGGAACCGAAGTCCAGCACTTAGAATGAAGGTGTATGCTTATGTCTCCTACCGATTGCCCAAAGTTTGTATAATCCTCTTTTGAGCTGTTTGTACTCATAATTTCAGCTTCTTTCTCTTATTTCCAGCCATAAGGAAGGATCCCTTAATCCCATAAAGACTCCCATAAAGAGTTATCAATGCAAAAGATTACACTACATCCCTCCTAGAGCTCCACCACTTCCATTTCCATTTCCTGACCCATCATCATCGCAAGGCATCTTGGATCGGCACTCAACGCCTCCTTCGACGGACATGGAAGACAACCAAAGGCCACAAGTGGCAATGATGGGGAATGATTTGACTAACTTGCTCTCTCGGATCACCATCAAGTTTCCTTCCTTCAAGGCAGCCCCTCATGAGGATGTGGATGATCATGTCAGGAGGTTTCTTTCCCTATGTAAGAGTAGGGGTTTACATCAGCGAGAAGATGCCTTCCTTGCCTTGTTTCCGGCCACTCTTGAAGGGCTCACGGATTGATGGTACAATCAACATGATGAAGCACACTTCACCACCTGGGATGCCCTCAAAACCGCCTTCACAACAACGTTTACCCCAGGTAACTCCACAGAACGCATTCTCGATCAATTGGAAATCTTAAACTACAAAAAGGAGAGGCATTCTCTGAATTAATGACCGGAGTGAAGTCGTTAGTTTCTCGTCTTCCTCACAATCCTGGGGATTTTCTAGTCAAGAAATGGGTAGAGAAGGCTCTACCAAAAACTAGCTTAGAGAGTTGCTACAAGTTGATGCATCATTGGAGGAATTCGAAGCTGTAGCCTCAAGGATCGAAGCAGCAAGAGTCCAGTTCAAAGAACATGAAGGTACGGATGAATTCACAAGTGATCCTCTTGCACAAGTAAGAAGAGAGTTAGAAGCCTTGAAGTTATAAAAGACCTTGCAAGAGGAAAAAGTTGCTTGGCAAGGAAGGGATTAAGCGCTAGCTCTACTACGACAAGAATTGGAGGAGCTTAGAATGCAAAAAGAGGTAAAAACATCGATTAATTGCACCTTATGTAGAAATCAGGACATTCTTCTCAAGATTGTCCGGAGAGGTTGGTGTGTCAATTTTGTGGAAAACCAGGCCATGAAGCAAGGGATTGCTATTTCCTCAAGGGGATGCAAGCGAATTGGGCATCACTAAGTGTATCTGTACATCAGCCTCTATTACCAACTCCAAGATTTCAAGTCGAAAGCATGTATACCACTCCTCAAGTAAACTCCTCTAATGAAAGAAAACCTCCATTTAGAAGACCAGCTCGTCCTATCATGTGCTACGGATGTGGCAAATATGGGCATTTTCAAGGAGAATGCTCCCTCCCAGAAGGGTCTCCACCTTGCAAGTTTTTCCCGGATACAATGGATCATTATTCGAAGGATTTTCTGAAGCAAAAGGCTTCTACAAGCGGATCAGCTCCATCCTACCAAGTCAATGTTATCTCTATCAATAAGGGAAAGAAACCAACAATTCATTCAAGTAAGAGAGAAGAGAGCAACACTCTTAATTATCCAGGTATCCAATTTTCTCCTATACACTCACAGTGGCACTTATCTGAGAAAGAGGACTCGAATGTGTGTGATGCCCCTAGGCAATTTGGACGAATTCTTTCACCTAAAGAAGTTGACCCATTTTTTAAAAATGGTCAAGTTCAGCAAGTCAACTTAAAAGAGGAGCAAGTGACTAAAAAATTTGACCAATTTTGTAAAAATGACCACGTTCATAAAGTAGACTAATTTTTGGAAAATGGTCAACTTGAAGTTGCCCAAACTTTTAAAAATAGTCTACTTAAAAAAGATCAAATTTTTTAAGTCGAATTATTTTCCCACGATGACTCAATTCAGGAAAATAGACTATTTTTTGAAATCAACTCTTTTGCCCAGATTCATGCCACTCCACTAAGTGATCTTGGTCAACTTCATGGAGATGTTTCCCTGCATAATCATGGACCAGAAAAAGAAACCCCAAGCTATGCTCCAGAGTTAGAACTTGATTCACAACAGAGAGAAGAAGGAAATCAAGAACTCAATGCACGCCTATCCTTCAGCCCGAGTCCAGAAGCTAGAGTGGTGGTGTTCCAAGAAATTGATCAAGAACAAGGGGTGCAAACTAGAGCTGAGAAAAAGAAAGCAGAAGCAAGGGTCCTCCAAGAAAAAGACTCAAGTACGAAAAATTCTGAAGTTTTGCAAGAAATAGACAAAGTTTTTGAATAAACGATGAGAGAACTCCATTCATGTAACAAGCCTTCTCTACCTTTGCCAATACCATCCATCATCAAGATGGAGGAAATATTAAAGAACACCTTCCAGCAGGTATCATTGTATGATCTATTAAGAATGGATGAAAGATTTAGAAGTGAAGTTATAGGGATCATAGAGACATTGTCTCCTCCGACAATGCTCGCAACAAGTGGTGGGCACACTCCAACGAACCTGATGAAAGCTTCAATTTTCGAGAACTTCACAAAGGTATCAACCAACTCTCTAACCGACTTCAGGAGTCCATGTCTATCAGTCACTATATATGGAATAACTATAAATGGAGTAACAATCGATGGAGGTTCAAGCATAAATCTCATGCCAGATTTTACCCTCAAATCACTTGGACTCCAACTTTCAGGTGAAGCAAAGTTCACAATAACCTTGGCTGACCAGAGTCGACTTAAACCTCTTGGTATTGTGGAAAAGGTACCAGTAGAGATGGAGGGGATGACATTCTTTTTAGATTTTGTGGTGTTAAATCTACCGCAGGTCAATGGAGGCTTTCTTGTACCCCTACCATGAATCAGAATGAGATATTGAATCACTACTATCGGAACTGTGTACATACCATGTCCCCTCTTTCTGATCTATTAGACTTACTATAGTTCCCATCAATAAAAACCATCATCTCTATCCACTAGCATAAGTCTTTTTTTTTACATTGAGTTGGGGTCAATTTTTTTTGAAAAAGGTCGATCTTTTAGTGAATAGGTCAATTGATTTGTGGAAAGGTCCACTTTTTTCCAAAAATGAAAAAAAAACGTCGTTTTTTTTTATAGGTCAAATTTTTTCTTTTTTCCCAAAGAAAAGTCGTTTTTTTTTTTAGTTATTGGGTCGATTTCTTTAAAAACAAAAAAGGTCGATTTTTTTTTTTTAAGGAGTCCAATTTTTTTAGTGTTTAAGTCCATTTGTTTTTTGGTCATGATATGTAAGAAAAGTCGATTTCTTCCCAGATCAATTTTTTAGGGGTCGATAATTTTTTAAGTCAAGCGCATGTTTTTTAAGTTGATTGATGTGCATAGTCGATTTTTTTTCCTAGTTCATAAGTCGATTGCATAGTCGATTTTTTTTCCATGTGAGAGTCGCCTTGCATTTTTCCTCGCTCCATCGTTGCTCCTCAACCATCGCCTTATGTGTTGATCTGCTCATAATCGTCTGCTCACTGCTGATCCAGTCCAATCGCTGCTGATCCAAGCTTTTAAGATTTCTTTCAATTGATCAGATGAATTTTGCCTGCTAAAAATTGACTTTAGGCAACAGGAGTTCGTTGGTGTGTCCGGTTCAGCCCAGTCATCAAGTGAAGGAGAAGATTCACTCACATTGATCGCCCACGATGCTCTTCCACCAGCATCATTGGAAGAGATCTTCACAGCAAATGACTTGCATACTATGCACCTCACAGAGATTGCCAAAGTACTACTTACCAAAAATATTGCAAAAGACGAGGTGATTGACTTCTTGGAGTCCTTTCCTCACTTTACTGTAGGAAATCTTACCAAGAAGATGGTAAACAAAGTTGTGGGGATGAAAGAGTCAGAACGACTCATGCTAGGGAGATCATACTCAGGAGTCGACGCAAGTAAGGTATGTGAGGAATGTGTGAAGCTGTTCACTGCCCACGACCTCTCAAAAAGGTACTATCATATCTTATGTGCATGCCATATTTTATCCTCTTAAGAAGGGTCAAATCCAAGTTTCCATTCAACAATATGGCTGCTTGCGACGTGCTTTTATGTCTTGCATGGGTGCCTTCATATCCCTTCCATCATCTAATATGGGCGTCCATCATGGAAAAAAGGAAAAGGCATGCGGTATAGGTACAAAAAGACGTGAAGAAATTTCATGTATACTCTTCTATAATACTCTTGTGGCTAAAGAATTTACCATCGAGGTTTACGAAAATACCGAAGAATGTGGGTCAACCAGCTTCCATGAAGCGCAATACATCCACTCCTGTAAGAAAGAGGCTCTCGGTAAAACGAGCACGAGTAAAAGGCGACGCATTAGAAGACATTCGAGCCCTTCCAATTCGTGATCAAGGTTATGCTACAACAAAAGGTACTCATCCCCCTTCATCTTCACGTACATATGCATGGAAAAAGGCTCCCAATCCTCAGGTTGACACTCACCATAGTGCTTCATATAATCCATCCACAACACCATCATCTCTCCTATTATTTCCACTCCACATGCATCATCTCCTATCCAAATTCCTTCACCACGTATCTCACCTTCGATTCAACCTCATCATACACCTATCCATGTCCCACCTATCCCCAGAGCTCCCATACCTCCTCCTATGCCATCACCAAGTTCACCTGCCCCACCATCTTAGTTACCCCTTCAAGTTCACATATGCACTCCACCTCCACCCAACCCATGCATTCTAGCACACCTCCACTCACACCTTATTCTTCCACTTATGCACTCCCCACATTAGAAAGCATCCATATAGCAAATCTTCATGCAAGAAACACGTTAGAATCTCTCTCACTACTCCATGACTATCACAAAGGGATCTCCTCATTTGTGGGGGACACAAACCAACAAATACTTCAGCTTCACCGACGGATTGCAGACTTAGAAGACCGCAACAAGCAACTAGAGCAGAACAACCAGGAACTCAAAAAGGTGAACGAGAAGTTACGAAAGGAAGCAACGTTCTATAAAGACATACACGACAAGGCAAAAACTCTCTTTATGGCAGCGCAAAAGACACCCTAGTTAAGAATGGCGGTGGATAACATTAGATGTTTCTTTTTACTTTGTATCTTCCATCTTTTGTCTAGTTACTTCCTTTTGTAAGAAGCATGTATTGCATTTTACTTGCAGATGTCTCATTTTTTTTCCATATTATCTCTCACTTACATTATTTCAAAAAAAAGGAAGAAGAAGAAGAAGATGAAAAAAAACGAAAGAAAGAAAGAGAGGAAAAAAAAAGAGAAAAAAGTATTATTTCTCTCAGAGGACGCAGAATGTCTAAGTGGTGGGCAACCTGTAGTGGGGTACTTTGATACACCCTTAAAATAATGTATCTTTTTTGTTTTGCTTTTCAAGATGCAAAAGCCAAGCACAAGGCAAGTTACCTCGATTTCGAACAAAAGGAGAAGGAGAAGAAGCGAAGAGCAAAAAAATGGTGTAAGGGGGATCCAACTCATGAAGAAGGCCAAATTTCCCATTTCACCTATTTTCCCAAGTTCCCTAATTCTCATTTCACCTCTTTTCCCAAGTTGCCTATTTTCCCATTTCGCCTATTTCCCCAAGTTGTCTAAATTCCCATTTCACCTATTTTCCCAAGTTGCTTAATTCGCCATTTCACCTATTTTGATAAGTCGTCCAGTTCATCAAATCTCTAAGTTGTCTGATTTTCCTAAGTTGACCAATTAGTCAATTTTTTTAGTCAAATTTTACATGTTAGTCGACTTACTCAAAAGTTCACCAATTTTATGAAGTTAGTCTACTTACTTCAAAAGTAGTTTAATTTTTAAAAAAAGGGTGTACTTTTGATTTAGTCTACTTTTTCACTTGAAAAAAGCGACTAAATTTTCCTGATCTCCATATAGTCTAAATTTTCAGCCACTTGCACGCGGAGAACTCATGTATGGTGGACGATGCCGAATACCACAATTTGGAAGATAGTGACGGTGCAAGAAAAGTGGACCAAGAAGGAAGCTTCCAGAGTACCAAAATTATCAAAAGTGTGAGAGAGCCTCTCAAAGAAGAAACTAAGTTTGTCCCCTTTTGCTATCCTTCACTTTCAGAAAAACTATATAAGTAGACCTCTTCATCAACAAAAGGGGGGAGAGACAAGCTTAGAGACAGAGACTCGAGGAAGGAATGCACTCATGCAGCTTTGCCTTCTCTTTGTGTGTGTAGAGATCTTAGCTTACCACTAGTGCTCCACTTGGTAGAGTTGGAATCAGCTAGCTTGGCACTCTGAGTGAGTAGTGGGCAAGCAGTGATTGACCAATCCTCTCTTGAGGAGCTAGTTGGAAGACTAGATATTGAGCATGTATGTTTAGGGAACCAAAGTCTAGCACCTAGAATGAAGGTGCATGCTTATGTCTCCTACCGATTGCCCAAAGTTTGTATAATCCTCTTTGAGCTATTTGTACTCATAATTTCAGCTTCTTTCTCTTATTTCACTGTGTCATTGTATATTCTATTTTTCTTCCCCATTGAGTCTTCAATTTGCAACCCACATTGCATATTGCACTTAAGAGGACACACCACATCGAGCATATAGATCAAGAGATTGATTTACAAATGGCCATAATGTCAAGATGGAGAGAGTAGAGGGAATTCAAGTGAAAATGGCAGAGGTCTTAGGAAATTGGGAAAAGCAAATGTGATGGGTGGAAAGTGAGAATAAAGAGTTAAAGGGGGAAAATATCAACTTAAAAAGACAAATCGAAGAACTTCAGTGTGAAAGTGGGGTTAGAAGGGGAGAGGAAATGAGAAAATAAGTCTTGGATATTAGAAGTGGTTTGGTAATGGTAGATTGCTATGATGTCATGACCGAAGAAGAGCCCTCAAGAGACGAGGATGACCTGATGAGGAGAGTCGAATGAATGGAGCATGAAATCGAGAAGGTACAAAGCATAATCCGTAGATACGGTGATCACGCGGGTAAGGTAGGTGAGGAGTTTCACCTAGAGTTAGAAAGGATGAGGTGTGCCCAAGCAGAGAGTGATATGAAAATGAAACAATTAGAGAAGGAAAATGAGAGGTGAGTGGTAAGCTAGGTAAATGGATGAGTTAAAGAGACGATGAGAGACGAAAAAGTGTAGAGGGGGACCAAAAAGTAGGGAAAATGTAGGAAGAGTTGAAAGCGGTATTGGACAAGTTAGAGGCATTAGGAGTGGGGTTAGAAGGGATGGAGAAGTTGGCTAAGAAAGTGGATGAACTTGAATTACAAAATGAAAGTAGAAGTTGGGAGGATAGAATGATCCGAGAAGAGGTTGAGAAGTTGTCTGACCTAGTGGGGAAGAGGGAGGATGTTTCCCTTGAATCTGAAAGGAGGACGAGAGATTTGGAAGAGGAGAAGGAGAAAGTGTGGAATCGGTTTCGACGTGTTGATTGTGAGTTTTTCCAATTCCAAGGTGATATTGAGCAAAATAAAGAAGGGATGAGGGACTTAGTGGTGAAGCTTGAGGTATTGAGGAGTGTAGTAATGAATGGTGGCCTTCCCGATCGTATCGCCTGCCTAGAGGACAAAATCAACAAGCTTTCTAGTCATGTGGAATCTTTGTGAAGCAGAGGTTGGAGGTGAAAGAGGAATCAACGAGACGATGGATGTCGGCAGGGATAGCTTAGGTCTGATTAGGGTTTGCTTTATCAAGATTGCAAGTTGGAGATGTGAGGACCGATGGATCGAGTATGTTGTATGCTTAGGAATTAAAGTGACACTTTTTGAGCTTTCAGGTCGATGAGCTGGTTAGTATGTACGGGTTTTGAGAGGAAGAGTTGACCATGGCATTACTGGTCGGATTTTGGCTTGCGTAGTGGCAGAGAGGAGATGTGTCTTATCGGGATGTCCACGGGGGGATATATGTATGTGCGTCATGATTGGGATGGTTGGGAAAAAAGCACTTTCTTTTGTCTCTTAATTCTCGAGATCTTGAAAAAAAGAAAAGAGAAAGAAATCTATATGTTTGTGTATGTGTGCATGTGGCTACGCGCCTATGTGGGCCGATAGGTGGGTGGACCCACTTTGGCCGGGTGATCAAAGCCACGAACCGATGTCGGTTTCGCATAGGGCTAGTCATGTGTGAGCCCCACGCTACATTGGGTTGGTAGATGGGTGGAACAAAGTCGATCCGGTGGTCGAGTCCACGAGTCGAATCCAACTTTAGCATAGGCCGGCTTATGTGAGTAAATATAAACAAATAAATAAATGGAAAAATAGAAAAAAATTCCTCGCTCAAGGGGGGACATAAGAGAGATGAGAGGGCAAGATGCCTGGATGGGTATCTGTATGTGTTGTGAGGATATAGGCAGATGTGGACTCCTGATGAAGCATGTCAAATCGACACTTAAGCTCGGCTAGGATTTTGGCTTCAACATGTCTGTGGAAGACTTGGACTTCAGGGATCCAATTGTGCTAGGTACCTTGTTTGTCTGTGAATCTTCAAGAAGTATTTAGTTTGGCTCTTAGGTGGTGCAACGACTTGTGAAGTCCGGAATCACATTGACGATGCGATCTTATTGAGGTGACCCGATGCTAGACTTGAGAGGTCTTTGCCGTATATTCTTCAAGTTAGAGAGGTGGGTTGGTGACCAAGCATAAGATCTGATTCATGAGCAAGAGAGCACAAAGTAGATGAAAAGATAAGTGGGAACAGAAAACCCTAGGTGGGAAGGAAATGGGAAATGGACGAGAGAATTTGGTTTAGAAATGGGAAGAGAAACGATGGAGTGATCGTATAGACGCAAGAGTGTTGAAAAAAGAATGTGGGGATGCTTTCTGCTTGCATGAGTACATGGTGTGTGCGAAGAGGATGTGAAACATGCATGTGTGATGTGGATTCATGATGTCTTGGTTCCCGTTGTTCTGATGTATATTTGTGTTTTGATGAAAAGTGGTCTAATGCTTTTGATGGGTTTGCAGACGCGAAGGACACGACAGTTAAAGATGCAAGAAAGTATGTGAGGTCGGTAAGTAATGTGATTGATTTTGATACTAATTGACGTTGAGTGTATGATTGCAGGTACTTCATTAGAGAAAGGATGGAACAAGTAATTAATCTATGGAAATGTTTGGATGACTTGATGTGGATTGCAGGGATGTAGGAACAATTTGGCTCGTCGGGAATGACTTCACACATAAGTGAAGGGGAGTATGTTAGCTCATGAACTGGTTGATTTTTATGCACTAATATGCTTTTGTTGTGTAGAATACATGCTTGATTGCAGGTACCTTGAGGAGAAAGTGGGTGTTATGACGAGAAGAAGCACTAGAATGTAGTGCTAAAAGGGAGCTTCAAGGACTTCTGCCCAATGTGCTACCTTCGATTGCAGCTTAAAAGCTTGTTCGAGTATGGGAGGAGTGTCTCTTGATGAAGATGCATTTGAAGAACTTAAGAGGAGCCATGGGGGAACTTGTCAATGATGTAGGCCACAAGTACTTATTAGCTCTTAGGGACCATGCCCTTTGCACTAAAGCAATTACTGCTCCCTGTATAGCAGGGTGTAGCCAAACGATCTTTTGCATCATCTTACTTGTGAGCTACGGACGGACACACACAGACTTTTTCATGTTCTTCCTCCCGACCACACCGAGCGTTGTCGGGATGAAATCCCGCAGGGAGTGTGCATTAGTTTTTTTTTCAAAGTTCATTATTTTCTGAGTTTTGTGTGATGGTTTGGCTAAAGAGGGGTATATTTCATGCATATTTTGGCTGAATTAATTGATTGTGTGATGCGAAAATAAGCTTGAGATGTGTGTTAGACCCGTGTATATAAATAACTGATATTAGATCCATAAAAACCTAGGTTTGACCCTTCAAAACCCCTGAAAACTTGAGTTTACCCCTTGAAAACCGGACTTGAACCCTTGGAAACCCTTGGAGTTTAAGTCGAATTTGTAAATAAACTCATGAATTGGCAAGTTTAAGATAATTGTGAGCAAACGCTAAATTTTCCCGGCCAAAAACCCTAGGTCGGACCCTTGGAAATAGCGGTTTTTGTAGGCCAAACCCTAAAAACCCATTAAAATGTAAATACCCAGTGTGAAACCGAAACCTTAGTTTAGGGGAAAAATTAAAATACCGCCGAAAATAGAAAGTTAATTGAGGAGGTGGGAACGTTCTGGAAGCGAGTCCAAGGGGGGGCCTATAAATAAGTGCTAATTCATATGTTTATTCCCTACCCCGTGGATCTTGCTCGTGGATTGTCTCCTCCAGGTATGCTCCTTACCTCCTCTTATTCATTATTTCTTCTTCATGTTCATTAGCCTGCATGAGAGAGCGAGGAACGTAGTAGCTCACATGGCTGAGATGAGAGAGAAACCCATAGATTGTGTAGTGCCAGTGGTGTGAAGAGATTGGTAGATCGATGTCACTAACAAGAGACACAACACCGCTCATGGAGAGAGATAAGCAGAGAGACGACGATTGTTCTGTGTGTCCGAGAGAGAGAGTCAGAGAGAAAAGTTTGGGGGCGACACATATACGCACTAGTTGACTATGTCTTGCTACTAACTTACTACGTGGCACAGAAGAGGTAGGCGGGAGGCTCCCGTTGTTACCGACATGCATGATAGAGAGATTTGTGGCCTGGGCAGCGTCTGTCTGCGCACGCTTTAGAGGGAAGCATGAAAGGCGGCTGTGGAATCCACCGACAGAGAGAGAACGTGGAGGAGAGAGAGAGAGAAGGATTCTCTCTCCCCCTCCCACGGCGGCACCCGCGCCACTGGAGGAGAGAGAGAGAGAGAAGGATTCTCTCTCCCCCTCCCACGGCGGCACCCGCGCCGCTGGAGAGAGAGAGAGAGAGAAGGATTCTCTCTCCCCCTCCCACGGCGGCACCCGCGCCGCTGGAGAGAGAGAGAGAGAGAGAGAGAGAGAGAGAGAGAGAGAGAGAGAGAGTGGAGGAGAGAGAGAGAGAGAGAGAGAGAGAGAGAGAGAGAGAGAAAGAGAGAGAGAGACGGCAGAGAGAGAAGATGGCGCCTACAGGGGACAGCTAAAAACACGGAGAGAGAAAGATAGACACAAATTGAGAGAGGCAGATACGTCACAGACGATATCGGAAGAGAGAAAGGATGGTACGTGCACTTCAGACACACACAGACAGATAGAGGCATAATCTTCAAAGAGAGAGAGAAAGAAAATGGATTGTGGCACCCTTTAATGTTGAAGAGTCTATTCTGCAAGTGCAAAGAATATTCGACTTTATGAAAATTTTCTTTCATCTGATTTTGATGGAAGCTATTGACTGAGTCGTTATTTAGGGCTTAGGCTTTGTAAAGGTGTTAATGACTTAAATGATTTACCATTGAATGCTTTAATCCAATTGTAAGAATCATGAATTAAGTTGCATCTGATGATGAGAATGTGCATTGTCATGTGATTCTATACATTGTTGAACATTTCTATGAATGCACATACTTTATTTTGTGTGATTGTTTTGATACATGCAAACCTCTAAGGATAGATACAAATTATTTCTTGAAAATGGAGATTTATATCACAAGTTCTAAAAGTACTAACATGATTCCACCCTACCCCGTGGATCTTGCTCGTGGATTGTCTCCTCCAGGTTTCTGATTATATGAAGTGAAGAGAAAGTGATTGAAGATTGAAGTTAAAGAGTACCCGACCCCGTGGATCTTGCTCGTGGATTGTCTCCTCCAGGTTTCTGATTATATGAAGTGAAGCGAAAGCATTGAAGACTGAAGATAAAGAGTACCCTACCCCGTGGATTGGTCTTACGGAACGTCTCCTCCAGGTTTCTGATTATATGAAGTGAAGCGAAAGCATTGAAGACTGAAGATAAAGAGTACCCTACCCCGTGGATCTTGCTCGTGGATTGTCACCTCCAGGTTTCTGATTATATGAAGTGAAGCGAAAGCATTGAAGACTAAAGATAAAGAGTACCCTACCCCGTGGATCTTGCTCGTGGATTGTCTCCTCCAGGTTATTGCGGTTTCTGATTATCTGAAGTATAGAGAAGGGAGGCTATTGCTGAGGGTACCTGAAATAAAGAGCGGATCGTAAATACCTGAAGAAAAGCTTGAACTGCGAAGACAGAAGTGGAATCCTGTGGGCGATTTCTCGCACTATAGCGAGGGATCTATTTTATATACTGGCCGGCCCGCACTGTAGCGGCGGCTTTCATATTGTATCATCGCACCGCACTGTAGCGGTCATATTGTACCGTCGGCCCGCACTGTAGCGGCCTCTTTGTATCACTCATTTTATTGGAGTACTTCAGTTTCATTTTTCCGTGGTATCGTTGGGCTTCATCTGCATTCCGTGTATCACTGCGGTATCCGATCGTTTCTTCCCGACGCCCACGTCTCGACACTTCCGAGGGGAGAGGGACCCTACGAGGATCGCGCACGCTCCGGAGAGCACAAGCGAGGTGCCCAACGTGCAGACGCCGCTCGCAGGACAGCGGGAACGGCCCACAGAGCGGGGCCTGATCCAACCCCAGGCACCGGCTTCCCGCCACGACCTCCTTCTTCCCGACACCTGAACCCGACGTGAAGCGAGGTGGTTGCCCGGTGATCCTCAACGCATCACCCACTCCTTGAGAAGAAGACAGGAAGCTCGGCATCGGACAGAGACCCCAGGTACTAGCATTTTAAGTTATTTGAATTATTTGCATTGATTCCACGCACTTTAAAAAGAAAGACTGTTTTACTGCTTGACCTTGATCATCCACTTTTTGCATAAGTTTTGATCATACGAGTGTGCACTTTTCCATTGAGGCATAGATTAAGAATCTACTTCTCAGCTTAGATCGTAAGAAGAGGAAAACGAGAATGAATAAAATGATTGAGGAACAGTTTAGGAGATATGAAGAGCAAATTAAAGAAATAGAGATTAGCACAAATGAATCCATAAAATCAAAATTTGGTATTGTTATGACCCTAATGCAAACTATAAATGCAATATCAGATACTATCCAACTAATGGGCATAAGTATTAAAGACCTAAAAAATGAAATGGATTTTGAGATTTCTGAATTGAAAAATAAGGTTGAATTGTTGACTAACCAAGTTAAGAATCTACAAGCACTGAAATGCGACAATGAACATGAGGTAAATGTCCAAGGCATATCTGCACAGAAAGAGTCAGTAGGCCTTAGAAAACCCATGCCTAGAGTGACACCTAGGAAATCAAGTTGGGATGAGAAGAGACCTATTCGTTGCTTTTGGTGCGATCAATTTGGGCATATGTTTTGGGATTGTCTGGCATATGAAAGTGCATGTAGACAAAGACTAGTAAGTGAACATGAAAATAAAATTTGTAGATATCAAGAGGAGATACCTTTGCATCTGAATGTAGGAAAAGGTGGGATGAAGAAATATTTTGAGGAGACTAAAACGAGATCGATTTCAATTCAAAGAGTGTGGAAGCCAAAAAGACTTGAGAATAGTAAATCTGATGAACAAAAGATCCTACTATCTACTGAGAGTCAAGAGAAATCTATTGAAGAAATCAAAGGTAGACAAATAAAGGTCGAGAAGCAAAAAATTAAACAGATATTAAAGGAGCAAATAGAAATAGATCATAAAGGAGAGTCTGATAGAGAAATGCAAGAGAAATTAAAGAAAGACCAGGATGTATATGTAACATTTGATCCAAAAATTTTAGCCAATGAGAATCTATTTGATCAAGAGAAGGTTGCAAAATTACAGTCTCAATTAAACTTTGACAAACAAATTGAACATGAAAAGAGTGAAGAAGAGATTGAAGAAGATAAAAAATGTGATAAACGAGTTAACAAAGCAGGAAAACAGTTGGTTGATGATATTATTGCGCAAATCGAGGAGAATGTAAAAAGCGACTGCAAAGTCTTCTAAGTCTTTGAAAAAGAACAAGAAAAGTAGAAATCTAACTTTCCAAGATATATTTGCCAACCTTGAATGATGATAGAAGAAGAATCATAATAAAAACGCATGAGAATGATAAAGAGCTATTGAATGTTGATTAATGATGATGATGATGATTGACCATGATTGATAAGTGATTCATAACAATTGATGTTGATGATGATTGATGATTAATGAATGAGGATGATTGATCATTCATGATGATAAATGATTGATGAATTATTGGTGATTGATGATTGATGATGGATGATGATGAAAGATAATGATTGATGTTAAAGATGATTGATGATGATGGTTTATGATGATGATGATGATTATGATGATTATGATGATGATGATGATGATACTGATGACACTAGAGGGAACTGATGACACTGAGGCTGATATTGATGAAGAATGATAGATCATGAAGATGAAGAAAAGTTAGATCAATCAATACTGGAGGGAACTGATGACACTGAGGTTGATGCTGATGAAGAATGATAGACCATGAAGATAAAGAAAAGCTGGATCAAAATGAAGAAAAATGACCAGGTGAAACGTTTCTGATTTGAGATTTGTTTTCTTTCTGATAGAACATATGCATTGCATTGATTTGTGTGATAAAGATATGTATGAGTTTATGAAAATCATGTAGAATGAAGATACCAAATATCTATTATGGGTTTGCACGAAGCATGAGCGACTACGAGTTATATGAATAGAATCAGTTAGTGGACTAGAGGCTTTTGGGAGTGAAAGCTTGGGGATGTGATGGCATGCTTAGACCGAGTGCATGTATATGCTGATTGATTTGAACACTTAGTGAGTGGGAAACTTTTGATCCTAGTATTTATTTCTTGCGAGATCTTACCTCCATATGGATCATGATTTATAAAGAAACATTCATACTCATGCCAGCCTATATGTGCGTGTATGTTGTTGGTGCGCTACGATGGGCTAGTAGGCGGGTGGAACCACCTTGCTCGGGCGATCAAGGCCACGAGCCGTAGCTAGTTTCGTCGTAGGCCTGACCTATCTGTTGTCATGCGCCTGTATGGGTCGGTAGGCGGGTGGAGTCACTCTAATCGGGTGGTCAGAGCCACGAGCTGACGTCGATTTCATGCAGGTCTGACGTTGTGTATGTCATGCGCTATGTCGGGTCGGCAGACAGGTGGAATAAACTTGGCCGAGTGGACAAGTCCATGAGTCGCACCCGATTTCGACATAGGCCGATTTGTGAAAAATAAAAGATAAAAAGAAATGCTGAGCTGAGATGAAGAGGAAAAGAAAAAGAAAAAGAGAAATGAAAAAGAAAAAGAAAAAGAAAGAAAGATCTAATGGAGAGTTGGACAAGTAGGAGATAAATAGTAGGAACCAAGGTATATTCTACAAACCGAGTTAGTAGAAACATATGTATATGCTAGTACTCAGAATGAGTAGTTGGATCTGAACCAGTTGAACAAACAAAAGATCTAGAAAGCCGACGATTTATTCATGCGATTACTTGTCAGATTGCAGACGCAGAAACATAATATGATGTTTGTGAAGCTTGAATCTACCTAATTTTCTAAAATTCATACCAATCTTTATAAAGATTGCATGACTACATGAGATCATGATTTAAGAAAGGCATAAAAAGTGTAAAGAGATTTTAAAAGAACCCTTATACTCTTCTGTTGGATCTTGCAGGTTGGCCCATCGGGACGATGTGCAGGTTTAGCGGGGGCGAATGTCGGGATGAAATCCCGCAGGGAGTGTGCATTAGTTTTTTTTTCAAAGTTCATTATTTTCTGAGTTTTGTGTGATGGTTTGGCTAAAGAGGGGTATATTTCATGCATATTTTGGCCGAATTAATTGATTGTGTGATGCGGAAATAAGCTTGAGATGTGTGTTAGACCCGTGTATATAAATAACTGATATTAGATCCATAAAAACCTAGGTTTGACCCTTCAAAACCCTTGAAAACTCGAGTTTACCCCTTGAAAACCGGACTTGAACCCTTGGAAACCCTTGGAGTTTAAGTCGAATTTGTAAATAAACTCATGAATTGGCAAGTTTAAGATAATTGTGAGCAAACGCTAAATTTTCCCAGCCAAAAACCTTAGGTCGGACCCCTGGAAATAGCGGTTTTTGTAGGCCAAACCCTAAAAACCCATTAAAATGTAAATACCCAGTGTGAAATCGAAACCTTAGTTTAGGGGAAAAATTAAAATACCACCGAAAATAGAAAGTTAATTGAGGAGGTGGGAACGTTCTAGAAGCGAGTCCAAGGGGGGCCTATAAATAAGTGCTAATTCATTTGTTTATTCCCTACCCCGTGGATCTTGCTCGTGGATTGTCTCCTCCAGGTATGCTCCTTACCTCCTCTTATTCATTATTTCTTCTTCATGCTCATTAGCCTGCATGAGAGAGCGAGGAACGTAGTAGCTCACATGGCTGAGATGAGAGAGAAACCCATAGATTGTGTAGTGCCAGTGGTGTGAAGAGATTGGTAGATCGATGTCACTAACAAGAGACACAACACCGCTCATGGAGAGAGATAAGCAGAGAGACGACGATTGTTCTGTGTGTCCGAGAGAGAGAGTCAGAGAGAAAAGTTTGGGGGCGACACATATACACACTGGTTGACTATGTCTTGCTGCTAACTTACTACGTGGCACAGAAGAGGTAGGCGGGAGGCTCCCGTTGTTACCGACATGCATGACTAGAGAGATTTGTGGCCTGGGCAGCGTCTGTCTGCACACGCTTTAGAGGGAAGCATGAAAGGCGGCTGTGGAATCCACCGACAGAGAGAGAACGTGGAGGAGAGAGAGAGAGAGAGAGAGAGAGAGAGAGAGAGAGAGAAGGATTCTCTCTCCCCCTCCCACGGTGGCACCTGCACCACTGGAGGAGAGAGAGAGAGAGAAGGATTCTCTCTCCCCCTCCCACGGCGGCACCCGCGCCGCTGAGAGAGAGAGAGAGAGAGAGAGAGAGAGAGAGAGAGTGGAGGAGAGAGAGAGAGAGAGAGAGAGAGAGAGAGAGAAAGAGAGAGAGAGAGACGGCAGAGAGAGAAGATGGCACCTACAGGGGACAGCTAAAAACACGGAGAGAGAAAGATAGACACAAATTGAGAGAGGCAGATACGTCATAGACAATATCGGAAGAGAGAAAGGATGGTACGTGCACTTCAGACACACACAGACAGATAGAGGCATAATCTTCAAAGAGAGAGAGAAAGAAAATGGATTGTGGCACCCTTTAATGTTGAAGAGTCTATTCTGCAAGTGCAAAGAATATTCGACTTTATGAAAATTTTCTTTCATCTGATTTTGATGGAAGCTATTGACTGAGTCGTTATTTAGGGCTTAGGCTTTGTAAAGGTGTTAATGACTTAAATGATTTACCATTGAATGCTTTAATCCAATTGTAAGAATCATGAATTAAGTTGCATCTGATGATGAGAATGTGCATTGTCATGTGATTCTATACATTGTTGAACATTTCTATGAATGCACATACTTTATTTTGTGTGATTGTTTTGATACATGCAAACCTCTAAGGATAGATACAAATTATTTCCTGAAAATGGAGATTTATATCACAAGTTCTAAAAGTACTAACATGATTCCACCCTACCCCGTGGATCTTGCTCGTGGATTGTCTCCTCCAGGTTTCTGATTATATGAAGTGAAGAGAAAGTGATTGAAGATTGAAGTTAAAGAGTACCCGACCCCGTGGATCTTGCTCGTGGATTGTCTCCTCCAGGTTTCTGATTATATGAAGTGAAGCGAAAGCATTGAAGACTGAAGATAAAGAGTACCCTACCCCGTGGATTGGTCTTACGGAACGTCTCCTCCAGGTTTCTGATTATATGAAGTGAAGCGAAAGCATTGAAGACTGAAGATAAAGAGTACCCTACCCCGTGGATCTTGCTCGTGGATTGTCACCTCTAGGTTTCTGATTATATGAAGTGAAGCGAAAGCATTGAAGATTGAAGATAAAGAGTACCCTACCCCGTGGATCTTGCTCGTGGATTGTCTCCTCCAGGTTATTGCGGTTTCTGATTATCTGAAGTATAGAGAAGGGAGGCTATTGCTGAGGGTACCTGAAATAAAGAGCGGATCGTAAATACCTGAAGAAAAGCTTGAACTGCGAAGACAGAAGCGGAATCCTGTGGGCGATTTCTCGCACTGTAGCGAGGGATCTATTTTATATACTAGCCGGCCCGCACTGTAGCGGCGGCTTTCATATTGTATCATCGCACCGCACTGTAGCGGTCATATTGTACCGTCGGCCCGCACTGTAGCGGCCTCTTTGTATCACTCATTTTATTGGAGTACTTCAGTTTCATTTTTCCGTGGTATCGTTGGGCTTCATCTGCATTTCGTGTATCACTGCGGTATCCGATCGTCTCTTCCCGATGCCCACGGTCCCACGTCTCGACACTTCCGAGGGGAGAGGGACCCTACGAGGATCGCGCACGCTCCGGAGAGCACAGGCGAGGCGCCCAGCGCGCAGACGCCGCTCGCAGGACAGCGGGAACGGCCCACCAGAGCAGGGCCTGATCCAACCCCAGGCGCCGGCTTCCCGCCACGACCTCCTTCTTCCCGACAGCATATCCTCTACTCTCTCAAGAGTCACACACATGACTCTCTCTATCTACCCAAAAATATATAAGTGCATCCCTATGATTCCATGTGAAAAAGTCCTCTCTATGACTTTTAAAGTGATATGACACCATACAGGCTTTGGTAAGCCTGTTCAAAAAGCATCACGAGCTTTAAATTGTGGATGGGACAAAACTTCACGTGCGGTGTGCAGAATCCACGCTGAACTGACAAGAGGAGGCTGCTCATGTGCTGGCCGGAACTCCTGATAAATCATCTCTTTGATATAATCCTTCCGATCTTGTTCTCTCCATTTCAACATGATAGAGTTTCCACACTATATGGAGCAAAGCTGTGATATACGTGCACACATTGCTTTTCCGGCTGCATCCATCATCGGAGCTCGATCTCGGATATTATACAGCTTGGAGTCATCATGGTCATGAGCACCCCAAGGTGTATGTGGTGTTCCATGTGGTGTACCATGTGGAGTACCTACATCTGAGAAACTCGTTCTAGGAGTAGAAGTGGGTGACACAACGTCCGTCGCACTCCCACAAAGAGCCTATACATTCGATTATTCCACCAAGCCATGCCCGAACCTCTTCTTCTTATGCCCTCCTCTTTAGTGAGGAGATAATATTCTCTTAAGTCATCTACTATATGAAATATGATGTGACACGATTGCTCAAAAAAATTGGTGGAGCTAAGATATTAGATTACAAAAGGACTGCTCTTCTCTTCCTTTATGGATTTCCATACGTTGGACCCTTTGGACATTTTCCATAAACTTATGGATCAGATTTTCAAGAGGAAACAAGATGGTGCTACTATTGCAAAAAAAGTAGTGTTGTCGCAAGTATTTTCTGGACCTTGGAATAACCTTATATATATATATATATATATATATATATATATATATATATATATATATATATATATATATATATATATATATATATATATATATATATATATATATATATATATATGCTATACTTTGGATTGATCTTGGAAGGTAGGCATTGGAGTTTTGTGAAAAACAAGGTGAAAAGGGGATGTTCGTTTTATTTGTCAGACAATTGGGCCGTTTCCATTTTGTGTGCAGACGGGAGGAAGTTTCTTTTGTTTTTTGGCTACAAGGATTGTGTGGTCTATTCTCTTCAGAGGTGATTGGGGGCCTTTATCTAGGGCGGAAGCAAAAGGGAAAACTCTATCTCTCTCTCTCTCTCTCTCGCTCGGAAGGAGGCATCTACTATTTTTCTCTTCTGCCAGGAAGAAGGGGGGCTGTTCTCAATTGTTTTTGGTGTGAGTAGCGGGACAGGACTGTGGGGGTTCTTGTTTTTTTGTTTTGGGTTGTTCTTCATGTGCTGTTGCAAAGGGGGAAGCACATGCATTAGAGATTGGAAGTGAACATGCACTATAGGGAAACCAGAGATCGATAAATAGGGGGAGAATAGCCTTGTAGAAAATAGATGGTGGAGGAGGGCCCTCGAAGGAAAACCTTTCTTGCATGGTAGGCAGCAGCCGGAGGTCTGCACGCTTGCATGTCACTTCCGTTTTTGTTCTGTCATAGTGAAACGGGGCACGAGAGTCCCCTATGTGATGCGCAAGGATGAACATGGACTTCAGAGGGAAGTAGAAGATGAGAGCATGCATTGCCAAATTCAAGAGAGGACAACGTGCGAGCACAAGGAAGAAGTTCTGAATCCATCAATTCTTGGGTGCAAGTTTTTCTTATGCTACCTTGTACAACATAGAGATGGCCGGCATCATGTTATCATATGCAACACTTGAGTCATAGTGTTGATCTAGCTATTCAATCACAAATTACAGGTGCACTGTGTTTTTGTTATTGTTTCTGAGATATGTTCACAAGAACATTAAAGGCATATGGATGAGCATTCTACACTCGACATAATGATTTACATCGCTCATTTTCTTGAAAACAACTTTGTTACTTTCTATAAATGGTTTCCATATCTTACGTGGGATTTTTGCATAGTATAATGGAAGAAGTAAAGTTCGCATTAGGATGTGGTTCCGTTTTAAGAAGCGATTGGAGTTTTTCTGCCGCCTCTGACATTCTTTGTATATGTTGCCATTTACTATGTAATGAATATGGGTGTTAGTATCAATGAGGTGGGACTTTTCCCTTCCTATATCCTAGTCAACATAAGTCAGAACTCTCGATGTCATGGAGAGGCTCACCCACAGTACGGAAAATGGATTCTATGATGTACAATCACCTCAGACAAAGCCTTAATATTTTTCGCAAATCTATGTCACGAGAGCATTCAACCTTGCATAAATATGTCTACTAGTTTGGTTCGTCTATTCTGTATGGAACTGATTGTCAAGTATGGCCATCTTGGATGAATGCACAACTGATATGAGACTCATGGTTAGGAAGATTTCATTTCTTAACTGTTGATCGAAAGCTGTCACGTTGTCCCCATGGTATCCAATTTGGAAGTCAAGATGCACGACTATATAGATTATATGGACTTCCAAATCATGAATATGGAGAGGACAGACCTTGTTTTAGGAAGAGAGTGGCTATGGGGGTTGGGAGATAAACTTAAATGCAGCTATCAAAACAGCACACTTGAATTTGAAAAGAATGGAAGTAAAGTTTGTATTTAGGGGGAGAGAGAGATGTACCTAGTGCACCTCTTATTTCATCATTAGAGTTGTATAGCCTTTGTTATTCTCAGCATGTACAGGAGATGTTTTTATTCTATAGTCATGATATGGAGCATTGTACAGATAACTCATCTCATGTATATTTTCATGCTAGGAATGTAAATATGGACAGGACTTTCTACTATTCTTTTTTGCAAGAGTGTCTGGTTAAAAGTTTAAAGGATCTTATGTTTGAGTATAGAGATGTTTTTCCCGCTGACTTACCTAGAGGGCTACCACCTGAGAGAGGGGACATTGACCATGCCATTGAGGTTGTTACTAACACTAACCCTATTTTCAGGCCACCTTATAGGCTTAGTGCTTCTCTGCATGAGGAGATTGAGAAGCAATTGTAGGATTATTTAGATAAGGGCTTCATTAAACCTAGTAACTCATCTTGTGCATCGCCAATGCTCCTAGTTAAAAACAAAGATGGCTCTATGAGATTATGCATAGATTATAGAGCACTTAATAAAGTAACTATAAAAAATAGATTTCCAATGCCTAGATTGGAAGATCTATTTGATCAGTTACATCAAGCTAGGTATTTTACCAAGCTTGATCTTAGATCAAGATATCATCAGATCTGGATTAGGACAGAGGATGTCCCAAAGACTGTATTTAGGACTAGATATGGGCACTATGAGTTTTTGGTGATGCCTTTTGGTCTCACCAATGCTCCTGCCACTTTCATGAAGCTCATGAATAGTGTTTTGTGGCCTTATCTAGGACACTTTGTAATAGAATTTTTGGATGATATTCTGATCTATAGTGCATCAAAAGAGGAGCACTTGGAACACTTGAGCAAGGTATTTCAAGTGCTAAGGGAAAATTCACTCTTTGCTAAGGAGTCAAAGTGTGAATTTTTCAAGGCAGAAGTTAGATACCTTGGGCATATAGTCTCCCAGGATGGAATCCAGATGGATCCTAAAAAAGTAAGGGCTATTATGGAATGGCCACATTCAAGGAACTTGGAAGATCTGCAGATCTTCCTAGGTTTATCAGGTTTCTATCGAAGGTTCATCAAGAATTATGCCAAGATTGTTGTCCCGATGATAGAACAGCTTAAAGGGAAAGGGAAAACCTTTCATTGGGGAGACGAACAAAAGCAAAGTATGGAGAAATTGAAAGTAGCAATTGCTATAGCTCCACTTTTACATATAGCAGATCCCAACAAACCATTTGTGGTTGAGACTAACGCGAGTGACTTTGCCATAGGAGCAGTTTCAGTACAGGATGGTCGACCAATAGCTTTTGAGAGTAAGAAACTAGAACCAGCTCAGAAGAATTACTCCGTCTATGAGAAGGAGTTGTATGCAATTGTCCATGCTTTGAAGAAGTGGCATCATTATTTATATGGTGCCAAAGTTACGATAGTGTTTGATCAAGAGAGCATTAAGTGGCTCTCTAATCAAATAGACCTTAAAGGTCGTAAGGCCCAATGGGCAGAGACCCTTCAGGAGTTTGATTATGAGCTTAGGTATAGAAAGGGAAAGTTTAATGTAGTGGCTGATTCACTTAGCCGCATGCCTATGCTCAATGGATTGATTTTTACTCAGATCACTAGTGAGCTACTTGAGTCCCTTAGAGGGAAATGTAAGCTTGATCTTGCATATTCCGAGATTTGGGAAGCCATAGAGAATAGGGATCGTGATATACGGGTTTCCAGTGAGGATGGAGTATCGACTGGTACTCAAGAAGGATTCAAGTGGAAGAATTACAGTGTCCATGATGGATATCTGTTATTTAAAGGTACGGTATGTGTCCATAAAGATCTTGAGATGAGAAGGCATATTTTGTATGAGTGTCATGACACACCTAGTGTGGGACACCCAGGAGTTAACAAGACTTATGATCTTGTTAAGAGGCAGTTTTATTGGTTTGGACTTCATAAGGACGTCCTTGAGTATGTGCTTAAGTGCACCAAATGCCACAATAACAAAGCTGAGAGTTTGAGGATTGGAGGACCACTCCACCCATTGGATATTCCCAATGGGAAGTGGGAGATTATCTCCATGGACTTTATAGTCGGACTACCTAAGACACAAAGAGGGCACGACTCGGTCTGGGTAATTGTGGATAGGTTAACCAAAATGGCTAGGTTTATTCCAACATGTACTACACTGAAGACACCAAAGTTGGCTAGAATCTTTGTAGAGAACTATACCGGTTATATGCTCTTCCTTTAGACATAGTTTCCGATCGGGATAGGAAGTTTACTAGCCACTTTTGGAGAGCGGTCTTCAAAAGATTGGACACGAAACTTAGCATGAGTACGACCGAGCATCCACAGTCGAATGGGCAAACAGAGAGGGTTAACCAAATCCTAGAGGATATGCTTCGAGCATATGTGAATGAAAGGCAAACTAATTGGGAAGAGTACTTACCTATAGTAGAGTTTGCATATAATAGTGCTAAGCACTCTTTCACTGGGCATAGTCCATTTATGATTATGTATGGGTTTCAGCCAAGAGCTCCTTATGCAGTAGGCTTGCAGAATGAGAAAGTTCAAGCTGCAAAGGACTTCTTGGAAGAGATGAACGAGATGCTTAGACTTGCTAAGGATAGCATTAGGAGAGCTCAAGATAGAGCTAGAGCCTATGCTGACCCTCAAAGGAGAGATATTAACTTTGAGGTAGGAGAGCATGTCTATCTTAGAGTTCCATCTAGATCTGAAACCATGAAGACAGGACCTTGTCCAAAACTATCTCCTAGGTATTGTGGACCTTTCCAAATACTTAAGAGAATAGGAAAGATGGCTTATCAGCTCCAACTTCTAAAGAATAGTCAAATCCATCTAGTTTTTCATGTTAGCCGACTTAAGAACAGACTGGGTGAATCTGACAACCTCATTCGAGATAGTGAGGTAGTAGAGCCTATTTCTGTTCTATCTATTCCACATGAGCCTGAGAGCATACTTCGCACTCGAGAGAAACATACGAGAAGTCACTTGTATAAAGAGTGTCTAGTAAAGTGGAAAGATAGTTCAGAAGATAGTGCCACATGGGAGTGGGTTAGCACCCTTCAGAGACGGTTTCCCAACTTTAGATTACCTTCCCAAGAGTCTTCTTAAGGAAAAGGATATGGGGAAACAACACGGAGACATGACCATGTATTGTTATACATGGGGATATAGGGGGAGTGGTGTCCTATTATTCTCTCTTTTTGTCAGACCTTCCAATACCATTTTTGAGGACAAAAATGGAGTTAAGGGGAAGGAAATGTAACATGGAGCATTGCTCATGGTCCTTAGTAAGAGGTAAGAACCACCTCTTAGTCTTTTAAAGTAGAGTACTCATTTGAGTGCCAAGTGGCACTCATGTGATGGACCATCAGTCATACTCATTATAGTTACTAGAGAGGGATTAAAAGAAGATACCACGCGCCTGGGCGGAAGGACTGCATCGATCTCCGTGTTGCTCTGAGAGTTTCGCAAGCAGGCGACCTCGAAATTGGAGCAGAAGTTGTTTAAAATGGAGGCTATCATAGGGAGTGTACTCTAACATTGAAATAGCTTCTTCCCATAGATAATGTGGCAACTTCTTCTCTTCAAGCATTGTTCTCGCTGATCCTACCAATGTCTTATTTCTCCTCTCGATGATTCCATTTAGTTGAGGAGAGTACCTAGTAGTCACTTCCCTTTTGATACCTTTATCTTGCAAGAACCCATCAAAATCTTTGGAGAAGTATTCTCCCTCTCCATCAGATCCGAGCTTCTTGAGTGATCTACCTTTATGATTCTCCACATGTGCTAGATACTTTTTGAAGCAATCAAACACTTCATTCTTACTTTTGATGAAGTATAGAATAGTCCCTCTACTATGGCCATCAATAAATGAGACATTATACCTTATCTTGCCAATGAACGTTCTTGACTTGGTCCCCATACATCTGTATGTACTAAGTCCAATAAGTTGTTCTTCAGAGGTGATTGGGGCCTTTATCTAGGGTGGAAGCAAAAGGGAAAACTCTCTCTCTCACTTGGAAGGAGGCATCTATTGTTTTTTTCTTCTCCCACAAAGAAGGGGGGCTGTTCTTAGTTGTTTTTGGTGTGAGTAGCGGGACACAACTGTGGGGGTTCTTGTTTTTTTGTTTTGGGTTATTCTTCATGTGCCGTTGCAAGGGGGGACGCACAGGCATCAGAGATTGGAAGTGAACATGCACTATAGGGAAACCAAGGATCGATAAATAGGGGGAGAAGAGCCTTGTAGAAAATAGATGGTCGAGGAGGGCCCTCGAAGGAAAAACTTTCTTGCATGGTAGGTAGCAACTGGAGGTCTGCATGCTTGGATGTCACTTCCGTTTTTGTTCTGTCACAGTGAAACGGGGCAGGAGAGTCCTCCTTGTGATGCGCAAGGATGAACATAGATCTTGAAAAAAAAGAAAGGAGAACGAAATCTATATGTTTGTGTATGTGTGCTTGTGGCTACGTGCCTATGTGGGCCGATAGGTAGGTGGACCCACTTTGGCCGGGTGGTCAAAGCCACGAACCGATGTCGGTTTCGCATAGGGCTAGCCGTGTGTGCACCGCACGCTACATTGGGTTGGTAGATCGGTGGAACGAAGTCAATCCGGTGGTCGAGTCCATGAGTCGCATCCAGCTTTAGCATAGGCCGGCTTGTGTGAGTAAATATAAATTAATAAATAAATGAAAAAATTAAAAAAAAGATCCTCTCTCAAGGGGGGACAAAAGAGAGGCAAGAGGGCAAGATGCCTCGATGGGTATGTGTATATTTTGTGGGGATATGGGCAGATGCGGACTCCTCATGAAGCATGTCAAATCGACACTTGAGCTCAGCTAGGATTTTGGTTTCAACATGTCTGTGGAAGACTTGGTCTTGAGGGATCCAATTGTGCAAGGTACCTTGTTTGTCTGCGAATCTTTGGGAAGTGTTTAGTTTGGCTCTTGGGTGGTGCAACGACTTGTAAAGTTTGGAATCGCATTGACGACGAGCGGTCTTATTGAGGTGACCTGAGACTAGACTTGAGAGGTCTTTGCCATATATTCTTCAAGTTAGAGAGGTGGGTTGGTGACCAAGCATAAGATATGATTGATGAGCAAGAGAGCACAGAGTAGATGAAAAAGTAAGTGGGAATAGAAAACCCTAGGTGGGAAGGAAATGGGAAATGGACGAGAGAATTTGGGTTAGAAATGGGAAGAGAAATGAGGGAGTGACTGTATAGATGGAAGAGTGTTCAGAACGGAATGTGGGGATGCTTTCTGCTTGCATGAGCACATGGTGTGTGCAAAGAGCATGTGAAACATGCATGTGTGATGTGGATTCATGATGTATTGGTTCCCGTTATTCTGATGTATATTTGTGTTTTGATGAAAAGTGGTCTAATGCTTTTGATGAGTTTGCAAACGCAAAGGACATGACAGTTAAAGATGCAAGAAAGTATGCGAGGTCGATAAGTAATGTGATTGATTTTGATACTAATTGATGTTCAGTGTATGATTGCAGGTACTTCATTAGGAAAAGAATGGAACAGGTAATTAATCTATGGAAATGTTTGGATGACTTGATGTGGATTGCAGGGATGTAGGAACAATTTGGCTCCTCGGGGATGACTTCACACATAAGTGAAGGGGAGTATGTTAGCTCATGAACTGGTTGATTTTTATGCATTAATATGCTTTTGTTGTGTAGAATACGTGCTTGATTGCAGGTACCTTGAGGAGAAAGTGGGTGTTATGATGAGCAGAAGCACTAGAATGTAGTGCTTAAAGGGAGCTTGAAGGATTTCTGCCCAATGTGTTACCTTCGATTATAGCTTAAAAGCTTCTTGTAGTGTGGGAGGAGTGTCTCTTGATGAAGATGCATTTGAAGAACTTAAGAGGAGCCATGGGGGGAACTCGTCAACGATGTAGGCCACAAGTATTTGTCAGCTCTTAGGGACCATCCCCTTTGCACTAAAGCAATTATTGCTGCCTGTATAGCAGGCTATAGCCAAAAGATCTTTTGCATCATCTTACTTACGAGCTACCGACGGACACACAGAGACTTTTTCATGTTCTTCGTCGCGACCATGCCGAGCGTATCCTCTACTCTCTCAAGAGTCACACACATGAGTTTCTCTATCTACCCAAAAATATATAAGTGCATCCCTATGGTGCCATGTGAAAAAGTCCTTTCTATGACTTTTAAAGTGATATGACACCATAGAGGCATAGGTAAGCTTTCTCAGAAAGCATCACGAGCTTTGGATCGTCGATGGGACATAACTTCATGTGCAGTGTGCAGAATCCACTCTGAAGTGACACGAGCCTGCCCATGTGCTCGCCGGGTATAATTCTTCTGGTCTTTATCTTGTTCTCTCCATTTCAACATGATAGAGTTTCCAAACTCTATGGAGCAAAGCTATCATATACGTGCACACATTGCTTTTTCGGCTGCATCCATCACCGGAGCTCCATCTCGGATACTATACACCTTGGAGTCATCATTGTCATGAGCACCCCAAGGTGTACGTGGTGTACCTCGTGGAGTACCTACATCTGAGGTACTCGTTCTAGGAGTAGAAATGGGTGACACAAAATCCGTCGCACTGCCACACAGAGAATACATTTGATTATTCCACCCAGCCACGTTCGAACCTCTTCTTCCTATGCCCTCCTCTTCAGTGAGGAGATAATAATCTCTTAAGTCATCTACCATATGAAATATGATGTGACATGATCGCTCAAAAAATTTGTAGGAGCTAAGAGATTAGATTACAAAAGGTTTGCCTCTGTCTTCCTTTATGGATTTGCATACGTTGGATCCTTTGGACATTTTCCATAAACTTATGGATCAAATTTTCAAGAGGAAACAAGATGGTGCTACTATTGCAAAACAAGTGGTGTTGGTGCAAGTATTTTCTGGACCTTGGAATAAACTCATATATATGCTATACTTTGGAATCTGGATTGATCTTGGAAGGTAGGCTTTGGAGTTTTGTGAAAAACAAGGTGAAAAGGGGATGTTTGTTTTATTTGTCAGACAATTGGGCCATTTCCATTTTGTGTGCAGAAGGGAGGAAGTTTCTTTTGTTTTTTGGCTACGAGGATTGTGTGGTCTATTCTCTTCAGAGGTGATTGGGGCCTTTATCTAGGGTGGAAGCAAAAGGGAAAACTCTCTCTCTCTCGCTCGGAAGGAGGCATCTATTGTTTTTTTCTTCTGCCAGGAAGAAGGGGGGTTGTTCTCCGTTGTTTTTGGTGTGAGTAGCAGGACACGAGTGTGGGGGTTCTTATTTTTTTGTTTTGGGTTGTTCTTCATGTGCTTTTGCAAGGGGGGAAGCAGAGGCGTCAGAGATTGGAAGTGAACATGCACTATAGGGAAACCAGGGATCGATAAATAGGGGGAGAAGAGCCTTGTAGAAAATAGATGGTGGAGGATGGCCCTCGAAGGAAAAACTTTCTTGCATGGTAGGCAGCAGCTGGAGGTTTGCACACTTGGATGTCACTTCCGTTTTTGTTCTGTCACAGTGAAACGGGGCAGGAGAGTCCTCCTTGTGATGCACAAGGATGAACATGGACTTTAGAGGGAAGCAAAAAATGAGAGCATGCATTGCCAAATTCAAGAGAGGACAATGTGCGAGCAGAAAGAAGAAGTTCTGAATCCATCAATTCTTGGGTGCAAGTTTTTCTTATGCTACCTTGTACAACGTAGAGATGGCCGGCATCATGTTATCATATGCAACACTTGAGTCATAGTGTTGATCCAGCTATTCAATCGCAAATTGCAGGTGCACTGTGTTTTTGTTATTGTTTCTGAGATATGTTCACAAGCACACTAAAGGCATATGGATGAGCATTCTACACTCGACATAATGATTTACATCGCTCATTTTCTTGAAAACAACTTTGTTACTTTCTAGAAATGGTTTCCATATTTTACGCAGGCTATTCATCTCCAGTAGGTCCTTCTATGATTTCTGCATAGTATAATGGAAGAACTAAAGTTCGCATTAGGATTGGGTTCCGTTTTAAGAAGAGATTGGAGTTTTTCTGCCGCCTCTGTCATTCTTTCTATATGTTGCCATTTACTGTGTAATGAATATGGGTGTTAGTATCAATGAGGTGGAACTTTTCCCTTCCTATATCCTAGTCAACATAAGTCAGAACTCCCGATGTCATGGAGAGGCTCACCCACAGTAAGGAAAATGGATTCTATGAAGTACAATCACCTCAGACAAAGCCTTAATATTTTTCGCAAATCTATGTCACGAGAGCATAAATATGTCTACTAGTTTGGTTCGTCTATTCTGTATGGAACTGATTGTCAAGTATGGCCATCTTGGATGAATGCACAACTGATATGAGGACTCATGGTTAGGAAGATTTCACTTCTTAACTGATGATCGAAAGTTGTCACGTTGTCCCCATGGTGGAAGATTGGATACATAAAGAATAGTAAGAAAATATCCAGAGGATCGCAAGCGATTATCAATGATTGGGTGTGGAGGGTTCCATTACATAAAGGAATGTGAATGATTAGCAAAAATCCCTTGTGAGCGTAGCATCATATGATTTTTTAAAGCATTGCGTGCCTGTTTTGCATAAGACTCATGGATGTAGATAGGTGGAAGATATTTCGGATGCACAGAAAATGTTCTTGGTAACACAGCATGACAGGTAGGCATACACTTGGAAGAGTGAATTGATTTTCCCTCCCGCAAGGCCTAATGTGTCCCATGGCCTCCAAGGAGTAGGATCATCCTAGGCTCATGAAAACTAGAGGGAAAGAGCTAGAGAGAGACCTAAAGTAAGCTTTGCAAACATTGTGGGCAGAGATGGATCAAGATTTGAAAGTGAAGGACATGAAACAAGGAGACATCTCATGAGACCCAAATGTCATGTATACACTCTACAATAGTTATGGATGCTATGTTCATGCCAACTTCTTGACATCTCTAACTAATCATGATAATCCCTTTCCCATGAGGAAATCTCTAACCCAAAATCTTAGAGGCTAGTGATTTCCCTTCTCCAAATTCTTTATTTGGGTAGCATACACATTCATTGCTTTAGCTTATGTACTTCCTAATATTCAAAGTTCAAATTGATTACTTTCTTATAGCTTCTTCCCTTGATGTGTATTGAGGTTTTTGCTTCTCGGTGGGAAATACACTTTTGAATGTTGATGTAGCTTGAAACTATGATATACCTCCTTTGTTTATTTCTTTTCTAGCCTCAAATGGTTGCTTTGGGCTCCTCCAAGATACCCAAAGCTTTGATATCACTCTTGGGGGATAAGGCAACACCTCTATGTAGCGTTGGAAGATTGAAGGCCCTCATAGGCTACTTTTCATAGTGACCAAGACCAAGTGGTTTCCCTCTAGGTTAGAGTTCAAATGTAAAATGACTACAAATACTCTAAAAGGCTACTAGGCAATCCCCACTATCTACAATACTTTAAATCAATAACTTGAATACTCCTACATGGAGAAATAACATCTGCAAGATAGGTTATCTATCCTCTCAGTTCTCTATAACAGCCAAACACAAGTGAAATCACCTCAGATTTCCAATGGAAGATGAACAAACAATTAAAGCAAGATATTTTTGGAAACTAGCCCATTGTGTGTAGAGACAATACACAATGGCTACCTAAAATTGAAACAGAAGCTCGTAAATCACTAATTTAGAAGGGGCTACTTGGACCATCTTATTAACACTCTATAATAACTTATAAAGAGACTAGTGGAGATGGTGTTGCACTCATGGCTTGGATTCATACATATATCGGCTATAAAAAAGTGATCCTTCAATTTAGCAGGAATCTATAAATCACCACATACTTATGGGTAAGCAATGAATTATGAAAACAGTTGTCCAATTATAATGATTCCCTTGAGCTTTGAGATAAGGCTCAAGGTTTGAACTTTAACACTACAACCATATTGATTTGTGCAATATTGTATTTTTTGGAATTGAACACCTTCCAAACTATAATCCAACTACAATGAGTTGTGAAGCACCTACAATCAAACCATAAACATATGTGCCTACTTAAGTGGGGCCCTAAAAACCCTAAGATAATAATTTTGTACAAATATTTATGGAGCTAATTGAGCATGCATCTAAAATGAGAGTGAACATGCATCCATGAGATATATATATATATAATGTCAATAAGCCCCATAATCTTTAAAAACTTTGAATACTTCTAGTCTTTGGGCAATGAACTCCTAATATCCTTACATGTGTTGCTGGAGTTAGACATAAGCAAAATCACACAAACAACACAAGGAAAGAGAAGAAGCTTGGAGAACAACACAATACGAAATGTATTTCCAATTGAATGTAGAAAGCTAAACAACCCATTATGGTTATAGGCATACATACAATCCGGGTGAAAAAAACTTCCTAAAGAGAAAAAAAACTGCCATGGTGGTCTGAAGTGTCTCCATACATCGCTACTAAAATATATAAACAAATCCCCCCTAGGATTGATGTAGAGAACAAGGAGTTGGCACTCATGTAGAAGGAAGTACCAAGCAATGTGGAAAGAATGCAGTACACAAAAGGAAGTAAGTCCAAATCTTTGCAAAAAGCTTCAAACTTCTCTCCAGGCACAACATTTGTGAAAATCTCTACATAACTATCCTATATGGGCATGAAAGCCAAATTGATCTCTCTAGCAAAGAGTCTCTCCCTAGCATAATGAAAGTGCACCTCAATGTGCTTTGTATGAGCATATAAGAGCATGTAAATCTAGTGGTATGATCCCCCCTTGGGATGAAACAATTTAAGTAGCTATGTAAAACTCAAGTAGCAAAAGATGCGCTTAGCCGCTTGCAAATGTTTTACACTTGGGCAATGCATATACATGCCCATCTCTGAAATAGAGGACTAAATATCAAGCCAAGTTATGCATAAGTAAGTCAAGCATCCAACAACTTGCTAATAGAGAACAACATCAAATGCATCCCCAACATCATGAAGACTCAATCATAAACCTATCTCCATGGTAGAAACAATAGGTTTGGAATCTTTGATTCCAAAATGCTACAATATTGTTTCAATGTATTTTTTTTGACATAAATCTATTCCTCTATGAACTTCCATAAACGGAATTCCCAAATAATGATGCAAATTCCCCAAATCTAACATCTCAAAAGAGACATGCAAATCAGCTTAAATTCAGCAATATGCTTCTCATTGGACTACTGAGTAGCATGTCATCAACATATAAAACAATGATTAGAATTGCATCACTTGCACACTTAACATATAAGGTGCTTTTAGTTAGAATATTCTCAACTCCATTTGCTAGCAACTAGTCATGTATCTTTTCATACCAAGCAGGTGGTGCTTTCTTCAATCCATACAATGCCCTTTTCAACCTCCACACTTTATTTTCATGCCCTTTCTATGCAAAACCATGGGGCTGAAATACATAAACTTCATCATTTGAATCACCATTTCGAAATGCAATTTCAATGTCCAACTCATGTACATTCCAACCATGATGAGCTACAAGTGCACTGATGTTATGAATAGTAATCATTCAACACATGGTAGAAAAAGACTCATGCCTTTCTCTAAAGCTTAACCTTTGGAAACAAGCCTAGCCTTACATATATCGATTGTTCTATCAAGCTTAGGTTTCAACTTGTATATTCATTTAGTGTCAATGGCTTTTTTACAGGGAGGCAAATTACATAAAGACCACGCACCATTCTTCATAATAGAATCATATTCTGATTGCATAATAGCCATTCAATTTTCTAAATTCTATGATTTATCAAAAGAAACATGCTCATTCTCATAAAAAAGATTAGAGATAGCCATTGCATAACAATCTAATGGAAAGGAAGCACTATGAGACCCTGAATGAGTAGGATATGACAACGATGCATCTCGTTTGCTATCTCTCAAAGTTTGGAATGGCCATTTAGGCATATTTTTTGCCTCTTCTACGTCAGTCCTCTCATCAATAAATGCATCATATAAGTCTTCGGAAATGGAATGATGTGCATCGACATTTGAAACTTGTAAAGGTTGCAAAATTGGCTTACTAGCACCAACACTTGATTGTCCACCTATAAAAAAAGGTAGCAAAGTGTCACACACATACTTTGAGCTAATTGATGTCTCCTTGGTACATGAAAGTAAGGGCTTAATGCATCTTCCACAAAAGAAAAAATCATGACTAACCAAAATTTGTTTAGTCTATGGATGATACAGACGATAGCCTTTGCTTTCAAAATTGTACCCACCAAAAATACATTTCACTGCCTTATCATCCAATTTTCTATGTTGTTGTTCAAGCACCAACACATATGCCACACAGCCAAAAACCCATATATGAGCAATATATGGCTTTTGAACATGCCAGGCCTCACATGGAGTGATAGAATGCAATGCTATGGTGAAACACTTATTAATTACATATGATTTAAAGGTAACGGCATCAAGCCAAAAGTTACGTGGGAAAGCTTGGCTTTTGACCATACATCTTACAAGTTCCATGAGAGACCTATTATTCCTCTCAACAACTTCATTTAGTTGAGGTGTATATAATACTCTACATTAATTTTTTATCCCACACTCAGCCCAAAATGCATTGAACTCAAAAAACATATACTTCCACCCTTGATCATAATGAATGGTAACCATTTTACATGCTAAAAGCTTTTTAGCCATAATCAACAACTATTTAAATCACATGAACACTTTAGAACCCATGCATGCTTAGAAAATTCATCAATGAAAGTCACAAAGATAGGTAATTCCCAAATGAGGATGTTTGCATAGGACCACAAAATATCACTATGAACAAGCTTCACTTTATGTGCAACCCTACATGAGCCATCTTTTGGGAAGGAAGAATGCTTCATTTTATCCAAAATACAACCTTCATATACGTATTTAGAGGTTTCCTCAAGTTTGTGCAGAGAGAACACCATTTCAAATTTTTACAGGCAAAGAAAACTAGCAAAATTGAGATGACCAAAGTGTGCATGCCAAAACTTTGCATACGAGATAGTGTTAGAATCATGAACTGCACATGTTGAATCATTCTTACATTTTTCAAAATCTATGAGATTATACGACCCATGTCATAAAATGCCAAAAGCAATGATAACATCACCATTTGAGAGATCATGAATTGTACGTTTGTCATCAACAAAAATGACAACTAAGATAATCTTGGCTATTGTTGAAACTGATAATATATTTTTCTTGATACCTAGCGCATATAAGGTTTTTGACAATCCAAAAGAACTACTGACAACAATACTCAGAATGATCTTTTCAACTTCCATGATAGAATAAGAGGAGTTGTTAGCGAATAACACAGTATTCCTTGTAGGAACATGCTCAAGTGCAGTGAAGAAACTATGTTGTGAGGTAATATATTTGGTGCACCACAATCAAAGTATCAAATATCCAAGTCTACTACATGAAATACACTACTCATGAGGAGATGGGTCATAGCTATTGTTAGCTTTTAGATTTTCTTGAAGCATTGACTATATAAAAACTTATAGATAACACTCAAATACTTTCAATTTCAAATCCAGTTCAACAACATAGTCAAAATAGATCTTGCTAATAGTGATTTGGGTTCTTGGCTAGAAGGATAAAGAAACCTATGCTAAATCCCAAACTTTGTCTTCAAACGTTTAATACCATGATTTCATCACCATTTTACTCAATGAAAATAGGTATTCAAGAATCCTTGACTTATCTAGTACATTATTACATAACACAAACACTTATGTAGACAATGCTTCGTCGATATCATTTATACCCCGAATTTGATTATGTAAGAACTAAAAACTTACAAACAGTTCAATACACAATGAATTAGAATTATAACAAACTCTACATCACATATTGCACACTTTACACTACACATTTACTTCGAGTATGGCCAAGGACTTTGCCTCACCACCATCATACCCTTGATTGTGTCGCTTCTGTTAATAAAAGGGTAGATTACATCTACTCATTGTACCCTTTTAACACTTATATCATTTTTGATACTAAGGATTCACTAACTTATATCTTTATGCAAAGAACACTTTGGCTAACACTTTTGGAATGCACAGAGCACGAACCCAAAAAAATAAGATTATGCACTACTATCATTAGCTTCCTCATCATTAGGCTAATACTGTAACAAAAAATCATTCTTCAAAATAGCTTAATGTTTTTGAAACATGCCAAAGTTATTTTTCTCTACAGTCTCTAGCACTACAAATATTGTGTGATGATCAAGGAGAATGTCAGTTGGGTCATCCTATTCAACCACATGGGCATTGTACGATGCTAATTTTGCTTGTGCATCTACTAGCAACTCACCTACCACTTCTCAAGTATAAAAATCTTCTTTATGTACACTGTTCAACTTCTTTTGGGCTATTCTGCCTTCATTTCCAAGTTTGGAAAGTTTGGCCATGATGCCATAGTCACAAGTGACAACTTCATCCTTTAACATCAACTATGTGTTCAATTTAGTTGTGGCTTCTATGTGAGTAGCCTACAACTATGTGTTACGAGCCTAGAGCTACTCAATTTTCTCCTTCAATGTTTGAATGGTAGCCTCTATTGTTGGAGATAGATGTCTGCGGAAGCACGCGAACAACACAAGGAAGAAGAAGAAGCTTGGAGCACAACACACAATACTGAATGTATTACTAGAGAATGTACAAAGATAAGTAGCCCATTAGGGAAATAGGCATATATACAAGCCGAGGGAAAAAACCTCCTAAAGAGGGAAAAAAGTGTGCCGGCGGCCCTAGTGTGTTCACACACATCACTACCTAAATATATCAACAAATCCCCCCTGGGAGTGATGCGGTGAACAAGGGGCTGGCACTCATGTATAAGGAAGTGCCAAGCTACGTGGAAATCACTCCACAAAAGGAAGTAAGCCCAAAGCTTTGTGGAAAGCTTCAAACTTCTCCCTAGGCAGAGCCTTCATGAAAAATTCTGCAATGTTCTCCTGCGTGGGCACATATGCCAAGCTGATCTCCCCAACAGAGAACCTCTCCCTGACATAGTGATAATGCACCTCAATGTGCTTAGTGCAAGCATGGAACACAGGGTTCCTCGCAACTGCCAATGCGCTCTGACTGTCAGTGAAGATGGTGGTGGCAGAAGACTGGCCAACACCCAAATCAGCCATAAGGCGTCTGAGCCACACACACTCAACAGTCGCTATGAAAGCTTCCCTATACTCAGCCTCACAATTGGAAGTGGCCATAGTAGGTTGCTTCTTGCTCAACCAAGATATACATGAGCTACCAAGCATGAAGCAAAAACCACTGGTGGACACACGAGTGTCATAGCAACTAGCCCAATCTGAGTCAGAAAAAGCATCATGAAGACTCAATCGTAAACCTGTCTCCATAGGAGTGGCAATAGGCTTACAGTCTTCAAGGTCAAAACGCTGCAATAATGTGTCAATATATTTCGTTTGACACAAAGCCATTCCACCATCAACTTGCATAAACTCAATGCCCAAATAGTGATGCAAATGCCCCAAATCAGACATCTCAAATGAGGCATGCAAATCAGCCTTGAAATCAGCAATATGCTTCTCAATAGGACCAGTGAGCAGCATGTCATCAAACATAGACAACAATGATCAGAAGCACATCATTAGCATGCTTAACATATAAGGTACTTTCACTTGGACTGTTCTCAAAACCATGTGCAACCAGATAGGCATGTATCTTCTCATACCAAGCACGCGGTGCTTGCTTTAAACCATATTTTCATGCCCTTTCTGCACAAAGCCATGGGGCTGAAAAACATACACTTCTTCATGCAAGTCACCATTCAGAAATGTTGTTTTAATGTCCAACTGATGTACATTCCAACCATGATGAGCTGCAAGTGCACAAATGCTCCGAACAGTAGTCATACGTCATGTAGGTGCAAAGGTCTCATCAAAATCAATGCCTCTTTCCTACGCATAACCCTTTGCAACAAGCCTAGCCTTATACCTGTCAATTGTACCATCAAGTTTACGCTTCAGCTTGTATACCCACTTAGTGCCAATGGCCTTCTTGCTAGGAGGCAAGTCACATAAAGACCATGTACCATTCTTCATTATAGCATCATATTCAGATTGCATAGCAACCATCCATTTTTTTGAATTCTGTGCTTCATCAAAAGAAACAGGCTCATTCTCATCACAGAGACTAGACGCAACCATAGCATAGAAATATGATGCAAAGGAGGCACTATGAGAGCCTGAACGAGTACGATATGACAAAGGTGCATCTAATTTTCTGTCACGCAAGGTATGCACCAATCATTTTGGCATAGTTTTTGCCTGCTCAATATCAGCTCTCTCATCAACAAGTGCATCATGTAAATCTGCATCAGAAATGGAATGATCTGCATCATCATATGAAATCTACAAAGGCTGAGAAGTTGCTTCATTAGGACCAGCACTAGACTGTGCACCTGTAAAAAGAGGCATCAAAGTAGCTAACAGGTGTCTCCTTAGTACATGAAAGCAATGGCTGAATAGCATCTTCCACAAAGACAACATCACGGCTAATCAGAATGCATTTAGTCTGTGGATGATACAGACGATAGCCTTTACTTTCAGAACTGTACCCAACAAAAATACATTTTACTGCCTTATCATCCAATTTTCTGCGATGTTGTTCAGGCACTAGTGCATATGCCAAATAACCAAAAACATGCAGATGAGCAACAGATGGCTTGTGGTCATGCCAAGCCTCATATGGAGTGATAGACTGTAGTGCTTTAGTGGGACACCTGTTAAGTACATATGCTGCACACATGACAGCCTCAAGCCAAAAACTATGTGGTAAAGCCTGACTCTTGACCATACACCTCGCCATCTCCATGAGTGACCTGTTCTTTCGTTCAGCAACTCCATTCTGTTGAGGTGTATACGGCACTGTACACTAGTTTTTTATCCCACATTCAGCCAGAAATGCATTAAAATCAGAAGACATATATCCCCCCCTCGATCAGAACGGAGGGTGCCCATTTTACATGCTGACAGATTTTCAGCCAAAACCAAAAACTATTTGAAGCACATGAACACTTCGGACTTTGCCTTCAATGGATATACCCATGCATGCCTGGAAAAATCATCGATGAAAGTCATGAAGTAAAGATAATTCCCAAAAGAAGGTGTCTGCATAGGACCATAGACATCACTATGTACAAGCTGCAATTTTCTAGTAGCCCGAACTGAACCATCTTTTGGAAAGGATGAACGCTGCAGTTTACCCAAAATACATCCTTCACAAACATGTTTTCTAGGTGCCTCAAGTTTGGGCAATGAGGATACCATTTCAGATTTCTGCAAGCGTAGCAAACTAGCAAAATTCAGATGACCAAAGCGTGCATGCCAAAGCTTTGCATCTGACATAGCCTGAGAATCATTTACTGCACATGCCAAATCATTTACAGATCTTTCATAGTCTATGAGCTTATACAGCCCACGACATAAAATGCCAGAAGCAATAATCACATCACCATTTGACAGATCATGAACAGTACACCTGTCATCAACAAATTTCACAACCAAGCCAATCTTGGCTAATGCAAAAACTCATAGCAGGTTCTTTTTGATCCCTGGCATAAATAAAGCATCTGACAAAGTGAAAGAACTACCATCAGCAGTAGTCAAAATGATCTTACCAACTCCCATAATAGGATAAGAGGAGTTTTTGGCGCATGTAACAGTATTCCCTGTAGGGACAGGCTCGAGTGAAGAGAAGAAACTGCGCTGCGAGGTAATATGTTTGGTTGCCCCACTGTCAAAATACCAAACATCTGAGTCTACTCCAGACATGCACTGATCATGAGAAGATGGGTCAAAACTGCACACTAGTAGTAAACGCCCATTCTTCTTCCTGCACAAGATTTGCAGACTCTGTTCTTGGTGTAGAGTCCTCTGCAACAACCATTCCAGCCTCTTTCTTCTTTGCCTCTTTAGTAGCCAGTTTTGGACAGTTCTTTATGATATGATCATTCCCTTTACAGTACTTACAAAACAATTTCTGCTTTTCTGATTTCTTCTCATCTTTATCTTCCTTCTTCGAATATGCAGAATTAGCAGATTTCTGCTTACTAGTTGAAGAGCTCCATTTTCCTTTGCCCTTCTAACTAACCATGAAAGTTTGATCTGCAACTCGCATAATGGACCTGTTTTGCCTGGACTGATCTTCCTGCAACAGAACAGAGACTAACTCCTCAAATGATAAGGCATTTGGATTGCCTTTCATCATCAACTGAAGAGTAGAAGCAAAACTCTGATATGAATCACGAAGACCATTTAGAACGGTCTGCACAAGTGAGCTATCTAGTATAACCTCATCAGCAAAAATCAACTGTTCCTTCAAGTCTTTGACCTTCGTTAGGAAATTGTCCATAGAATCACCTTCATTCATGTGCTCACTCTCCAACTGTTTTCGGAGGTAAGCAACACGAGCCTCATTCCTAGCTTGGTACAATGTGGTAAGTGTATCCCAAGCATCCTTAGCTGTTCTGCAAGAGCGAATGTGAGGAATAATGGCACGTTTGATAGACAAAGCTATCAATGCATGTGCCTGGGCATCTCTGCCATCCCAACAAATTTGCTCTGCAATAGGTGCAGCAGAAACAGCAGCACGAACAGGAATCTACAGAATATCATCTTCAACACCATCTTCATCAGCTCCAGCACCTGTATTTGTAGTACCTGTAGTCAGAGGTGTAACAGGACGTCTTTCAACACCCTGCACAATGTTCCACAATCCTTTTGCAACCAATACATGTCGCATCATATAAGCCCATAATGGATAGTTGGTACCAACCAACTTATCCTCAACAGCCAACATACGGAATACATCACTTCTTTCAGCCATGGCCGGTGACTAAAATACCTTGATGCAAAAAATTGACTGTATCTCAAAAAGTTAAACAGAACTGCCCCGATGAATTCTGCTAGACCTGTAGTAGACTTCAAGATGCTTATATTGGCGAACAGAAACTGGTATATAACTTTGGCACAAAAAGACGAAATAGCCTGCACAAGCGCTGCGATAATGCATTCGGAGGCCGAAACGAGCTCAGATCGCGATTTCGGCACCGTAGAATGAAGTAGTTTTGATCTCGGAAACACGCTGAGTATTGTAAGGAATTGAACTCACAACCTCTTGGTTAGGAATGTGATGGGCTAACCACTTGCCCCAAAAGCCATGGTTGAGGATTACTTCCTAATCCTCTCTCTTAGGGTGTGGTTCAACCATCTCCTACCAGGATTATGTTACATTCTTCCCCCCTTGAACTCCCTCGGGAATGTACCTTGACCAGCTATGGGACTGGTAGGATGTACCCTGGATGTACCCTGGCAGGATGTACCCTGACCAGCTATGGGACTAGCAGGATGTACTCAATCAAGTTCCATCCAAGGATTCCCAAGGAATTCACACATTGCAAGCTAGCTCATTGGAAAGTTCGTTCCGAGAGCTTTCCAACGGTATATTACACGCCTCAATCCGACCTACGGATTGGGAGATACAGCCCAATCATTGTAAGGTCCATCATTGAAATCGACGCGCGCCTTCCACAATTCCTACCCTTTCACATAGAGGATGCCCAAGCGCCTTTTTTAGAGGCCATTGGATCATTCCACCTTGCCCAAGCCTACTTCCTAGGCTCTGATACCAATGTAAGGAATTGAACTCACAACCTCTTGGTTAGGAATGTGATGGGCTAACCACTTGCCCCAAAAGCCATGGTTGAGGATTACTTCCTAATCCTCTCTCTTAGGGTGTGGTTCAACCATCTCCTACCAGGATTATGTTACAAGTATGCTCACCAAAATTCGTTCGATTCTAAGACTGCAAACGGAGGAGTGTCGATGGCGCCCTAAATGAAGCGACGACTTGCTCTGATACCAATTGTTGGAGATAGATGTCTACGGAAGCACGCGAACAGCACAAGGAAGAAGAAGAATCTTGGAGCACAACACACAATACTGAATGTATTACTAGAGAATGTACAAATATAAGTAGCCCATTAGGGCAATAGGCATATATACAAGCCGGGGAAAAAAACCTCCTAAAGAGGAAAAAAAGTGCCCCGGCGGTCCTAGTGTGTTCACACACATCACTACCTAAATATATCAACATCTATTGTGTCCACTTTCTCTAGAAAAGTGGCATTTTGGCTCTACATAGCCTGTGATTTATCACACACTGCATGGTATATATGTTCTAGTGAAGTTTAATGGTGATTGAGCTCTACAAACTTCTACTACAAAGAGCCATGCTCATTGTCTACATGAGAGAAGTCAGTCTAAGGGTCCCTCTACACATGCTGTAGTTTTTTAGTTTCTTATTGTTTCTCTTCAACTGCATGCGAACATCTCCCACGGTGTCTAGAAAATCCTCCTACTTGGGCATCAACCGGTCAGCCATTGCATGAATTCTTTAGGTGGAATGTTGCAAGTGGTGGATTTTATTAAAGATTTGGAAATGCGTGGCAAAGCAAGTCATCCATGTCTAGCAGAGCATTAGGATGAAATTGATATTTGATTCCAATATCAAAAGTAAATACATCAAGCTGAATATACTCATTGCTTTAGAATGGCTTCCAATATGTGGTAGTGGGTAGAGCAGGAGACCAACCATTGGCATCATCAGCAAGGGTACACAAAGGAGAATAATCAGGGAACCAAATGGGAAATTCAGACTAAGATGCAACACAATGAGAGGAGGGGGATGGAGAAGTTGGAGCTACTAGAGACGGTGTGTGTTGAGGGGATACTAACATAGCCTAAGTAGAGGAAGTAGGGGAAGCAGAGTCTAAAATCAATTGTACTCCCAAGGATGTAGGAGGTTGGGCGGTTACTAGCTAGGGTGGAGAGGTAGGTGAGCTTTGTTCCAAATGGACCAATATGGGTGGTTAACATGGACAACCATGATTGAAAAAAGTAGCAACAGAAGATTCTTCTTCAAAATCCTATTGAATAGGTGGAAGAGTAGGTAGGATAGGAATATCTCAACACAAGAACAACAAGATGTGGGCTTGGATGGAAAAATCACTTAGAAATGGAATGGAGAATATATAAGGAAGGTGGGTTTTTACTGGTAAAGGGAATTGGTTTCTCCTCACCATTTCTTATTGATCCGTCAAATAAGTAAAATAGCCCAATTGACGAGCATTGTTTGGACAGCAAACAAAAAGGGGTAAAACAGATGTCTTCTACCATAGTGTTTAGTATCTAGGTTAAACACTACAACCAAAAAATGTAGTATGGTGTGCTCCACTGCATGGGATTGGGAAATAAGATATTTGTTAGAATAAGACTTTGAAAAGATGCATGACAAATTATTGAGGATGACAAGGTCAAATTGACTGCCACCCTCCATGGGGAGGCGGAATCTTTGGCCTACATAATCCATGGGGATGGAACACACTACCCTGTGAGGCAGTTTGATCCTCCACTCACAGTCACCTCTATTTTAGTGGCATATCTCCATGATTATCTGCTCTAATAATGAGTGAAACAAGGTCACAACTAGGCTAGTACGGCAAAGAGAACCAACTATCAAACTCGCCAATATGCATGAATGGTGTCAGCAAAAGTCATAGGCAAAAGTTCAAAAAGGGGAAACACTTCCATAGCAATCACAATCTAAGCCCACAAACACAAGCATAGAGAGCACAAAGAGGAAACAAAGCACACAAGTGCACAACAGATAAAAGTGCAAGCAATCCACAAGGAGCAAAGTAAAGTGTGAGACACATAGAATCATTAGAAATTCATCATACCAAAAGATTGTGGTGCATGGATGGAATGGGACATGAATGTGGAGAAGATAAGGATGGCAAAAATGGGAAACAATTATACATGCAAAGTTATGAAGGCAGTTCTAATGTGGGCACAAGCAGCCAAAATGGCCATAATTGGGACCCACTGATTGGAGTGGGGAGTGGTTGACCGAACAAAGTCTACGATCAAAATGTTATGAGATTAATTTTCACCAAGATCTGGTATGGTCCTATTCAATGAACCTTGAATTTTTTGGCCTTATGGTTGGACTTCAAATGAAAAATAGAACGAGATCACCAACACAAAAAACTAGAAAATGTGAAAATCAATCATAGGTACGAGCTTGACATAAATGCATTTCTTGCAATAGCAAAAAGCTTTTAAATAAATCTTGACTCAAGTGTTGTAACATACCAATTTAGGAAAGAAATGATTCTTTAGGTAATAACTTGTTATCTAGTGCCACTCACAGACTAGGGACTATTAACTCCATATCGGCAACAACCTCAATACCATAGGCCAATTTATAGGATTGGATCCTTTAGATACCTTATAAGTAGTGCAATACATCCACATAACAGATGGTAGCAACAAATCCCATCACTTTGGGAACTCCAAAACTAGTTTACATAACATAGTTGATAGTGCTTTCTTGGTGCTTACTACCAAACCATTTTCCAGCTGATAATAAGGGGTACTAAACTTATGGATGACCCCATACTGGCCCATTAATGCCTTACAATCTAGTTAGCAAAATGAATACCCCAATGTGAAATAGTTTCTAATGGAACTCCAAAACGAGGAAATACTTTGTATGATAATAGTTTGGTGAGTACTACAACAATGGCTATCTTATTCGCCCATGCCTATGCCTAGTGGGTGGCATCATTAGTACATGCTAGGATACAATGATGATGTGGAAATCATCAGAGGCGAGATTAGGGCCCCAAAATGTAATCCCCAATTTTGGAAAGGCTCCAATGACGTGATCAATTGGAGTGGAAAGTGATTCATACGAAAAGGTTCCCCTATATCCTAGTAGGGATCACAAGTATGAGCATAATGGAAACAATCCCTATGTAAAGTAGGCAACTACATCTAGATTGTAATACCTTATGCACGTTAAGTTCACCAGATAGATGTCAATGAGATGGGTATGAACCATATGTGACACCAAGGGAATCTCATGTGATGGCACACAGTAGACCCAAGGGCTAGAAACATCTTGATAATAGAGTTTCCCTATAATAATTCTAAATTGCCAATTGTACTAAGCCAGTTTCATATGAGATGTCATAGATAACAAATCAGGGGGAATTCTTGTAGAGTAAGGTTTCATAGGAGCGATATATATCACAATTAGTGTAGGTATCCTCAAAGTTAGTTCTGAAAAGTTTTGGCACCAAAAAAGAGTCATCAACCCTTGTAGCATCCTTCTCAAGATCTAGTCAAAATAAAAAATCAGAAATCACATGAGAACAACAAGGTCTATGATTGACATTGTAATCAAACTACTATAAGAGTAGCAACCTATAAGCTAGGAAACCAATGAGATTATGCTCCTTCACCGAATAGAGTAACACAGAATGGTCCAGCATGAAACATAAATTAATGACCAAATAAATAGTGTTAGAACTTCTTGATAGAGTAGACTAGAAATAATCATGCATGCTGCATAATAGAATAGTTGCATTCAATAGGAGCAAGATGATGACTTGCATAATCCAGCAATTAATACCATTTGTCTATGTGTTGCATTAATAGACTACCGATCTCTATGTGTAAAACATCCATGAATACATGAAAGGGTTGGGATCAATCTCATCCTTACAATATGGATGCACACATCAGAAGATTTTTCAACCGGATAAGCACCAATTGGCATCAATTAGTACACCTTAAATGCAAATGAAGTACTAAGGATAATTTATTTATGGGGATGGCTAAATGTGCAAGAAACCTTAAATGATGATCATGCCACTAGATTTGACCAAGGAAACACAAAAACTCATTGGGATTAGTTGGATGTGGTGCATCTAGGATTGCTCAAACCTTATTAGGATGTGTGTAATAAAGTAAGTCTATGATCTAAGGATCCGGCCGGTTCACACAAATATGAAATCGGACACCATTTGGTCACTCTTGTATGGCCAAAGATCTTGAGACTAGACTTAAGCATAAGTCCATGTGCTCTCTTAAACAAGTGATCTACTTAGCCTAGTGGTGAAGTCTCAAGGTTGTGAAGGGTGAGGTCTTGGGTTCAATCCTCATGGGGAGCATGGGGAGTGTTTTTCCCAAAGAACTCTAGAGCCTTTTAACTCAAGTTAATGTGAGTTAACTTGACTCCAGGGAGACTTAACTCGAGTGGCGAGTACACCAACCACTAGTGGACTTTAGTGGAAGATATGAAAGGAGTGGAGGAGATTGCACATGCACTCGTGGACTCTAGTTACATTTGTGGTCCTCATTGATTCAAGCAGCTATATATATAGGCATAAGGTTGGGAGGAGAGTCATCTCTCTAGCACATGGTGGTCGTAATTGTTAGTTTCTCGCATTTCCCATAAATGGACTACTAATTGGAATCCATCCATTTCATATGTTTGTGCCTAGATTGCACATCACGAAACAATTAAGTGGCTGGGAATATATTTAGATCTACCCTTATAATTCATTCACTACTTTGTACTTTGGCCAATTTATCAAAGTGCAAAGTTGGACAGTGTTTTGAATCATTTGGGCAGGGATCCCACCACAGAGATGAGACATGTTCTTCTAGTTTTAGAACATGACCATGTTCTTTCGGTTCAAGGACATGAGGCTTGGGGGTTGCCAACGGTTATTATATATAGCTTTATTTTCGAGGATGAAAATATTTCCTAAGGGGGAAGAATATAATAAACTAAAGTCTATGATCTAAGGGTCTGGCTGGTTCAGACAAATCTGAAATCAGACACCGTTTGGTCACTCTTGTATGGCCAAAGATCTTGAGACTAGACTTAAGCACAACTACATGTGCTCTCTTAAACTAGTGATCTACTTAGCACAGTGGTGAAGTCTCAAGGTTGTGAAGGGTGAGGTCTTGGGTTCAATCCTCATGGGGAGCATGGGGAGAGGGTTTTGCCCAAAGAACTCTAGAGCCTTCTAACTCAAGTTAACATGAGTTAACTTGAGTCCAGGGAGACTTAACTCGAATGGCGAGTACACCAACCACTAGTGGACTCTACTGAAAGATATGAAAGGAGTGGAGGAGATTGCACATGCACTTCTGGACTCTAGTTACATTTGTGGTCCTCGTTGATTCGAGCAACTATATATACAGGCATAAGGTTGGGAGGAGAGTCATCTCTCTAGCATGTGGTGGTCGTAATTGTTAGTTTCTTGCAATGTGTTTAAATACCATCCTTAGATATAATATGGCCCAATATTTCCCCACATGATACTACAAAGAATGATTTGGTTGGGTTCAAATAGAGGCAAAATTCTTTGCATTCATTGAAGAAAAACTTCAGATGTCCTAAGTGGTCAATCTGTAAGCAAGATATCAAGAAAACATCCAAGAAGAATTGCATAGATATAGTCAAGTATGGTGAGAAGATCTCTAGCATACATTTTTGGAATGTACTAGGTGCATTCCTGAGCCGAAATCAAATGACCATGCAGGCATATACTCCCCAATTAATTATAAGCATTGTCTTAGGCACATCTTGTTTGGCTATTCTCAATTGGTTAGAACCATTGTAACCATCCAAGAAGAAATAGAGTTTATGACCAACTTATCCAACATGCTGTCCAGGAAGGGTAATGGAAATGAGTCAAGTATCATAGCTACATTTAGTTTTGATTGTCTATAGAGATTTCCAACTACCTATTCTTTTTCGATATAATCATAAAGGGATAAATCCACTCAAAATGATCAATCAAAACAAATAAACCCAGATCATAGTAGCCTATCTATATCTTCCTTTACCTTCTTTGCATAATTCGGATGCATCCTATAACTAGACCGGTTCGTAGCATAAACCTTTGGCTTAAGGAGAATTCGATGCTAATAAATATGAGGGTCCAATCCTAACATATCATAATAATCCTAGGTGGAAACATCAGAAAAAAATTTAAGAGTGATAGGAGTCACGCTTGAAACTTAGTAGACATTAGGGCACAAATTTGGACATAATGTGGTGTCTCAAAGGATCCAATATTACAAGAGATGGTCTAGTCTTTTGGAACATAAGGATGATGATGTTTATGCATCAAAGGAATGTGATCCCTATCAGATTATGAAGAGGGATAGTATATTTTAATTATTTATATTTAAAGTTCAAAATATTCAAAGGTTATATTTTAGCCAAGCTTTTCCAAAAAGTCAACTATAGTCCATATTAGAGTCGAGTAAATCTAGAACAATGAATGTAACTAAGAACATTGCCCCTTGTAAGGAAATAGGTATATCTCTGATTAAACCGACTAGGAAAACTTGAGATTGATAAGGCATTCTCACAAAAAGTCTCAAAAGTTCAATATTTGTCCATCCTAGTTGTTTGTATAATGCATACATAGAAATATTAACTCCCAAACCACCATGGATCAAAACCTTGGGATTTTTTTTATTGTTGTACTAGACCATTATTAAAGGTAAAATGTGATCAACTATATTATCTAACTCAAACTACAGTGCTACTGGAACAGGTTTTGCAACAAGTGAAAAATCTTACAAGAGTTGTGAAATCAATGTATGATGAAAGGTAGGTACAAGGACCAACAACTGACCTAAAGGGACGATGATAGGTGTTTGAGCCAATAAATTCCAATTTTGTGTATCTATAGAGCACTCCGGATATAAGGGATCAACACGCTTGGTAGATATGGTCTAAATAGTATCAGTGTCTTTACCAACTACCAAAGTACTAGCTTGATCCTCGCTTGCTCATGGTCTCACAATGTTGTCTGCTGTATTAGACTAAACAACTAGAGGGGGTGTGGGAAATGCTTCTAGGGCATCCTAAACCTAAGTAGCCACTTTGATGGCCACCTATTTTTTCTGTATAAAACATGTTTCAAAGATAACCACTATAGGCTATAATATTTATCTAGATCTAGCCTGCACTGTAGCTACCTATAGGTCCTCTTGCGTTATGACCATCATATTGGTCATATGCTCTTGTTTATCCTTCTTATTTTGATCATAGTGTTGGGCATCCTTGCAATTCTGTTGGATATGACCATATTCACCAGAAATCTATCAATGCATCCCCATGGAACCGACATTATCATTGCTATTATGAGTCCAACAATTATATATGAAATTAAGATAGTGGAAATTTGAATTATATTCTAACTTGGGATAATTGGTGTAAGGCGACAAGCATTGATGAGGAAAGACATAATTAGAAATTGGTTCATTGTCTTCTTGAATGGGGTTCACAATTTTCCTATTCTATTGAGCTTTAGCATTATGGATTCAAGTTGTGAGAGATTGACCATTGCTCTTACAACTATGGTTTGATGCACAATTAGCCGCAGTATGCCTAGGGTTATGCCATTTAGTACAATATAGTTACTTCAAAGGGTCCTTAGTAAAGGCTTTGGCTTGTTTCTTTCAGTCTTCCATTCCAAATATTCGATAGATCTCCCCACCTTGTTTTCTAGTTCCAAGGCACGTCGAACACCTCAACTAGGGTGCATCCCTCAAAAACAATAAATAATCATTATCTGTCATAACCTAGGTAATAACCCATTAATAAACCAATGAATGGTTGCATCTTCCAATAGGGTATCATTCTCTGGGATCTGTTGTGAATGAGTTTTGATGGTTGTGGCATATGCTTGAATAGTTTGCTTTGGTTTTTCCCTATAGTTTTGTCGGAAATAAAAAATTTGTCCAACCATCTTTGTTTTCCTAAAATGTTGTAGGAAAGCCTCCTTTACTGTATCATATGTGGTGAAGTGGTTCATCTCATATTTGTTTAACTTTTGGGCTATTGCATTTACTAGGGTTGATTAGAAATCCCTAGATTTGTACTATGAATTAATGCTAGACTTACCTACTTCTTCCAAGATGTTGTTTATTTTGAATGGCCTTACATGAGCGTCATGATCATCTCCCAAGAAACCTCCGAACTCGATGTAGGTCACTCCAAAAGGAAAACTTCTTCAACCCAATTCATCATATCTGAAGCCATTTCAGTGATATTGATTGAAGCAATAGGCCTTTGGGTAAGTATATGATCAACTTCAAGGTTGATCAACAAAGGATTAAAGTGAGACGATCAATACTTCTCAAAATCAATAAAACACCCCAAACAAGATATGACATGTGAGATTAAACTATTCTTCAATGGTTCTAATGGTTATTTCTTTAGCATCCTCAACAAATGTGAGTTTGGTTTCTAAGGAACGTTTCGGTATAATTTCTATGAATTTTGGTGGTTTTATAGTGAGATTCAATAGAGTTATGGTACTCTCAAGTGGAAATACAGAAACTTTGGTAGATTTTTGGTAGCTTTAGGTGGATCTACTATAGTCTCTAATCAATTTATGGTCTTGCTAGACTGCTCAAAATGTTCAAACAAATCCCTTCAATTGGATAAAGGGATTTCTTTCTCAACCACTAGGGTATTCATAGATTTTTTTCTTGCCAAGATGAACTCAATGTGCCCAAATAACTTGAAATAGTTACTGACCATTTACCTTCTTGATACTTACAGTATATGTTGCGAGATTTTGGGCATTAAGCTTATGCAAGTTGATGGAGGAATATTTCTATGTAAAAAATTAGAAAAAAAAAGGGATGGACACATTTTTGTAGCATCTTTGAATCAAAGATTGAAAGCTTGTTGCTACTCCCATTAAGACATGTTTATGGTCGAGTCTTCATGATTTTGCGTATGCATATGTTGTTGTTCTCTATTAGCAAGATATAAGATGCTTGATCTATTTATGCATAACTTGGTTTGATATTTAGTTCTTTGACATGGGCATGTATAGGCATTGTCCAAGTATTAAGCATTAGAAATTGGCTAAGAGAATCTTTTGCTACTTGATTGGTACCTAGCTACTTCGATTGCTTCATCCCAAGGGGGGATCATACCGCTAGATTTACATGCTCTATTATGCTTGCATAAAGCACATTGAGGTCCACTTTCATTATGCTGGGGAGAGACTCTCTGCTAGAGAGATCAATTAGGCTTATGTGCCCACATAGGATAATGTTGTAGATATTTTCACAAAGGTTGTGCCTAGAGAGAAGTTCGAAGCTTTTCATAAAGATTTGGACTTACTTCCTTTCGTGGATTGAATTCTTTCCACATACACAAGTTCCAAATCATTATCCACTACATCACTCTAAGGGGGAGATTTGTTGATATATTTTGGTAGTGATGTATGGACACACTTAGGACCACTGAGGCACTTTTTTTCCTCTTTAGGAAGTTTTTCCCCCGGCTTGTATGTATGCCTATAAACATAATGGGTCACTTAGCTTTGTTTGTTCAATTGGCAATACATTTAGTATTGTGTTGTTCTCCAAGCTTCTTCTTCATCCTTGTGATGTTCATGTGCTTCTACGTACCTCCAACTCCAACAACACACACACACGCACATATATATATATATATATATATATATATATATATATATATATATATATATATATATATATATATATATATATATATATATATGTGTGTGTGTGTGTGTGTGTATATATGTATATATGTATATATGTATATATGTATATATATATATATATATATATATATATATATATATATATATATATATATATATATATATATATATATATATATATATATATATATACATACATACATACATACATACATACATACATACATACATACATACATACATACATGCATACATACCATGGATGCATGTTCGCTCTCGTTTCAACTGCATCCTCAATTAGCTCTATAAATATATATACAAAAATATTGTTTTAGGGTTTTGAGGGCCCCACATAACTAGGCACATATGTTTGTGGTTTGTTTTTAAGTGCTTCACAACTCACTGTAGTCGGATTATGGTTTCAAAGGTATTCAATTTCATCACATCCACATATACAATATTGCAGAGGTCAGTAGGGTTGTAGTGCTAAAATTAAAACCTTAAGCCTTATCTCAAAGCTCAAGGGAATGATTATAATTGGATAACCAATTTCCTAATTCATGGCTTATTGATAAATTATGTGGTGATTGATAGATTCCTGCTAAGTTGAAGGAGCACTTTTTGCTAGCCTATATACGTATGAATCCAAGCCATGAGTGGAGGTCCATGTCCATTAGTCTCTTTCTAAGTTATTTAAGAGTGTTAATAAGCTAGTCCAAGTAGCCCTACTAAATTAGCCTTTTCCCAACTTCTGTTTCAGTTGTAGGTAGCCATTGCTCATTGCCTCTATATGAAGTGAGCTAGTTTCCAAAAACTATCTTGTTTTAATTGTATCTTCATCTTCCATTGACAATCTGAGGTGATTTCACTGGTGTTTGCTTGTTATTGAGAACTAAGAGGATAGATAACCTATCTTATAGAGGTTGTTTCTCCATTTGGGAGTATTAAAACTTAGTGATTTAAAGTATTGTAGATGGTGGGGATTTTCTTCTAGCATTTTTCCACATTTGAACTCTAAGTTAGAGGCAAATCAATGAGTCTAGGTCACCATGAAAGGTATTCTATGAGGGCCAAGAATCTTCCAGTGCTACATAGAGGGGTTGCTTCATCCCCAAAGAGTGATATCAAAGCATTGGGTAGTCTTGGAGGAGACCAAAGCAACCATTTGAAACTGGAAAAGCTCTCGACAAAGGACCTATAGCATAGTTGCAAGCTACATCAACATTCAAAAGTGTATTTCCTATCTAGAAGCAAAAATCTCAATACATATCAAAGGAAGAAGCTATAAGAAATTAATCATTTTGAATTTTTTCTATTCAATCACAATCAAAAAAACTATTAGGAAGCACATAAGCTAAAGCAATGAATGTGTATGCTATCCAAATAAAGACGTTGGAGGGAAATCACTAACCTCTAAGATTTTGGGTTAGTGATTTCCTCATGGGCAAGGGATTATGGTGATTAATTAGTGGAGCTAAGCCTATATCTCAATATGCGTAACCATTCACTAAAGTACAACATAGGACAATGAATGAGTGGATTGAAGTAGATAGGGGATTCATATTCGTCCTATCTCAACACATTAATACCATCTGTGCTCTCGATAAAGAGTGAATGGTCTACTTTGCTTACTGTAAACCCTTTGTCTTGCAAATAACTCACAAGTAAATTATTCTTTTTTGGGTTCTTTTCCCTTGTAGATCACTTGATGGCTTGTGGAGAGGATTCTACAATATCCCTAAAATCTTGTATCCTGGCCTTGCCCTTGGAGTTCCATGAGTTGATCTCCTTTCTAGGATTCTTTTGATCATATTCAGAATCACTTGATGCTTCAAGTGTATGTGTACCCTTGCTTAAGAGAATTGCTAAGTCTTCTTCAAGATCATATGGTAGCTTAATCTTCTTGCGATCATCTTCAAACCATGATTTGTTTTCATCAAACACTACATCTTGACTAACTAGCCTTTATTGCTAGGATTTTATATTCTATAACCTTTTTTATTCAAGCCATAGCATATAAAGATACACTTTGGATTTGAAATGGCATGTAAGCATATGCAATGCACCCAAATATCCTGCAAAGATCCAAGCTTGGTCTCCTTCCATTCCAATCTTCATAAGGATTCATACCATCGGATTCTTTAGAAGGTAACCTATTTATTAGATATGTGGCAATAGATATTACCTCTACCAATAAGTGTCTTGGTAACTTCTTTTCATTTAACATGGACCTTGTTGCTTCCACAATGGTCCTATTCCTCCTCTCTCCTACTCCATTCTGCTCAGATGTGTACCCAGTGGTTCTCTCTCTCTCTCTCTCTCTCTCTCTCTCTCTCTCTCTCTCTCTCTCTCTCTCTCTCTCTCTCTCTCTCTCTCTCTCTCTCTCTCTCTCTCTCTCTCTCTCTCTCTCTCTCTTCACTCATTTATCTTGCAAGTAAGAATCAAATTCATGGGAGAAGTATTCTCCCCCTCCATCACAACTATCTTTCAAGTCCCACAAGAGGTAGATACTTCTTAAAACATGAGAACACTTCATCTCTATGCTTCATAAAGTAAATAATTGTCCATTTTCGCCAATCATTTATAAGTCACACATAAAACCTTGACCTTGAGATGGATGGCTCTTTGATTCGTTCCCAAAAAATTGTGTGGACAAGCTCCAAATGGTCTCCATGTATGTACCCTTTATTTTTGAATGGTTGCATGTGAGATTTACCAAATTGAGATGCACTACACTTGTAAATCATGTGTTTCTTTGAGATTCTGGGTAGTCCAAGTAGATCTTGACTGATTTGTTTGAGGACTCTTTCTCCATCAACCAACCTTTTATGTCAAACCTCTAGCACTGATAGGGTTTGGGTACCATAATTGAACAATGCCATGTTCTTAATGCCTTGGAGTTCAAAGATGCACAATACAACTATTTTTTCTCCCTTGCCTATCCTCTTGACGACTTCATATACATCGTCTAGATAGGCTCTATGCTTTGGGAATCTCACCTGCAAGCCTTTCTCCACAATCTTACTAAAACATATTAGGTTTTTAGTAATACTTGGTACATAGAGAACTCTCTGCTCAACAGATTTCATATTATGATTGGAAGTCTTTACATTTCCTATCTTCTCCATAGGGTGCCTTGTGTCATCACCTATCTAGACCTCGTGCTTATTCTTTGGATCTTCCAAGTCTGAGAGTAAAACCACATTCCCTACTACATGGTTTGAGCATCCAGATTCAATGTAGAAAAATGGGGGGAGTGCAAAGGGGGGCTTGCCCGCTTTTACAGGACCCGGGGGGCCTATCCCCCCTAGCCCCAAGGGCCGAGACAGTAGGAATTCTGGTCGTGGGGATATTTTGAGATTGCATATTTTACTGACTATTATGTATCTCCCAACTACGTTTATCTATACCGAATCCCCTTCTAAAAGCTATATAAGCATGGAACAGGTTGAGCTTTACATAGCATTGCGCACTAGTAAGCCCTTCATCTAGAGTCTGTCTAGATCGCCATCTAAGCTCCACATTGGGAGTGCACGGGTGGACAACACCATCATTTTAATTGCATTATGCTCAAAAATCTGAGAATTTGAGTTCTCTATCTCTTAGTCTGCATCTATCTTTGTTTGTTTCAACTCTATCTACAGGTCTATCCACTGTGCTCTTATTTTCTTATACCACATAGTCAGTTCCTTCACCATCCCACCTATACCCATTGGAGCATATCACACATATCTTGCACTATCCCTCAAGGGGAACATCCACACATATACACTCGTGACACGTCCCCCACACACTACTATCTACTTCACATACGAGCTTGCTCACATATACTCAGTCTGAGTTGAGGAAAGTCTTCTTTCCCTTCCTCCTAACACCCCATTACCTATACTCACCTCACATATAGCATCAATCCTTCAAACATCTACCATCGGTTCATTCCCACACACCACCCATTCTGGTCACACACCTTCCTTGGGACCATGCCGCAAAATCCCTCGTATGATGATGAGTGCAGAAGTCTCTATCGCCGACTACGAGCTCAAAGAGCATTGGGAGAGATCGTAGAGATGGAGTATAGAAGACAAATGAAGACCCTCACATGCGGAAAGAGACGGGCCTTTGAGGAGGCACAGGAGCTTGAGCTATACGGCTTACTTATGAGTAGGGATTGCATTGCTTCATGGCACACTCTAGGAGAGCCATGGTCGAGCACACCTATTGGAGATCCGCAAATTTGGCATGAGGATGCTCAGAGGCTATATGAGATACCTAGACAACCTCCCACTCCCGAGCCACTTGGACCTCGTCCTCCTCTTTTTTCACAGTAAAGATGATCTTGAGGGCAATTGAGCAACTACAACATGGGTGTTTGACCGACCACATAGGACTGCAGAGTCAACACCTCATATATACTGCCTCCACTATAGCTCCATTGATTGCACATGTCTTCAATCGAGCTATAGTGGAGGGGCTCCCAAAAGAGTGGACCAAGAACACAATTCTACCCATCCATAAATCTGGCGATACCTTGGACCCAAAGAAGTAAAAGACTATCATGATTGGGCACACCATGGCAAAGCTTTATGGGGTAGTTCTCGAGACATAGCTCAGTTCATATGCAAAGATGGAAGAGATACAAGCACGTGGTCAAGCAGATTTCTGAAGGGCTTTCTCCACTATTGATCACATCTTCATTTTGCATTGCCTCGAGGTTTCTCCACTGTTGATCATATCTTCATTCTACATTGCCCCATTGACAGGGCAAAGGTGCGGTGTCGGGATGAAATCCCGCAGGGAAGTGTGATGATTTTTTTTAAAGATCATTGAAGTTTAAGAGTTTTGGGTGATGTTTTACTAAGAAAGTGGTAAAAACTATGCATGATTTGGCAGAATTAATTGATTGTGTGATGCGAAAGCAAGTTTTAGATGTACGTGAGAACCGTGTATATAAACATCAGACATCAGAGACGCAAAAACCTAGGTTTGACCCTTCAAAACCCCTGAAACTGAGGGTTTACCCCCTGAAAAATGAACTTGAACCCTTGGAAACCCTTGGAGTTTAGGCCAAAATTGTAAATAAACCGTTAAATTGATGAGCTTGAGATAATTGTGAGCAAACGCCTAATTTTCCCGACCAAAAACCCAAGGTCGGACCCTTGGAAATGGCGGTTTCTGTAGGCCAAACCCTTAAAAACCAATTTAAATTGCGAACATCCAGTGTGAAATGGAAACCTTAGTCTATGGAAAAATTAAAATACCGCCAAAATTAGAAACTTCATTGAGGAGGTTAGAACATTCTAGAAGCAAGGCCTAGGGAGGGGCTATAAATAAGTGCTAATTCATTTGTTTAACCTCACCCTATGGATCTTGCTCGTGGATTGTCACCTCCAGGTATGCTCCTTGTTCGTTTGTGTTCATTTATGTTCTTGTTCATTCATTACGATAAGTCCATTGAGAGGGAGAGAGAAAATCGATGGCGCATAGATTTTGAAGCATACGCATAGAAATTCGAAGTCGGAGTAAGCTTAGTGTCATGAGCACCAACATGCTAATTCAATTGGAAGTAGATGCCAAAGTTGAAGATGATGGATGTATGAAGAGAGCTCCATGGTCCCATTGTCCTGTGTGTAGACAACCTTATCAGGCTAGTTCTATAAGATATATGAGCAGAGATGAGAAATGTTGTGATGTCGGTGCGAAAAAACAGGAAACAGAGATCCGGATGGAGCTATAGATGCAAGCTCCACGCTGCAAAGATCTCCAGAAGAGAGAGATAATCTGCTGTTAGGACCGCATGTTTGGCACAGAGCCACATGGAGAGATGAGCTGGGCTGATGCTGATGCAGCCGTAGAAGATGTGTGATGTCTATAGTTTGGAGTGGAGAGAGAAGTGGGTAAAATTGGCGGCGTAGATGATTGGCGTGCACCGACAGAGAGAGTATTTGGAGGCTCGTGAGTCGCGCGTGGCCAGAGGTAACTTTGACGGTCATCGGCGGCGCTGTCAGGTGCTGTGCGATATCCAGAGGAGAGAGAGAGATTGTATGCTGTGAGTGATGAGGGGACACCAACGAGAGCCATGAAGTTGCCAGAACCTCTCGGTAGTAATCTCTCCAATTCACTGGGACCGAAGATATAGGTGAAAGCTAGAGGAATTTTCACGTCGTCAGAGGAGGAAGAGAGAGAGAGAGGTGTTATGGGTTTGGATTTCGAAGCTTTGACTGAGGCAACTTCAGGAGCTGTTGGAGGTCTTTTAAGCACGACCATTCTATACCCTTTAGACACCTGCAAGTCAAAGTATCAAGCCGAAGCTCGCACCTCTAAATATTGCAAGGGAGAGATTCTCTCCCTCCTCCCACGGCGGCAGTGCACGCACGCTGGAAGAGAGAGAGAGAGAGAGAGAGAGAGATAGGGGCGTGGGCATTTTCTGCTTGCTGCACATCACAGAGGCGGTCGCATCTAGCTAGGATCACGGGAGAAATTCGAGGGAGTCTTGTGGGTGTAGCGCACAGTTAAAATCAGAACTCGATCGACGTAGAGGAGAGAGAGAGAGGGGGGATTGGCCATGTGGACAGAGGCACAGAGAGAGAACGAGACAGGTCATGGTTGATGGAGTCATACAGGTGGAGGTTTGCACGCACGCAGAGACAAAATTGCGCAGAGAGAGACGGCTTCAACAGAGAGAAATGGATGCATATGAGATGGATGATGGTTTTGGAAACACCAAGATTTGGACGTCCTAGGGAGCTAGCTTATGCGGATAGAGGTTGATTTCAATCATGATTACCCTTTCACTCCACGAAAGGCATGTGAAATGTACTCCATATGGTTTCTTATCTTCATTATCATTGGTTATCATCTGAAGAAAGAAAAATAGAGAGTGGACATGTAGAGATTGAACGGAATTAAATGAAGAATTTAAAGATATTTCCACGTCATTCTTTTAAGGATATGGTCGTTGCGTTGAAATACATCCTCAAAGAATTGTTCAAATCCAATATTCTCGCAAGAGTAAATTTATGGGAACAAAATGTATTATAGCCTTCCACTTTGAGCTCGCATTTCAAGATAATATGTCACATAGAGTAATAATATAGATTGAGGTAACCATTTTTATTGGAAATATGTAAAAATTATCATAAAGTAAACTTGATACGTGAAAATGTTGAGTAAATATGCAAAAGCAATGAATTATTTTAAGAGGGTTTTATTTATTTGTTTTTGAAATGTACTACTGATTTTTCCTTACCCTATGGATCTTGCTCGTGGATTGTCACCTCCAGGTTTATGTGGATGCTGATTATATGAAGTGAAGAGAAAGTGATTGAGGACTGAAGATAAAGAGTACCCCCCATCCTATGGATTGCCTTTGTGGATCGTCTCCTCCAGGTTTATGCGGATGCTGATTATTTGAAGTAAAGAGAAGGAAGGCCATTGCGGAGGATACTTGAAGAAAAGAAAGGACCGAAGTAAAGACCTAAAGAGAAGCTTGGACCGCGAGGACCGAAGCCGAATCCTGTGGGCGATTTCTCGCACTGTAGCGAGGGATCTATTTTATACACTAGTCGGCCCGCACTGTAGCGGCGGCTTTCATATTGTATCATCGCACCGCACTGTAGCGGTTTTATTGTACTGTCGGCCCGCACTGTAGCGGCCTCTTTGTATCATTCATTTTTATTGGTAGACTTCATTTCATTTCTGTTGTATCGTCAAGCTTGATCTACATCACGTGTATCACTGCGATATCCGATCGTCTCTTTCCGATGCCCACGGTCCCACGTCTCGACACTTCCGAGGGGCAAGGGGACACACATACGAGGATCGCACACGCTCCGGAGAGCACAGGCGAGGTGCCCAGCACGCAGACGCCGCTCGCAGGACAGCGGGAACGGCGCACCAGAGCGGGGCCTGATCCAACCCCACGCGCCAGCTTCCCGCCACGACCTCCTTCTTCCCGACACCTGAACCCGACGTGAAACGAGGCGGTTGCCCGGTGATCCTCATCGCGTCACCTACTCCTTGAGAAGACAGACAAGAACCTCGGCATCGGACAGAGATTTCAGGTACCAGCATTTCAAGTTATTTGAAATTTTGCATTACTTCACATACACTGTTGAAACAGAAAGATTGTCTTGCTGCTTGAGTTTGAGCATCCAACATTGAAATCTTGGGAATCAAAGAGAGGCCAGTTCGACTAGACTTTGGCCTAGGCAAATCAGAGAGCTTAGACTGACCTTTACCTCCTGGCTCGTGACTCATTAAACCTCTTCTCTGATCTCTACTCAGAGCTTAGAGAGATAGTTGAACCACTTACACTGGACCTTGTGCTACGTTCTAGGACAGAGCAGAGAAGAGAGATGGAGGATATATTCAAGGAAATGGTAATAGAGAAACAAGGGGCTCGCGTAGTCCAAGCAATATTGAGAGAAAAAGGGAAGTTTACAGGCTTGAACGTAACCGAGTACCTAGATATTTTTGAGGAATAGGCACGGATTTATGGTCTACCCGAGGATGTGTTTACACATTAATTCACACGGGTAGTATCAGGATCCATTTTAGCCCCTATTACTGCACATATAGCAAAGCCTTGGGCCGAATTCAGAAAAGAATTGCATAAGTTGTTTTATTTAGAAGACTTTTCCCAACACAGTAGAGAAGGGTTCTTGCGGTGGATAAGCTCTCCGAAGCCCACTGCATCCCTTACTCAACTTTTGAATGAGTTCTTGAGAAGATATGAACAACTTCCACAGGCCGATTTAGATGCTTTAAAACCTGACCTAGTTATATCCTTCCTTAGGATCTTAAGTCTTGAAGACAGGACTGAGGTCGAAAGGAGGATTGAAGAGCCTGGGAAGAGATTTGGATTGACTGAAGATTGGAGTATAGTGAGGAGAGAGGTAGAATCGGTTGTCCAAATGAGGTAATGCCAGGCGGTGTTATACGATAGACCTGCAGTGGTAACACCACAACCGCCTAGGGAAGCTCCACTTCCGGCAATTCCGAATGTGCCTGCAACGTCAGCTTTTGCTAATGTTGCATCCACTTCGCGATCGCCAATGGAGCTACAGGTTGAGATTCTCAGTCGACAGATAGAGAATCTTATTACGATGCAAGCGTCTATGTCAAAAGAGATGGCGAGTATTCACAATAAAGTTAATTCTATGGGATATCATGACCCCACTCCACCTCAGGCGAGTACGAGTTATGTAGATACATTACAGAGAGGCACTATGCCCATTCCAAATATGCAAGGCTATGTGATGCCACAGCCTGCACCTCCAGTGCAGCCTGTTGCCCAATAGATACCTACGCCACCAGTGCAAACTACCTTCCAAAGAAACATTGCACATTTTGAGAGACGAGCGACTGGTGGGTTTGGAGGGGCTAAGAGATGCGTATGGTGTGATGCACAAGAGCATTTTTCATATGCCTGTGAAGAGCTTAAGCTAGCAAAAGAGCATCAACTGGTGATAGATATCGATAAGAAGTTATGTGACTTCAGGACCCGCCTTCCTCTACCTGTGAATTGGGGAAAGGGGGGAATGAACAAGTTTTATGAAGATTTATCTGGCAATAATGCAAGTACATCAGTTGCACGATTAGAACCTGTTGAGGAGGAAGATGAAAAAGTGCCTAGACCTCGACCCCAAAGAACTTATTCCATTGAGGCTTTAGTGAGGGCTAGGGATGCGATCATGCAGAAGACTGCATGGAAGTCTCCTGTTGATGAATCCTCGGTCTATTCGCACATAGCAAATGTGGAGGAAAAGAGGAAAAGGGATGAGAGTGAGGAAGAGACTGAGCCTGAAAGAAGAGTGACTAGAAAGCAAAGCCAAGAGGCCGAAGAAAAAGCTAAAGAGTCAGAAAAGAAAGTACAATTCAAAGAGCCTATTGTTTCAAAGGAAGAGGCAAAGAAGAAAGAGATAAGAGAGGGAAAGAGGCCGGCTGGGCCAACTAAGATTCAAGAACTTACTAAAGAGAAAGAGAAAGAACCTGAACCGGTTCAAAAGAAAGATGAAATTCAAGAAAATGTTCAAGAAGCTGACAAAGAAAAGAAGAAGAAAAAGAAGAGAACTCCAAAGGCTGTATTAATTTCTGAGTTGGAAAAGAAAAATGATGCAAGAGAGATATTAAATGACATTTTACTGAAGAACCAAGTGACCATGTCCTTGGAGCAGGTCTTCTCCATAGCGAAGCCTGAGTTCAAGGACAGTTTTATAAAGCTGGTTAAGAGAAAGAGGTTTCCACTACCTGAAGATGTAGAGATGGAAGAAGCACCTGAAGATATTCAAGTGACAAATGAAGCAGTTACATTGAGTGATACATCTGATGATGATGATGATGAGGTTGCCAGGTGTCATAAAAATTCTCTAGGTCCTATAATACCTGATGATGAGATGAGGAAGACAGAAAGTGAGTTTAGCAGGACCTTTTGGGCAAGAGGAACTCTAGAGATAAAGATGAAGTTAGGAAGCAACGAGGAGTCATGTTTTGCTCTGGCCTTGATTGACTCAGGATCAGAGATAAATGTGATTTCTAAGAAGCTCTATGATAAGTTTAGGTGGCCGATTGATAAAGATCATGGATGGAGGATGAGGACAGCAGATAATGGTTCAGGAGCACTGCTTGGGGCATGTGCCTTTGTGCCTGTGACCATAGGTGGGATTTCTGAGGAATTTCACTTCTTTGTCCAGGACCATTGTTCATATGAGGCTATCCTTGGGCAGCCCTTTATAGCTGAGGTAAGAATGGAGACTAAGGCCATGGATGATGGATCTGCCTATGCACGAATCCGTTCTAGATTTGGTCTACATTCTTTGCAAGTGATGACTGTGTGTCCGAATCACTCTAGAAATAAAAAGAATATAAGAAAGAAACCTATTAATTCACATGATCATGATGAGTGTATGCCTGTTGGAGAGTATGGAGCTTCTGCTGAGAAAAATTTCTGTTAGGATCCACTGTTGAGCGAGACAACAGTGGGAGTTGGTTTGATGTCTCGCATGACTTTGTACATACTTTTGAAAGCTTTTCCGTTTATTCATCTGCATTCAAGTTGCTATGCTTACAGAAAGAAAATGTTTCAAATAAATTCAGAAAAGTTCATGAGAGACACTATAAGCAGTTAGGAATGATGTTACCTGATGAGAAGATTGAAGATGTGATCCAGTTAGAGAGAAGTTCGACTACTCTGGAAGAGCTTGAGAAGGCATTTGAGAGAAATGAGAAATCAGAAATGATTATGCTCAGCTCTATCCAAGAGTATGAGATGATTAAGGAGTTTATGAGAGAGCATGAAGTAAATGTAAATACAAAGTATAAGACTGTGGATAAGAAAGTGAAGCCTATAGCTCAGCCATTGCTTGAGAGGTTTGAAGATGTGGGGCTAACACTTTCTTTAGAGAAATCAGTTTTTGGCGTTGATGAGGTCCTCATTGTAGGACATCTGTGTGGACATTATGGCCGCAAGCCATACCCGCAGAAAGTTGAGGCCATTAGCAGGATCTCTGAAGTGTGTCGTAATGTCAGTGAGGTGAGAAGGTTTCTAGGAGCCTGTGTATTCTATGTGATATGGATTCCTCACTTTGCTCACGTTGCAAACCCCTTATATGATCTCCTGAGAAAGAGAAAGAAGTTTGTATGGACAGAGAAACAGTCGAGAGCTATGCGTAAACTAAAGCAGCTGCTAATTGAACCTCCGATTCTAAAGCGTGTTGACTATTCAGGTCAGAGACCTATCATTTTAACCGTTGATACCAGTCCTATTGGCATAGGTTGGGTCATAGGGCAAGATGATGATGAGGGGCAGAGATATGCAGTGCACTTTGGTGCTAAGATCCTACATGATACACAAAGAAAATATCCACAGATTAAGAGAGAGTTATGGGGATTAGTGACTGCTTTAAAGAGTGATAAAGAGTATTTCATTGGGGCGAATGTGATAGTTGAGACTGACTGTCTTCCACTGATTGGTATGATTGCAAATTGTTCATCTCTGGATATTGCTATGCTTAGATGGATCTCTTATGTGAAGTTTATAAATCCTGCATTTGTACACATAGCTGGGAAGCTGAATACAGTGGCCGATATGCTTTCAAGAGCAAAATTCGATGATGAGTCTGATGATGATGATGAGGTAGAAAGGGATACACATATGATAAGATACGATCCATTGGTGTATGTTTATGAGCAGTTCCGTGAGAGTGAGTATGATGGCGAGTGGAGAGATATTGGAAGATATCTGAGTACTCTGAAACCTTCCCCAGGCTGGTCCACAAATAAGTATAGATCCATCAGGAAAAAGTCTTACAACTTTTTCTTGAAGGATGGGCTTATTTGGCGACACGCTAAAGGCAAGGTGAAGAGTCCACAGAGAGTACTAAGTTCGAGGAGTCTTCAGAGAAAAGTTATGAGAGAGATGCATGAGACCTTATGGGCAGATCACAAAGGATTTTATGCTACATATGAGAAGATTAGGGAAGCTTACTGGTGGCCAGGGATTTATGTAAGTGTGAGAGGTTTTGTAGACACTTGTGCTACATGCCAGGTGCATTCATCAGTTAGGCACAGAGACCCGTTACATCCGACTTACCCTCCTTGTATCCATTACAAGTGGGTGGTCGACCTTGTAACCATGCCCAAAGGGATAGATAAGATGAGATACATTGTACTTGCCAGAGAAGACTTGACCAACCATGTGGAAGGTCGAGCTCTTCGTACGAAGACTACTTATAATGTATGCAAATTCCTTTTAGAAGAAGTGATCTCGAGATTCGGATATGTTGAGAAAGTGGTTGCGGACCGGGGAGAGTTGGATGCGAGAGAGGCAAAAGAGTTCTTTGATCGTCATGGAATTCGATTGTCTCTCACCACTGCCTATAATCCAGAGGCAAATGGGAAAATCGAGAGAGGTCACCCTTCCATTGTGAAGGCAATCTCTAAGGCTTGCAGCGATGACATCAAGCAGTGGCCTAGGTTTCTTCCATTCGCGTTATGGGCTGATAGGATGACTTACACTTGATCCACAGGTTTCATGCCTGCTGAATTGATGTATTGTCAGAAGCCAGTCTTCCCCATCCAGACTCAGATAGTGACATGGTTGACGCTCCCATGGAATGATGGTATGACGAGAGAAGAGTTATTATCATTGAGAATAAAGCTGTTAGAACAAGGAAATGAAAAGTTGAAAGAAGCAGTCCAAAAGTTAAAGGAGTCAAGGTTAAAGAACAAGATCTATTTTGACAAAACCCATCGAGTCAGACCACGTAGGATTGAGATAGATGATTGGGTGTTGGTGTACGATAGTACATTCGATACTCAATACGATGCTAGGAAGAAATTGACCAAACGATGGTTTGGGCCGTATGTGGTTACGTCTGTGTTTGAGAATGGTACGTATGCACTTCGTGAGTTAGACAGTACTCCTTTGAGATCTTTGATTGCAGGAAAGAGGATAAAATTATTCAAGAAAAGAAATGAAGCGGATTATGAGATTGAGCAAGAACTTCTGGAGGGAACTGATGACACTGAGGCTGATGCTGATGAAGAATGATAGACCATGAAGATAAAGAAAAGCTTGGACCGCGAGGACCAAAGCCGAATCCTGTGGGCGATTTCTCGCACTGTAGCGAGGGATCTATTTTATACACTAGCCGGCCCGCACTGTAGCCGCGGCTTTCATATTGTATCATCGCACCGCACTGTAGCGGTTTTATTGTA
>CM035439.1:62210105-62345105 GCA_020310875.1 Ceratopteris richardii
ATTTCCAAGGATTACCAAAAAGGTTAGAGCAACTAGCATCAAACACAACAAAATTTATCTCTAGCACGCAAAATAGCCCAGAGGACCCCTTAGAGACAACTCTATCTGAAAGGGCTAGGTTGGACTTAGAAGATCATCAAATGCGCTACATGGATTCACATGCCATCTTAAGAGAGATTCAAGAGGAAAGATGGAGGCAGGAACAGGGAACACGACCACCTATACCAGAGATTGATGACTCAGGAGAACAGTTCCCTGCTGACATCCCATCCATCTATGGAGAGCAAGAGGATGATAGGTATAGTGAGCGCACGAGTTTTGAATCTAACTCCTTGCAAGAGTTACCTCACTTCATGGGACCTTGGGAAGACATATCAATCCAAGTGAGAGACCCCACTATTCTAGTTAGGGGATAAGACCCAATTCTTCCTAGAAACACAGAAGCCATTAAGAACACGAGAGTTCAATGCCATTTGACTTTGGAGGAGCTACTCAAAATCAAACCAGAACTATGGAAACATGTAGCAAACCAGTCTTTAGAGATAGCTACAACTTCCTCTAGACCAAGAGCACGAGGAAACGTACCTAAAATACCCATTGACAAAGTGGGAGATGTGAGCGAAGGAGAGGAAGGTAATGCTTATTTTCCTATCACTTACAAAAGTTACACTCCCAAAGCCATCTCAAACACGGGCACAAGAGTAGCTATTGCTACCACTTCTTTGTGGAAGCGTTGGGGTAAACCATCCCTTAGACCTACTAGGATGAAGTTGCAGATGGCTAATGGGCACATAGAAAGACCCTTAGGACTACTGGAAGGAATTACCCTGTCCACATGCAGGGTAGAATTTGATCACACTTTTGCGATATGTGATTTTGGGAAGAGTCAAGCATATGAAATGCTTCTAGGTAGACCTTTCATGCGACAACTGCAAGTGGTACCAAGATTGGGGAACCAACTCTTTGTATTTGCAACACCTAGGAGTGACCACGAAAGTGAACCTCACAGACTACTCACACAGGGATGTACCACCCTTGCAATGGAATATTGTACATAGGAACGAAGATGATGGAGGAATCGGTACATTCCTTAGCATCAGATCCATCATGGTTGCATGAGGATACACACCTATGCATGTGTAAAGTTGCAGCAAAAGAGGAGAAGTGAGCGAAAGCAAGAACATCGGGAATAGGACAAACCTCTAGACCTATTGAAGACCCAAAGTATGCACTAGTAGTGTTTCCATACGAGGAATTCAAACCCTATGGTTGGACAGAGATTCCTGCGATGATGGACATAACAATTAATGAAGAACAATGGACCCCCCATTGTGATGAAGATGGTTATGACATATCCATCTTTACTGTAAACCTTGTAGCGGAGGAAACTGAATGGGATAAACTCGAATGTGAAATCTTGGAGAGGAGCAAGCAAGTGAGAGAGGAAGAATGGGAAGTAGACTCTAATAGACCCGAATGTTCATCTGAAGAGGAATTTTTAGGTTGGGTAGAAGCCATTTCCCCAGACCACGCAACCCCTAGGAAGAGAGAGGATAATTCAAATTCTAATCAACAAAATCAAAAGGTGAGAAAGGATAAAACTGTGAGACAAGAAGAAGAAGAGCTGTTAATGGAAATGCCAAAAAAAATTTTTAAATACGCAATTGAAGAACGAAAGATCATGATAAGAATGCCTAAGAGAGACAAAAACTCTGGAGAATCCTATGATAACAAGGAGACTACAAAGAAAGTAGTAGTGGCAATCGAGGGAGGATAAGAAAGATGTACATACATAGGGCATGATCTGATAGACGAAGAGGAAGAAAGTTTGATCGCCTTACTGAAAAGGTATAGGGACGTGTTTGCATGGAGTTACAAGGACCTGAAAGGGGTAGATCTAGATATATGTTCTCATAGGGTACCAATGACAACAGAGGTTAAACCCACCAAGCAAAATCTCTATACGTATAATGATAACTACGCATTGAAGATCAAGGGAGAGATAGATAGACTCATTGAGGTCGGATTCATTTACAAGATAGAACATACTGAATGGGTATCACCCATTGTAGTTGTACCTAAGAAGAACGGTAAGTTGAGAGTGTGTATTAATTTGAAGAACGTCAATGCCACCACCATTAGGGACAATTATCCTCTTCCTATTACAGAACACCTCTTAGAAAGAGTCGCAGGCAAGCAAGTGTATAGCTTTCTTGACGGATTTTCAGGCTATAACCAAGTCGCCATTGCCCTCGAGGATCAACATAAGACGACTTTCAATATTGAATGGGTATCTTTGCATTTCATGTGATGCCTTTTGGGTTGATGAATGCACTGGCAACTTTCCAAAGGTTGATGTGTGTTGGCAGTGGTCAGAGCGGTCAAGGACTTACAAGACAAGGGAGCCAACGTGAAGGGCTTAGCAGGCAAAGCAGTCAAAGAAGATCGGGCAAGTAGGCCATTATTTTTCATGAAGCTGAAGCACATCAAAGAGGTGGACACACAAGAAGAAGGAGTAAGTAGGAGCTCCAGGAAGTGTATGTCAAACTGTTAGAAGAAATCCCTACAAAAATAGTGATTTTCATCACTAAAAGCCATTGTAAATACCATTTCATATTTTTGTAGCTCCATTTTGTGCAAGCCAAGGAGTCCTTGAGCTTGAGGAGTCTTAGAAGTACCTACCTATCAATTTTCATATTTTTTAGACTCCGTTTGAACCCTCAAATAGGCCCTAGAACCTAATTTTTAACTAGGCCAGACACTAGGTTTGGACAGGGCCAAAGCTAGTCAAAAACTATAAATAGAGCTAGAGAGCTCATTTTTGAGGTTATCTTGTAATAGATTTGAACTTGTATGAGCAATTTTGAAGTAATCTAAAAGAACTCCATTGTCTTTCTCTTTGTCTTTCCGTATGTGCGTGTGTGTATGTGTGTGCATGTTAGTGTGCTTCTCACTCACGCACTTGTGCCATCACTTGTTCGAGGTCTTCATACCATCCTCACGTCTTCCCGGATTGACATTAAAGGAGGTGATACTCATCACTGAGCTACACCAAATTTTGGCGCCGTTGCCGGGGATCGAGCTTTGAGGACGAGCATGTGATGGTAAGACGTAGAGTTGTGACGTTGGCATTGTAGGTAATTTCTTTACTTTTTCTTACTTTTCTCTTTCTTACTTCACCACCATCATCCTCACCATATCCGATCTCCATCTCCATCATCGTGAAAATTGCAGTTTTTTGATCATAACTCCTTTCCCCTCCCATTTCCCTCATTTCACTTGTGAGAGAGAGAGAGAGCGATTTGTGTGCACTCTTTTTGCATGTTTCTTGAGTGTTCTTGTAGGATGTGGCTATCCCACCATCTCCAGCAAGCTGCACAGGTACGAAAAAGCTCAGCCTTGTCTCTGTGTCACAGACCCCTCTCGATCGCGATCGACATAAAAAACGCTTATTTGGTAAAACAAAGTACACCACAATGACACACAAGATGAGCACACTCTAAATCACCAAACACATTAAAAAAATTCCGAGTTCCTCTATCAATCACGACTGATAGCCTCTGTCAATCCCGATCGACAGCCCTATCGATCGGGACTGACAGACCCCACGACCGACCGACTGCCACAAAGGATTCAGTCAATCGCGATCGACGCCGTCGATCGCGACCGACTGAAATTTGACGATTGACACCAGAATTTGCATGTACATGTGTCCATCGCAACGGATAAGCCCACGGTTGACTGAGATTTCACCGAAATTCGCACAAAAAGTGTCGATCGTGATTGACACCATCGATCGCGATTGATAGGACTCACGACCGACTCTGTCGATCGCGATTGACACTGTCGATCATGATTGACATGTCGATCGCGACCGACAGGGCCCGACGGACACCTCTGTCAATCGTGATTGACAGACCTGTCGATCGCGATTGATAGGCTTTTTTGGCTAAATTTTTAGGGTTTTTTTGTCCAAGTCTTGGGATAATTTTGGGCATACTTGTCTATCAATTAGCATTTTGTGAAGTCCCTACACTAGTGAATTGAGAAAAATCCTGTGAACTGTTAGTCTGTTTGAGCCCTGTTTTAACTCCAAAACCCTGAACTATCATAACTTCCTCATACGAAATCCATTCGGGGTGATCTTTGGCTCATTGGAAAGCTCGTGGGGAGTACAACCAAAACTTCCACCGGTTACGGTAAAATTAATATCATGATTATTACATATAGTATTTTTAAGTGGACCATACCTAGGGGAAACCAGACTAAAGGGATCTCTAGAATTGTTTCCATAAAGACAAAGGGCAAATTGATATCTAAATTGCATGAATGGAAGTGATTTATTATGTCATTTGAATCTAAGTCTTGAGCTAACCTTGGGACTTTTACAGGTCCATTGAGAGCACGTGAGGGCATCCAAAGCAAGGGCTTTTTGCAAGCTTGAGAACCGGGTTCTTGGGCACCAAAGGGCAAGGGATCAGTAAGTGAGGTTGGAATACTCTCAACTCCCTTTGTCAATTCCTAGCGTAGGCTAAGTGCGAGTAGTGCTAGAAGTAAGTGAGGTTGATGTTAGGCATCTATCAAGTTGAAGACTATTAAATACTCAAGTTCAAGCATAAAGATAGTCTCTTTGCGATCTATAACTTAAAAGAAAAGGAGTTAACATGGTACGAACAAACTAAAAGTGCAGAAATTAACTCAAGTATTTCTGACGACGTGATATCAGACAAGATAATAAACACGATAATCAACTAGAAAAGAACAAGTGACTAATACAAAAGAACTAAGCAACGAAAATTGTACTTGGGAAATTTGGGATTATTCAATTGGGCTTATGAACCTTAGATTAGGACAACACCTAGGAAGAGATAGACAGAGTCTTAGGTCTTCAGAGGCTAGTGTCAATCATATTGCTAGGTCTTGGGCCCAGTAGTTGAGCCATTATTCGCACTACCCTAGCTCTGAAACTAGTGAGTCTGAGATGTCTCACGGTATGGAGAGACCTACAGGAAGTTCAGGTGTGCCATATTTACATAGGGTAGAAGGCCCCTACAAGATGCAGCTTGAATACCTTAGGACCAACCGATTATGTGCTAGCATCTATGAGGACGGCCTAGGAAGATCTGTGATCCAGAGCAAAAACCCAGATCAACCCATTGGACTAGAACGTCCAGCAGTCAAGTTTGAGAATGGAGCGTACCTGGACAAAGAAGGAACCATATACGTAGTCACCAGTCACCCAGATAGGACAGACAAATTCGGGAATGTGATTCCAAAGACGGACATAGATGACCTAGAGTAAGGGAACATAGGTGGAGAGCCTAAAAACCCTCGAGGCAAATCTGTCCTCACTAGAATTATCACACCAGAGTGGATTCCCCAGGACAATAAGAGCAATGATTTGCTCCTGAACCAAGAGACCAATGAAGCCTTTTGGAGGTATAAGTCTAATCAACCTATTGAGATAGGAACGAGCACAATCTATGAGTTTAGAGATCCGGATAGCCCAGGCAAAGTGACCTACCTAGACAGTACTTCAGAGAGGATCTTTGTGGTCACAGAACATGGTAGACATGCCTACACTTGGAAGGGGGAATTTATTTTTCCCCAACCAAGATCTAATGTCTCTTTTGGCCACCAAGGGGCTCGAACATCCCAAGCTCATGGCGCTCAAAGGGATAGAAGTAGAGATAGGCCAGAAGTGAGCTTTGTCAACCCAATAGGAAGAGAACGAACGTGAACAGAGACAAATAGAGAAGAAACAGAGAGACTTAGAGTTCCAAGGAACCTAAGAAATGCTGAGGATTTTCCCTTGCCGAGGCCTAGAGAGCACACGAGGACTTTGAGACCTACACAGCTAGTTAAATCCATGAAGAACTACTTTGATGGCACTAAAGACCCATATGATCATGTGGCCGAGTTTAGGCAAGTCTTGAGAGCTGAACAAGTGGAGGACTTGTTCATGCAATACAATGCCTTTGGTCTAACCCTTAGGAACACCGCTCTTACGTGGTTTCAACCACTAAATGAGAGGCACTTCAAGAACATAGACCAACTTCTAGAGGCTTTCATTATTAAGTTCTCTAAGAGTGGCATAAGGCATAACACTTCCTCACTGATTCACAGCTTCAAGAAAACCCCTCAAGAGACGGTAAGACTTGCAGGAAGAAGGTTTAGGCAATACCTAGAGAGATGTCTTGTTTCTAAGTTACCCACACCCGCCAAATAAGTGGCTTTATTCCTAGATGGACGGCTGAGTACAAAGTTGAGATCATATGTGTACTTGAAAGACCCTAGAACCATAGAAGAGTGTGTACGCATATGCATTGACATTGAAGATAACCTAGGGGAGGAATTAGAACTTTTGAAAATCTACAAAGATTCAGATAGTTCTACTAGCCTCTCTTCCACGCAGTCTACATCTATTGAGGAACTCGCTGAGAAAGTAGCTCAGAAGCTAAGAGTCTCAAGTAAACAAATTCCAAGACTTGCCCCAGTAAAAAGGTGCTATACTTGCGGTGTTGACCATATGGCAAACGTATGTCCCATCATGGCTCAACCCCAAGTGAATCCCAATAGCCAATACTACACCATAGAACGGAGATATACTAAGCACACAGCACAAGACTACCCATACAATAAGCAAGAGGTTAGGCAAACCTACCCTCAACCATATCCACCTACCCTCAACCATATCCACAACAGGCCAGATACCAGAAACAATACCCACCACAACAGTATGTTAGGCCTCAACAAACCTACCAACCACAATATCAGGCCAAGCAGAGACCTCAACATGTGTTAGCTCAGTAACCTCCTACCCCAACCAATGTGATTCCCATAAAATATGCAGTTGCAGAAGAAAATTTGAATAGAGCTATAGTCCCAGTGACTCCATTACTTTTCGAAAGTGACCCCAGTGACCATAGCTTTGATTCTACACATATTGATAGTCCCCAGGCTTACTACATGCAGTCTCCTGAACATGGTGAGTCGTACTATAGTGAAGAACCGAGTGACTCAAGTTGGGAGCCAGAGTATGCAAATGTCATGTATGCAAATCCCAACTCTAGACCTCAACCTTGGCAAGTAAGACCCCCATTCCCTAGAGGACCATGCTAGAGATGTCAAGGAGATCACCTCATTCGTGATTGCCCAATGCCTGCACCTACACAACCCCAGTCAGTAACAATACAGGGATTTTGTCAAGATTGCAGAAAAGAGCATCTCTTACGAGATTGCCCAAAGAATCCCAATAATATGCCAAAAATCACTCCTATTAACGTTATTGGGTTAGTTGTAGATTCTACAGGAAGCGTCACTTCCACTGCACCAGTGCAAGTGGTCACTAGAGCTCAAGCCTTGCAGTAGAACCAAAGTTTAGGCCATGAAAAAAGTGCTGAGGTTAGTGAAGCTGAGAGCACAACTAAGAAAAGGACTAGGGCCTGGAGAGATAGCCGCGAGAGAATGAAAAGACAATGGGCAAAGAAGATGAGTGAACTCGAGGAATGCCTAAGAGAAACTAGAGCCAAGATAACTGAACTCACCTCTCAACCCCACTCTCACACTACCCCACCACCATCATTCCCATCTCCATCCTATCCACCACCATACAACGCGCCTCATGCGACCCCACCACCCCTTAGAGTAGGATCAGTACTAGCAGATCCCACTCCCGAGGACCTAAATATGATGCTTAAAGCATATCAGGCCAGAATCCAAGAAGGGCCAAACGTAACCGATCATGAAAAGTGTTACCCTAGAGTGGAACTAGAGCTTGAACGAACCAAAATTTGTGCTAAGATGGTGGAATTGGCTCAAACCATGTTTGAAGCCAGCCGCCTCTTTAACATCTCTAGTTCAGCTAAGATGTAGTTGCACTTTGATGGACTACTAAAAAGATTGGAGAGGCTAATCGCACAATCAGAAAAGGAACCCACCCCTCCAAATAAGGGCAAGGCAAGTGAAATAGTAAGCCTTCCTTCCCAGGAAGCCTATGTGCCTAACTCCACAGAGCCAGACACATCTTCTTCTATGAATCGGTACACACCAGAATTCCTACGAGAGATTCAAGAAGAAAAATGGGCTAAAGAAAGTGAAGTTCCTCCTCCCATTGAACTTGTGGATGATGCGCACGACCAATTCCCACATGACATCCCATCCATTTATGAGGAGCAAGAGAGTACACAATCTCAAGAGAGATTAGACTTCGAGTCTAACTCCTTACAACAATTGCCCCATTTCACAGGCCCATGGGAAGCTAAGTCTACTTGTATGAGAGCACCCATAGTCATGGTACGAAACGAAGTCTCAGTCATACCTAGGAACACCGAGGTAGTGAAGAACACTAAAGTGTAGTGTAGCCTCACTCTAGAAGAGCTACTCAAGGTTAGGCCAGAACTGTGGAAACATGTAGCCAAACAAGTCCCAGAGGTAGCTAAACCGTGTTCCCAAGTAGGTTCTCATAGAACAGTGCCAGAAATTCCTCTAGATAAGATAGGAGATATGAGTGAAGGAGAAGAAGGAAACACCTACCTCCCCATCACCCATCAAGGATACACAACCAAGGCAATTCTGGACTCAGGTGCAGGGGTTGCAATAGCTACCACTTCCCTATGGAAGTGTTGGGGCAAGCAAGCACTCAAGCCCATGAGGATGAAATTGCAGATGGCTGATGGTCACATAGAAAGACCCTTAGGCCTGCTAGAAGGAATAACTCTCACTACATGTGGAGTAGAGTTTGAGCACACATTTGCTATCTGTGACTTTAGCAAGAACCATGCCTATGAGATGATTTTGGGAAGACCATTTATGCGACAGTTGCAAGTGGTACAGGATTGGGGAACCAATTCCTTGTATTTGCAACACTTAGGTGTCACGACTAAAGTCAATCTCAAGGATTACTCTCATAGAGATGTCCCTCCTATCCAATGGAACCCCATCCATAGAGCCAAAGATGATACTGAGTCAGTGCATTCCATGGGATCTGGATCCTCATGGATGCATGAAGACACTCACTTGTGGATGTGTAAAGTTGCAATAGAAGAGGAGAAGAGAGAAAAAGCCAGAGAGATAGGTGCGAAGGAAACCCATAGATCAATTCAAGACCCAGCCTATGCACTTGTAGTATTTCCTGACGAAGAATTTGAGCCTCATGGCTGGACAGAAATTTTAGCAACAATGGATGTAGCCATCAATGAGGAACAATGGACACCCCACTATGATGAGGATGGCTATGACATTTCAGTCTTCTCAATAGAACCAATCATGGGAGATGCAGTTTTAGAAGAATGCAAACCTAGCCCTAATGGATTTGAGGATGCAAGTGACTCCGACTTAGAGTCAATCATTATGGACCCACCTTTTGCATCAGATGAAGAATACTTCTATGAAGTAGAAGCTTTCCCTCAGAGACATGGAGAAATCACGAATGATGTGAGGTTAACCACACAAGTGGCCACCAAGAGTGAGGGCAAGAAAAGGAAGAAGAGAGAAGTCACACCTAAGGAGGAAGAATCTTTGTTTGAGGTCCCTGAAAACTTTAAGAAATATGAAATAGACGATAGAAGAGTCATGATAAGAATGCCTAAACGTGAGGCGCAATCAGGAGAGGCCTATGATAACAAAGAAACCACCAAGAAAATAGTGGTAGCCCTAGAAGAAGGAGAAGAGAGATGTACTTACATAGGACATGATCTGACAGAAGAAGAAGAAGAACAAGAGTTGATAGCCTTGCTAAGAGAATACAGAGATGTATTCGCTTGGAGCTACAAGGACTTAAAAGGTGTGGACCCTGACATATGCTCACACACAATTCCCATGACCTCAGATGCCAAACCCTCTAAACAAAGCCATACACATATAACGATAATTATGCTGCTAAGATTAAAGAAGAGATAGATCGCTTGGTCGAAGCTGGATTTATCTATGAAATTGAGCACACTGAGTGGGTATCCCTCATTGTAGTTGTGCCCAAGAAGAATGGAAAGTTACGTGTGTGTATTAACTTGAAAAAGGTTAATGCCGCCACTATTCGAGACAATTATCCTCTTCTTATCATTGAGCATCTACTAGAAAGAGTAGAAGGCAAGGAAGTGTACAGCTTCCTTGATGGATTTTTGAGCTACAATCAGCTAGCCATTGCTTCAGAAGATCAGCATAAGACGGCTTTTGCCACAGAGTGGGGCATATTTGCTTTTTGGGTAATGCCATTTGGGCTCACCAATGCTCCTGCAACCTTTCAGAGACTGATGTGCCATGTATTTAAAGAATTCCTGAGGAAGAATTTGGAAGTCTATGTTGATGATCTCTGTGCTCATTCCAACATAAGACAGACACATCTACCTGAACTCAGACAAATCTTTGACAAATGTAGAGAATATCAAGTCTGCCTGAACCCAGAAAAGTGTGTTTTCATGGTCAGGCAAGGCAAGATTCTAGGACACATAGTGTCAAAGAACGGCATATCCACTGATGAAGAGAAAGTAAGAGTCATCACAGAACTACCTAGGCCAAAGAATGTCAAGGAAGTACAAGCTTTCATGGGGCATTGTGGTTATTACCGACACTTTATACACATGTACTCCATCATTGTCAAGCCTCTGTACAGACTTTTGACTAACTTTGAGTGGACTGATGAATGTGAAAACTCTTTCAACGAGCTCAAAAGAAGATTGTGTTCAGCACCAATCTTGACCACACCAGATTGGAATAAGCCCTTTCATGTTCATGTAGATGCATCCAATTATGCTATTGGATGTGTACTCGCACAACCTACTGGTGAAGGTAATATGGATCTTCCAATTGCCTATGAATAGTAGACAGTTGAATGCAGCTGAACAAAATTATACCACCACTGAACGAGAAGGATTAGGCATGGTATATGCAGTTAAAAATTTTAGACACTATTTGCTTGCAAACAAGTTTAAATTTTTTACTGACCATCAGGCATTGTTGTACTTAGTGAACAAGCCATGTTGCAACACTCGAAGAAAATAAACGACTACAAAAACAGAACGAAGAGAACCTGGAAGTAGCAATGAAGAGTTCACCGCAAGAAATTGACCCAGAGAATTTCAAGGCCATCCCATCGGCAAATATGCAAATCATATTGGAAACACACACTGATCTCTTGGAAGCACATGTTGCCTTAGAAAGAGAGCGGGATGACCTACTAAAGCAATTGGCAGCTCAGCAAGATTCACCAAAAGAAGTTACAGCCGCAGCAGACACATCTGAAGAAGTCACAGAACTCAGAGCACAATTGGCAGAACTACAAAGTAAAGTTTTTCAATATGAGCGTCAACCCTCTCCCCTTGTGGAACCGGAACCTGAAGACTTAGTTCCAATTAAAGTTGAGGAGACTGGGATGCCCTTGTGGAACAGGCTCTACATTCAGAAAAGTTACGTATCCCACATCCAAAAGTTCCTGGGCAAGTAGACTGGGATGCCCTACTCACCGATTTGGCAAAAGGACTGAGATTATCAGAACATCACTTGGGGACCGATGTCATGAATTACTATATCCAACAATCCACTCAACAAAGGTCTGTCAGAGACGACAGACGCGAGAGGGGGGGGAGTGTTGGCAGTGGTCAGAGCGGTCAAGGACTTACAAGACAAGGGAGCCAACGTGAAGGGCCAAGCAGGCAAAGCAGTCAAAGAAGATCGGGCAAGTAGGCCATCATTTTTTATGAAGTTGAAGCACATCAAAGAGGTGGACACACAAGAAGAAGGAGTAAGTAGGGAGCTCCAGGAAGTGTATGTCAAACTGTTAGAAGAAATCCCTACAAAAATAGTGATTTTCATCACTAAAAGCCATTGTAAATACCATTTCATATTTTTGTAGCTCCATTTTGTGCAAGACAAGGATTCCTTGAGTTTGAGGAGTCTTAGAAGTACCTACCTATCAATTTTCATATTTTTTAGACTCCGTTTGAGCCCTCAAATAGGCCCTAGAACCTAATTTTTAACTAGGCCGGACACTAGGTCTGGACAGGGCCAAAGCTAGTAAAAAACTATAAATAGAGCTAGAGAGCTCATTTTTTAGGTTAGCTTGTAATAGATTTGAACTTGTATGAGCACTTTTGAAGTAATCTAAAAGAACTCCATTGTCTTTCTCTTTGTCTTGCTGTGTGTGCACGTGTGTGTGTATGTGTGTGCATGTTATTGTGCTTCTCACTCACGCACTTGTGCCATCACTTGTTCGAGGTCTTCATACCATCCTCACGTCTTCCCAGATTGACATTAAAGGAGGTCCTACTCATCACTGAGCTACAATGTGCCACGTTGTCGAAGAGATTTCCACATTCAAATTAACATTTGAACAATAAAAACATTTTGTTTTCAAGATGGTTAACTTTTATCTCTCTCAAATATTTTTGGTAAATTTCTTTGACTTGACTAATCGCTCTTTAGTACCTGTAGGTAGTAAATCCATGAAGATATGGGCTGATCAAAGATCTCATCATCTAACTTCCTTGTGTTTATGAAGTCTTATGTAGTTGATTATAATCAAGACTTATGAATAAGTATATTTTAACCATGCTCATGTGTGTGTGATGCATGGGTATGTGCCATATGAATGCATGTGCACTGATGTTGAAAGCTTGGATAAGAATATCTTGTAAGTTTTTTTGGGTCTATATGCTTGTGTTTATGCATGTGTGATTTCATGTGGATGTGAAAATATGTATATATCTATGTGTGTCTAAATAAGGTCCTACTCTTGGATGCCTATGCTTGTCTACCCAAATGTGTTCATGTTGCTAAATATCTATGCACAATTGTGTTTAGGTATGTGTTTATGAAAATGGATAAGTGAGTTATTAGGATTTACCCTATGTGATTGCCTACATGTAATTGCAAGAACCCCTAGAGTGAGTTATTAGGATTAACCCTATGTGTTTGCCTACATGTAATTTTAGGAACCCCTAGAGTGAGTTATTAGGATTAACCCTATGTGATTGCCTACATGTAATTGCAGGAACCCATAGAGTGAGTTATTAGGATTAACCCTGTGTGTTTGCCTACATGTAATTGTAGGAACCCCTAGAGTGAGTTATTTGGATTAACCCTATGTGATTGCCTACATGTAATTATAGGAACCCCTAGAGTGAGTTATTAGGATTAACCCTATGTGTTTGTCTATTTGTAGGTACAAGAAACCCTAAGGCATGTGTGGGTTCAACCATATGTGTGTGCCTACTATTATGATTATACCTATATATGTTACATCAAAATTATCCTAAACTTATGTAATTACTCTCCTTAGAATATAACCTTAAAGGAATACTTTATCCTAAGTACTTATATATAGCCATATGTTTATGTGTGTTAATCAATACATTACTAAATATTTAACCTAAATTTAAAAAAATATACCTAATGTTTAATTTGGATTATGAATTAAAATACCTAATGATTAATTTTATAAATAGTTTAAAAATACCTAATGTTTAATTTAACATATTAAATAAAATATTATACATTGAAGAAAATATGATGTAAAATATTATAATGTGCATTATATGTGTGTTCTACGTGTGTATGTGTTCTACGTGTGCATAAGTGGTGTGAGTGAGTTAGATTATAGAATGCATGGTGTGAGCGAGTTAGATTATAGAATGCATGGTCTGAGTGAGGTTAACTAGAATGTATGTTGTTGTATATTAGTAACAATAGAATGCAGTCTCGTACGAGTTAATGTATGTATATTATATGACTCTGTTATATTATTTTTTCCTAATGTGTTTTTTTTTGCAGGACGTCCGAGAGAGAGAGAGAGGTGGGGGGGGGGGGGGGGGGAGAGACAGAGAGACCCTCCTGCAGCTGTCCTGACATGCAGGTGCATTACAGAGAGAGATCGAGAGAGAGAGAGGAGAGAGAAGAGATTGAGAGAGAGAGAGAAGAGAAGAGGAGAGAGAGAGAGAGGAAGAGAGATTGGAGAGAAAGAGAGACGAGGAGAGAGAGAGAGAGAGAGAGAGAGAGAAAGAGAGCATTTGCTTGTTCAGTGCTATTACAGTCAATGTCAAAACAACTCACTGTTGTCACTTATGAAGTTCATTCTTTTTGGGCTATGGTCATGAATTTCAGGAGAATCTGAAGCTATACTCAGTGTTGTTACTATTGGGGGAAGATGTAAATGCCGCATTCTACAGCTGCTGTTGAACAAGTTGATGAATGACATCAAGGTTTTGGGTTTTTTTTAATGCTAGGTATTTCCCTATATGGGAACTGCATATGGAACTGCAAAAAGCGGTGTAGGTGTTGCTTCTATGGGTGTTATGCGACCGGAGTCGGTGATGAAATCCATTGTTCGAGTTGTCATGGCTGGTGTCTTGGGTATTTACGGCCTAATTATTACTGTATTATCAGTATTGGCATTAATCCCAAGAGCATAGCCTACTACCTTTTTGATGGATATGCACACTTAGCTTTAGGGCTTTCCTGTGGTTTGGCAGGCTTTTTTGCAGGAATGGCTATTGGTATTATTGGTGATGCAGGTGTAAGAGCTAATGCAAAGCAGCTGAAATTCTTTGTTGGGATGATACTCATTTTAATATTTGCAGAGGCGCTTGCACTCTATGGCCTTATTGTTGAAATTATTCTCTCTTCTCGTGCTGGACCATCAAGAAACTGACTAGAGAGCATTAGTGTGATGGGGCAACAGAGAGAATTTGCGGAGATCAAAGAATAGAGAAAGAGAGATATAGAAAATGCTGTCGGAACTTATTAGAGTGATCCAGATTGCAGAACAAGCTCGAAATTCTTGATTTTTTGGTTGATTTTGGGGACAATCGGCTTGTGGTGCTATCAAGTCGAATGATGTATCCTACACTGAGCAAATCATGCAATCCTTTCAGCGAAAGACGGAATTCTTCAAGCCTTGAACGCTGTGTACGAGGTTGATTAGAAGCGGCATCCTCAACTTTTACAAAGCATATAAATCTGAATCCAACATTTTGTCATTTACAAATTGTCTTCTGAGTTGGGCACAAGGAGTGGTTGAACAAAGAAGATGAGGATGCTGTTGAGTATGTTGATTCAAAGGATTGCTCGTACTCTACGTCACCAAAAGAATTTAAGCCAGAGTTATCTACTTTTGGAACTTTGTGGATGGCTTTGGACGGGTGCAAACATCCAATTCAAGTTCTTTGGAAAACGAGGTTTTGGAGGTGATCGGCCGTTGGAGAGAAAGCAAATCAAGCATGGAACAAAGCTTGAGCAAGACTGCTCCATCAGAAAACATCTCCAAATTTCAACTACTGAAAATTAGCTTGCTGTTTCTGAAGGCATTCTCGTTCAATGATTTGAAAGCAGCTACAAAGAGTCTTCGATCTGATAGTATAATTGGAGAGGGAGGGTTCGGAGTTGTGTACAGAGGCTACTTGGACGAGTAGACTTTACTTCCTACAAAGCCAGGACATGGAATATCAGTAGCCAGAAAGAAGCTAAAATTGGAAGGAATGCAAGGACAGAGAATGGACGGCAGAAGTGCATTATCCCGAGGACTTTAAAAGGGACCTTACTCGTCCTAATTGCGTGGTGAGCGGAAAGATTTGCTGTTCTTTTAATCGATGGTTCATCAACTATGTCATGAAGATTTCAGCCTTTCGTCCTTTTGTATTTCTTAGCATTCTCAGTGTCAAGTTGTTCAAGCTACAAAGTAGTGGCTTTTTTGGGTGGGTGTCGCTTGAGTGTTTTCGTAAAAGAAAAAAGATTGGTTCCCTTCCTTGCTTCGTTGAAGCTTTAAGTTCAATTCGTGAGGATTTCCTTGTGCACTCGTAGCCCTTCGCCTTCGTTCCAGAGGATTCTTAAAAGCTCTCTCATTAAAATCCTAAAAGTGGCCCGTTGGACCGTGGATTGCAACTCTTGTTTTCTCGCGTCCTCTCTCTCAAATGTCGTCTTCCATTCCCTCGTTAATCTTGAACAATGTGGCGCCCCCTCAGTCCGTGTCCCCACTCGAGATGGAGTCCGTCCCAGTGGACGTCGCGCCCCCAGAGGTCTCTTTATGCAAGGAGTCTGTGACCGCAAAGCAAGAAGAACTGAAGAAAACTTGCCTGATCGGTCAAATGTTTGGCCCCTGGCCCCCTCTTGAAAGTGTGAGAACTTGGCTTCGCAAGGAATGGTTCCCGCGTGGCCTAATTGTGTCCAAATGTCAATTCCTGCCAGCGAACCACCTGCTTCTAGTATTTGAGAACGAAGAGATGGCCTTCCAAGCCCTGCAAGCCGGCTCCTGGCAAGTGGGCCGATCCACCCTTTGCCTATTTAAGTGGATCCCAGACTTTGTCCCGAACAGATCAAAGCCTCTTCGTTACCCGCTTTGGGTAGAGCTTCCCAATCTGCCTTTCTTCATGTATGGATTTCTTCGTGAAATCGTATCACCGATCGGTCGCCCGATGGCCGCAAGACAGGATGTTGGGGGGTTAATCTACGATGGTGCTCAACATTCTTTCAATGCAAGATGGCATCCACAGATCTGTGTTGAAACAAACTTGAACCAGGTCCTTCCCTCGAAGATCTCCATAAACTATGGAGATGGTAAGACTTGGACACAAGAGGTCACTTACAAGAATTTGCCAAACGCGTGCTTCCGGTGCGGGCAACAAGGTCATAGGATCAAAGACTGCCCCCTGAAGAAAAGTTCCAATAAAAACAAGCTTAAACCAGATGGGACCCTACACCCTCTCCCCCAAGATGACACTCGGGGTCATCCCCCTCCAATGGAGGAAGAAGAGGAAACCCGCGTTGCTGAGACAGATTCAGAAGGATTCACTGAAGTGAGACGCAGGAGGAAAGTTAGCCCTCGAAGATCAACAGCAAGGAATACTACGACAGTTGCCCCCTCGAATAACATATAGAGTAACCTAGAAAAAGAGATTAATGAGATCGACTTCCCAGGGGACAACCACTTTGAAGAAGACCCCACTGATAATACCCTTGGGTGCTCTACCAGCAAAGAAGACAACCAAGAAGGTTATACCACGAGTAAAGAGGAAGGCTTCACTACCAGCAATGAAGACAACCCAGACAGCGAAAGCTCCTCTCTAGGTCCTACCCTCCCGGTATGCTTTCCAAGATTACCGCAACAAAAGTCAAAGCTTAAAGGAAAACAACCTTCCGGCATGCCTTGGAAGAGCCCCCTCAAGAGTAGGATCCTTAGTCAAGAAGTAGGGAGGAAAAAAGAAGACCACAAGAAGAAAAAAGATCGGGTCCCTCCCCTCAAAGAGGGCAACCATCATCAATGAAATTCACATCTTTAAACGTCAGGGGTCTGTCTGACCCGTCAAGAGCTTCGATTCTTGGCCAGTGGTTCAAAGACAAGTGCTTCGCCCCGGACTTTATTTGCTTACAAGAGATTAAAATTGACGGAGAGGAGTTACAAAAACGACTTAAATGCATTTCTCCGAACCACCTTTGGTTCTCCACTTCTCACCCTAGAGGGACGGGGGGTGCTTCTATCGACATTAGTCACTCCGTGTCTGGCAATGTGACCTCGACTTTTGAAGGTCGGAATCATCGTTGGATTGCTGCCTCTTTCGGGTTCCCTTTCTAGTTCACTGTGGTCTCAATTTATGCCCCTAATGGTGAAGCAGATAGAATGGATACTTGGGCGTCCCTCGACTCCCTTTCACACAATGTTCTAATTTGTGGGGACTTCAACATGGTTGAGTTTCCTGAGGACCGATGGAATAACAAAGGAAAAATTATTCATGGTCAGGAGAAAGAGATATGGGATAAAATCAAGCTCCATCTCGACCTGGTTGAGGTGAAAGACATGAAGGGGTTCTCCTGGTCAAATCTCCAGTCGGGGGACTCTTTGAGGAAAGCAAGACTTGATAGATGCTACATCGATCAGAACACCATCCTTCAGTGGGGTATGCCTTCGATTTCCCAACACATGGACCTGACTATCTCAGACCACTATCCGATTACTCTGTCTTTCAAACCGATTCCCATGCTCCAGAAAGCTCCATGGTTTCATGCTTGTCAGACATCATTTTCCCTCCCCTCTGTCCACCAAGAAATTTCTGAGGTGTGGACGGAAGCCTTTGCTTACTGTAATGAACCGGCTAAGTGTTGGAGAAGCGCAGTAGAAAGGACTCGAAAAATTCTAATCAGGACTCAAAAGGCTATAAGAGAAATCCGAAAAAAAAGAAGAGAAACAGTGTACCGGAGGCTCTCACGGCTTGAAGAAGAGGTGAACAAAGGTAAGCTACACTGCCAACAAGGTCTTTTGAAAATTAGGGGAAGACTAAGGTTAGAGGAGGAGGTTCAAAGGAAAAATCTTCAAATTTTCTTCAAAGACTGGTGGGCAGGGAAGGCCGACAAACCAACGAAAGAGATGTGTAACATCCTCAAAAGGAAACAAGCTAGGGAATCCATCCCCCTAATGGTCGATAACAATGAAATTGAATGTTGCACGGAAATGGAGAATAGATCTATCATTGTCGAACACTTTAACAATCTTCTCGGGGTCTCGACTCCTCTTTCCCCCCCATAGGTGCGAAGCCATGGCAACCATCTCAAGGGTTGCTCAAACGAGAATCCCACAGAACTTGATTGCTCTACTGGATGCTAACATCTCCGAGAATAAAATTATCGAGGTTATTGATGCCCTTCCTAATGGGAAAAGTCCGGGTCCGGATGGCCTTACCAATGAGTTTTTCAAGTCCTTCAAACATCAGGTGGCCACCCCGCTGCGCCTCGTGTGGCAAGAGGCTCTCTCTTTCGGCGCCCTCCCTGAGTGCCTGAATAATGGCGTCATCAAGTTAATCCACAAAAGGGGAGATAAGAACAAAATTGAAAACTGGCGTCCGATTACCATGCTCCAAACTGGATACAAGATAATTGCAAAAGTTATCGCCAACAGAATCTCTTGTCATCTAAAGTCATGGCTGTGCGAGGACCAGAAAGGTTTTATCAAAGGTAGATCTATACTTGAAGCAATTATCGATATTTGGGAAGGCCTTGCTTTTGCTGAGGAGTCTGCTCAAGATCTGGTTTTCATTAAGATCGACTTCGACAAAGCGTATGACAGATTGGAATGGGACTTTATTCTTCAATCATTGAAGGACCTTGGATGCAGCCAAAAGTTCACGAAGATGGTTTCCACTCTTCTTGGAAATGCTTCAACTAGAATAAACATCAACGGTAAGCTCTCTGAGCCCATTCGATTAAAAAGATCAATTAGGCAAGGCTGCCCTCTAGCTCCATTACTATTCGCCATCGCCTTGAATGGACTCAGCTGCCTATTAAAGCATCACATGGACGCTGGCTATCTCAAGGGTCTTTCCTTACCTCTAAATCAAGGCCAAATGATTGTGAGACTTTTTGCTGATGACATGAATGCCTTTGTGCATAACGATATAAACAGCATTGAGGTGTTTTGGTGGTGCCTCCACACCTTTTGTGTGGCATCAGGCTCAAAAATCAACCATGCTAAAACTGCTTTTAGAGCAATCAGCGGACATACTCCCCAATTGTTGGTGGATCAGGGGTGTCAAGTTATCCCTAGCGGTCAAGTCTTCCGTCTCCTTGGCATTCCGATGGGTTTCGATATCTCAATGGACCAACGTTGGAACTGGGTGCTATCCAAGCTGGATAGGAAGCTGAATCAGTGGAAAGGTATGCAAGTCAACCTGGCAGGGCGTGCTATGGTTGTTAACACATTTATGCTCTCTACAATTATTTACTTTATCTTGTGTTGGAGACCTAAGGAGAAAGACTTGGCCAAAGTGGAAAGAATCTGCAGAAACTTCCTTTGGACTGGGGACCCCAATAGAAGGGGGATTCCCAAAATCAAATGGGAAACTTGCATTAGCCCTAAAGACTCAGGGGGATTGGGAATTTTGGATATTGGTGGGTTGGCTGACAAGTTGGCTGCAAAGTGGCTTATCAAGGCTTGGAGCAATAGGGAGTCCTCTTGGGCCAAATTGATCTTCAGAAACACGGAAGACCTTACCTTTGTTGGCCACCCTGGTTGGAAGGACTTACGGATTCTCACGCTTTTGTTCTCCCCCCACCCGGTCTTCCCTAAAGGCTCTAGCCTCGTATGTTCCTTATGGAAGAATTGGAACAAGGTCAAACAATTCATCAGAATCAGTGATGAGTGGAAGTGGGCGGCTGGCATAAGACAAAATGATTCTATTTGGTTCCCGATCAGTGGCATTCGGAGGGTGGAGTCTTGGAACCTCCAAACTGCAAGGCGGTTATGGATCAAGGGGTTCAAACAGTGGAAACAACTCTGGAAACAAGAGACCAGCCAGTGGATTAGGTTCGAAGAATTGGACCCGAGACTTAGAGTTACCTTTGAGGAATGGACTCTTCTTCAAAGCAGGTGTTTAGCCTGGGACCGCTCAACTACCCGCCTTCTCTACGGTCAGGATCTTCCTTGCTTGGAGGGCCTCAAATGGAGCAATGGTAAGAAGCTTTCCAGAATCCCCAACTTCAAAGAGGATTTGGATGTTCACCACACCCTTAACAAGAGATGGTGCCTTTCTTGGACCAAACTTCGGTGGGAGCTAAAATTCATGTCTATTTGGCACCCCCTAATTGAGGTCAAAAAGTCCGTTCTCATGTGGAAGATCTTGCATAAAGGTATCTGGACCAATGCAAGGGCTAACAAAATTTGTGGTGTACCGCCATGGTGCAAACGTTGCCATCGGTGCATCGAAGACTTAGTTCACCTGTTCTTCGACTGCCCCAAGTCCCGCGTTATCTGGCACCACGTGACCCGGGTTCTGAGACTCACGAGTCAAATCAACTGGCAACAGGTGATGTTGGGTGAGGCGATCGGTTGCTCATCGAGGCTGTGGAATGCCATCAGAGGGGAGGCTCTCTGGAAGATTTGGAGGGAGCGTTGTGCTGTCAATTTTGACCAAACCCCTAAGGAATGGTCGATCGAGAAATCCTTGTTTCTCCTTGGTAAAAGAATCTCCCGAGTCAAGAGATCACCGCCGTTTAGACATCACTGTATTTATCTCCTCAAAAACAATAAGTTGAAACCCAAATGGGTCCCACATGAGGGTGATGATAATTTTATCCACCTCATTTGTAATGCCCTGTAGCTTGCCATACTCCTCCCCTGCATTGTGGGATTTGGGGGGTCCCATGGGCACTAGTCCCATTCACTTGTAACTTTTTCTCCTTATTATAATTAAAGTCTGGGAGATTAGGCTAAGGCGGAACTTCCTTTATTTAAAAAAAAAAAAGGTGTTGCTTTTAACATGGACTTGAACCTCAAGTCATCTATAGGAATTTCGGAAGCTCCAATATTCTATTAGATAGTATCTATTAGATAGTAATTATTTGCAAAAATGTCAGATTATGGACTGTGGGCGATGATACACATGTTTCCACTCATGCTATGGAAACATATGGCTATACTGCTCGCGAGTATCTTGCTACGGGTCACTTAACAGTGAGAAGGAAAGCCTACAGTTTTGGGGGTTGTATTACTTGAGCTTTTAATGGGTCTTAAAACAATAGACCATAATCGGCATCCTCGAGAGGTGAAGCTAGTGGAATGGATAAATCTAATGTTGAAGGACCAAAGGCAGGTCATGCAAGAGATTGATCGAAACTGGCAAGCCAGTTTTCCAAGAAAGCAAGGTATAAAACTGCTCAGTTAGCTCTTACATGCCTGGATGATCTCCCAAAAATCAAGACCTACAATGGCATAGGTTGTGGAATGCCTGCTGTAGATTTTCGACATTTCAGAGCAAGCAGTGTAGTATTTATATCTTGACATTACCTCAAAATCACATGAACTACGAAGTCAAGATCCTATGGATTATAGTTTTTTGGCACCTGTGTCTTCAACCAAGGTAGGGTCTACGACAATATTTGAATAGGCATTCCATTCAGATCAGGGAGTAATCGCTGCTGATGAAGAGCTCCAGTGATTGTAAGAGAGTTGTTGCAGAGGCACGCATATAGGTGGTAATGTTGGAGAGAACAACTATGGCAGATGGCTGACATGTGGGCATGATGAAAGGTGTTCCCCCAGGTTTGCTTCATGCAACAAAGACATAGACGTGCAATGATTGGACTGAGAAAGGCTGCAGAGAGAGAGAGAGAGAGACAAACCAAGGGTCATTTATGCATGTGAGAAAGTTAGTATAAGTGTATGTATACATAAATGCATAACTGCATGTACAAGGTGAAAGTGCATGTGCATAAATGTGAATGCGTGACTGCATCTAAGTGTGTGTGCATATATGTGATGTGCATATGCATATTAGATGTGTGTGTATGCATGTGAAATATAGTATGTATGCATACGTGTAAATGCATGTATGTATGCATGAGGATTATAGAATGCATGTAGTATAAGTATAATGTGGAAATGCATATGCATATTTATAGGTGGTGTGTGCATATTCATGATACAATATGATGTGTGATGGTATGTCATGAGTATGAGTATATGTTAGCATATATCAGATGTGTAAGCATTATTGAGAGTATGAATGCATGCATGTATATGTAAATACATATGTATGTGAGGTGTTAGCAAGTATGTAAGTGATGTATGCATGTATGTGAATGTATTAGCATAAGTATGAATGTATGCATAAGAGTAATGAGAATATGCATGTGAGCATAAGCATGGAGATGCATAAAGTAGATATGTGTATTAATAAATGTGTGCATATGCATAAGTAAGTGAATGCATATGCATGGATGAATGTAGATGCATGTATATGTAATGAATAGGAATGAGTGAGCATGTATGCATGTATACATGTGCATATTAGAAGCATGAATGCATGTGTATGAGCATGTGCTTAAATGTGCATAAATGCATGGTAAGCATGAATGAAGTGTGTAGGCATATTGAATGTATGAAAATGTATGAGAGTGTTATATGTATGTGTGTTTTATGATTTATAAGGAGTACTTATGTTATTTTTTTCATAATGTGTTTTTTTAGTAGAACATTGAAGAAGATTGACGAGAATTATCGAATTGACGATTCCTTACGAGCTTTTGATTGGGAGAATGGAGCTGCTTATATGTTGCTTCTCCTACCTTTTTAAATCATATTTTAAATTTAAATCTTGTATTATACTTTTTCATCAAAGTATTTGTATAGGATTTTCATCAAAGTATTTGTATAGGATTTATTTTAGTTCTGAAGAAACCTAGCAATATTACAACTCAAAAGGTCTTTAGCATTATAACGACAACAGTTAATTTATCAATTGAAACTTTACATTGTTCTTTATTTCTGATGTCAACAAGCAATGTGTCTTGAAATGAATCTACTGAAGAGAACATAACATACCTACATATTTTATTTTAGAAACTTTATTACCACCACCTATTGATAATACTATCACCCAATCTAAAGAAAATGAAACTAATGAAGAAATAGAAGTAGAGGAATTAATTAAGGATCGTATTGCTGATGAATCTTTAATCTCCCCATCATATGATTATTGATTATGTAGATTTTTAGCTTTGTTTTCAATTGCATCACCTGAATCTGAGAATAGTGAGAATCTGTTGCCTCCATCTATAAAAAGAAATACCCTACCTAAGCAGACTAAACACGAAGTGGATGAAATTATCAAAGATCGTTTAACTAATGAAACATTAGTTTGGCATTCATACGAATACGGTCTTTCTAGATATAGAGCTACACAACCTTATGGACAATAGATTCATAGGATGATCTTCAATGGTTTGTTAAACCCTAGTTAATCACTTCTCACATACTGAAAACACATTATACATCCTAGAGTATGCTACGAAACACCAGGTGTGTAGTCACATAGTGAGGCTACCGCAAATCAGTTTTGATCTGCATTTGTCTCCATTCATACCCCTCGATAACATGTTCAAAGAGTTTTTAAGAAAGAACTTAGAAGTGTATATAGATGATATGTGTGTTCACTCAATGCTTAGATCATATCATATCCCTAAGCTTAAACAAACCTTCAATAAGTGTAGGATATCAAGTTTGTTTAAACCTTGAGAAGTGCGTCTTTATGGTAAGACAAGGTAAGATACTTGGTCAAATAGTTTCGAAAAATGGAATTTCCACAGATGAAGATAAGGTACGAGTGATCAATGTATTACCCAAGCCAAAGAACGTAAAGGAGGTACAAGCATTTATGGTCCATTGCAGATATTATCGATGATTCATACATATGTATGCAATCATTGCTAAACCACTATACAACCTACTAACTAACTTTGAGTGGGCAGAAGAATACGAGAGCTCCTTTAGTGAACTGAAATGAGGACTGTGTTCTACACCTATTCTAGCCATGCCTGATTGGAACAAACCTTTTCACATACATGTAGATGTTTCTAATCATGCCATAGGCTGTGTGTTAGCACAACCCACGGATGAAGGGAATATTGATTTATGGATTGCATATGCCAGTAGGCAGTTGAATATCACAGAGAGAAATTATACTATGACAAAGAGAGAGGGGCTAGGAACGGTCTATGACATCAAGAAATTTCATCACTATTTATTGGAAAATATGTTTGAGTTCTTCACAGACCATCCGGCTCTCTTGTATCTAGTGAACAAACCTGCAACACGAGTAGGGTAATACGTTGATTTCTACCACTTATGGAGTATGACTTTGAAGTCATAGTCAAGAGGGGTAAAATGCACTTGAGAGCATACCAACTCTCGAGGATAACTTTAGGAGAAGAAGCTATTAGAGTAGTAAACGAACTACCAGATGCCTACCTGTTTAATGTCAAGATTGTTCCTAAATGGGCAAAGCCATTAGTTCCAGTATTGACATATGGACCTAAAAATTCTCAAGTGAGAACCCAAGAGGAGGAGGAAGTGAAAGCACAGAGATACCAAATCCTCGCTCGTAGTATCTATAGATAGGATCATCAAAATATCCTTGCTTGTTGCGTAGAAGAACAGGAGCATGACAATTGGTTGCAACTAGCACATGTAGGTGCACTAGAGCAACATCATTCGAGACAGGGGACATTATTGAACTTGAAAAGGTTAGGTGTGTATTGGCCCTCAATGGAAAACGATGTCCGATGACTTTGCGATGAATGTCCAAAGTATTGTAATAGACCACCGATAGAGCATGCAACCCTATACCATGTAGCCCTAATGCCAGATTGGAGTGAACATTTGGTTAACTATCTGAGGACAAAGACTTTCCCAGAAGACATGACTCTGGCACGTAAACAAAGTCTCAAGTAGGAGGCTCAAGATTATAAGCTCATTGGTGATAATCTATATAGACGTGGGAGAGACGGTTATCTGAGGATATGTGTGTACAAGAGCGAATATCTCAACCTCTTGGAAGCTACCCATCAAGGTGCAACAGGAGGCCATTTTGGACCTAACCGTGTTATTAAGCCCATAGTATTTTTAGGATTATAGTAGCCCACTCTCCATATGGATGCCCACACATATGTAAAACGATGTGACGTATGTCAAAGGGCTCAATATCCTATACGTAGAGACGAGATGCCCCTACTGACCCATGATGGGAGGGTGCACATTCTCAAAATGGGGAATAGATTTTGTTGGAACTATTAACCCCCTTGCAAAGAACTCCCATGCCGAGTATATCATCGTTGCCATAGACTATCTCACTAAATGGGTAGAGGCCAAGGCCACAAAGAAGAATGATGCACGCACGACTGCAAAATTCTTGTTTGAGAATATCTTCACAAGATATGGGCTTCCTATAAAGCTTGTAAGTGATAGGGGTACTCATTTTTTGAGCGAGGTTAATGAATATTTATTACAGGGTTTCATGGTAATACATAAGAAATCTGCACCGTATCTGTTGACTCCAACCTCTGAGAAATACAAAGCTCGAGCAAGAGATGAAGGCGCAGCGATGGAGAAGTAGAAAGCTCGATTAGGAGATGAAACATAGAGATAAAGTAGAGAGATAAACTGATTCTTTCTCTATGTTCTTCATGCACGGAAAAGAGAAGATAGAATGTGCCTTGAATTAAGAGACCAAATGGTCATGTTTTTATACAAGAATGGTGCCCCTTTTGACCAATCAAAAAGCAGATAAGAGGAAGATAAGATTTCTTTCTTACATGGAGAGGGTTCACACATGAACTAGAATAAGCTCATAGCCAAGAATCCCCCCTTGAGCTTGATTATACATAGCATGTTTGTGGGTACTATTCCTTCCCTACATACAATGAGAGTGGTAAAGATCCTTCCCATGTATAAAAGAGAGTGGTACAATATTTTGGCTTCCTTCTCTCAACAAAGAAATGGGTGGAACAATGATCCTTCTCTCACTCTAGGGTGGTACATGTATATTCCCCTTCCCTAGGACAAAGTAGGGTTTTTGGCTTGTACTTGGTTGATGGGACTTGTTGTAGGCACTTGAGAAAACTTATAGATGCAAAAGAAATAAGAAAATAGCTTGGGAAAGGTCCTTTCTCAACATGAGAGGGTGCCTAATTCCCAACATAAAACAAATATCAAATGTCGTGCTCAAACCTACATGTGTAGGAGTGATTACAAAGCACTAAAGGTTTATTGAATCCATTTGTGAACCTTATTTTGGACTTTTCTCTAGTACAAATTAGATATCTTGTCGTTAAGAGTCCAAAGCTATGGAATATGTCTCCTTCTTGGAAAAATAAACGTTGAATTTACAAGACATCTCACTATGTGCATCGTAACTTCCACAAGGTGCGGGGTTCAGTATGCAGCAAAAGTTTTAGTGCATACACAAATAAACCAATGCTATTTGCAGCAAAAGCTAAAGTGATAAGGTAGTGTAGCCCAATAGCCATGATTGTAATCGTTAGGTGTGGAACCATGTACAGAGATGACATGGGCTTTGAGGCAATCCTTCTTCCAAACAATTTATAAACTTGTAAACTACACCTTCGAAAGCCTCCCACGCCATAGTTACAGACTTCATGTTTGTAGTTTTTGTCAGTAAACAAGCCCTTGTAATCACCTTTTCTTAATTGCAACACGTATCTACAAGCAACCCATCAAAGCAGATCTTGGACATCCATTCAACATCACAATAAAAAATGAGTTTGTGGCCTATAGATGGGTTGCATATGGAGATCTCCAATGAGCTTCAACTCTGTCGTCGTGCGCTTCTTGATGTGTGACATTGCAGGATCAAACATTTGTATCAATGTTGCCAGAAAGCGTTGTGTGATATGAGCAGTCTCCACGGCATCCTTCTTAGCATGACGAACTCTCTGTCTGCTAACGAAAAACTGCACCTTGCTCTTATTCAGTTCCATTCAGTGAGGGAGAACTCATTCTTCTTATTCAGCTCCATTCTGCCATGGATTGGATACAACAGAGACAACAAAACTGACATTTAAATAGCATGCCTTACTCTATAATCACTGCCTGTCGTCTCTCTATGTGGCTCCAACTACCCGTTAAATTACTGGTGACAGATACGATGAAATCGGAAGCAACAAACATTGAAATCGTACAGAGAGCCAAATGAAGTAGATGCAGAGATAAGCCCTACATGGAGTCACAACAAGTCGACTAGAAATGCACTTTCATCTATACCAGTTGCTCTTTCTCCCTATGTGCATACGATAGATTCTCCTGCTATGGTGGAGACGGAAAGAAAATGAAGCGGCTATGGTGACGGGAAAGTATGCGCGACAGAGTTGTCTATGTATATTGGGTGTGCACGCTCTCAAGATCAGAGGCAATGGTTGAGCTTGAAGTTTCTTCAGCTTGTCGTCATCGGCAATGGGGATGCTCAGCAGCCAAAGGAAGGACATGATCTGATACCAAATGTTGACTCCAACCTCTAAGAAATACAAAGCTCAAGCAGGAGATGAAGGCGCAGCGATGGAGAAGTAGAAAGCTCGATTAGGAGATGAAACATAGAGATAAAGTAGAGAGAAAATATGATTCTCTTTCTAAGTTCTTCATGCACAGGTAAGACAGGATAGAATGTGCCTTGAATTAAGAGACCAAACTGTCATGTTTTTATACAAGAATGGTGCCCCTTTTGACCAATCAAAAAGGAGATAAGGGGAGATAAGATTTCTTTCTTACATGGAGAGGGTTCACACATGAACTAGAATAAGCTCATAGCCAACAATATCATCCAGAAGCCAATGGATAGGCTGAGAGTACTAACAAAATTTTGTGCAACATATTGAGATTGTGAATAATAAGCATTCGGATTGGGATCAACAATTACACCATGCCTTATGGGCCTATCGAGTGGCATATAAAACAATGCTCAATGCGACACAATTCCAGATGGTATTTGGTCAAAATGCTATGTTGCCATTCGATTTTTTGATACCCACCCTCAAGATAGCTTAGGAGCATGAGTGGACAGGTCATGAACTTTCCTTGAGAATACTTGATTTAGAACGACTAGGAGAGACTAGATTGCATGCAACAACAAGAATTTATGCCGCTAAGAAAAGACACAAAAAGCCTACTTTGATGCTCATATCAAGGACAAAGGATTATGAGTAGGAGATTTGGTGTTAGTTTACACCTTGAAATAGCATGCCCATAAGTTAGAGAAATGAGGATATGGACCCATGATTATCAATAGGATATCGACTAGCGGTGTTGTTCAACTAGCAACTCTAGAAGGAGAGGTAATGCCTAATTATATCAGTGGATGCAGAGTTAAGCTATATCAAGAACCCTTGATTGAGGATATGCTTAAACGGCTAACTCTTGCCAAGAAGCAAAAGGAAGAGGAGGAACGAATCACAGCAGAAGCCCAAGCGGAAGCTTTAGAATGCATTAGGTGCATGCAATTAAGAAGGAAAGGACTAGGTAGAGAACTTCAACCAGAGGATGCTCCACAATATCCAGCGGCCATGTGTCAAATCAAAGGAAACGATACCCCTAGTATTGTTTACAAGAGACCATTGTTAACATCGCTCTAGGTCATGATCCCATGCGTATGAAAATTAGGGCTTTAATCGACTATATGCAATTAGGTTCTCTCATTGTCAAGGACAGGAACAGGAGGTGAAGCCTATTGAGGCCTATCTCATAGGATTAGCATGGGTGAGGTGGAGTTACCAATCTCAATCAAGGAGGTGACCATGACAATTAAGCTTTTGGTTTGCCATGATGAAGACCTAATAGAACCCATGATCCTAGGTCAGGAATGGTTATACAACTACTCGGTGAACTTAAATCTATGCAAGAGTGTGCTCTAGCTCGAACTTGTAGGACAATGCCATGAACTAGCACTCAAAGGTTAGTGCCCCGAAGTATTGGACTTAACAGAAGACCCTCCAACTATGAGTGGCCTAACTCTGACGATGAGCAGTTTAACTGGATCCAATGAAAAGAACCAGGAGACAGCACCCCCCAAGGAGGTGAAACCGAGTAAGCAAACTGGATCCAGACAAGTATGGTAGTGTAAGGCTCAACCTCAAGTTGGGCGTGAACCCCCACAGACTCCAAGCAAGCTTGAAAGGCCACCAAGAGCTTCCCAATCAGGCAGCTACACATGGGAGGATTCAGGAACCTCCATTGGATCACCCTTGCTAACATGGTGTCCACCTAGATCTGTTGTACAAAATGCCTCATTCTCTAATGGGTTGGACACATTAGCATTGGATCTCCCTTCTTTTCCAAAGCAGAGTGTTGCCATGACATCTCACCCTCGACAACTAGCACGACCACATCACCCATGTACTCAAAGGAGCAGCACATCAGGGTGGCCCCTCGCACAGTGATCTACTAAGGCAATCCCATACCAAATGTGGGTACAAAAAGCTACATTATCAAACGAGTCAACCCGTCTAGATCTTTGACAACCCTGTCAATTTCACTCACAACAACGGTAGTGCATTCGACAGATTTGGGTGCCAAAGCCTTGAGTGAGCGCCCAATCCAAGTCTCACCAGATTTGGATACCTAAGAACTGTGCAACTTATAAATCAACTTTAGTGAACCCAAGGAAAACCTTTTTTGCTAGTAACCAGATACCCTACAAACCCTCTTTTGTATATTCCATTTCATCTTTTGTAGCCTGTCATATTGTACGGAAATGGGTTCCCAAGACTTCACCAATCATGACAACACCTAACCAAGCTAATCCTTACCAACAACCTTGTGATGATAAGCACCCACTAACTACTCCATCCGTCTCTAGCTTTGTCAACTCATCTAACTATCGACCTTGTACCTTAGACTAACTTAGTAGGCAGTGCTCACAAGTTTTTGATTGTAAAACCATGCACCTCACACACAATCACTCACAGTCAAATCACGCACTACTCACATTCACTTCATAATCACACATCATTCAAACAATGCACATTGCACGGGAAACATGTTGGTGGCAGAAAGAAATGGAGGTCTCATCTCCTTGGGATCTTAATTAATTTCCATGACTAATGTGTTTTCCTCTTCACCCCAGTTTAGGTTCATTCACAAGACTTCATCATGCAACCGAAAAGTTCCACCAATGCAGCAATTGGACTACCAGTGGGTGATTTCTCAGCCATTCCATTCGAGAACCTGTTAAGAATGGCGCCACCAAAGTTCTAAGGTTTCACGGCCCCATTCCAATTGAAGACCCACCCATGGGTAAAACAAAGCAAGTGAGCAGTAAAGTGCATTGGTTCCAAGGACTTGTCGGACCACTGGGCAAGGAGGATTTTATTTACAAGGCTAATTTGACGTACAAAGCCAATGTTTGGCGGCAATATCAGTTCTTTTCTCAAAAGTTTGAAGCCCTCCAGAACAGTGCAGAACTCATGCCCATTTGGCAGCAAGCACGATTTGCAACCTATTTTATTGCACCACTTCCTAAGCCTGACTTCTATTGGTGCTATTATTTGGTTGCATCTATCAAGGCACAAGAGTGAAAGGAGTTGGATCCAGTATTCATACTGCCTTCCTTAGTAAATGACCCCCAATTCAAGAAATTCACTTTGTCCTTGGATTTAATTAGAGTATCTCTTATGATTCATGGTACTCATATGCCCACAGAGAAAGAGCGCCTAATTCCCAAGGCTATGAAGAGAAGTGATGTGGACAAATGGACTACTATCTCAGCAATCACTCCTCAAGTCACTACTCCCTTGAGGATCTCTCTCCAGCATTTTGCTTTTCTAGCACAAGATCATTTTACCATTCCCCATAAGCGCTTATGGTTTGGATTATACCTCAGTACTACGAGCCCTCAAATGATTGACATTGCAACTTACATCTAGGACCAGCTCGTGCTAACAGGACATCGTTGGGAAAAGAAGAAGGTTGTCCACGATTGCTATGCTATCACATGCATTATTTATATGTGCTTAGCTTATCATATCGTCATTGAAAGAGCTCTTCTAGCAGCACAGTTACAACAATACAAGGGTTCAAAGAAAAACAAGTGACCTCCAAATACGAGGAGAGTAAAGCAAATGTGTGGTACACTTCCTTGTTTACCAGTTGCGGACTCGCCGTCACCACAACCCACATAGGAGCCCTCCCCACAGCGATCTCCCGCTCAATTGCAAACTATAGTTCTGCCACTCAGAATCTGTTTGAATCAAGGAGTAACATTTATACAAACCGCTACAATGTGTGAGGTCTCACAAGTCTCAACCGCTATTCCTACTGCCCTCCCCATCATGGCCACCACAACAGTTGAGGTTCCCAATGTGACCACCACTTTTGTATCTGAACCTTTTACTTTTTTGGATGCTAGGTTGGGCACAAAAGATATCAATACCACCTTTAAATTCAAGATGCCAGAGGTGTTGTCTAGTGACTTCCAGTTTTTGGACACAAAATTCTTTTCTCAGGATTATGAATGACTTGCTTACCCAACCACACCGTCGAAAGGGGGTGAGGACTCCAACTCTGAAGAAGAAGATTATGACCGCACCATGATTGATGATGGTGCAGATCACACTAAGGAGAGTGAGGGAGAAGAACATCGATCAGAGACACAAGCCGAAGCTCAAGGGGACACTAGCACATAAGAAGAGGAGTCATCTGAAGCAACTACATATACAATAGCCACCGCTTCCAAATTTGATCCTCGACGAGTGAGAATACTCAAACAGCTTGGCGAATATATTCGTGTACTGATGGAACCTATGACATCAGCACCCACTGTGAGTTCTCCAGTCATTGACCTCACTGTGAGCGAAGCCACTACCCTTGTAAATACCACTAGTGAAACCACCACTTCTTCTTCTCCCGCACCAACCCAACCCTCAGTTGATGTTGTAGAAAGTCCCAACGTTCACATTTCATCACGTGTTTCCATTCGGCCCCCGATGTCCAACCCGATTACGACTAACCCTCCCATTACATCCATCTTCACTCCACCTTTCCCTATGCCACTAGTCATTTCCCAACCTACACATTTCCATTTGTACACCACAAACCCCATTGTACACCTTTACATTGTATACACAACCACCCTCATTCTACCCCTCTTTCACATCTTTTCTATATCCGCGAACCTCATCATTTCCCTCTTTAATGTATTCTCCAGAATTCGGTTCATAGACTCCTTTCTTACGGCCACCAATCACACCACTCCACTCACCTCTCATCACATCACTGCATCCCCCACCTCGTACAATCACACCCACTTCACTATTTCACATTGCCACCACCGAAAGCACCTCGAGTGACATGGAAATTTCACCCACTACCTCACCGGATGCACATGTACAAGTATCATCCGCATCATTTAGCACACTCGACACGACACCCATCATCTTGCACCTTGCCACACTCGCCACAGCATCCACTGTCCCAACGCCAACTCCCAGACCCACTGCATCACAACTCAAGTATTCCTCGTTAGGTTGACAACATTCAACCCTCCAACAGATGACCCAAGAATTGCAAAAACAACTAGATAGGCTGACATTACAGAATCAAGAACTCAACATGAAATATCAAGCCTTGGAAGCGGAGCAGCAAAAGCAACAAAAAACCCTGGAAGCACAAGTACAGGAGCATGTGAAAGATATCGAGTCTCAATTAGACGTACATTTAATGCGTAATGCTCAACTATCGCACATGGCACTCCTTCAGAGGCACCTCAATGTAGCGAAAGAAGAAAATCAATGACTCCAACAGCAAAACCGTTAAAACTTCGAGGCTACACTAGATCATCCAGAGACACCTATAAGCCCCTCCTGCTTTAGAGAAGTTCCTCCTGAGTCCATGCAAATTCTTTTGGAAAATCACACATGCATGCTAGAAGATTACGACCGACTACAAGTAGAGTGTGAGATGCTCAAGGAAGCAAACAAGGAATTGATGTTAAAGGATTTGTCAGGACCTATGATTGTGCAGGAGGTCACCCCATTGACCCTCCTTGAAGAATTGAATGAGCTACAAATGAAAGCCCAGGAGTTGCAAGCCCAAGTATCTAGCATGACACAGCTTCCTAGACCGAAACTCCCATGTGACTGCCAAACAGGACGAGACCATATAGACCAATGGATGACACATTTGAAGAAGAGTACAAACCATGACAAAATTACTACATTAGTATCCAAAGATGATGCATATGTGTATGCGAGCACCCACCCATCTAAAATACAACCCGTGCTATGGACTAGTCCCTAGAAGACCCTCCTGGGAGGCCTTTGCAATTAAAGTTAAGCATAGACGAAAATGTCAAGACTGGCTCAACTACCCTTACTTAACACCTCCTTGGAGTAACATATCTACAGTGGGCTACATGATGGCTACCATTCACCATTGGTTACCCTACCTGCATCATATGCTCGATGTTACCATGCAAATGAGAGAATTTTTTTGATATGATGCAAATGGTCTTCAAGACATTCAGGCGTGTCAAGGCTCCAACGGTGAACACCCCCGGATTCGAACATGGAAACTTGGATTTAGTGTACGATATGAGCATGACTTTATTGATCAAGGTATGTTATGCGTGACACTACCGATTGAAATGTATGCTTGCCTGCTACAAGAAGACCTTTGAAAATATGTTCACTACTGGATTCTGAGAGTTTTTACTCAAAAGTATTCATTAGCAGACCCACTCACCTGCTCCATTTGTTCACATGCAAACGAGTGATGTACTCCACGCATTATCAAATGCCACCTCCTGATGAACCCCAACCCATCAATTGGAAGAAGCTAGAAAAAGATCTTATCAGGGGCATTCGCATAACAGAACATACCCTTGTGATCGATCTCCTCAATAACTACATTACCCATGCACGATCAAGTTCTATCAGGGACGACAAAAATGAGGAGGAAGGAAGTGTTCACGGCACAAGACCAAGTATAGGATCTCATCACAGACACAAAGGAAGCATGTAGGGCCAGGGAGGAGCTAATAAGTGGTATTCAAGCATCGGTGCTTACGTTCCTTTTAAAAACAATCATTTCATAACCCAAAAAAGTGATTTTTATCACTAGAATAATGTAATATATGTACATACATCTGATTACCACATGTACGACTCCATTTTGTGTAAGCCAAAGAGTCCTCAAGCTTGAGGAGTCTAAATAGATAGCTCATACCAATTTTCATAGTTTTTGGAAGCCATAGGTACCTCAAATTAGATGTAGAACCTATTTTTTAACTATGTCGGTCACTAGATGTGAAACCGATCAAAGCTAGGCAAAAACTATAAATAGAGCTAGAGTGCTCATTTTGAGAACTTTTGAAATTGGTAACTTTTGGGCTAGTAGAGCTATTGTAACTAGTTGTGATGAATATGAGTTCTTTTCTTGCCTTCCATTGATCTCCATCGCCACTTTTCTCGTGTGTGTGTGTATGTGTGTGTATGCATTTGTGTTTCTCACCATTAGCTTTGCGCACTTCACTTGCTCTCGATCTTCATCTCGGCCTACCCTCTCTGCGGATTGACAATTATGAGGTGGAACTCCTCACGTTGGTACTCATCAATGTACTAGAGTGACAGTTGGTAATTAAGTTTTGAAGAAAAAAATGGGGGGGAGAGATGAATCATTCTACGGTGCTTTTGATGCAATGAGAAGTTTGATGATTGCGCATTCATTGTTTGAAGGGTGATATCAGTTGAAGGTATCATATGTTTTTTTGCTTGGGCCATTTCATGGCTGGTTTTTTCCCCTCATTGGTAGTTAGTAATGTGGGTCTCTCATTGGAGGACAAAGCTTGCGACGAGTCTTTAGCACTATTTGGGTCCATGCCTTCGATTGTCTCCCTTTGCAAGGATGATGTTGTGGCGAAGCAGGAAGTTCTTAAAAGAATTTGTTTTATAGGTCAATTGTTTGGGTCTACGCCCCCTTTTGAGTCCTTCCACTAGTGGTTCCATAGGGAATGGTTCCTACGTGGTTCGATTGTGAGCAAGTGTCAGTTCTTACCAGCGAATCATGTGCTCTTCGTGTTCAAAAATAAGGACACGACTTTCCAAGCTTTGCAAACTGGCACTTGACAGGTATGGAGGGCCACCATGTGTGTGTTTAAATGGTTTCCTAATGTTTTCCTTAATCGGTCTAAACCCCTACACTATCTGCTTTGGATCCAACTACCAAAATTTCCCTTTTTCCTTTATGAATTCATAAAGGAAATTGTATCACCCATCAACCGACCTCTAGTCTTGAGAGAAGATGTCAAAGGTCTTATTTATGAAGGTGCAAAATACTCATTCAATGCTAGATGTCACCCACATATTTGCATCGAAGCTGACCTTAACAGAGATCTCCCTTCTAAAATCTCCATAGACATTGGATAAGAGAAAACTGTTCAATAGGAGATTTTGTATAAGAACTTGTTGAATGCTTGCTGTCAATGTGGAACGTAGGGCTATAGAATTAAAGAATTTCCTTTGAGGCAGAAATCCAGCAAGAAAAATCCCAAGAAAGATAATGCTACAAGGATCATAGTGGCTAATAGAGCCTAGAATGTGTCAGCAGATCATCCACGAGAGGCTCAAAAGGAGGCAACATAAGTACTGGAAATGAACCCTAATGGCCTCACAGAAGGAAGAGGAAGGAGGAGAAGAATCCTTAAAGGTATTATTCAGAAGACCCCTTCTCGCAAGGCTCAAGAAACAAACTTCTTTTGTAACTTGGAAAAGGAGTTCAATGACCTAGACTACCCAAGGGGAATGAATCACAAAGACTATCATAGTGAAGGGAAAATGCTTGAAGATTCGAATTGCAGGGAAAGCAACCAAGAAGGAAATACCACTAGCAATGAGGTTGGGCTAACCACTAGCAAATGCTAGCCAGGATAGTGAAATCTCGATTATTGGGTCTACAATCTCGGAGAGGATAATAGACTTGTTTTCAAATAAGTGTTATCACAAAGAAAAACATCGGCCGAAATACTATGGAAGAGCCCCCTTAAGGGGAAACTCCTATGCTAGGATCCCTCTACCTCGAAGAAAAAAGTCGAGGAGAAAAACAAGAAAAAGAGGGACAAGGCCCCTCTCGGCAAAGATCTCAACCTTCGATAATGATTATCATGTCTCTCAATGTTAGAGGGCTATTAGAACCCTCAAGAGCGATAGTGATTCGCCAATGGATCTGCAATAAATTCATAAAACCAGACTGCATATGTCTTCAAGAGATCAAAATCGACGAGGAGGAACTACAAAAGAGACTTAAGAGCATTTCCTCATCCTATGTTTGGCTCTCCACTGCACACCCAAGGGGTAATGGTGGAGTGGCTATTGACATCAATATAAGCTGGCACACTAGAATGATGGATTTCCTTACTAACTCAAACCATCAATGGGTTGGTGCTTCATTTGGGGGCCTCTAGAGTTTTCCATCATCTTTTGTATGCCTCTAGAGTTTTCCATCATCTTTTGTATGTTCCCAGTATTGATTTGGAAAGAATATCAACTTGGTAGTCATTGGATTCTTTGCCCCTCAACGTGGTTCTTTGTGGGGACTTTAATATGGTGGAGGTCCTTTCTGACAGACGGGGGAGGAAGGGACAAGTGATTGATGGACTGGAGAAGGAAGTTTGGAACTAGATCAAGTTACACCTTGATCTGGTGGAGATCAAGGACATTGTTGGGTTCTCTTTGTCGAACCTCCAAGTTAGTGCTGACTTGCGGAAAGCCAGACTCAATAGGAGCTATATCTCATAGAATATTATCAACAATTGGGGCCCCTCTTCCCTCTCCCAAAGAGTGGACCTAGTCGACCCTGATCACTACGTGATTGTGATTACCTTCATGCCGATTCTAATTGTCAAGAAAGCCCTTGGTTTCATGCCAATCTGACCTCTCTCTCTCTCTCTCTCTCTCTCTCTCTCTCTCTCTCTCTCTCTCTCTCTCTCTCTCTCTCTCTCTCTCTCTCTCTCTCTCTCTCTCTCTCTCTCTCTCTCTCTCTCTCTCTCTCTCTCTCTCTCTCTCTCTCTCTCTCTCTCTCTCTCTCTCTCCTCGATCCAACACAAGATTTTCGAGGCTTCATGCAAGGTCTTTGCCTGCTTCTCCTCGTTGACTAGGTGTTGGAGGAAGGTGGTCCTACAAACTCAATACATCTTGGCCAAGGCTCATAAAAATCTTCGAACCATTCGTCCTAGTAGAAGGGAATTTCTTTATCGGAGTTTGTGGCATTTGGAGAGAAAAGTTAACATTAAAGGCCACTCGCAATGCCAAATTGCCCTCTGAAAAATCATAAGCATGTTGAGAAACAAAGAAGAAATTCAAAGAAAGAATCTACAAAGATACTTTAAATATTGGTGGGCAGTGGCAGACAAGCCTGCCAAAGAGATGTGCAGACTTCTCAAGAAGAAGCAATCCAAGGAAGCAATTTTGTCCATGATGGATGTTGATGGGATTGACTGCATGGCCACCATCTCACACGTTCCAACTAAAAAAATCATGCACAACCGGAAAGATCTTTGTGAAGCTTCCATCTCGAATGTTGAGATTCTGGAGGTAATTGATTCCCTTCCTAATGGCAAGAGCCCAAGGTTGGATGGCCTTACCAATGAGTTCTTCAAGACCTTCAAGCATGTGGTGGATGCTCCTTTTTACGTTTGGTGTGGCAAGAGGCTATTTCTTTTGGCACGCTTCCCAATTGTCTCAATGAGGGAGTCATCAAGCTCATTCAAAAAAAGGAAGCAAAAATAGAATTGAAAATTGGCAGCCAATTATGATGCTTCAAACCGGTTACAAGATCCTGGAAAAGGTGATTGCTAATTGTATGACTTGTCACCTTTGAGACTAGATCAATGAGGATCAAAAAGGGTTTATTAAGGGGAGGTCCATCTTGGAGGCTATCATTGATGTTTGGGAAGGGCTGGTGTTTGCTGAGGAATCAATGCAAGATGTGCTCTTCCTTAAGATTGACTTCAACAAAGCTTATGACAAACTCGAGTGGGAATTCATTCTCTAATCGTTGAAAGACTTGGACTATGGCCATAAATTCATTAAGATGATCTCTACTCTGTTAGAAAATGCAACTGCTCATATGAACATCAATGGTCAACTCTCTTAAATGATTAAATTAAAACATTCTATCAGACAAGGGTTCTCATTGGCCCCTCTTCTCTTTGCTATCATAGTCGATGGTCTTAGTTGCCTTGTTAACCGTCAAGCTCACTTAGGTCATATTCAGGTCCTCAATCTACCTCTCAATCAAGATCAGATGATCATGAGACTTTTTGTGGATGATACTAATGTCTGTGCATAATGACATGTTAAGCATTGACACTGTCTGAATACTTTTTGTTAGGCTTGGGGATCCAAAATAAATCATTCGAAAAATGCTTTTAGGGCAGTTATTGGGCACACTCCTCAATTTCTTATTGACCATGGTTCTCAGTTGATCCCTAGTGGTCAAATCTTCTATTTCTTGGGTATTCCAATGGGATTCGATGGTTCGATGGGTCAATGATGGAACTCAGCTCTTTCTAAGCTCAAGAGAAAGCTATCATATATCTAGAAAGGTATGAAAATTAATCTTGTTGGACATGCTATGGTGATTAACACATTCCTTCTCTCTTTGATGCTCTACTTTCTCTCCTGCTAACGAAATCGAGATTATCCAAGTAAAATCATGATTTTCCTACCACATGTGCTCAAGGGATATTGTGATTGCTCGAGATAAGTTGTGATTGCCCACAAAGATATGCTTAGAAAAATCAAGTTTGTAATCAAAGAAATCATGATTCATCTAATCAAGTGCCCTAGAGGAATCACAATTTTTGCAAGTAAACCACAATGTCCCATACTAGAAATCAAAGTGTATTGAACAAATTGCCTTTTTTAGAAACATGTGTTATTATTTGGGATTTCTAGGAATTTTTTAGATATTTGTGATCCTTTCTACTTACTCTAAAGGGATATAGTTTCAACTCGTGCCTTTGAAGGTTGACAAAGTGAAAACTAAGAAACAAGGGGCTTTGAGGAAAGGCAAGTGCACTACACACCTCCCCAAGACCTTGGACTAAGTAAAAGCAATCAAGCTTTACTCTTACAATACACTTGAAGCTACTTTATTGATTAATGTTTCATTTTAGCACCTATAACTCCTAAAACAAAAATTGAACACTTGAAAGATCTAAAAATTGATAGTGAAATAAAAATTGAACTAAACAAAGGAAAAAAATTAAATAATGCACTTGAGAGATCAAGACATACACTAGGCCAAAATACTAGAGGAAAAAGTCACATCTTCTCGGAGGAGCATGTGACCTGAACCCCCGCTTGAATATTGACATTTGTAGACTCCATATACTCAGATAGTGAGTTGGAAGAAATGGCTAGCTTTAATGACATTCAATGATAGCCTATGAGTGAGGAATTCATGTCTAGGATTGAGGGTGAGTACCTCACAACTCTAGAATATCTGCATACCAATGCTTTAGGAGTTCCATATAATTGGAGGATTAAATTGTACTATTATATGTTTGTGTACTTAGAATTAGATTGCTCCGTGGAAGACTTCCCTTTTCAAGTTCATCAAAGGTGATTACATCAATAAAAAAGCCACCATGTACATGGTATGTGAGATTCCCAAAAAAATGAATGATCTAGGAGAAGTAATGGCTCATAACTTGAATGCCCTAGATAGAGAGAAGTTAGAGATCTTGATGAGGGAAATCCATCCTCAAAAGTATACTAAATACATATATAATACCACAAGATTTCAAACTAATGGATGTTTACTAGTCCTTGGAACATACAAAGCTCTGCAACACACAATCATATTTCCATGATCATTTAGGAAATGAAAGATCTAGAGAATGAGCTTTTTGCTGCATACATAGATAGGAATCAAATCAAGTACTAAAAAAAATGCTACTTGCAAACGAATCTAAGTAGACTTACTTTGGTTAGCTTATTGTTCCATTGCCTAAGTCTCATGAGAAAAAGACTCCTCAAGGAAGAGCAATTGGCAATGCGTTCTAAAGGTATTTTTATAAGAAGACACACTAGACTAGGATGAATTCCATTCCCTCAATTGTGTTAGAGTTCTCAAGTGGAAGAGGACTATATCATAATGCGAAGTGTTGCCCACAAGGAGAATTAGAATGAGAAAGACTAGCACTATGCATGAAAATGGTGGAAGTAGCTAGAAAATGTGAGCATGCCTATTTCCAATGTAAGAATCACTAAATCCCAATCCACCTATCCTTGAGATATTGGTGGCCAAAGATGAGGAGATTTCACAATATGGATCTTTCTGTGGTGATGCTCAAAACTTTAGCATTCCAGATGAAGAAACCATGAGCCTTCACATGCATCCTAACTTCCTGGGCCCTCCTCTGAGTTCTACTAGGATGAAGTTACAATCAACAGAATAGAACACTAAAAGGCCATTCTATCTCTTGCAAAGCATAAATTTTACCATGTTTGGAGTAAAACTTGAGCATATGTAGTCTATTTGTTACTTTGGAAAGATTGGAAACTATGAGAGATCTTAGGAAGGTCTTTCATGCATCAACTCAAGGTAATAGAAAATTGGGGATTTGACTTATTGTATTTACAAGATTTGGGGGTCACCACCAAGATCAACCTAGAGGACTTCTCTAATAGGAATATTGCTTGGCTGCAACATAATTATGAGGAAATATATATCCTTGGTGGTATTCTAATGATTCCCCTTGTATGCATCAAGACACCCACTTGTGGGTTTGCCAAGCCGCAATATGAGAAAATCAAATATGCAAGGAGAGTGAAGAAGGATTGCATATACCTATGCCAAGTCCAATAGATGATCTTGCTTCCATGCAAGAATATTCAATGGTGAAGATTTTGAATCATATGATTGTATGAATATATTGGCAACCCTAGACATGTAAATCCGTGAGCAACACATGGTAGAATGTTGCAATGCAAACAACTATGATATGTTCATGGTTGCTATATTGGAAGACGACACATAATTAGTTCACTCGTGGTTGAACTCAGCCTTTGATTATAGCTCCATAGTAATGGAAAATCCATTTAAGATGGAAGAAGCCTTCTTAGAGCACATAAGAGCTTCTCGCCCATTGCAAAGATAAAAAAGGAAGAAGATTTCTCTCTGTTCCAAGTATAGAAACAAAAATAAAAGTCATAAAGCAAAACAAGAAGTGAAGCGTAAGAAGGAGGAAGATGCACAATTAGGAGTACTCAAGACTCTCCAGATGTTTAGATGTTTAGTATCAGTTTGAGGACAAAAAGGTAGCTATAGCAATGCCTAAACGAAGGGCTTCAACAAGATAGAATTATGAAAGTAAAGAAAAAACGAATGATGTGGTAGTGACTATAGAGAAAGGAGAAGAGTGATGCACTAACATAAGTAATGATGTTACGAGAGACAAGGAAAAATGCCTACTATGACTTTTTAGAGAGTATCAAGATGTCTTTGCTTAAAATCGACGTAGATCTTAAAGGAGTTGATAGAATTCTTACTCTAGTAGTTGCTAAGCAAACAAAGCAAAGTCCATACACGTATAAATGATAAAGGAAGAAATTGATAAAATTCTAGCCATTGTTCATTTACGAGATAAAGCATACAAAATGGTGTCACCCATTGTGGAGGTCCCTAAGAAGAAAGGAAAATTGAAAGTGTTATTTAACTTAGAAGTAGTACACAAGTTGTCCAAGAAGGTCATGTTTTGATAGTTGGACCACATCACAAGATCATTACAAAAACCCCAAATTTAGTTTAGAACACCACAAAGCTTTTAAACATCGCAAAAAGTCGTTGATACCAAGATTATGGGGATATAATTCTTTATTGTGTAGATGATGAAGAGAAACCGAACTTGGTGAGAGAGGCACATGTATGCTTGTTAGGACAACATCAATATTAGATTCGGACGTTGCAAAATTTGAGAGATGGAGTTTACTGGACAAACATGAACATATGAAAGCATGCAAACAATGTAATCACAATAAATCTATTGAGCACATGGCCTCGTATCAAGTCACAATGGCACCACAATGGATTAAGGCAATAACAGAGTACTTGCAACATGGAACCTATCCCTGTACATGTAATAAAAACTAGAAAGAGAGCATTTGAAAGGGAGACAAGATATTATAAAATCATAGGTGAAAAATTGTATAAAAGGGGGAAGGATTACTTCCTATGGGTGCACATTTGTAAGTCTAATTAGTTATCTATTCTAGAGGCCGCTCCTATATGTAGCATAACACTTTCTCTTGCTCAAACTTCCAAATGATTATATTTTCTAGAATTTGGTGTCTAAGACTTCACATGGGCATGGAAGAATATATCAAGAGGTTTGAGACCTTCCAATACACCAAATACCCATTCACACGTGACTTCATGCCTTTGAGGTTCATGGTAAGAGATAAAGCTTTTGCTGAATGGACTATTGAATTCATTGGTCCTATAAACACCCTAACATAAGGAGCCCATGTCAAAGACATCATTGTGGCTATATATTACTTGAACAAGTGGGTAGATGAAAAGGCAACTAGGAGAAATGATGGAGAAAAACATGATGAGTCGTGCTCAAACAAATAGAAATTTTCACTCATCAAGATACACACTCCATCAATGAGGTGATGAAAGCTTTGTTGAAAAAATTCTTGCTCACACATAAGAAATATGATCCATATCATCTTGAAGCAAACATACAAACTAAGGGTTCTAAAAAGTTTCCTAGTGCAATATTGATGACCAAGTTAGTGAACAATGGAAGATCAAACAGACAAATAGCTCAATCATGCTATTTGGGCATATAGAGTAGCTTATAAGACTCCTTTAGGAGCTGAATTTAATATGGTGTATGGACAAAAAGTATCCTTCCAATAGACTTCCTAGTTCCAACATTAATATTTGCGAAGGACTATGAGCAAAAGGGACACAAATTATCAACACAGATTGATAAATTAGAGAAGTTGCAAAGAAACAATACTAAGAGAAGTAACAAGAATATATGATGCAAAAAGACATCACATGGATTACTATGAAAACCACATCAAAGAAAAAAGGTTTCATGAAAGGATACTTGTTGTTTACACATTGAGAAACATGCAAAGAAACTATGTGAGAGAGGCCATATACCCTTAGTCATTAATCATATATCCACAAGTGGAGTTGTGACTCTAGCCATTGAAAAGAAATTATCGAACAAAGACCATATACCCTTAGTCATTAATCATATATCCACAATAGATATGTATTACTAAATTAAATTAGTAGATGTAGGGTTAAAATTTATCAAGGTCTTTTCATGGAAGAGATTAGAACGATTATGAAATGGAGAGAGAAGAAATGAAGAATATGAGAGAATCCAAAAAGAGGCAAGGCCACAAACACTAGAGTGGTTTAGGAAAAAGAAAATCTAGTAGAAATTCAATCCATATCCATGACCATGTAAATTGGGGTAAAAGTAAATGAACCAAATAGAAGAGCTTATCTTACTATTATCCTAGGATGCTATGTTGGAGTTCGAGGTCTATGAAAGCATGCAGACAACACAAGGAAGAAGAAGAAGCTTGGAGCACAACACACAATACTAAATGTATTATCATTAGATGTACAAAGATAAGTGACCCGTTAGGGTTATAGGCATATATACAAGCTAGGGGAAAAAACCTCCTAAAGAGGGAAAAAAGTGCCTCGACAGTCGTAATGTGTTCACACACATCACTACCTAAATATATCAGCAAATCCCCCCTGGGAGTGATGCAGTGAACAAGGAACTAGCACTCATGTATAAGGGAGTGCCAAACTATGTGGAATCAATCCACAAAATGAAGTAAGCCCAAAACTTTGTGGAAAGCTTCAAACTTCTCCCTAGGCAGAGCCTTTGCGAAAAGATCTACAATGTTCTCTTGTGTGGGCACATATGCCAAACAGATCTCTCTAACAGAGAACCCCTCCCTGACGTAATGATAGTGCACCTCAATGTGCTTAGTGCGAGCATGGAACATAGGGTTCATCGCAATTGTTAATGCACTCTGACTATTAGTGAAGATGGTGGTGACATAAGAGAGACCAACACCCTAATCAACCATAAGGTTTCTGAGACACACACACACTCAACAATCGCTATGAAAGCTGCCCTATACTCAGCCTCATAACTAGAAGTGGCCACAGCAGGTTGCTTCTTGCTCAACCAAGATATGCATGAGCTACTAAGCGTGAAGCAAAAACCACTGGTGAACACATGAGTGTCATAGCAACGAACCCAATCAAAGTTAGAAAAAGCATGTAAATCTGGTGGTAGTGATCCCCCCTTGGGATCAAACAATCCAAGTAGCCGGGTACCACTCAAGTAACAAAAAATGTGCTTAACCACCTGTCAATGCTCGTCACCTGGGCAATGCATAAACTTGCTCATCTATGAGAAAGAAAATTGAATATCTGACCAATTAATGCATAAATAAACTAAGCATTCAACAACCTGTTGATAGGGAACATCATTTGCACACTTAATGTATAAGGTGCTCTCAATTGGACTATTCTCAACCATGTGCAATCAGATAGACATGTATTTTCTCATACCAAGCACATGGTGCTTGTTTCAAACCATATAATGCCTTTTTCAACCTGCACACTTGGTTTTCATGCCCTTTCTGCACAAATCCATGGGGCTGAAAAACATACACTTCTTCATGCAAATCACCACTCAAAAATGCAATTTTAATGTCCAATTGATGTACATTCCAACCATGGTGAGTTATAAGTGCACAGATGCTATGAACAGTAGTCATTCGGCATGTAGGAGCAAAGGTCTCATCAAAATCAATGCCTCTTTCTTGAGCATAACCCTTTGCAACAAGCCTAGCCTTATAACTATCAACTGTTCCATCAGGTTTATGCTTCAACTTGTATACCCACTTAGTGACAATGGCCTTCTTGCATCCAATTTTCTCAATTTTATGCTTCATCAAACAAAACAGGCTCATTCTCATCACCGAGACTAGAGGTAGCCATAACATAGAAATCTAATGCAATATAAGCACAATGAGAACTAGAACGAGTACGATATGATAGAGGTCATCTAGTTTGTTGTCTCACAAAGTCTACACCAGCCATTTTGGCATAGTTTTTGCCTCCTCAATATCTGCTCTCTCATCAACAAGTGCGTTGTCGGGATGAAATCCCACAGGAAGAGTGCATTGAGTTTTTTCAAAAGTTCATTGTTTTATGAGTTTTGTGTGATATTTTGAGTGAAGAAGGGGTATATTTCATGCATATTTTGGCCGTATTAATTGATTGTGTGATGCGGAAATAAGTTTGAGATGTGTGTTAGATCCATGTATATAAACAACAGACATTAGACCCATAAAAACCTAGGTTTGACCCTTCAAAACCCCTGAAAACTGAGTTTACCCCATGAAAATCAGACTTGAACCCTTGGAAACCCTTGGAATTTAAGTCGAAACTGTAAATAAACCCATGAATTGACGAGTTCGAGATAATTGTGAGCAAACCCTTACTTTTCCCGATCAAAAACTTAAGGTTGGACCCTTGGAAATGGCGGTTTCTATAGGCCAAACCTTAAAAACCCATTAAATTGCGAATATCCAGTGTGAAACCAAAACCATAGTTTATGGAAAAATTAAAATACCGCCAAAATTAGAAACTTCATTGAGGAGGTTAGAACGTTCTAGAAGCAAGGCGTAGGGAGGGGCTATAAATAAGTGCAAATTCATTTGTTTTTTCCCCACCCTGTGGATCTTACTCGTGGAACGTCTCTCCAGGTACGGTTTCTTACCCTCCTCTTATTCATTTTTTCTTATTCATGTTCATTAGTCTGCATGATGAGGAGAAAGAGGATAGCCAGAAATATTTTCAGAAGTTCATAGATGTTGTTGATTTGTCATAGTCATGGGGTATGTCGTAGGGATTTGAGCTCCTCCTTGATAGGCTAGAGAGAGCGATGACGGCAGGTGTAGCGGTGATGAACAGTAGAGAGAGAGGATCTGTATGCGTTGAGAGGGGAATCTGGCAGCGGCAGAGGGTGCGCAGACGAAGATCTAGAAAGAGGTTTGACTGGCTATCGATCCGCTGAAGGCGATGGAGAGATGCACAATAATTCTACCCTCGTGGCTGAGAGACATTTGAGGGCTGATGACGGCACCGCGTGGAGTTTTACATTTAGAGAGAGAGTTTCATGGGAGTAGATATCCTATGCAGCAGAAAAATCCGTGGCGTGCTGCTACTGATGTGCGCGTGTAGAGTAAAATGGTGGGGTAGAGACAGAGAGACGCCACCCCTGGTTGTCGAACTGCCGTCCACCTGATCAAACGTAGACTATAGAGAGGGGCATCCCTGGCGGCGCGCAAGAGAATTTGACAAAGCTATGGCAGCATTGCGCACGTTGCATAGGAAGAGGCAGTCTGCAGAGAGAATTGTAGAGAGAGAGAGAGAGAGAGATTCGGTTAGAGTCGGAGAGAAAAAGCGCAGACCATCCGATGATGATCCGAGAGAGAGAGAGAGAGAGAGAGAGATTTGTCCACAGCAGAGACATGCAGAAGAAATGGACGAGAGAGGTGGTATAAAGGTCGGCGATGGAGATCGATGAGAGAGACAGGGGTTACAAAAATAAAATTGTATTGAAAGAAGGATAAGCTTGAACCGTCAAAGCGTTATTCGATATAGAAAGTAATGATGGTAATCATAGAAGAAACTGTACTTAAAAATTACATGACTTCAGCTCCACAAGATTTGTGATCTGTTAAAGCATAGAACGAGAGTGGAAGAATGAGTATGGATGTTCACATGACCCATGCATATGACGAAATGGATGCCCAGGATCATAGAGCTATTCAAGTGGTCATACGGTAGGAAAAAGGCCAAAATAGGACTTCAATGATGGGTACCAACAACCATTCCAAATTGAAGCATAATTGAGGCCAAGTAATATGAAGTTGACAAGCTACATCGAGAGAGAGAGGACGGCATCTTCACATCGACGCACCTGGAGAATATCAAGGGGGAGATAATAGAGAGAGAAAGAGAGGCATAGTTTAAATGAGTGCTATGATTTGCCTATGTTGAGTCAAGGCGTTAGAAGTATGTGCATCATCATGGCATGAAGAGTTTGGGGAGGACAATATCAAAAAAAAAAAGAGTTGATTTAGGACCAAACTTGGTTGGAAGGAATAATTGGATTTGTCATAATGATTTGCAATATGGAAACATGATAATGAACGAGACAATTTGAGATGTAACCATTACGAACTATACCTATGTTAGTTAAAACTTTACGGCTCTCGATATAGGAAATCATTTCTATGAGATGAATGTAGATTATCCTTCAAAAATACCCCATAAAGCTTGACGATTTATATGATACCTTCCTTTGCTATCACCAAGGGTTAAAATATGTGCAAACTGAAGGATTATTTGTAAATGGATTTTATTTATTTGCTTTTGAAATGTACTAACACGTTTTGATTTTCCCCACCCCTCGTGGTCTTTCTTGTGGAACTTCCTCCAGGTTTATGTGGATGCTCATTATATGAAGTGAAGAGAAAGTGATTGAAGACTGAAGATAAAGAGTACCCCACCCCCGTGGTCTTTCTTGTGGAACCTCCTACAGGTTTATGCGGTTTGTGATTTTCTGAAGTAAAGAGAAGGGAGGCTACTGTTGAGAATACCTGAAGTAAAGAGCGGATCGAAGACCTAAAGAAAAGCTTGGACTGCGAAGACCGAAGCGGAATCCTGTGGGCGATTTCTTGCACTGTAGCGAGGGATCTAGAGTATACATCGGCCGACCCGCACTGTAGCGGCAGCTTTCATATTGTATCATCGCACCGCACTGTAGCGGTTTTATTGTATCATCGGCCCGCACTGTAGTGGCCTCTTTGTATCATTCATTTTTATTGGTAGACTTCATTTCATTTCCGTCGTATCGTTGAGCTTCCTGTGCATTCCCTGTATCACTGCGGTATCCGATTGTCTCTTTTCGATGCCCACGGTCCCACGTCTCGACACTTCCGAGGGGCAAGGGGCCCTACGAGGATCGTGCACGCTCCGGAGAGCACAGGCGAGGCGCCCAGCGAGCAGACGCCGCTCGCAGGACAGCGGGAAAGGTGCACCAGAGCGGGGCCTGATCCAAAACATAGTTCAAGAGGGTCTAGATAGACACACACTTGTTAAAGAGGATGAATAAGTTTGATGAACTGATAATCATTATCAATAGGTTTATTGGCTACTTATAGCCTACTATATATGATCTAGCAATTCATGTATTTTTTCGATTGAAATTCGATGATATTATGGAGTATCAAACTTTATTCATGAGTATTTTGTTTAAATGTTTTCCATTACTAAGACCACACCCCGTGGATCTTGCTCGTGGATTGTCACTTCCAGGTTTATGTGGATGCTGATTATATGAAGTGAAGAGAAAGTGATTGAAGACTGAAGATAAAGACCTCATCCCGTGGACTGCCCTGTGGAATGTCTTTTCAGGTTACTGCGTGATTAGAGATTATTGTGAATTTTGAAGTAAAGAGCTACAAAGTGAGGACTTGAAGAAAAGCTTGGATCGAAGAAAAGTGAAGAAAAGATTAAATCGCAAAGACCAGAAGACAAAGATCGAGGGTGACTTCCTGCACTGTAGCGGGAGGCCTACATCATATCCAGCCGATCCGCACTGTAGCGGGGGCATCTATTTGTATTTATCTGTTCTGCACTGTAGCGGATTTTTGTATCGCGGACCCGCACTGTAGCGGGCATCACTGTATCATTCAGATTTTATTGTATCATCAAGTTTGTATATACACCGACCCAGTGATTTCGAGAATCAGTGTTGTATCTGATTTGTCTCTTTCTCGATGCCTACGGTCGTGTACACACGCACATCTCGACACTTTCGAGGGGCAAGGGGCCCTACGAGGATCGTGCACGCACCGGAGAGCACAGGCGAGGCGCCCAACGCGCAGATGCCGCTCGCAGGACAGCGGGAAAGGCGCACCAGAGCGGGGCCTGATCCAACCCCACGCACCGGCTTCCCGCCACGACCTCCTTCTTCCCGACACCTGAACCCGACGTGAAGCGAGGCGGTTGCCCGGTGATCCTCATCGCATCACCTACTCCTTGAGAAGACAGACAAGAACCTCGGCATCGGACAGAGATTTCAGGTACCAGCATTTCAAGCTATTTGAATTTTGCATTGTTTCACACACACATTGAACAGAAAGATTGTCTTGCTGCTTGAGTTTGAGCATCCACACTTTGCATTAGTATAGTCCATACGTGTGAGTTTTTTTCCCGCTTAGACTAGGGATTTGCTGATTTTCTAGCTTAGAGAGAACGTTAGAAATTGAAAGGGGGAAAATACATTGAAATCTTGGGAATCAAAGAGAGGACAGTTCGACTAGACTTTGGCCTAGGCAAATCAGAGAGCTTAGAGTGACTTTTACCCTCTGGCTCGTGACTCATCAAACTTCTTCTCTGATCTCTACTCAGAGCTTAGAGAGATAATTGAGCCACTTATGTTGGACCTTGTGCTACGTTCTAGGACAGAGCAGAGAAGAGAGATGGAAGATATATTCAAGGAGTTGGTAATAGAGAAACAGGGGGCCCGCGTAGTCCAAGCGGTATTGAGAGAAAAAGGGAAGTTTACAGGCTTGAACGTAACCGAGTACCTAGATGTTTTTGAGGAACAGGCACGGATTTATGGTCTACCCGAGGATGTGTTTATACATTACTTTACACGGGTAGTATCAGGATCCATTTTAGCCCCTATTACAGCACATATAGCAAAGCCTTGGGCCGAATTCAGAAAAGAATTGCATAAGTTGTTTTATCTAGAAGACTTTTCCCAACACAGCAGAGAAGGGTTCTTGCGGTGGATAAGCTCTCCAAAGCCCACTGCATCCCTCACTCAACTTTTGAATGAGTTCTTGAGAAGATATGAACAACTTCCACAGGCCGATTTAGATGCTTTAAAACCTGACCTAGTTATATCTTTCCTTAAGATCTTAAGTCTTGAAGACAGGACTGAGGTCGAAAGGAGGATTGAAGAGCAGTGGGAAGAGATTTGGATTGACTAAAGATTGGGGTGTAGTGAGGAGAGAGGAAGAAGCGGTTGCCCAAATGAGGCAACGCCAGGCGGTGTTATACATTAAACCTGCAGTGGTAACACCACAACCGCCTAGGGAAGCTCCACTTCCGGCAATTCCGAATGTGCCTGCAGCATCGGCTTTTGCTAATGTTGCATCCACTTCGCGATCACCAATGGAGCTACAGCTTGAGATTCTCAGTCGGCAGATAGAGAATCTTATGACAATGCAGGCATCTATGTCAAAAGAAATGGCCAGTATCCATAATAAAGTTTATTCTATGGGGTATCAGGACCCCACTCCTCCTCAAGCGAGTATGAGTTATGTAGATACATTACAGAGAGGCACTATGCCCATTCCAAATATGCAAGGCTATGTGATGCCACAGCCTGCACCTCCAGTGCAGCCTGTTGCCCAACAGATACCTACGCCACCAGTGCAAACTACATTCCAAAGAAACACTGGACCTTTTGAGAGACGAGCGACTGGTGGGTTTGGAGGGGCTAAGAGATGCGTATGGTGTGATGCACAAGAGCATTTTTCATATGCCTGTGAAGAGCTTAAGCTAGCAAAAGAGCATCAACTGGTGATAGATATCGATAAGAAGCTATGTGACTTCAAGACCCGCCTTCCTCTACCTGTGAATTGGGGAAAGGGGGAATGAAGAAGTTTTATGAAGATTTATCTGGCAATAATGCAAGTACATCAGCTGCACGATTAGAACCTGTTGAGGAGGAAGATGAAAAAGTGCCTAGACCTCGACCCCAAAGAAATTATTCCATAGAAGCTTTAGTGAGAGCTAGGGATGCCATTATGCAGAAGACTGCCTGGAAGTCTCCTGTTGATGAATCCTCGGTCTATTCCCATATAGCCAATGTGGAGGAAAAGAGGAAAAGGGATGAGAGTCAGGAAGAGACTGAGCCTGAAAGAAGAGTGACCAGAAAGCAAAGCCAAGAGGCCGAAGAAAAAGCTAAAGAGCTAGAGAAGAAAGTTCAGTTCAAAGAGCCTGTTGTTTCAAAGGAAGAGGCAAAGAAGAAAGAGATAAGAGAGGGAAAGAGGCCGGCTGGGCCAACTAAAATTCAAGAACCGACTAAAGAGAAAGAGAAAGAACCAGAACCGGTTCAAAAGAAAGATGAAATTCAAGAAAGTACTCAAGAGGCTGACAAAGAAAATAAGAAGAAAAAGAAGAGAACTCCAAAGGCTATATTAATTTTTGAGTTGGAAAGGAAAAATGATGCAAGAGAGATATTAAATGACATTTTACTGAAGAGTCAAGTGACCATGTCCTTGGAGCAGGTCTTCTCCATAGCGAAGCCTGAGTTCAAGGACAGTTTTATAAAGCTGGTTAAGAGAAAGAGGTTTCCACTACCTGAAGATGTAGAGATGGAAGAAGCACCTGAAGATATTCAAGTGACAAATGAAGCAGTTACATTGAGTGATACATCTGATGATGATGATGATGAGGTTGCCAGGTGTCATAAGAATTCTCTAGGTCCTATCATACCTGATGATGAAATGAGGAAGACAGAAAGTGAGTTTAGCAGGACCTTTTGGGCAAGAGGAACTCCAGAGATAAAGGTGAAGTTAGGGAGCAATGAGGAGTCATGTTTTGCTCTGGCGTTGATTGACTCAGGGTCAGAAATAAATGTGATTTCTAAGAGGCTCTATGATAAGTTTAGATGGCCGATAGATAAGGATCATGGATGGAGGATGAGGACTGCGGATAATGGCTCAGGAGCACTGCTTGGGGCATGCGCCTTTGTGCCTGTGACCATAGGTGGGATTTCTGAGGAATTTCACTTCTTTGTCCAGGACCATTGTTCATATGAGGCTATCCTTGGGCAGCCCTTTATAGCTGAGGTGCGGATGGAGACCAAGGCTATGGATGATGGATCTGCTTATGCCAGAATTCGATCTAGATTAGGTCTTCATTCTCTGTAAGTCATGACGGTGTGTCCAAATCACTCCAGGAATAGAAAGAATATAAGAAAGAAACCTATTAATTCACATGACCATGATGAGTGTATGCCTGTTGGAGAGTATGGAGCTTCTGCTGATCAAAATTTCTGTTAGGATCCACTGTTGAGCGAGACAACAGTGGGACTTGGTTTGATGTCTCGCATGACTCTGTACAAAGTTTTGAAAGTTTTTTTGTTTACTCATTTGCATTCAAGTTGCTATGTTTACAGAAAGAAAATGTTTCAAATAAATTCAGAAAAGTTCATGAGAGACACTATAAGCATTTAGGAATGATGTTACCTGATGAGAAGATTGAAGATGTGATCCAGTTGGAGAGAAGTTCGACTACTCTGGAAGAGCTTGAGAAGGCATTTGAGAGAAATGAGAAATCAAAAATTATTATGCTCAGCTCTATCCAAGAGTATGAGATGATTAAGGAGTTTATGAGAGAGCATGAAGTAAATGTAAATACAAAGTATAAGACTGTGGATAAGAAAGTAAAGCCTATAGCTCAGCCATTGCCAGAAGATAGTCATGAAAAGTATCTACGAGTGTCAGATGACCCTATGTTGAGACGAAGAGAGCTCATAGGGCATCATTTTATTGATGAGACTGTTAAAGAGATCAAGTTTGGAGAGAAGCCATTCCTGAGAGAAGAAGAGAAACAGAAATTTATTGAAGTCATCAAGAAACACGAAAAAGCATTTGCACTTTTCCCTCATGAGATAGGTTGTGCGGACCCAAAACAAGTACCTCCCATGATTATCTTTACAGTGCCACATATACCATGGAATATCCGGCCTATACCAGTCCCAAAGGCTCACTTACCTGAGCTGATGAGGTTGCTAAAGGAAAAGATTTCCATGCGGATATTGGAACCCTCCTCGGCTCCATATTCAAATAGGTGGTTTACTGTGCCGAAGAAAAATGGGAAGCTTCGTTTCATTCAGGATCTGCAGCCTGTGAATAAAGTCACAATTAGAAATGTAGGGACAGGACCCATAGTGGATGAGTTTGCTGAGGCATTTGTTGGGAATTCCATCTACTCTATGGGAGACCTGTATTCAGGTTATGACCAGTTTCAGTTGGCTATGGAGAGTAGAGACATTACGACCATGAGGACTCCACTGGGCCTTGTACGCATGTGTACTTTGCCGCAGGGAGCGACGAATTCTGTGGCTCACATGATGAATGCCATGAATCTGGTTTTACGAGACTTTATACCATCTGTGACTATGCCATTCATTGATGATGTTCCGATAAAGGGATGTGAGGAAAGAGTAAAAGATGTGAGTTTAGATGCTTCCGGATGTAGAAAGTTTGTGAGAGATCATATTGCTGATTGTGAGAAGATCTTTGAGAGGTTTGAAGATGTGGGGCTAACACTTTCTTTAGAGAAATCGGTTTTTGGCATTGATGAGGTCCTCATTGTAGGACATCTGTGTGGACATTATGGCCGCAAGCCGTACCCGCAAAAAGTTGAGGCCATTAGCAGGATCTCTGAAGTGTGTCGTAATGTCAGTGAGGTGGGAAGGTTTCTAGGAGCCTGTGTGTTCTATGTGATATGGATTCCTCACTTTGCTCACGTGTTGACTATTCAAGTCAGAGACCTATCATTTTGACCGTTGATACCAGTCCTATTGGCATAGGCTGGGTCATAGGGCAAGATGATGATGAGGGGCAGAGATATGCAGTCCGTTTTGGTGCTAAGATCCTACATGATACCCAAAGAAAATATCCTCAGATAAAGAGAGAATTGTGGGGATTAGTGACTGCTTTAAAGAGCGATAAAGAGTATTTCATTGGGGCGAATGTGATAGTTGAGACTGACTGTCTTCCACTGATTGGCATGATTGCAAATTATTCATCTCCGGATATTGCTATGCTTAGATGGATCTCTTATATAAAGTTTATAAACCCTGCATTTGTACACATAGCTGGAAAGTCGAATACAGTTGCTGATATGCTTTCAAGGGCAAAATTCGATGATGAGTCTGATGATGATGATGATGAGGTAGAAAGGGATACACATATGATAAGATACGATCCATTGGTATATGCATATGAGCAGTTTCGAGAGAATGAGTATGATGGTGAGTGGAAAGATATTGGAAGATATCTGAGTACTCTGAAATCTTCTCCCGGTTGGTCCACAAATAAGTATAGATCCATCAGGAAAAAGTCTTACAACTTTTTCTTGAAGGATGGGCTTATTTGGCGACACGCTAAGGGCAAGGTAAAGAGTCCACAGAGAGTACTAAGTTCGAGGAGTCTTCAGAGAAAAGTTATGAGAGAGATGCATGAGACCTTATGGGCAGGTCACAAAGGATTCTATGCCACATATGAGAAGATTAGGGAAGCTTACTGGTGGCCAGGGATTTATGTAAGTGTGAGAGGTTTTGTAGACACTTTTGCTACATGCTAGGTGCATTCATCAGTTAGGCACAGAGAACCGTTACATCCGACTTACCCTCCTTGCATCCATTACAAGCGGGTGGTCGACCTTGTAACCATGCCCAAAGGGATAGATAAGATGAGATACATTGTACTTGCCAGAGAGGACTTGACCAACCATGTGGAAGGTCGAGCTCTTCGTACGAAGACTACTTATAATGTATGCAAATTCCTTTTAGAAGAAGTGATCTCAAGATTCGGATACGTTGAGAAAGTGGTTGCGGACAGGGGAGAGTTGGATGCGAGAGAGGCAAAAGAGTTCTTTGATCATCATGGAATTCGATTGTCTCTCACCACTGCCTATAATCCAGAGGCAAATGGGAAAATCGAGAGAGGTCACCCTTCCATTGTGAAGGTGATCTCTAAGGCTTGCAGCGATGACATTAAGCAATGGCCTAGGTTTCTTCCATTCGCGTTATGGGCTGATAGGATGACTTACACTCGGTCCACAGGTTTCATGCCTGCTGAATTGATGTACTGTCAAAAGCCAATCTTCCCCATCCAGACTCAGATAGTGACATGGTTGACGCTCCCATGGAATGATGGTATGACGAGAGAAGACTTATTATCATTGAGAATAAAGCAGTTAGAACAAGGAAATGAAAAGTTGAAAGAAGCAGTCCAAAAGTTAAAGGAGTCAAGGCTAAAGAATAAGATCTATTTTGACAAAACCCATCAACTGAGACCACGTAGGATTGAGATAGATGATTGGGTATTGGTGTACAACAGTACATTTGATACTCAATATGATGTTAGGAAGAAATTGACCAAACGATGGTTTGGGCCGTATGTGGTGACATCTGTGTTTGAAAATGGTACGTATGCACTTCGTGAGTTAGACAGTACTCCTTTGAGATCTTTGATTGCAGGAAAGAGGATAAAATTATTCAAGAAAAGAAATGACGCGGATTATGAGATTGAGCAAGAACTTCTGGAGGGAACTGATAACACTGAGGCTGATGCTGATGAAGAATGATAGACCATGAAGATAAAGAAAAGCTGGATCAAAATAAAGAAAAATGACCAGGTGAAATGTTTTTTATTTGAGATTTGTTTTCTTTCTGATAGAGCATATGCATTGCATTGATGTGTCTGATAAAGATATATATGAGTTTATGAAAATCATGTAGAATGAAGATACCAAATATCTATTATGGGTTTGCACGAAACATGAGCGACTAGGAATTATATGAATAGGATCAGTTAGCAGACTAGAGACTTTTGGGAGTGAAAGCTTGGGGATGTGATGGCATGCTTAGACCGAGTGCATGTATATACTGATTGATTTGAACACTTAGTGAGTGGGAAACTTTGGATCCTAGTATTTATTTCTTGCGAGATCTTACCTCCATATGGATCATGATTTATAAAGAAACATTCATACTCATGCCAGCTTATATGTGCGTGTATGTTGTTGGTGCGCTACGATGGGCTAGTAGGCGGGTGGAACCACCTTGGTCGGGTGATCAAGGCCACGAGCCATAGCTAGTTTCGTCGTAGGCCTGACCTATCTGTTGTCATGCGCCTGTATGGGTCGGTAGGCGGGTGGAGTCACTCTAATCAGGTGGTCAGAGCCACGAGCTGACGTCGATTTCATGCAGGGGTGACGTTGTGTATGTCGTGCGCTATGCCGGATCGGCAGACAGGTGGAATAAACTTGGTCGGGCAGACAAGTCCATGAGTCGCACCCGATTTCGACATAGGCCGATTTGTGAAAAATAAAAGATAAAAAGAAATGCTGAGCTGAGATGAAGAGGAAAAGAAAAAGAAAAAGAAAAATGAAAAAGAGAAAGGAAAAGAAAGAGATCTAATGGAGAGTTGGACAAGTAGGAGATAAATAGAGGGAATCGAGGTATATTCTACAAACTGAGTTAGTAGATACATATGTATATGCTAGTACTTAGAATGAGAAGTTGGATCTGAACCAGTTGAACGATCAAAAGGTCTAGAAAGCCGACGATTTATTCATGTGATTACTTATCAGATTGCAGATGCAGAAACATAATATGATGTTTGTGAAGCTTAAATCTACCTAATTTTCTAAAATTCGTACTAATCTTTATAAAAGATTGCATGACTGCATGAGATCATGATTTAAGAAAGACATAAAAAGTGTAAAAAGATTTCAAAAAGAACCCTGATATTCTTCTGTTGGATCTTGCAGGTTGGCCCATCGGGACGATGTGCAGGTTTAGCGGGGGCGAATGTCGGGATGAGATCCCGCAGGAAGAGTGCATTGATTTTTTTCAAAACTTCATTGTTTTATGAGTTTTGTGTGATATTTTGAGTGAAGAAGGGGTATATTTCATGCATATTTTGGCCGTATTAATTGATTGTCTGATGCGGAAATAAGTTTGAGATGTGCGTTAGATCCGTGTATATAAACAACAGACATTAGACCCATAAAAACCTAGGTTTGACCCTTCAAAACCCTTGAAACTGAGGGTTTACCCCCCTGAAAAATGAACTTGAACCCTTGGAAACCCTTGGAATTTAAGTCAAAACTGTAAATAAATCCATGAATTAATGAGCTTGAGATAATTGTGAGTAAACCGCTAAATTTCCCAGCCCAAAACCCTAGGTCAGACCCTTGAAATTGGCGGTTATCCTAGGTCAAACCCTAAAAACCAATTAAATTATATATAACCAGTGTGAAACCGAAACCATAGTTTATGGAAAAATTAAAATACTGCCGAAATTAGAAATTTAATTGAGGAGGTGGGAACGTTCTAGAAGCGAGTCCAAGGGGGGCCTATAAATAAGTGCTAATTCATTTGTTTAACCCCACCCCGTGGATCTTGCTCGTGGATTGTCACCTCCAGGTATGTTCTTTGTCTCTCCTTGTTCTTTACATTTGTTGTTCTTGCATTTTAAGTTACTTGTTCATATTCTCCATGATCATGCCAAGAGAGAGAATTAGAAACAGGTTGTCGGTTACGTAGTTGCGCGTGGATGATAGAGATGGGCTTGATAGTGAGTAGCTACGTGTCTGACAGACAGTCGCCTGAGAGGTCTCACAGATGAATTTGTGCTATTGGGATAGGAGAGAGAGTGCCCGCCACAGACATCACTAGAGAGAGAATCAGAGATCTGAGCCCCGGGCGATGGAGTCCCTCAAGGTATTCATCTCATTCGCGGACGTCGTCTCCTGATTATGTGAATGAGTACAGGCGTGAGTCGTGACGCGTCGCTATTGAGAGAGAGAGAGAGGGATTCAGGGAGAGATTCGATGGTGGTAGCACGCAGGGACGTTCGGAGGAGAGAGGGTTAGAGAGATTGGTCGGCTTCTGATGGCACAGATGAAGGAGGAGTAGTAGAGTCTGGCATCCATAGAGAGAAGAATCATCCGATGGCGCCGACAGAGGGTGAAGGAGAGGGAATCTCTCCCTCTCCCACGGCGGCTGTTGCTTGCACACGCGGACAGAGATGGAGAGAGAGAGAGAGAGTCTCTCTCTCCCCCCCTCCCACGGCTGCGTGCACGCGTGCGTAGGAGAGAGAGAGAGAGAAACTATCTCTCCCCCCTCCCACGGCGGCTGCGCGCACGCGCGCATAGGAGAAGAGAGAGAGAGTATCTCTCCTCCCCCTCCCACGGCGGCAGTCGCACGAGAGAGAGAGAGAGAGAGAGAGAGAGAGAGAGAGAGAGAAAGAGAGAGAGAGAGAGAGAGAGAGAGAGAAAGAGAGAGAGAGAGTCGGTGGAAAGAGAGAGAGATAGATAGAGAAAGAGGGAGGAAAGAGAGAGAGAGAGAGAGAGAGAGAGAGAGAGAGAGAGAAAGAGAGAGAGAGAGAGTTGGAGGAAAGAGAGAGAGAGAGAGAGAGAGAGAGAGATAGAGAGAGAGAGAGAAAGAGAGAGAGAGAGAGAGAAAGAGAGAGAAATTTGGTCCGATGTACAGATAGGTGGATGATGACCCACGTGGAGAGTGAGGAGGGAGTCGACACATAAGTCGGCTGCAGAATCTCCATGGCACCAAGAGAGGGTGACTGATCGGCGTGCTCTAGAAATTTACGTAGATATGTGTGTGAGAGAGACATGTAAGCTCCAGCGCGAGGTGGATAGAGAGAGAGATACATCCACCACTTTTTGTGTAGAGTACGAATATGCAAATAATTGAGGGTTTTATTATCATCATCGATTCATTTGAATTCCGCACAAGGGGCAGATATTATGTACGATGAAAAATGTAAGAGGCTCTTGCGATGTGAGGATTTGTTATGACTAAGCAAAGGACCCCTCACTTCTTGAAATGCGAAAGTATTGACTAAGGAATGGTTACTACAAGAGGGCATTGGTTGACCAAGGAGATATTCTTATTTCAAGAGCTGAAGTGCCATACAAAGCATGATCATGCTTTGAAAACATAGTTCAAGAGGGTCTAGATAGACACACACTTGTTAAAGAGGATGAATAAGTTTGATGAACTGATAATCATTATCAATAGGTTTATTGGCTACTTATAGCCTACTATATATGATCTAGCAATTCATGTATTTTTTCGATTGAAATTTGATGATATTATGGAGTATCAAACTTTATTCATGAGTATTTTGTTTAAATGTTTTCCATTACTAAGACCGCACCCCGTGGATCTTGCTCGTGGATTGTCACCTCCAGGTTTATGTGGATGCTGATTATATGAAGTGAAGAGAAAGTGATTGAAGATTGAAGATAAAGAGTACCCCCACCCCATGGATCATGCTTGTGGATCGTCTCCTACAGAGAAGGGAGGCTACTGTTGAGAATACCTGAAGTAAAGAGCGGACCGAAGTGAAGACGTGAAGAAAAGCTTGGACTGAGAAGACCAAAGCGGAATCCTGTGGGCGATTTCTCGCACTGTAGCGAGGGATCTATTTTATATATCGGCCAGCCCGCACTGTAGCGGCGGCTTTCATATTGTATCATCGCACTGCACTGTAGCGGTGGCATTTATTTGGTATTTATCTGTTCCGCACTGTAGCGGATTTTTGTATCGCGGTCCCGCACTGTAGCAGCCTCTTTGTATCATTCATTTTTATTGGTAGACTTCATTTCATTTCTGTCGTATCGTGGAGCTTCCTGTGCATTCCGTGTATCACTGCGGTATCCGATCGTCTCTTTCCGACGCCCACGGTCCCACGTCTCGACACTTCCGAGGGGCAAGGGGCCCTACGAGGATCGCGCACGCTCCGGAGAGCACAGGCAAGGCGCCTAGCGCGTAGACGCCGCTCGCAGGACAGCGGGAAAGGTGCACCAGAGCGGGGCCTGATCCAACCCCATGCGCCGGCTTCCCGCCACGACCTCCTTCTTCCCGACAGCGTCATGTAAATTTGCATAAGAAATGGAATGATTTGTATCATCACATGAAACCTATAAAGGCTGAGAAGTTGCCTCATTAGGACTAGCACTAGACTATCCACTTGTAAAAAGAGGCAACAAAGTATCATACATTTCTTTGGAGCTAACTGATGTCTCCTTAGTACATGAAAGTAATGGTTGAATAGCATCTTCCACAAAAACAACATCATGACTAACCAAAATGCATTTAGTCTATGGATGATACAGATGACAACCTTTGCTTTCAGAATTATACGCAACAAAAATACATTTCACTGCTTTATCATCCAATTTCCTACGTTGTTGTTCAGGCACTAATGCATATCCCTGACAACCAAAAACATGAAGTTGAGCACCAGATGGCTTACGACCATGCCAAGCCTCATATGGAGTGATAGACTACAATGCTTTAGTGGGACACCTATTAAGTACATATGTTGTGTTCTTCCTATCAACAACTCCATTCTATTGATGTGTATATGGCACTATCGAGTCATGTTTTATCCCACATTTAGCAATAAATGCTTTAAATTCGAAAGATAGATATTCCCCCCTGATCAGAATGGAGGGTGCCCATTTTACATGCTGATTGATTTTCAACCAAAACCAGAAACTGTTTGAAGCACATAAACACTTCGGACTTTTCTGAAAATGTGATGTATGTTGCACCTATAGATAAAGCTTTTACATGACAAGTAGTGAGAACTCTTGCTGCAAGAGGTCCATGTTATAGATGTGGAGGGGACCCTCTCATTAGGGAATGCAAAATGCTCAATCCACCACCTCAAAGACCTTGGGAAGGATATTGCAATGAATGTGGAAAGGAACATCTCTTTTGAGACTATCCTAAGAGCCCTTCCAAAGCTTCCTCAACTAATGAGGTTCAATGTGATCGAGGTAATTCAATCCTCGAGAAGTGATAGAGATTATGTGGTACCTCTAAAATCGTTCATGTGAGCCCAAACCAAGGAAAAGGAAGGAACCCATATTAAAAATAAGTCTCATAATTCTACAAATGAAAAAGGAAAAGAGCCTTCACCATTGGTGGTAAAAGACTCTGAAGAATTATCGGAGAGCTCTAAAACTAGGAAAGCTCAAAAATGGAAAAATAGAAGAGAAAAGAGAAAGAATAAATGAATGAAGAAATTAGCTCAAGAAAAGTAAAAATTATTGATGATAAAGGAACCTTTAGAGGACTATAAAACAAATGGGAACAAAGATGTGGTGAAAGAAGAACAAACACAAGGACGACAGGGTCAATTCTAGTAGATCTCATGCCCAAAGACTTACAAACGATGTTGAAATCCTATTAGTCGAGAATAGTGGTAGGACTCAATCTAGTGTTAGTATATGATCAATGTCTACCTCTCATGATTGTATGCACATTTTGTAAGGCCCCGATTATGAGGAGAATCCAAGTGTGCATTACCCAATTGATGGTAATCCCAACTTGCATGTTGGATGAAGGTCATATTGGACCATGTAAGGTATTTTAAGGAAAGGGAGTTACCAGGGTCCCCAATTGTGGGGTTCGGGGGCGCTGCCCTCGGCGCGACGATAAAGGGAATATTCCATGGAATATTCCCTCTTGGAGTCAGAAATCATTTATATTTGTTAGGTCGCTTCAACTGGTCTAAGCCGTGTATGGAAATTACGCGGGCGATGGCCGCCCACACTCTACTGCCCATGTATAGCCGTCCATGGAAGGCCACCCATGATCCTATATATACATGACTTCTGCACTACCTGTGACATTGAGTTGAGCCAGCATACCTCTACCTTGTATCTCCCTATCTAGAGTTGTCTAGATCACCATTTAAGCTCTACCTTGAGAGCACACGGGTGGACAATGCCATCATCTTTGTACTTGCTGTTAGTAGAAAATTGTTGAGATTCTCCTATATCTGTTATCTTCTCTACTACTGCTCCTGTGTTATATTGGGTAACTATTGTCTTACATCCAGAGCAACAAGATAGATGCTATTCTAGAGGAGATTTGGAGAAAGAGAAATTAGAACTTTGCAAGAAATCAATTGAAGTTGCTCAAGCTATGCTAGAAAAACAAATATCATGCATTCCAAAAACTAGAATTACAAAGGGAAAATTCTAGGCATGTTTAGAGACATATCAATCTGATTAGAAAACACAAAAAGAACCAAGTCTAGCCAAACAAGAATTAAGATTGGAAACAAGTGAGATTGAATCCTTAATCCCTATAATAGAAGCATCTTGGCCACAAGATCTCTAGGCCAAAGTCCAAGAAACTTTTTGGAAGAAATGAAGGGGAATCTCCTCCCTTTATTGAATTGGACACTCCTTTGAACAAATCAATGATAGAAAAGGAGGAAGAAATGGAAATTCTATCTAATAGAATTTGAAATAGATGAAGCCATTAGCTTGACCACAGTTCCAAATTATATGTGGAAGTACAATCAAAAGTTAGATTTCTTCCATGCTTCTACATTGAGATGCAAGGACAAGTTAAGACTCAACTTTGGGAAAAGCTAGTTTCTCAACTAAACATTCAACATACCATTAGGGAAAAGGAGATGGCTATGGAAGAAACCACTATGATAAAGATACTTGTCGATGAGGCAGGAGATTTTAATGAGGTTGAAAAAGGAAACATGTGTCTTCCAATCACATATTATGGCTACATGATCAAATCTATACTAGATATAGGTGTAGGAGTTGGTATTTCCACTAAAGAAAGTCGGGAAAAATGGAGAAAACTTTTGCTAAGACCAACTAGAATGAAATTGTAGTTGGTAGATGGCCATGTAAAAAACCCACTATGATTATTGGAAAATGTAACCTTAGAAACTTGTGGAGTGGAATTTGAACATACCTCAACCATATGTCAATTTGGAAAGGTGGGTAATTATTAGATGATTTTGGGAAGACTATTCATGCACTAGTTGAAGGTAGTACAAGAATGGAGAAGAGATGCAATATACCTTCAACACCAAGGCACCACAACAAGAAGCAATCTCCAAAACATCTCATATAGGGATGTTCCTCCTCTCCAATGGAACCCCATCCATAAAGAGGAAGATGAAATATATATCCTTAGTGTGGGATCTAGTGACCAATCTTGGATGCATGAGGACATTTAGCTATGGTTTTGTAAAGCTACCCTACGAGAAGAGAAAGTACTCCAATGTTGGAAACCATGGATGAGAGATGAAAGACCAATTGAAGATTCGGCATACGTGCCACAAATATTTCCAGATGAAGCTTTTGAGCCTCATGATTGAATGAAGATATCGGATAAACTAGATGTATGCGTCAAAAAGAAACTAATTACCGTGGATGAATGTGTGGATGAAAAGGTTTATGATCTTAGCCTATTTATGGTAATGATCAACATCAAGGATGAAGATGAAGAAGATTGTTATGAAGATTGCGACATTTAGGGCATAATAAAAGAATTTGAGTTTGACTCAAAAGAAAAATATTTAAAGGAAATTGGAGCAATATCCATAGAGGAATATTTCAATATATTCTTTGTAGAAGACTACCTCAAGAACCCTAGGTAGGAGAACGATGGCATACAAGGAGAAGATCCATCGATGGAATACTTTGAAGTTCCTGAAAATTTCAAGAAAAATGAAACAGAAGAGTGAAAGATAGCTATTCAAATGCCGAAGAGAGAGGCACATGAAGGACTAGCATATGACAATAAAGAACAAACGAAAAAAATAATTGTGACAAGAGAAAATGATGAGGTCAAATGCACCTTCATTGGAGAAGATGTTTGTTAGAGGAAGAACATGAAGTAGTGGAATTATAAGGATGTAATTGCATGGACATATAAAGACCTAAAAGGAGTAGAACCCACGATTCTCTCACCGGATTCCTATTACTCTTGAGGTAAAGCCTTCCAAAAATGTGGAGGATGGTGAAAAATCAAACCTAATTCATCAAGATCATGTAAACCATTGGAATTTACATAAGGGTACAAATGGGACTACTCAAGAGCTATGATGCTTAGCAGTGTCGTCACCAGATATGCGGAGAGATGTACATGAATACGTAGGTAACTCCATCTTTTTCCAAGCAAACCATCTAGAGGAACACTCCTCAATGAGTTATTTCATAATAGCAAATGAAGTAAGCCCATGATAGAGTTCTTGAAGCCATGAACGTACCCAATAGGAGCAAGTTTATCCAGCAAGCAAGCCCTAGAAGAGAAGAGCAAGGATCATGTCATAATCGATAAACAACTTTTAAAAAAGGTAAAGACAATCAACTACAAAAATGTGTCCATGAAGGAGAACATCTTCCGATCTTGGAGATGGGCCATGCAGTAGTGGCTGGAGGTCACTTCTCTATTGAAAAGACAATAAAGATGATTCTCTTTGCAAGAATATGGTGGTTAAATCTCCAGATGGATATTAAACTTATGTGAGAAGTTGTGATGTTTTTTAAGGAACAAAATATCGTATTAGAGGAGATGTAATCCCGTCCCAATGGCTGGTTTGTCCAAGAGAATTCTCAAGATAAGGAATTTTTTTTATTGGACCCATTAATCCCCCAACATGAGGATCTCATGGTGAGTATATCATTGTTGCCACATACAGCTTAACCAAGCTGATAGAAGCAACAACCATGCTGAAAATTTACTCTCAAACCAATGCTAAATTCCTATTTTAACATATCTTTACTAGGTTTGAACTACTTATCAAGATAGTTAATGATAGAGGTACACACTTCACAAATGAAGTAACTGAATCTCTAATGAATGCATTCTTAGTGATTCATAAGAAATCTACACCCTATCACCCACAAGACAATGGGCAAGAAGAGAGTTCAATTAAGGTATTATGCACTATTTTGAATAGGATAGTCAATAGTGGAAGATGTTATTGGGACAAACAATTGCATCATGCAATCTGGGCATTTAGAGTGGCATACAAGATAGAATTATGAAGTACCCCATTTGACCTTGTATATGAACAAAATGAAATTCTCCCCATTGAATTTTTGGTGCCTACTCTCCGAGTAGCCAAAAAATATGAATGGAAAAGCCATTAATTGCCAAGAGAGTTGGAGCATATTGAAAATCTATAAGAAACTATATTGCAAGGAGTGGTTTGAATCTCTACTACCAAAAGGCAACAAAAGGCATATTATGATGATCACATCAAAGACAAAGGTCTATTTCTTGGAGATCTAGTACTTGTATATACATTGAAACAACACTCTAAGAAACTCCGACGAAGAAGCTATGTTCCCTTGATTGTAAATAAAATCTCTTTTAGTGGTGCTACTAAACTAGAAACATTAGATGGAGATGTTTTACTCAACTACACAAGTGGATTCTGAGTTAAAAGGTATAGTGAACCTTTCACTAAACAAATTTTAGAAAGACTCTTAAGAGCACAAAACCTTAAAAAAGATGAAGAAGAAATTCATAAGGAAGCTAGAAGAGTTAGGGGCTTAAGGGCTAGAAATAGGAAGAGAGAAGTGAGAGGTGAGAGTCGAAAGGGGACACCAATGGGGGTGGACCTAAGACAAAGAATACATGAGGGGGAGGGGAGGGGACCTTCGACTAAAGGGGGATTACGAGGAGAGGATAAAAGGGGGGGAGGGGGCCAGGAGGAAGCAGGGGGCACGGAGAGGGGAGGTGGGGGTGTTGTTGCATGGGGGACTGGTATTGGGAGTGGGAGGGGTGGGGGCAGGGGGGTGCTGCCAAGCTGAGGAGGGGAGGACACCAGGTGCTATAGATATTAGGCGGGAGGGAGCTATAGAGAGGGGGGAGTTGCTTGCATGCACAGTAAGCCAATATCACCTATCACACTTAGGTGTGATAAAGCCTATTGTTCCATAGAGAGATTTTATAAATGGTTGCATCTAGTAATGTTGAAGATTCATCAAATAATGTCTCTTTTTTAGGACACTAAAGTGTCCAAGTACAACACATATTGATGGAAACACTTACAAATGACCTAAAAAATCATAACCCTATGAATGAAAAATTGGTTACTTTGAACTATCTACTTACATAGTCCTAATGAAGAAAGGATGAAAGTGATGGAAATGAACTTAGAGCAAAAAACAGAATCTCCAACTATTGACATGGTCTAGTGTGATCCTCCAAATGTGATGAGTGATCGGATGCATCCATAGCAATGGTGCCATAGTGTTTGATATAGACCGGCTTGCATGACAATGTACCAACATGAACCAAGTAATGGATCCTCGCCCACAAAATGTCAATCCAATAGACTAGTTAGTTATCTAAAGATCTTCATCATCGTATGAGTCATGCACACACTCATAAGGAGTCTCACACACATGTACACACGTACATGAACACACATGCAAACAAGCATCACTCATGGACATGATACAAGATCTCCCAAGAAACTCACAAGCCATTGGAAGAGAGAATGAACAAGAAGAACTACAAGTGAGGGTTTTTTTCACTTTTATATCAAATTTAAAAAGTGACCCTCTTCATCTCTAGTGTCACTAGGTTAAAGTTGTTCTTAAATCCTTGTTTGAGGTCTGAATTGAGTGTAGAAAAATCTTGTTAGATCATAGAGGGTTTGGAAATCACTTCCCTTGCTTAAAGACTCAGCTTGCACAAATATGAATAAATTATGGGAAAAGCTTTTCAAACATTTTTCTAAAAGTGGGTTTTTACATAAAAATGGTCAATTAGAGGAATAGGTTTGGAAATTTTGGGGCTCCCATTAGCTATTTGCATGGCTTGAGTGTGCCCACCAAGCTTTTTCCTTTGGTCCTTCATAGCCTTGACCATCTTCTCTCTCTTTGACCTTAAACAATTGCTTTAGTGAGTCTCTACCTCTAACAACTTCTCTCGCTCTCTCTCTCTCTCTCTGCCCATCTAGAAATAAGAGAAAAAAGCAAGAGTAGTATCACAAAAGACCACCTGTAGCAATGGAATTCCCCCCACCTACAATACCTATGAGCATAATAAAAGTAACAACATTTGCATCACATCACAAATCTAGGTTGGCATAATGTTTCAAACACCTATAACCATGAAAGAATCTTTTAAAGCATCACATGGTGCTATGTCTAAAGAAAGAAGGAATACAAATTTTCTTGACATGTACTTGCTTGCATGTATTGATCCTAGTATTAGAGAGGTGATACATGTAATGGCATGAGCCAAAAATATCATGCTTGGGCTAACAACCAATTGGGAACATGGTGAAAATAAAATTATGGATTTGCAATAGGAAATCATGAGCTTAAAGATGGCCCACATTGTTTTGATGCAAGACACTAAACTCCTAAGGAAAGAAAAACAATATAGGCAAGAAAAGCTTTTAAGGATTCAAGAAGAAATGTAGCAACTTAAGAATTAGCACACCACATCTAAGAGGAGGATGAAAATCATGAAGTTATTAATAAGAAGTTTAATGTAGTACAATCAGAAGTGGATAAATGACAACACAAATCTACTCATTTGCTAAACAATGGACAACTAGTACCAAGTGGATAAATGACAATACAAATCTACTCATTTGCTAAACAATGGACAACTAGTACCAAGGGAGTTGCAATGCTTAAAGAAACCAGACAATTAAAAAACGTATTGGATGCAACAAAATGAGTAGAAGAAGAGAAAAATTCAAAAAGACACACGAATTGCATCTTTAAAGATGCAATTAATCAAAGATATATCAAGACCAATCCTCATTCAATAGAATCCCCGTTGGAAGAACCATGCATGATGTTGAATTACAAGCTGAAGTTTATGAAGAAATAAGGACAAGAACCGGCGTGTCCATCACAAAGAGACACAAAAGGGGAGTTGTCACCACTCAAGAGAAAAGTTTTAAATTGTTGCTTGAGAGTAGTACACATAAGGGCTGGCAATGAGTGATGAGGAATAATCAATCCAAGAAATAATCAACTCATCCCACCTACTTTCCATCATATGCTACTAGAAAGGCCAATGCACATACAATTTTCAATGTGTTAAATATGTATGAATTTCTTCAAATTATGCCAAAGGTAGTACAAGACTATGGAAGGTATCCATACAACTAACAACCTCAACGGGGAGTAACATTCTTAGTGGATAATCCTACTCTTTAATATAAAGTTTTGATATAAAGTTTTGCAGCCTATCATATCCAAGATACACTCCTTTTTCTCTCTTTGAACACATTAAGGTGTATTCTTTCTTGGTTAAGGTGATCAACCTATGGGAGAAGCACTTGAAAGTATTCTGCAAGTTGGGCTCTTCTTTTTTTGTTGAAAGCAATCATGATGTCAAATCAGTTGGGCTCTTCCTTTTTTGTTGGATATGCAAAGAATATAATTCTCTAGTTGATTTTTATCCTTACCGATCCCCTTATTCCATCAGTGCATTGGTTTCTCCCTTTGGTGTGTTACTACTTTTACCATTCAATTTCGCTCCATTGTTCATGAGGACTATCATGTGGTCATATCCCTTTCTCAACCGAAACATTCACCTCATAATTATAATCCTCACCAATGCTAGCATCCACGACTTGAAAGAAAGAACCCCATATTTTGATCATGCATGCCCACATTTTCTCCTCGCATGCATTCGTTTCCTTAAATATCCCCCCCCCCCCTTTTTTCCCCTTCTTCATTGGCTCTAGTGATTTTCTATCCAACACCACCTACCCTTTCATGGATGTAATAGTGATTTTCAAGGATAACATACATAATTTGAAAGCTACATGTGAAGTGGTTGATTGCTAGAAAAATAGGAATGTTGACTCTCTAATTCCTATGAAATAATTCCCTACTTTAAGGTATTTCTAAGAGAAGAGAAAGAAAATGGCACTAGCAAGGAAGGAGATACACAGAACTAAGGAAGAAGGATTGATGTATTAAGACTTAATGCAAGGAGGTTATTTAAGTCATTTACTATGTTCAATGTAATTTCCTTTTTTTATTAGTGTTGGGTACTGCAATGATGTTCATTAGTTGGTGATGTTGGATCTACGTATGTGGTATAATATGGTGAAACTTCATGCCATCTAGTGGATCTCAATGTCATTATAAGTGAGGTATTACTTTGTATTTTGTGGAATTATTATATAATTATGAGAATTAGTTTGCTCTACTAAACGAGTCTCATACTTTGAATATCATTAGGAGTGAGATATTACTTTGTGTTGTGTGCAAAGTAGTGAGACTAGCTCATGTACATAATTTTGTGATGGAATTGGTTATGATGGATGGTCCTTATTTCACCAATACAATGTTTGGTGGCCTTGCTTGTCTATAAATCTTCCTCCAAAGCATCTGAACACTGTGTGTTGGAATCCTTATGCCAACCATTAATGGATTTCAAGTTTTGATTGACAAACATACTTATAATCAATTTTGGCATTCAATTTTGCATGCTCTTATAGTTTTTTTTTTCCCACTTTTGCTAGAATACTTCATACATACTGAGAATCCATCCATGGCCCTAACTATCCAAGATGAATAAAGGAAATGAAGAAGAAACAAATAGCTTGACCATTAATTTCTTAACTTGGAGATACCAATTTACAAACAATAACTAATAGAGAACTTCCTCAAGGAGTATTTGTTAAATTGAGAAGCAGTTCTCAAATGGAGAAAAGAGAGTTACTACCTTGATTGACTTATAGTTGTTGATATGAAAAGTTAAACAAAGAAAAGAATTGTCAACCAACCATTTATTATGGAGATAACAATAGATTTTTTTTTTTTATTCTTGCATTGATGATCGAAAAAGAAAGAAGATAACAGGTGAAAAGAGCTGCACTCCTCAAAATCATTACTGATTATATATATAATCAAACACACACACACATACATATACATACACACACACACACATATATATATGTGTGTGTAAATATGTATTCTGAGAAATACGATAGTATTGATTCATCTTCACAAAATTCTGAATATTGTGTTGATTTTCAATCACTTCACCCAACTTTTGGGGGTTTCCATGCCTCTTTCTCCTTATAGGCATGATAGCATGGCAACCATCTCTAAAATCAAAACCAAAAGAGCTCTACAAAATATGAAGCCTCTTCTTGAAAATCCCATTTTGGATGATGAGATTTGTGAAGTTATTGATTCGCTTCCTAATGGCAAAAGCCTGAGGTTGGATGGCCCCGCCAATGATTTTTTCAAGACCTTCAAGCATGTGGTGACTACTCCAGTACATATGGTGTGGCAAGAGGCCTTGTCTTTTCGTGTGCTACCCGAATGTCTCAATGTATCAAGCTTATTCACAAAAAAAGTCAACAAAATTAGGATTGAAACTTGGCATCAAATTACGATGTTAAAAATCCGTTACAAGATCCTTCCTAAGGTCATTGATGATCAAATTTCTTGTCACTTACATAACTAGATTAGTGAGGATCAAAATGGGTTCATCAAGGGGAGCTCCATCCGATCAAGATGTCCTCTTCCTTAAGATTGACTTCAACAAAGCTTATGAAAAAGTCGAGTGGGACCTCATTCTCCAATCTCTAAAAGACCTTGGATGTGGCCATAAATGCATTAAGATGATCTCAATGTTGCTGGGAAATGCCTTAGCTTAGATAAACATCAATGGCTAGCTTTCTCAAGCTACTCGATCAAAACATTCTATCAAGCGAGGATGCCCCTTGGCTCCTCTTCATTTTGCAATCACTATCGATGGTCTTAGTTGCCTTGTTAAACATCACTCATGCTTAGGTCTTATTCAAGGCCTCTTTCTTCTCCTCAATCAAGAACTGATGACCATGAGATTCTTTGCTAATTACATGAATGCTTTTGTGTATAATGATCGGCTTAGCATTGATACCTTTTGGTGCTGCCTAAATACATTTTTTCAGGCATGAGGCTCATAAATAAAACACTCTAAAACTGCTTTCAAGGATATTATTGGGCATCCACTTCAAATTTTGGTTGACCATGGTTGTTAGTTGATCCCCAGGGACAAATCTTCCACTTGTTAGGTATTCGGATGGGATTCGACATTTCAATGGGTTAGTGATGGAATTAGGATTTTTCTAAGATCAATAACAAGTTGGCATATTAGAATGGTATGCATATCAACTTGGCAAAGCGAGCTAAGATGGTTAACACATTCCTTATTTCTTTGATTATTTACTTTCTCTCTTGCTAGAGATAGAAGGACCAAGAGATTGTCCAATTGGAAAGAATTTGTAGACACATTCTTTGGACAAGAGACCCTAATAGAAGCCAAAATTAAATGAGCTCCTTGCATAAGAGAACAAGACCAAGGTGGATTGGGAATCATTCTAGACATTGAAGGAATGGCCAATAAGTTGGAAGCCAAATGGTTAATTAAAGCACGGAGCAACAAGGAAGCCTCTTGGGCCAAAATGATTTTAAGAAACAAGAGTAATCTTAGGCTTGTGGGCCTTCTAGTGTGGAAGGGTCTTCATCTTCTCACTCTTATGTTCTCCCCCTACCCAGTGAGTGACTCCAAGAGGCTGGATCTTAGTTTTCTCTTTGTGGAAGAGTTGGAACAAGGTGAAACCGTATTTCAAGATCAACCAAGATTGGAAATGGGTAGTCAGTATTAGACAAAATGATTGGATCTAGTTCCCTATCAAGGGCATCAGAGGTGTTGAGCCTTGGAATCTCCAAAAATCTAGGAAGCTTTGGAACAAAGTTTTGCATTTGTGGAAGCACCTCTAGCATCAAGAAACATGCCAATGGATTATATTTGAGGACATTGACTCGGTTAGGAGAGTGGACTATGAAGAATGGTGCTTGTTGTAAAGTAGATTCAATGCTTGGGAGTGCTCGAGGACTCACCTCCTTATTCTGCATGACTACCCTCACCTTGAGGCCTAAGGTGGCACAACGGCAATAGTCTTGATAAAATTATGAGATTCAAGAAGACTGTGGACTTTCATGGCACACTTAATAGGAGATGGTTCCTAGATTGATCTAGTTTTAGGTGGGATTTTTAGTTCCAATCCCTTTGGAATCCCCTCATTGAGATAAAAAAAGGAGTTCTTATGTGGAAAATCATCCACTAGCTAGGGAATTTGGACCAATGTAAAAGCTAAAAAAAATTATGGAGCCCCTCCATGGTCTAAATGGTGCCTTCATGGCAATGAGGACTTGGGAGACCTCTTCTTTTCATGCCCCAAGTCAATATGGATCTAGCAAGCCCTTCAGAGAGTCATGTTGTTGTAGGGAAAAATCAAATGGAAGCAAGTATTATTGGGTGAAGGGATGGGCTATTCCTTAGCATCATGGAATGCTATAAGAGGTGAGGCCCTCTCAAAGATCTAGAAAAAAAGGTGTGCTACCAACTTTGGTAGCCCTCTTAAAGAATGGTTGATCAAAAAATCTCTTTTACTTTTAGGCAAAAGAATTTTGAATTGTAAGGAATCCCCACCTTTTAGACACCAAAGGGTTTGTTTCCTTGAGAGATACATCTTAAAAGCAAGTGGGTCCCCCATGAGGGGACAAAAGGGTTATCAACTTTCTTTGTAATGTTTTCTAGAAAATTTTGAGCAACCCTTGCTTTATGGGATTTGGGGGGTCCCATGGGTGCTAGGCCCATTCACATGTACAATTGTTCTTTCTATTAATTAAATTTTGGGAGAGTAGGCTGTTGTCACACTTCCTTTTGATAAAAAAAAACAAAGTGTTAGAATAAGTAGGAATGGTTTTTGGCTTATTACAAGTCTCTAAGGGTGATGAATACATGTACCATTAGTTCTAGATTGACTGATCAAAACAATTGGGGTATGGAAACCTCTCTAGCTACTTCTTTAGGGTAGGTTGTTATGAGATCTAGGAGTCCCATACCATCTCTGACCATTTTCTTCTATACCTTTTTTTGCTAATCCTATATGACTCATGACTAGTTTGATTGCTAGTGTTATCTTCTCAATGGTTCAACTCCATCCTACATAACATACTTAAATTAGGAATCTCTAAATTTATCAATTTTTGGATGAAGATTAGGATAGGAATGCTAATTTTATACATACTTTCTTTACAGAAGTAGCAAGACATGGATTCACTTAAAAATGCTCTAAAGCCATAGATAGTTTCGGAGGCTTATCTGTTTTTAGGTCCCAAATAGGTAGTAGATAAGTTGCATGAGGTAAACCAAAGTCCAATTATTTGGTCATAATTACTTCAATGGAGTCAACCTTTGTGTATGTATATCTCCCAATATTTTAGAATCTAAAATTGAGAAACTTAGATGCTTTCGATAAACTTTGGGGATTTGTACATGCTTAGATTGATGTTTGAAGCATGAGGTAAAAAAGAACATGTCTAACACATTAGAGGATGCCATTTTAAAGTGGCAAAGATTTATGAACATCGCACTATAATGGATAAAGCTATGAGTGGGTCCAATCTCGTTAAAAATAATGATCCAATCTCGTTAAAAATAATGGAAACAACATTAAAAAAGAAAGTTGTGCTAAGAAACCTTCAACATTGAAGGTTAGAAGAACTCAATATGAATATGAAAGAGCTGAGAAGGAAAACCTTTGGTTTAAAAGCTATACCACGATGTTATACTTAATAACGAAAAGAAAAGAATAGTTGAGCCTCAATCTATGTATAGTGAAGAAGATGATGGATTGACTAGGAAATCTTTGATTGTCTCGTAAGTGGAGAAAAACAAACTTAATCCCACCTTCTATTGCTATTGGCAGTGTCCTCATGCAACAATAGGATAAATGGTATAGACTGATCTATTATGCGAGTAGATGTCTTAGCTACACTGAACGTAACTATCGGTCATCGAACAAGAATGTTTAGGACTAATATACTCCATAAAGAAGCTCAAACACTATTTACAAGGCCAAAAATTCACCTTTCATGTAGACCATGTGACTTTAGTTTACCTTGTGCAGCAACAACATTGGGGAGGATGACTTGCATGTTGGGTGTTATTACTTGAGGAATTTGATTATGATGTAGAGCACAGGCTGGGTTCAACACATGCCATTGCCGATTTTCTATCAAGACTTGATTTCAATGAGCCCTTGGAGGGAGTAGATGAGTCCTCTCCTGCTATCTACGAACTAGTCCTCCCAATATGCCCAAAACTGCCTTAGCTATTGCAGATTCTTACTATGATACACTCATGACTTTTTTTACTATTGATTGTCCACCGGGTACGGTGTCTAACACAGCCCATCATAAACTAGCCATTTATAGCCAGTGTTTTTGGATCATTGTTGGTCAATTATACTATGCCGATCATTCTAACACTCTACTCCACTATATACCTTCTCATGAGATACCCTCTATGATTAACATGAAACATATCATTCCCTCTAGTGGGTAGTTTTTAGCGGATTTAACTCACTAGAAAATTTTGCAGAGTGTCTTATGGTGGGCTACACTGCAGTGGGATGTGTATAATTATGTCGCCTGTCAGCGGAGTGATCAACCTTTGCAGCGGCATTATTTTCCTCTTCAACTAGTTCTCCCTCTAGAGCCTTTCCAGAAATGGGGGCTAGATTTCATCGACCCATTACCCCTCTTGCTATTTCCACTAACAACTGGTATATTTTTACCTGTACCGATTATGCAATGAGATGGGCTAAAGCATGGGCAGTCCAGTCTGCGACAACTCAGGTGGTGACTAAGTGTTTGATGCAAGATGTGTTCCCTAAGTATGGCTTACCACTAGAAATTATTTTCGATTGAGGACCCACTTTGCTAACACTCTTATCCAGGCTCTGACTCACTCGTTTAATATTATCCATAAGTTTAGTACTCCTTATTACCCCACACTAATGGCTTGGTCGAAAGTACTAATAAAATATTACTCGCTATGTTGAAGAAGCTTTTCTAGACGGCCCTGAGCGATGGGATCAGCTTTTGCCTGTTCAGTTGTGGGCTTATCGCACCATGTATAAAGTGGCCATAATTATACATCGTTTAAATTGTCTTATGGATTGGAGGCTATTGCACCAATAAAGTTGGTTGTACCTAGTTTACGTGTGGCTTTGGAGAAGAAATTATTACCAGATGAATCGTTATCTGCTCGAATTGATATGGTTTGCTTTCTTGATGAATAAAGGCCTAAAAGTTTTCTCCTAGTACAAGAAGTTCAGCTACGCCAAGCTAAAACTCATGATTGTTTTCCAAAAACTCTTATATTTAAGGTTGGCTAGTTGGTGTTATTCTATAATTCTAAATCTGACCATGCAACATGCAAGTTTAAACTACGCTGGTTTGGTCCATATCGTATCTCTACCCAACTTGGGCTGGCTACATTTCGGCTTGCCACAATTACTAGAGCAGTTCTCCCCAACCTTGTCAATGGCTCTAAACTAAGGCACTATTATCCACCTTCCACATCCGCTTGACTTGGATTTGTTTTCCATATGATTAACTTTCTGGAGATGCCCATTACGGTTGTCATTTTGACATTCCATGTAATTCCTTCGTTCTTGTCATGACATATTTTTAATTTTCGCATGTACCTCACGAATCTATGCCACCCTTCGCCTTTTATGTTTTCTTTGAGTTTTATAAACTTTATGATTAAACACCCGCTGGTGTTTATCTGTGTTCCACATTTCTATGAGTAGTGCATGTCATGTGTTATCGTCGGGTACTTAAACTGTGATTTTTGCTTTCTTTCTCAACTGTATGTGCATGTTGCTTTCTGTACATTTTTTCGTGTGCCCCGTTTGTGCTCATGCTTGCGGTGTGCTCAGTACATGCTCGTGTTTGCTTGGGCCATGGAGGCTTTGTCACACATTACTACCTTTTTCCATGGCATCTCGGACGAGCTTGCTGAGTACCTACGGGTACGCGGCTTGCTTCAGTTTGCAGAATTGCCATGGCACAGTGTGCAGACTCACCCACTCTCTTTCACCCTTGTCGGGGACATTGTGGCATGTCCGTCTACAGCTATGGCTTGGCCGATTGTTACCCCATTTATTACCACACACATTATAGTTCCACTATTGTGGATACTCTCCATCTTGCCAATGAAGGCAAAACCAAGGTCCCCCAACTCCCGATTGCCATTATGAATCAGTTGTTTCTCCACAAACCTCCAATGAGTACGCTATCATGTGTGGCCCCATCCTTGAGTGCCATGCCCTACAGTTTCTTGTGTCGTCCATCAATTTACAAAAACATAACTATGGAATCTCCCGACTGATCTATTCAGTCGTTGATGTGGCTTCACTTGAACCCATCAATTGGGCACTGCTCTACTTTCATTGCATTCACAAGGAATGCCACGTGGTTGTAAAGCAGTTGTCCAAGGGTAAATGTTTGCACATGTGGTTACACATTTGTTTTCCTTCCTTGTTCCGATGGTGGCTGCATCTGGCATTCCAACACCTCCTCTTCTGCCCACGATGACTTCCTCTCACATGGAAAATTTTGATGATGATGATGACAAAGTACTGCTATGTTTCTCGAAGAAGCGATGTCGGGTGGCTGTCGTCTCTTCTCCTACGTCTAATGCCTCATTCGTCCCGCTTTTTTTCAGTATACAACTTACCCAGAAGGACGTTTCAACCACCATCCCTATGACCACAGACGTGGTTATGGAAGAAGTTTCCCAAGTCGTTGTTGCAGACGGTATCATTAAGGAGGTGGTTGAACTTCTCCACTCCTCCTAGTTCCTTGACCAAGGTCCACCTTGCCTCTTCTTTGTCTCCCATTTCATCGATAGTTCGCGATGTCATTATGACACTAATTGATGAACTCCCCTATCGCTTGGCTTCTCCACCAACGGACGATCAGGAAGGCATTGCTGAAACCATTGTTAATGCTCCTCTCTTTCCATCTGTCCCGTGCCAACCACTCACCACTACAGTGTCTTCTACTCTGATTACTTCGCCCGATCATGTTTCTTCATTCATTGATTCCTCTACTGATTCCCATTCTCCTGATTATTCACCACCCCGATCACTAGAATTTGCTCGTCATCATCGGATATAGTAAGAGTAGGGTAGAGGGCAGAAGAGAGAGAGAGAGAGAGAGAGAGAGAGAGAGAGAGAGATTTAACATAAGGAAGTCCATTCACCATGAATATAAAGACACCCTTTATATCACAATTATATATTTGACATTTGCTAGCAACCAAACGGCTCAAGTGGATCAGGCACAAGATGTTTTGCCACATAAACCTTCAAAAGCTGAAGAATATGTAGAGGAGAGGTGTGATAATCATTCTCTCAAACTTCCATTCTCAAATCATGCAATATTTGTGTGAAGCATGTGAGTTTGGAAAGCAAGCAAATATTCCATTCAAGGAGAGTACACAAAGGAGCATATTTTTATTTGAAATCATTCCCACCGATGTATGGGGACAAAACAAGGAGCCCTAATTAGGAGGTAAAGGGGTATTTTGTCATTTTCATTGATGAATACATAAGAATGATATGGTTGTATTTCATGAAGTCAAAGGTTGAAGTGGTTGGTCACTTTGAAGTTTTCAAAGAACTTGTTGAAAAGGAGATGTGAAGGTCACTTTAAAGTTTTCATAGCACTTGGTGAAAAGGAGATGGACAGGAACAATACTTCTTCAAGGAATATTCTGAATTTTTAAGTCAGAATGGCATCAAAAGATAATATACATTTAGGTATACACCCCAACAAAATGGAGCAGTAGAAAAGAAAATAGGCATATAGCAGAACTAGCCAATTCAATGCAAGTACAACCATCGGCATTATGAATAGGCCCCCCAATTCAATAGTTTATGATTTAAGTCCATTTGAATCATGATATGGTAAGAAACCGACCTATCCCATCTAAAGATTTTTTATTGTGTATTTTATGTGCATCTTCCTTATGAATTGTGGCATATACTCAAAGCAAAAGCTGAAAGATGTATATTCATTGGGTATTCAAGCAACCAAAAGGGTTTTTGCTAAGATCCTAAAATAAAAGAGATAAAGGTGTCTCGAGATGTTATCTTTGATAAAGTATTGACTTTGTATAGTGTGAAAGATTCATTGCAGGTTGAAGACATACACAATGCAAAGAGAATTCATTTAAAAGACCAACAAACTATGGATATTTTTGTTCCATCAAACTTTGAGGAAATCATTAGATGGAATCCATACCTTGGTGGAAAGGGGGATTAAGAATCAAGCCTCCTTCAAGTGAAGAAATCTCTATAAGAAGAAAATGCAAGGAGAAAGAAGATTATTGAAACAACCCATTGGCAGAGATGGAGAGTTTGAAAAGATAGATACTCCATGTGTAAAGACATGAAAATCAAGGAGGATGAATTTCATTCCAACCCCTCAAGATAGAATAAGATCAACAAGAGAGAGGTATCCAATTCAAAGGTTGACTTATGACTCTTTTATTGCCAAACATTATGGATACATGGGTCAATTAGTTGCATGTGAAGAGCCTAATGGTTTTGAGGATGCAAAATTTCATGAAGAATGGAACAAAGCCATGAAAAAGGAAGTTAATGCATTGAAGGAGAACCCAAATTGTCCATTGCTGCCCAAGAGTAGGGACAGAAAGGTAATAGGCAACAAATGGGTATACAAGGTGAAGAGGAACCCAAATGGAAGCATATCTAGGTATAAAGCTAGGTCAGTGGCCAAGGGTTTTGCAAAGAAACCTAGGGAATTAATTTGATGAAAATTTTATATCTATAACAAGGATAAATAAACTAAGAACTCTAATTTCAATTGCAACCTCAAAGAGCTAGAAGATTCACCAACTAGAAGTCAAGAATGCTTTCTTGAATGGTGACCTAGAAGAGACTATTTTTATGGAGCAGCCTGAAGGCTTGGAGGATTAAAAGTATCGTCATCATGTGTGCAAGCTAAATAAGCATATGCATGGTTTCAAGCAAGATGAAAGTTCTTGGAACTCGAGACTTATGGAATATGTATCCAAAAGTATCCACAAAGTGATGCATATTTATAATATACGTAAATAAGGAAGGTGATTTAGTTGTATAAATTTGCATTTTTATTCATGGTTTCATGCTCAAGAAATAATTAGAGACATCAAGAAGAAGCTTGGAGATTAATTCAAGATATATGATGTTGGAGAATCGAAGTACTTCTTGGGCATGGAAGTAATCTACAATGAGGAAAGCATATTCCTCATGCAAAGGAAGTACATTCTTAATATACTAGCAAAATATGGCATGTGTGATTGCAAACCAATTGCAAGTCCACAAGACATGAATGTAACATTGTGTACACATGAGGGAGTAAATATTAAAGATGTCCATTATAAGATCTTTGGACTATGTAACTCTTAATATGTTACTATAGTTGAAGGTTTATTTTATGATTATGAAGAACATTTGCAAGTAAAGTTCTATATGTGATGTAGATTCGGTAGACTCCAAGGATGGCAAGGATATGACTCAATGTAATCATGTTTGGAAGCAAGAATACCTTATGGAGCCCCAAGATACAACAAATAGTAATCATATATTCGACTGTAGATAAATCTAAAGCTTTGGAACTTTTCACTTGTGAACTTATATGACTGAAGAATCTCTTTAAAGTCTTCAATTTGCACATGAAATAAATTCCTATCATGTGTGGAAATTGGAGTGCCATGCGAGGTCCAAACACATCAAGTACACCACCACTTTGTTAGAGAGAAGGTGATTGCAAAAGAGATCAAGGTGGAGAAAGTGAGTTTCAAGGATCGGTTTGCAAACATGTTTAGAAAAGTCTTGGATGAAACAAAGTTGCACAATTTGAAGAGAAGCATTAATTTAATTTCAATGGTTGAGGGTGAGTGTTAGAATTGAAGCCTTAAACCTTAGCTCAAAGTTGAAGTGCATGTATTATAAGTGGACCTATTATTTGGAGGGTTCAAAGTACAAAATTGCATCTAGCAAAAAGTTTTAGCTTCTTTTCTAATTCATAGCTCACAATAAGTTCACTGGTGATTGACGAATTTCTCTAAAATTGAATGAGCAGTTTTTTTTAACGCACTATATAAATGAATCCAAGTGTGAGTGCAGTTTCACAATTGTTACTCTCTTACCAACTTAGTTCAGAGAGTTAGGAAGCTACTCAAAGTAGCCAACCTCCTAAGTTAGCCATTTTCTAGCTTTCATAGGTATCCATTGCTCAATGGCTTTGTATGTTGTAAGCTAGTTTGTAGCATTTTTTTATTTTTAGCTTCATATTTGTGTTCCATTATCATTTTGAGTTGATTCCACGTGTTTGGTTCATCATATAGTGCATCAAACTTCATATCAAATTTGTGAGTTTGATACAATAAGGTTGCAAATAGTGCAGGTTTATCTCCACACATAGGAAAGAGCTAGAAGGATAAATAAACTATCGGGTAGAGGTTGACTCTCTATGTAGTATTATCTAAATTGAGTGATTCAAATCGTTCTAAATATGCAAGAGAATCTAATAGCATTCTCGAAATTTTCATAGTGATTCTACACTTGAACTCTGAGTTAGAGGCAAAGCAACCTGTGAGGGGCCATAACCTTGCAAAGATGCATAGGGGTGAATATTAAAAGGTATAACTATTTTTCACTACTAAGATACCCTTGTTTTTAGAAGTATCACAGACTATTGATGATGTTATAGTGGATAAAACCGTTTATTCGTTATATGGGCTCTTTAAATTAGTATTCAAAGAGATAAGAGACAACAAACAAAATGATTCTGTATGGAAATGTGGCACATGTTTTCCAATGGAAACCCACGAAGGCTATGAAAGAGGATATATTATATGTGTTTGGTTTAGATGGAGTTAGTAGACTTTCCTTCCTTTCTTTGGCTTTCCATTTGGCATGTAGTCAAAAGTTTGGCAAAAGTACTCTACGATTCCTCTATATCTCCTTTAAAAAAGAATAAGGTTTGCATAATCTTCAGTAATTCAAGGACTTTTCCAATGATCTCAATTATTAATATACCATGTGGGAAAAATTGTAATTTATTTGAAGTAGGGGTAATAGATACTATTATATGCATATTTACAAGGTTCATGCCACTTTTAAGGCTATGGTATATCTCGCATCCTTGCTATTTGATCATAAGCCTTTTTTAGTGTTCATAGATGACTTTGTTCGGGAAAGAAATCTACCTAAGACTCTCAAGACACTTCCCTTATGTGTAGATAATATGTGGCTGAAATCTTTTTTTTTCCTGACAAAAATTAGTTTTGTTGGATGAACTACAAAGTGAATCATAATCTTCTTGTTTGAAGTGGGAATTCCTCCTATGCAAAGTCTTATAGAAGTGCAATAAACATCATTCCAAAGATATTGTCTTAGCTAGAAAAGAAATTAAATCGTTATTTATTCACTATTTGAGAAAATAAAAAACAATGCTTCTCTTTCTATTGATAGAGATGGTTCATACCACACATATATGTACAAACATTGGAGAAACTAGATATACAATCTGCTAAGACCAAAGCAAGATGTATTGAGTGTTGTCTACCCTCATGATGTTATGTACTAATGCACATTTTATAAGGCCCTCATTATGAGGAGAAGCCAAGTGTGCATTACCCAGTTCATGGGAATCCCAACTTGCATGTTGGATGAAGGTCAAATTGGACCATGTAAGGTATTAAAAGGAAAGGGTGCTACCAAGTTGTGGAGGGAACAAACAAGCAAGAAGAAAAGAGGAAGGAAATAAAAAAGAAAATAACAAATCTTTGACAGTAAACTCACCCTAGAACCCAAGCCTCGCAAGGGCACAAATAAGGATTCAAAGTTATACTCACTACTAAGGATATCATGCTTCTTTGACTTCATAGGATGCATCTAGATCTGAGGTTCATTCACAGTCTAGGGTCTTAAGCAATCTTAACTTCTCTTCTTTGCTCTTATGTCACTTGAAAGTAGCTTGACTGATATTAAAGTAAAATTTTTGTGACAAATGTGCTCTATGTGCTCTCCTTGTCACCTTACGTGTCTATAGCTAAAAAAATTCGTTCAACATTTCATAATACAAGCCTCACAATACTCAGTGAGAGTTGTGTCAATCAAATTTTGGTTTGCTTATGGTGTGGAGCTCACCTCAAGGAGTGTTTCTTCAAGTTTTCAGCAATGAACTCTTTCCACACTCTAATTTTTGTTCGATACTAGCTCAACGATACTAATCATTTGGGAGCTCCTCAATACTTGCATAAACAAGTGAGTTGAAATGTAGTGAATTTTGGCTTTTTTAGTCTCTGGCTAAGACCAGAGACAAGAAAAAGTTGAAAAATTTTTGTGATTTTTGGGAATTGAGTGATCTACCCTATGTCCAAGCACTCTTCCCTACTTCCTAACCCTAACTCCTCCACTCTCAACCTAATCCTAAAAAATTGTCACACACACATCAAGTGTATGAAGCAACAAGTGCAAGAGAAGTATGACTTGCCAAGCTATTGAAATCTACTTCCTCATGATCACTACCTTCACAAAATGCTTTAATCATCATCTAGGAACCTTGACATAAGCCTGAATCCCCAGTAATGGCACCAAAAATGTGCGTACCTAGGCTCATTATGACTCAGGGATTTGTAATGAAAGAAACTAAATCTCAATCATCAAGTAAATGCATATAGTGGTGGCATTGATACACACATTAAATTATTTATCCAAGAGTCTAACCTAATCAAGTGTACGTGCATAAATAATATTTAATGTATGAAAGGTACAAAGAATGAATGCAATTTGTATCTACCTCACATGACATCAATTACACTCGGACATGTATCACGATACTTGGTGCAATAGTCTGCATAAATCAAGACAAAGATCTTAGCTTCAATATCTAAACATACTCAAGACTGAGTTCCTTTTGAAGCTCTACAAGACACATTCAATGATAGTATTTTTAGCTCAATCTGACAATTGTGCTTCAAGTTATGGCCAAAATATTGAGTGGCAAGAAGCACCTACTCTCCTTCTACACTTCCTCCACACACATATCCAAAGCGAGGGGTAGACAACACCTCCAAAAAAGCATTCCAAGCCTCAAACACACATAAAAGCTCATGAAGAAGAAGATACACAGACAAGAAGAAGCAAATTTGATATTTTTCATAGTGAGCTCTTGATTATGGAAAAATTCTATACAAAAGAGTCACAAGTGACTTATATACATGTGCCTTAAATTTGTTCCTTTCACATAAGGAATCGACACTTTTCCTACAACTCACGAAGCTCTACTATTGTGCAAAAGTAATGTTACATTCTTCAAGGATCATGCATCTAGAGGACTCCTCTAGAGCATTTACAAAGCTTCTCAAGGACTTATTAGACTTAGTACATCTAGATGTATAGGGGCCACGTCAAGAATTTTTATTGGCAAGATCAAGGTATTATGTATCATTTATTGATGACCATAGTAGATGGACTATTATGTACTTGATGATTGAGATTTAGATATGTACGTGATGATATTATGTATTCCCCCCCTCCAAGAAGTGATATAGATGATAACGAAGATGAAAGGGAAAAGGATTACAAAATATGGAAGTCAAGAGGCAAAGCAAAGATGCAAGAGTGTGGATAATGCTCCAAGCAAGCCCCTAGAATATCAATAATGGAGAAGAAACAACAAAAAAGGTATGGATATGATTCCACTTTTGTTACAAAGCAGTCAATCTACTTGACAAAAGACTCAATTTCAGAAGAACCCTCAACCTATGAGGAGGCAAAAGGAAACCCTAATTGGGAAAAGGCCTTGAAAGAAGAAATAGATTTATTTAAGGAGATGGACATTGGGATTTGGTTCCAATGTCAACCAATCAAAAGGTAATTGATTGTAGATGGGCATATAAAATCAAAAGAAATTCAAATGGATCAAGTTGCATGTACAAGGAAAGATTAGTTTCCAAAGGATGCTCACAAACTCATGGTATAGACTATGAGGAAACATTCTCACTAGTTGCAAAGATGAGTACAATCAAAACATTGATAAGTGTAGTTGCTGCAGGAAATTGGAGACTCCTCCAACTTGGTGTAAAAAATGCATTTCTAAATGGTTGGATAAATGAAGAGGTATGCATGTCACAACCTCCATGTTTTGAAAACCTTAATCATGCATCTTATGTTTATAGAATTAAGAAGCATTGTATGGATTAAAACAAGCTTTGAGATCTTATAGGTTGGTTACATACCTTCAGACCTAGCAACTCACATCCTTCTCTATTCATCAAAAGGGATCACAATTAGGTTATCTATCTATGTGTATATGTAGATGACATAATTGTGATAGGTGATGATCTGAATGGCATTCAAAGAATCAAGAGACACATGCAAGAGGAGTTCAAAATCAGTGATTTAGGTGAGCTCACATTCTTCCTAGGTATGCAGGTCATATACAAAGATGAAGGAATGTATTTGACTCAGCGGAGATACATTCAGGATTTACTTCTTAAGTTCAAAATGGAGAACACTAAACTTGCAAGTAAACTTTTGGAGATGAATCATAAACTTAGTGTTTATGAAGGTGAGAAAATTGAATACATTAAAGACTATCAAATCTTGGTAGGTGGCTTGATATATGCAACTCATAGAAGGGTAGACATCTCATATAGTGTGGGAGTACTAAGAAAGTACTTAAGTACCTCAAAGGTACAATCAATGAATGTACATTCTATCCTTAGTCTTTGAATTTGGATATCAAACTCTATTCAGATGCAGATTGGGTAGGAGATAAGGATGATAGAAGAAGCACCTCTAGTTACTTAGCATTTGTAGGTTCAAAGTTATTGGCATGGAGTTCCAAGAAGCAATCAACAATTGCTTTATCCTCAACTGAGGCAGAGTATAGAGGTTTGACTCGCAATTCAAGAGGGCTAAAAGCATTGTAAACATATTTGGGACTTGTGAGTTCCAAACCTCACATATTTGGAGATAATATAAGTTCCATGCATCTAGCAGCAAACCTTTCCACGCAAGAACCAAACACATAGAGGTTCATTACCACTTCATTAGGGAGAAGTTCATGGAAGAGGAGATTGATATTTCTTTTTTTCTAACTGAAAAGCAAGTAGTAGATATGATGATGAAGGCACTTGATGGAATAAAGCTTTGCATATTTAAATCAATGGAAGTTATTCAACCTATTAGCGAATGAAGACTCAAGCATACTTTGGCTTGAGGGGGAGCTATTGGAACATCAAGCTTACACTATGCTTGAGGTGTATTTGATCTACATAAAAAATCTACCATTTGGATTATGTCAAAATATCCATTCAGTGTTCTTTTATTTATGCTCATTTATTGTATTTTTTTAAAGATTTTTTTTATGGATCATTTACCAATGTAAAAGCCTAGAGATTGACACATACAAAAGGAGAAAAAAAGAGCTCAAAATCCATGAAGTTGAGGTGGTTGAGCTTGAGAATCAATGAATCAATCAATCTCTTAAAAGTAGATCAAAGTAGATCTTCACTTTTTCTAGATTGTAGGAAAGTGAATTGATTCTCTTTAAGAACTAATCTTGTCTTCATTTGAATTCAAAATACACTTGTAAAAGTCTTGGAACACTCAAGAGTCTATATAAAGAGTTCAAATCACTTGTACATTACATGGAAGCAACATACATAAACTTTTGGCTATCATTGTCTTGCTCCTTCATTTCTCTGCATCATCTTCTTCAACAATAGCGAACTTACAAAGGCTATTTCTCTCTCTACACAGCTTCAAATTGGATGAGTCAACATTCATTGGAAATATATTCTTGTCTAGTTTATGTTTACAAGTTTTCAAACCATTTGGGTCAATATGTTTGGAGAAATTGTAGTTTTTCTATCTCGGGGTCTATCTTTGTGAAGCCTTGAAAAATATGAGGTACCACTGTTGAGTATCAAGTTCATTCCTGAAGCATATTTCACTTATTATTTGTACTCCTATGCATTTTACACACTCAACCCTATGTGTATCATTACTTCAAAAGTATTATTTCCAATTGTAATCATGTTAGCTGCTATGAGAACTTAAAGTTGTTGTTTCATCCAAAGATAGCAAGTTTTTTGAGCTAGACAATGCACAAGCCTATCTGTTTCGTATTGGCTCTTTCTCCTTGATGTTTCAAAGTACATAGTGGATTTTATTGGACTTATCACATGCCTATAAGGGCTACTTGAGTCTGCATAAGCTCAAGAGTTGGTCTTGTGTTGGTTGGCTGAACCAAACTTGGTCACTTCACAACTCATTTTTCTACCTCCTACAAGCTTCTAAAAGTTCTTTCAGTTCCACTACAGGGGTGGAACATCTCTATGTGTGTAATCTTTTAGATTGATCTTAGTAATTACCCCTAAGTGTTGTAATTACAAGGAGTTGGTATCCTGATCTTTCACAATCTGAATTTGTCTCACAAAATCTATACCTAAGATCATGTCATATGGAATGTTCTTCCCAAAATCACATATGCAAAATATGTGTTCAAAATCTAGATCACAAGTAGTGAGATTGATTCCTTTGATTAATCCTAGAGGTCTTTCAATATGGTCATCTCCCATTTGAAACTTCATTCTTGTGGGTCATAATTCTGGTTTTCCCCATTGCATCCATAAAGATGTGGTTGCAATGGCAACCCCTACACATGAATCCAAGATTGCCTTGGTGGTGTGACCTTCTCCTATCTATAGGGATCTTTGGTACTTTTCTTTTGGATTCTACATTTGAGTGAGATTTATTAAGGTTTGTAACTTGATTTGATACATGTTTCCATAGCTCTGGTTTCACTTTCAGAAGCTCTTCTAAAGTGAGATAGAATTGCACTTTAGTGTTCTTCATAGCCTTGATATTCCTAGGTATGATCAAATCTCTGTTTTTTACTTGTATCATAGGGGCTCTTATTTGAAGAGACTTGGATCCCCATGGACCTATGAACTCTTGTAACTCTTTTAAAGAGTTGGACTCAAAATCTAACTTTCTTCCTAGATGCGTGTCTTCTTGATCTTCATATAAAGATTGAACATCCAGGGGGAATTGATCTTGTAGATATGTGATCTCTTGAATAGGAGGGGTATTCCTTTTCTCGTTGGCTCACTTCTCTTCTTGGATTTTGTGCAAAAACTCGTGTGAGTACTTGGTGATGGAAGAAGGTATTCTAAACTCTATTAAGTTAGGAACATAAGAATCTCTTGGAAAGGATTCTCTTTTCTCACTTCCAATGGAATGAACCTTTTGAGTTACAAATTCTTAGGCTTGGTCACCATTTCCTCTAATTGTTCCAACGGTCCTTGGAAATGCAACTCTAGTTTGACTAAGTTGCTTTGGTTCAAGAGTTAGCTAGCCTCAAATATATCCTGAGCTAGTTCTACCATTTTGATGCATAGATTTGTTCTCTAAATCTCTAAGTCTACTCTAGGATAACTTTTGTATAATTTTGCTATGTTGGGTCCTTCTTCAATTCATGCTTGATATATCTTGAACATCATATCTAAGTCTTCAAAAATGGTATATGTGAGGACTGACCTGGACTTAGGTATGAATGGTGTATGTGTTGGGACTTGAGATATTTGCTCCACAGTTTTAGCTTTGGTTTCTTTGAGAATACACCCTAATTCAACTAGTTTCTTTGTCCGCTTTTCTATGGAGGGACTTCATACCAATGGGTCTCAGGATGCTCTCATGACTCTATGTAGTAGGTAGGTATATTATTACTATGTGAAGAGTAAGATCTATCCACATTTGGATCATCTTCAGTGATCAAAGGGGATAGTGATATCAAGGCCCTATCTTGGTTTTCTTCTATTTCCACATAGTTAACTAAAACTACATTGACAGGAGGTGGTGATTGTTGACCTAATACACGTTTTGGCCTAGGTTGTGGTTGATAAGGCCTAGGTTTCTAGTTCATATAGTAAGGTTTAGCCTAGTACTACGGTTTAGCCTAGTTTTCTAGTTCCTATAGTAAGGTTTAACCTAGTACTATGGTTTTTGGCCTAGGTTTCTAGTTCCTATAGTAAGGTTTAGCCTAGTACTACGGTTGATACCTATATGTTGTTGTAGTTCTACCTAACTATTGGGTTGTTATATGGACAATCCTATGCTACATGATTGGTGTACTTCCTCTCAATCATGCAATAATATAAGCCTAGCACTAGTGCATTCTAGGCTTGCATGGGGCACACATTGACCATGTGATCACCTCTGCAAATGTAGCAATGTTTGATGGGGGCCACCTTTTGATTTTGTCTATTTTGATTGTTTCCACCTAGTCTTCGTGCCACTAACTTAGCTAGTTCCTCAAGAGACAATGAGGATTTTGATGTGGTGCTAGTAAAATAATCCAAACTCTTCTAGAGTTTTGAGAGTTTCAATTATTCTCCAAGGTTATCTGCCATGTCTATGCACATTCTCACACATTGATCTAGAGTTTTTGGCTCTTTTAAGTACACATAGGATCACAATTTTCCACTCAAGAGGCCATCTAAAAAACAACGACACTTTTTTGGCCTATATTGGTAGTTTTGGGGTCGAACATCTCTCTATGTATTGTTTAAAACATCTCGCTAGTCTTCTAGTCTCTTGGGGGGTTTCCTTGAAGTTGTGTATCAATGATGAAGTATTATATCTAATTCCACTCTTAGAGAAATCAATCATGAATGCTTCCATCAACTATGAGATTTGTTGGTAGTTGCCTCGATTTAGTGGTTGAAACCATGCTAGGGCTGGCCCCTTTAGGGTTAACCCAAATGCCTCATATGGATTGAACAAGTACTCCATTTTTTTTCCCTCAGTTCTTTCTTAAATTTGACCACATGATCATACAAATCCCTCGTTCTGTCAAAATAGTTGTACATGGTTTTTACTACCTACGAGGGTCTTAAAATTCTAGAGCGTTCCCATTGTCTTGGTAAGGGAAGGTCATCATCTTCTCTCTCTAATCTATGCCCTCTAGCTCACTCTTTCTTTGGTCTACTTATTCCTCATTGTGATCTACCCTTTCCTTGGTTATGCACAAAGCTTACTTCTGGGCTTCTATTGTTTTCTCTCTCTAAGCACCTAAGGTGTTAGCAGGTCCTGCACTCCTTTGCTTGTGTGAAGCCAAAAGCTTTTGTAGGGAAAATAACTTCTCGCCATGCCAAAGGTGGGTTTGTTTACTATAGTCTAAGACTATGTACATCCTTTCTGAGCCATGACTCAAACATGTTGTTTTTCTTAGATTGTTGGAGTCCTTGAAATCATATACAAGAAACTTGTCCTTGGTGTGAGGTTTGATTGATCAAAACTTCCAAAAAGCTTACTATGTAGCTTCATTGACATATAACTTTATGGTCACATTGTCCTGGGATATCTTTGTTGTGGCTATTATGCTAGTTAGCACAATTTTTCTTCTTGGAATATTTGATACCTCATCTTGATCCTCTTCCTCAAAATCTCTTACTTTTTACTTGAGAAGAATAGTCCCAAAGACGTCAGTTTTATCAGGGTGACTACTAACTCCATACATAGTTCCATACTTATCTATATATGATCAATTCTCAAACTTAACCACTACATTATCTATACCGTAAGGATACTCAAGTTTTATTAATTGGACCACTGATCTCCTTAATCCATCCTCGTAGATGCAAGAACCTAATTGGTTGGTGTGAATGTATTGGAGATGTGTTTTATATGATCCTTCTAGTACCCTTAGCTAAGCTATCCTTCTACTACTTGGTCTCTCCATATTATATGAACTATTTGATTCATTGGATTCTGAACTTAGGTCTAAGTGATGGACACCTAATCGTTTTGAACATGACTTGGCAATGCGATTGACACTAGCTTTGGAGGATTTTAAGAATTTTTGATCCACTTTGCCTACATGCTTTCCTAATCTTTGGTTCATTAATTTGTTTATCTATGACCCTTTAATTGGTTATTTTAATCAATTACTTGTTCTTTGATTATTTGTTTATTTGAATAGTTCTTATCTTTTCACTATGTCATCAAGAATAATTTGAGTCTCGTAATTAGCATTTCTTCATGTGTTTATGTTCTTTGTCCTTTAGGTTTTTGAATGTCACTATATGGTTTACCAATCTTGACGTGTCTATTAATGTCTCCCGAAATTGGGTTCTTACTGTCACTTTGAAATTTTAACCCTACTATTATGTGCTTAACCTAGGCTACAATTGATCAAGTGAGTCTAGGGTTTTCCAACCTCTTACACGTGCTCTGCAGTGTGTTCCCATGTAGTCCCAAGCTAGTTGCATGGGCATAGCGATGCAATGCCCTAGAGACTCTTGAAGCCTTTAACAATAAGATAAGCCCTAAAAAATTAAGAAAAAAGCATTAATTTAGACCCTAAAAATCAACTTTTTAAATTAAAAAATTTTCCTATCTATTTGTCTTTCATGGTAGGCCACTCTATCTTAGTAGAGGGGTTCTATCATGATAGAGTGCTCCATCTGTTCTATCATAATAGATTTGATCTATCATGTTTTTCTCTTTTATGATAGAGGTTCTCTATTCCAATAGACAGGGTCTATCGTGGGGGGCTTTGTCGCAATAAGACAGTCGATCATGACGAAGGGGGTCTATCACAAATAGATGGGTGCTAGGGTTGGTTTGCTGTAATAGAGTGCCTTATTGTGACAAATAGGATATGTCATGATAGATGAACTCTATCAGGGTTTTGGTCTATCACGATAGAGTGCCTTGTCATGATATATAGGATTGGTCGTGATAGATGGACTCTATCAAGGTTTTGGTTTGTCACAATAGACTAGGGTCTATCCCAATAGATGGGTATGTAGCTATAGAGGGTGGTTTGTCATGATAGATTGTCTTTGTCATGGGATGGTTCTATCATGATAGAGGGATGTCTATTGTGATAGAGCACTCTCTCGCAATAGACGAGGTCTATTGCAATAGAGCCTCTTTTTCAAGTCTTTGGTCTCTTGGGATAGAGCTAAAAACTTGAAATGTTTCTCCTTCATCTATGTTGCTTGGATGATGCTGAGGAGAATTATAAGATTATGATAGTGCACTCCCAAAATGTAACTTATTGGTGTATTGCAAGAGATAGATTTTGTCACCTTGGGAAGGGGGAAATGGTATGTCATATCTATGTAGGTCCCTGGAGCTAATGGTGGTCCAAAATCTACAAGAAAATCAGCAAGAACATTAAAAAAAAAGTAAATACAAATAGCTCTCTCTCTCTCTCTCGCACACAAGAAAATGAGGGGAAGTGAGGGGATGTGAAGGTGCAATTTTGGCGAAGATGGACATGGTGGAGGTGGATGAAGGGGTGAATGGAGGTCGTGGGTATGGAAATGAAGATGAAATTAATTTAAAAAATGAGAAAAAAACCTTAGCAGAACTATTCACATACTTACCTAGACTCCGACATCTCTACTCAACTCTCTTACCATCACACGCTTGCCCTTGAGTAGTGCTCCCAGACAATAGTGCCAAAATTTTGTTGATATCATTTCTAGAACAATGATGAGTATCAACATGGAGGAAAATATGATCATCATGTGCGAGTGATGGGTGTAGATGTGAAGGGAGAAACACACTAGATGCACATACACATACACACACAAAAGAAAGAAAAGATGAGATGCAACAATGGATTATATTCATGAATAAGATGTTAATCTCTTTACACTCTTACAAGATTTTTCTCCAATAAAAATAGGACCCCGAAAATGAGCTCTCTAGATCTTTTGATAGTTTTCAAGTGAGTTTTGATCAGTTTCAAACCTAGTGTCTAGCATAGTTAAAAATTAGGTTCTAAAACTAGTTTAGGGGCTCAAATGGATTCCAAAAATTATGAAATTTGAAACATAGCTTCTACTTAAGCTCTTCAAGCTCGAGGATTCCTCATCTTGCACAAAATGGAGCATGTATTTACAAATAAAGGATTTTTGTCCAATGTGTTAGTGATTAAAATCATTGTTTTCAAAGAATTGGATATTTTGTAAAGTTTGAACAATGAGGTCGTCTTCTCATGTGCTTCCACATCTTCTATGGCTACTTTGCTCACTACATGATGTTCTACTTTGTTGCCCTTTTTTAAGAACATTTCCTCACATGCCACATCTACATTGAAACAACCACTTGCCAATCTTAATAAAATCAAATAGATACCTTGACAAGTGTAGCCAAGACTAAGAATGTGGGAAGAAGAAAATCTCAAGAGACAAGACAATATTGGTTACCCAAGTCTCTCATGGAAACACAAGCATCAAAAAAACAACCTAATGTTATAGGAACTCAGTCATAATGAGCTAATTTCTCAAGTAAAGAGATACCTCTTTGTGTAATAACCATGGGCTTCATACAAAAATCTATCTTTTCACCATACTAGATTCTTTGCACTTAAGATATACATCCAATTGTAGGGCCACATGACACAACCTTGCATAAGACACAATTGTTCAAATCCTCTGCACAAGAATGGAACTCTCTATGTGAGGATCCTTCAAGTGTTTACTTTATTTTTTCACTTGCATTTTCTTTTAGGTGACCATCACTCATATACTCACATAAGATAGAAGATAAATGGCATCATGCTCTTTTTCTAGAAAATTTCTCTTAGTCTAGATGACGACTTTCTTCTTCTGATAATACATGCTAATTACAAATTTATAGGGCCACCCATTGGCCACAACCAATCATCTTCCTCAAACAAAACATTTAGACAAATCAAGCACAAAATGGATGATGGAAACTACCTAAATTTATCTCAATCAGGAATATTTTTTTGATTTACAAAGAAGGTGGATAACAATGTGAACTTGTAATAATCTTGCTTTTTCTAGTCATTTCACTACAAGATCTTCAGAGCAGTTAGTTCTTACAACTGTTAAACTATTATTTAATTTGTTTATCAAATCTAGGTTATTGGGATGGTTAGGGGTCTGTAAACAGAGGCCCTGTTTTGTATTTTCTCGATTCTACAGATTCAATTCAATTATATGCTATTACACGAGCTTATCGCTCCGAATTAACTATCCTTCAAATACGTATCCGTTCTGCACATTACAATGTTCTTCACCGCAATACGCCTAACGCGCACTTCATCACTTTATAGAAATGTCGCTTAACTTAATACTTCATCAAACATAATACATTACTGAACTTAATTACAGAGAGACAGAAACACTAAGAGTACACAAGATATCCGCAATGTGCGATGCGCTCCACTTCAAGCATTCGCCCATACCACAATCCTGCGACCTACCCTCTGTCTTACGCACACTTCTTTTATTAATCAAAAAGTTACAACTGTTGCGCTACGCCCTTTTGGTATGCGTGCGACTTTTCAGAATTACATTATGGCGGCTCACACTGGCATGCACGGTGGACTCGAACCCAAAAAATGGTGAATACAAAGTTTAGGATTCATCTATAATGCCATGTATGTACATGGAGTGGGCTAACTTAAAGGTACGAGCAATTTTTTGTTTCAAAGACTCTAACATATTCCGTAAAATGTCGGGTTCAATAAGCTGCACATCAGTTCTAACCAAACTGGCAGCGACTACCTAACTTATTAAGGAATCAGCCTGAGTCTGCAAAAATGCTTCTTGTAAGTAGAAATCATTGGCAAGAGCAGCATCTCTGTGCAACTTCATTTCTGCAATGTCAACATCGATTCTGGATAATCTGCCAGCTTGAATGCCTAATTGCTTTTCCCTGTGTTTGAGTTCCTCAGATTGAAACTGCATTGTCTTGTAAAAATCTTCTCTTTCCTTTTGAATTGCTTCAATCTCCTTCTTCAATTTAATGTTCCGGCCAATCTCTTCTTCCAGAGAACGACTTTTGTTGAAAAGCTCTTCGGTGACCTGCTTGAGTTCTCTCTCAGTGTTTATGACATTAGTAGCTAGCATGTGAGAAGCTTCTTCTAATATACTGAGTTTATCCCTTGTATCATGAAGTTCATTGCCTAACGCAATCATGGCATCTTGTTTATCTACAACTTCTTGCTTCAATCCCTTAATTTCTACGTCCTGATTAGCAATAATAGAATCTTTTTTTGTCAATTGTTCCTCCAATTGCTGAATTTGGGTTTGTAGGGAGTGAATACCGGTTTTCACCTCAAGAAGTTCTTCTTGGAGAGGTACTATATCAGCTTCCAGGATGTCTACTTGAGTTTGCAGCTCCTGATGAATGGTTTGTTGTGCCATTTGCAATTGAAGGGGTAATTGTTGGGATAGCTGAATTAAAAAATGGCCCATGGACGCCAATTCGGTGAACATAACCGGGGTGGGAATAGAAGGTATAGGCTGCGATGGTTGGGAAGAAAGGAGGTGTGGAGACGAAGGTGGAGATTAGTCAGGAGAAGAAGGAACTTTGGGCACGGCCTCACAGATTGCGGCTGGAGGCGAGGAGGGAGAAGAAGCAGTAGTGACAGGAAGTGTGGTTGGAGGGGGAAGAGGAAGGAGAGGTGTTTGAATAAGGACAATGCTTGTCTCGTTTTGAAGCAAAGATGAAATAGCAGCAATTTTGGTAACTACCTCCTCAGTGCTTTGTTGTGGCTTTGCCGTTCCTGCTTGATCATCTACTAATGGTGGGGATGATGGATGACAAACAATGACACTGCGATCATCCACTGTATCCTTCATAGCTGTATAATCCAAGTGTTGTGCTTCATCCCGCTGTGAACTTTCAGCCACATCTTCCATGCTGACATCAGTATCCTGCTGCTTAATAGGAGAAGATTGGGCAGATGCTACCTGTAATGATGTTGTTGTATCATGGAAGACTTCAACCTCTTGTATAGCGGTTGATTCCTGCACTAGACTTTGGGATGGACTGATGCATCTGCGCTTGCGCTGGAAGAAGTCGAGAAGATCTTCATCATCATCATCATCCTCCAGCATTCGTGTAGACTCCTCATGTAATAGAATTGTAGGCAAAGGAGGAGGTTGTGCGGCCTGAATAATGCGCCCAAAAAAGAAAGAAGTGAAATTAGCAGCCTCTCGTGATGTAGTATCGATCATGGAGTAAAATGGGCGAGAGATGTTGTAAGTGCATTTTTGGAGATTTAGGGCAGCTACTAGGAATTGAAGTACGGTGCGCTCTGGTTCGAGACGACATAAAATGGCAAACTCGTTAGACGAGTGCCTGGGGAAGAGTTCCTTCATTGTCACCATAGGAAGGAGAGGTCCATCGACTAGACCCTCCTGAGGGAGACAGAATCCCTCAGCGACTGTGCTCAGTGTAACAACGACGCAGGGGGTTCAAACATGCTAGTGGCCAGCATTGTTCTGTAGCAGGCGTGGCAGCTATGGCAAAGATTATCTGAGCAATGAATGGATGATACTCCACTGAATGCCAAGGCAATTCAGCGAAGGCCAGGAGACCTCGAGCACACAGGAACTTGCTCACGTCCGGAGCGAGACCAGCACGGAAGGTAACGATGTTCCCTAGAGCTTCCATGGCAGAATCAGAACACACAAGAGCACAGGTAGTACAGGGGTTGCAAGCACACAAGGACGCAATAGCGAATAACAGCATGAAGAACAGGACTAAGTAGAAACACTAGAAGAATCGTACGAAAAGAAACCTAATCATCATGCAATGTTGGAAATATACAGATATAATGGCAACATGCACGCATTAACAGAATCGGAAACACAGAATGTGGCTACTAATCATGGTTAGTTAAGAAAACAGAAAGATTACAGTCAATCGGTCAATCGAAATTACATAAAAAAGACAGGAACGTCGAGGTAGAATAGTGAGAAAAAAAAGGAGTAAAAATACCGATCACGTATCATGAGGATGAAGGCAGTGGATAATAGGGACAAAGCTTCGATCCATTGATCGCCTTAGGAAGAAGGGTACCAGTTAAGGTGGATAACCGAAAAGTTGTTGGTCCCACTTGTTCGGCAATGCGGTAGGGACCGAACCAGCGCAATTTAAACTTTCCAGCGGATCGGTTAGATTTAGCATTATAAAAGAGCACTAATTGGTTGATGGTAAACACGGGGGTTTTAAGGAAACGATCGTGAGTTCTTTCTTGTCTGAGCTCAAGGCGTTCATCCAGAGATCGTAAAGCATCCAATCGAAAAGGGAATGATTCTTCCGGTAGTAATTTCTTCTCTGATGCCCTCGTAGACTAGGAACCACCAGTTCCATAGGAGCAATCACCTCCAAACCATAGGTCAACTTGAAGGGAGTTGTTCCGGTCACCACTTTATATGTTGTACGGTAAGCCCATAATACGACAGGTAGGAATTGGTCCCATCTCTCCAGGCAATCTAATACCAGTTTCTTTAAGATGTTCAACAGAGATTCGTTGAGCTCTCAGCGACTCCATTCGCTCGTGGATAGTAGGGAGAACTGAACTTATGCACAATCTGGGAGGTTTTAGTAAGCACTTGCATTAATGTGTTTGCAAAGTGCGTACCTTGATCAGTCACAATCTTCAAAGGTAAACCATAGCATGGAAAAATATCTTTCATCAAACATTTAGCGACCGCAGCAGCTGTGGCTGATCATAGAGCCCAAGCTTCTGCCCACCGAGTCGCATAATCCATGCAGGTAAGAATATATATGTTACTGGTAAGTGTAGCTGGAGGTGTTATTGGTCCGATAAAATCCAAGCCCCATTTTTGAAATGGTTTGATAGGAAAAACTGGTTGGAGCACAAAGTAATGTCTCTGTAACGATTGACCCGAACGTTGACACTCATCACACTGTCGCACATATTTAGTCACATCACAGTACATAGTAGGCCACCATAAGCCACTCTGCAAAATCTTCCGGTGAGTCAGATCCACCGCAAAATGACCTCCAACTAGGGCAAAATGAGCCATTGTCATTACTGAAGCAATTTCGTGTGGTGGAACACATCTTAGCAGCACTCTCGAGTGATCCATATAATATAACTGCCCTACAATTAGCCGAAATCGTCGACTATACATGGCCAGTTTCCGACGAGCAGCAAGAGAGGTCGTGCCGGGAGGACATCCACTGGTCAAGAAAAGCATCAAAGTGTCATAATAGGAGGATTTTACTAGCAATTCTGGTTGATCATCATGTACGGTCTCTGTTGCATAGATAGCAGGTATAGATTCATCAACTCCTTTCGGAAGTTCACCGGATTCCAACTGAGATAGACAATCAGCAAGGGCATGTACAGACCCTGGTCGATGTACTACTGAATAATCAAACTCTTGGAGCAACAATACCCATCTTGCTAACCGTCCTCCCAGATGTTGTTGGCGAACAAGGTACACCAAGGCCGCATGATTGACATGGAAGGTGAAGCGGTGTCCCAGTAAATAATGCCGAAATTTCTTCACCGAATACACTAATCCGAGACATTCACGTTCGGTGACTGAATAATTATGCTCTATCGGAGCTAATCTATGACTCACATAATATAGTGGACAAAACCATTTACCCGTTTGCTGCATCAGCACGCTACCAATTGCAATGTCGGACGCATCCACAAAGACATGAAATGGTAGTTCCCAATTTGGCACTTGTAAAATAGGAGCCTGTGTTAACAATGATTTCAACCGATCGAAAGAGAGCTGACATGCCTCATTCCATTCAAACTGATAAGGGGTACTGATTATCAGTCGATTGAGTAGCGTGGCCAGATAAGCAAGCCACCACAAATGTCGTTCATGCCACCGGATTTTCCCATGCGGTATACTTTGTTGAGTCACTGGAACTGGATCCGAAAAAATAGTTTGTTCTTGGGTTGCCCACTTGATTGCTTTAGTAAACACCTTCTGTTGTTCACAAATTCCAGGCTCAAAAATCTTCGTCGCTGCCTGTAATTGCTTTCTCGAGCGTGTTTGCACTACTGTTGTTTGAGTGTCGACTGCTGAAATGTACACCATGTTCGCCATCGGGTGTTGTCGTTCCTTTTTCTTTTTATCGTACTCAGCCGCATCTTTACAGTACCTACGGATATGCCCTATTTCACCACAAAAATGACATTTAGGTGGTGGAGGAGATGCACCTTCACCTGATGGGCCCGCATTCCACCGCGTTTGTCCAAAGTTTGTTGACCATACTCCTCGATAATTCTTGTATCCTTGGTAAGGAGTATTCCTCATTTTTGGTGGTACATAATGACTGGCCGGTTGCCCTTGTTCCTGAATGATAGCATTGACAGCCGCTCTACTCTGTACCTTTGTGTTATAAGGGCACGTCTCCGTAGTGTGGTCTGCTGTGTGGCAAATAGCATAGTACATCTGATTTAGAGCACATGCTGAGCTGCTGTGTCCTGTGTTTTTACATTTAGCACAGTAAATTTGTCTCAGAGGATCCTGGTTTGAATGCTTGGATGCCTTCAACCACTCTAGATCTTCAGTAAATCCACCCACTTTATTTTCTAACTGTAAAGCCATAGCGATTATGGCATCCAAGGTCATTCCTCCCACACATCATATGATCATGATCTGTTTCAATTGGGGATTTAATCCGTTTATGAACCACTGAGTAATGATGTCGTCTGGTAAATTGGCATGCGCTGGCACTAGCTGTCGTAAATGAGTTCGGAATAGAGTGGCATAATCTCATTTGCACTCTTTAACTCGTCACAAGCATAAGTTGCATGTTCCTGGCTATCACACCAAACACACCATTTTCTGCTAGTCCCCTTTCTTTCAGTGTTCCTTTGAAAAGTTGGCTGAGCAGTGAACTAAGTAGGTGGAGCTGGCTGAAAAACTAGTTGAGGAGGAATATAGTGTGGCATAACTGGCTATATGGGTGTTGCTTGCCCTACGCCACTACTACTAGCTCCTAGCTCATTTAAACTCATGGAATATACTTTACTATTTAATGGGGCAACCTCTTTGGAAAGAGATGTCTGCATATTCATAACATTTTCCATCTATTTACATACAATGTCTAATTGAAATTTGATTGGAGCTTTAGGGTCAACTGCATCGTTGGTCGTCGCTGCAGTCGCATGCATTGGCATATCAATTTGCCCTGCAGTAGGTATCTCCCTAGGATGAGAAGAATTAGGTTTTTCATACAAAACAGATTGTCATTGCTTCATTTGGGCTACAACCTCTATTTCACGTTTAACTTTTTCCCAATCATCGATAAGACCATATCTTTTGCCTGACTCTTCTATTCATCTTTCTACCTCAGTTCTATCCTCAAGACTCAATATCTTGAGGAAATGAATAATCAGGTCTGGATTTAATGTGTTTCTATCCTCTTCAGGAAATTGGGCAAATCGTCTCATGAAATCTCCATGAAGATGAGTTAGAGACTCATTGCTCTTTAAGGATTTTACCCATTGCAATAATCCATCATGACTATGTTGGCTAAGATCCTCAAGATAAAACATCTTGTGTAATTCTTTCCTAAACTCCTCCCAAGGTTTATTATCATGTATTTGAATACTTTCTAGTATAGAACTAGAGACTACAAGACCAAAATACTTTACTAATACGTCATCAAGTAAACCTTGGATTTGCACTTGCTCTTCAAATGCATCCAGGTACTCCGTGATATTTAAGCTAGTAAATTTACCTTTTTCTCTTAAGATGGCTTGTACAGTGTGTGTTCCTTGTTTCTCTATCATCATGTTCTTAAACATTTCCTCCATCTTGCGTTCTTAATAGCGCTTCGAATGGAGTAATAAATCTCTAATAGCAGGCTCTAATCTCTCTCTAAAGTGTCTAAAATCTATCCCTAGATGATAAAGCCAAGAATATTGACTTTACCAAATCCTAGGCTTTATTTACTTTAGCCTAAGCTTAACCTAAGCTTGTAATATCTCTTGACTTGAAATTTTGGTTTTATAATTGTTCTTTTTAATTTGTGAGTTTTCAATCCAAAGATTTACTTTAATTTTCTAGCCTTTGAGTTTTAAATATCAAATATTAATTTAATTAAAATTATATGTTTAGATAGTTTTTATAAGTTTTAAATATTTTTTCTTAATTTGAATGTTTTAAAGTTAATAATTTTTCTTAATTTGAATGTTTTGGATTTTAATAGAGTAGAAAAGAAATAATAACAACTACTTAAATCAAAAAACCTAAGCCTATCTATTTTAAAATAAAACTCTTTTTGTGCAATAAAGAAAGTGTTAAGGAGTTTAAAAAAATCTCAGTCTTTATGTTTAGAATAAAACTTTTTTTTGTGCAATAAAGTAAATCTTTTCAAGTACTTAATAAAACTATCTTTTGTTTTCAAATAAACAATCCTATAATCTAATATGTAGTTGCTTACAATGCTAAACAAAAAGAATCCTTCTTAATGCAATGATGTTTTAATGTTTTGTAAATGCAAATGTAATGTGACTAATTTCTAGTGCAAATGAAGACAATCCTTCTTTTTCTGTGATGTGATTGCACGAAAATCAAAGAACTTGAATAAATGTCTTACCTGAAGTTACTCGATGCAGACAGTTCTAATGTGCACTGTGATAATTCTTTACAAACTTTCTTAATAAATCAAACCTAAGTACAAACTAAAAGTGATCGTGTATTAATGGTCTTCTTGTATGTTGATGAGGGGGGAATGAAGTGATGAGGCTCCTCCATTTTGAATACCCTTCTTCTTGTGGAGGTGCTCAGTTCCCTACAAAACAGCCCTCAACAACCACGGAAAAGAGTAGGTAGCACCAAGATCTTTACTTGTCTTTGCAACTTCTTCCTCCACTCACCTGCAAACAAGAAGAAAATAAAGGTTAACTTTTTTAATTAAACTGAAAACACAACCAAGAATCCTAAGCACACTAGCATCACGTTTCACGTCTAGTTCACCAAATGTGTCGAGCGGGTGTGAAAGGAGGCAGCCACTCATCAGAACTGGCTTGCGTTAGTCTCTCTAAGTGACTACACGCTGGGTGTTTCATTGTGTACTTTAGGAACTATGATGTGTTTTTAATGTGTAGGGAGTTATTAGCTATAGTTTAATATTCTATTTAAGTTTAGCTTATAAATCTAAGGTCTGTAAGGAAGTGCAGCTCTATACCTAAAAATAGCATCTTGATATGCTTTCAAGGTTAAATCTTCTTTAGTTATCCTATCTTTGATAATTTCAGTCACATTGTTATCAGTTTGTTTAGATTGAATATTTCTTTTGGGAGATGGTGGAAACAGAATCTCACTTTCCTCGGGATAAGTCTAAAAATTTAGATAAACAATAAGCATATAATGGAGAATGTAAAGATTCAATAACAATATGATCTTTAACTACTTCTTCTATTTCTAATTCTTCACTAGTCTCGTTCTCGTTGGATTGAGTAGTCGTATTCTCAGTAGGAGTTGGTAATAGAGTCTCTAAAATAATAAGAAAGGATCTCATAATTCTAGCTACACCCATCGAAACATGTCTTGCACCTATCAAGTTAATCATGCCCAAGAAGACCCATTCCCTTACAGCCCTAGTAGATTCAAAAACTTCCTCATGTTTCATCAATGAAGGATTGGTTAAGAAACATGGAATTCTTGTACTTCAAAAGAACAAACCAATAGTAGCTGAAGTAGAAGATGGACGAGCTCTAGCATCTGGGAATATAACCATGGAAACCACACCATTCAGAGTACACCTGGGTGACCATGAATCCCATATATGTTTCAATGTAATATTGAACCCAGTACATCTAGTTATCATTGGAATGCCCTGGTTAAGGAAACATAATCCAGACATTAATTTGAAAAAGAATAAAATCACTCGTCGAGATATCCAGAAGAACTTGACATATGTCAGAGCCAAAGCCTTCATACATGCAGTAAGGAAAGAACCGACATATATGATCTATGCCATACCAGCTCAAGAATCCAAGAAAGATGATCCTGTGCAGCTATCCAATCAGTACAAAGGCTTTGAAGATGTTTTTGAAAAGAAGAATATAGATATGCTCTCAGAGCATAGACCTTATGATTATGCCATAGAACTTCAAGAGGGAGCACAACCGCCCTTTGGACCTATCTACAGACTATCCCCAGAGGAACTTACAGAACTACGCAAGAATGATGAGAATCCAACAAAAGGGGTTTATCAAACACTCAAAGTCTCTAGTGGGAGCTCCTATTTTATTTGTAAAGAAGAAGGATGGGACTCTCCGAATGTGTGTAGACTATCGTGGATTGAATAAAGTAACCACTCATATAAGAGCTCTTGGAACGCCTTGGAAAAGCAAAGTTCTTCACAAAGATTGACCTTCGAGGATCTTACAACCTTGTCAGGTTCAAAGAAGGAGACGAATCGAAGACAACATTTAGAGCAAGATATGGCCATTTTGAATATGTAGTTATGTCATTCGGTCTCACAAATGCTCCAATTGTCTTCCAACATATGATGAATGATATCTTTCAAGAGTATTTAGATGATTTTATGGTAATATACCTTGACGATATCTTGATATTCTCCAAAAATCTAGAGGATCATGAATGCCATGTAAAGATAGTCCTTGAGAAACTAAGAGAAAAAGGTTATATACGAAATTGGAGAAGTGTTCTTTCCATCAAATAGAAGTGGAATTTTTAGGGTACGTTGTCGTAGAGATTTATATCTCTACGTATCCACATCTCTACATATCCACATCTCTACATATCCACATCTCTACGTATCCAGTGTTTGATTAATCCAAATCTAAATAATTTTCTACTGAGAATGTTGCAGATATTTTACCAAAGCATTGGCTAGAAATAGTCATGAGAACATTTGCAATTACTGAAGATTGTACCAATATGACATTGCAGGGGGGATTGTTGGAAAACAATATACTATTGGTCCAATATTGTCCACTAAGTACAATCTAATATCACTCCTTCCTACAAGATGCTCTCAAGAATAGACGGGAAGGCAACAACATATCTAGCAGTTCTGTTGGTCCTTTGTACAACAAGAGTGTGTTGGCACAGTGGGTGGAGTCAAACTCTCTCAAACGGGCGATGCGAGTTCGATCCCCAATTGACGCAGCGCGAAAGACTTTTATGCTTTTGATTTTATTAAAGGAACGAACAACGATCATAATTGACGAACGGATTTATTTCGATTGCGGAAAGTCGACGGAGTTGCGTTTTGACATCGTTAGCAATCATAAGCGATTATGTTCGTTTTGCTTTATTATTTGCTTTTCAAGATGGACAAACTACTATATAAGAATTAGCTTGGATCACTATAAAAGAAGCCTTCACCTAGAAGCCTTCACCTAGAAGCCTTCACCTAGAGGCCTTCACCAATATCCAACACAAGCTATCTTCCTACAAGCTCTTGGAGGTTCTAAAGCTCTTGGAGGAGTTCTTGGAGGTGGATTGGAGGAGTTGGAGGAGGGGTTCTCACACTCTTGAGGAGTGTTGGTCCACATCTTAGTGTGGAGGTTCTGCTCACATGATTGAGGAGGACATCATGATTTATGATGTTTTGGTAACTTGTATATGTTTCCGTTATCTGCATTATATTTGTACGAACACATTATTATGAATTAATTGACTCTCCAATTTCCTCACATCTCTCTTATTTCCAATCTCTCTCATGATGTTAATGAATTGTATGTGTGATTTGAGTTATGATTTCATCTAATTATCTGTGAGCGTCTATATTTGAGTTCTACCTCTTAAGTTTCCCGAAGCACCATGCGTGTACCGTCTATTTGGAACACAAGCAGTTGGCCTGATCCACCCAACTGGGCCCTTCGCGACAAATTGAACCCAACGTGAAATTGTTCCACGGCATTTGGCAATTAGGAGGTACAATATCAAGCTCAATTCAGGTACGAGTAATTCAAGTTCTTTATTTTCTTGTACACTGGCTCGAGATGATATATGTACATTAATTGCACAACAGAAAGAAACATTAAAATATCAAGTTGCGGATATAATCAAGAAAGTCAAAGATCAATCAAGACTTGAAATATCAATTCAATATGGAAGATTTCTTTAAGTCAATAATGAGTGAAGGTCAAAGTCAAAAGGTAGTTGAAGCAATACTTAAAGAAAGGGGAAAATTCACAGGAGTGAACGTGACTGAATACTTAGATGTTTATGAAGATCTAGCTAAACTTCATGGCTTGTCTAATGATAAAATGATTCCATATTTAAAGAGATTGGCAACTGGATCTATGGTTGATACAATTGAAAACCATGAAAATTTAGCTTGGGAAGAGTTTAGAAAACAAATTCATACAAATTTCTACCTTGAAGACTTTAGTCAACATAGTAGAGCAGGATTTATGAAGTGGATAAGCTCACCCAAACCTCAGGTATCCATAACACAACTCCATAGTGAATTTATGAAAAGATTTTCTCAACTCCCAGAAGTGGATAGGACTGCTCTCACACCTGATATTGTTATCAATTTCCTTAAAATTTTGAGTCATGATGTAAGAGTAGAAGTTGAGAGAAGGCTTGAAGAGCCAGGAAAGAGATATGGTTTAACTGATGATTTGGCTACTGTAAAGATGGTAGTTGAAGCTGTTGCTCATATGAAACAAAGACATTCTATTCTTTATGAGCAAACACCTATTTTCCCATCTAGTATGCCACATCTAAATGAACCTAGGGAGATTCATACCACTGCAAAAGTTGATGTGACTTCTTCATCTAGATTTCCTGAAGAATTTCAATTAGCAGTCCTTTCTAAATTTGAAACTCTATCAAAAGAAATCTCATCACTTCAAAACATAGTATATTCTTCTAGTACTCAAAACCAATCAATCCAAGCACCAACTTCCTCTCAGCTAGATGTACCTCAACCTATTCAACCACCAATTCCTCACACAAATTTTGAAAGAACTTACAAACCTAATAATAGGCAAAATCCTAATGTTAGGAGATGTGTTTGGTGTGATTCAACTGACCATCTTTCATACTTATGTGAGGCTTTGAAAGAAGCCAAAGACCAAAAGCTTGTGATTGACATTGATAAAAAATTATGTGATTATAGATCACGCATACCTTTACCTGTCAATTGGGGAAAAGGGGGTATGAAGAAGCTATATGAAAGTCTTTCAAAAACCTCTGCTGTAAAACTAGAAAGAATGGATAATAGTGATCAAGATTCTAACCAATCAAATGAAACTAAAAATTATTCCATTGAAGCTCTAGTCAAGGCAAGAAATGCAATCATGCAAAAGACAGCTTGGGATTCACCTGTTGACCAATTTTCTGTCCATTCTCATATTGCCAATGTAGAGGAGAAGAGGAAAAGAGATGAGAAACCAAATGAAAATGAACATGAAAGAAGAGTGACAAGAAAACAATCAAATGAAGAACCTAAAAAAGTCCATTTTGAGCAAGGAGAAGGGTCTAAATCTAGTCAACAAAGGAAAAATGAGATAAAGGAAGGTAAAAAACCTATGATGAGTGAACAACCTAATTAATCTAATGATCAAAACCTTGATAAAAATGAGAAACAAAGTGATAAGAATCAGAAGAAGCCAAAGAGAGTTCCTAAGGCAATTTTGATCTCTAAAATTGAACAAAAAGTGGATTATAAAGAAATTTTAAATGAAATTCTGTTAAAAAGCCTAGTTACAATGTCCTTAGAACAAGTCTTTTCAATTTCTAAAACCGAGTTCAAGGATAATTTTATTAAACTTATCAAAAGAAAAAGATTTCCACTTTCTCAAGAAGTTGAGATGCAAGACATTGCAGACTTAACTCAAGCTATGAATGATACTCTTACTTTTGATGAGTCTGAGGAAGATAATAATGACGAGGCTTATAATGTCAATAAGAATTTCCTTGGTCCAATCATGCCTGATGAAGAAAGTAAACAATTTGAAAGTCATTTTAGCAAGAGTTTTTGGGCTAGAGGAACACCTGAGATGAAAATCAAATTAGGAGATAAAAAGAAATCATATTCAGCTTTGGCACTTATTGACTCTGGGTCAGAGATTAATATAATTTCTAAAGAACTTTATGATAAGTTCAAATGGCCAATTGATAAAAATCATGGATGGTTGATGAGAACAGCTGATAATGGTTGTGGTTCTTTACTTGGAGCTTGTGCAAATATTCCTGTGATGATAGGTGGAATCACTGATACATTTCACTTTTTCATCCAAGAAAATTGCTCTTATGAGATTATCTTAGGGCAACCTTTCATATGTGAAACTAGAATGGAAACAAAAGTAATGGATGATGGGTCTACATATGCTCGGATTCGATCTAAAGATGATTTGCAATCACTCCAAGTAATGACTGTCAACCCAAATCACTTTCGAAATCGGGAACAAATTAGAAAGTCTCCTATACGTTCACAAGAAAAGGCATATGGTGATTGTCGACCTTCATTTGAGTGTGGAGCAAACTTTGGCCAAAATTTTTGTTAAACCCCACCATTGAGCGGGACAATGGTGGTCAATGCATTGATGTCTCGCAAACCCTTGTACATAATTTTGAAAGCTTTTCTATTTGTTTCCCTTCTTCAATTTTACAATTTATTCATTCCAAAAGTATACCCAAAAAAAAAAATCATAAAAGCTCATGAAAAAGACCTAAAGAACAAAGGATTCATTTTACCTGATGAAAACATTGAACATGTCATTGAAACTTCATCTACTTTTTCTTTACTTGAAGAGATTCAACAAATATTACAAGAACCGCATACTTCAAGAATTGTGCTTCTTAATTCCATTGATGAATATAAATTGATTTCCAAATTTGTTGATGAACTCATAATTGTGAAAGCAATCTCTTAAGCTTGTAGTGATGATTTGAAACAATGGCCAAGATATTTACCTTTTGCACTATGGGCTGATAGAATGACTTGCACAAGGACAACAGGATACATGCTGCTGAATTAATGTATTGTCAAAAACCTATTTTTCCTATTCATACACAAATATTTACATGGTCTACTCTACCTTGGAATGATAACCTATCTACTGATGAATTGTTGGCTTTAAGAATAAAACAACTTGAACAAGGGAATGAGAAACTTGATGATGCTGTTAAAAAATTAAAAGAATCAAGACTGAAAAATAAGAAATAGTTTGATAAAACACATAGACTGAGGCCTAAACAAATTCATGAGGATGATTGGGTTTTGATTTATGATAGTACATTTGATTCACAATATGATGCAAGAAGGAAATTAAAACCACGATGGTTTGGACCTTATGTTGTTTTAAAAATACATGAGAATGGAACATATGCTTTATGTGAATTAGATGGAACTCCACTAAAAACTTTGATTGCAGGTAAAAGAATAAAATTGTTCAAGAAAAGGGATGAAGATGGTTACGAGATTGATGAAAACATGATTGACCATGAAGAGATCCTTAGATAGGAAATGATGAATTGAAAAGCATGTTTTTTGATACTAACTTTGATGTTTTTCCTGAGACAGGAACACGCTTCTTCAAAATTATCTTTGATAATAATGATGCTTGAGACTAGTGAGAGTGTTTGAGTGATTTGAGAGAATTATTTGATTGAAGAGTAAGAATTGAGTGTTGACTTTAATGCATTTTTAGTCTTCTTTTCTTACTCTCCATTATTTGCACCATATTGAGTCTAGTATGCACTCAGAGTATGCATAAACCAATGTATATACACACATGTTTATTTCTTTAGCCTGCACAATCTATTTGCACTTGTAAACAAATTAAAAAAAAAGGATGACATCCAATTTAAAAAACAGTTATCAAAATTTCTGAAGAACCTCATCATCGACTTCCTCTTACCTACCTTTTGCACCATGATTTTGGAACAATGCACTTAAAGTATGCATGGTAGGGTCTCATTACATGACCTTGCATCCAGGCACATTTTGAGCTTTACCCATGCACTTTGAGTGATTGTAAGGATTGATGTATATACACATTGATATGTATGTAAGTGAGCGCACAAGCTTCATCATCAAAAGCCTTTTACCCTGATACTTGCACCATGTTTGTTTACTTATGCACCTAAAGTATGCATGATAGGGTCTCATTACATGACCTTGCATCAAGGCACAGTTTTGAGATTTACCCATGCACTTTGAGTGATTGTAAGGATTGATGTATATACACATTGATATGTATGTGAGTGAGCGCACAAGCTTCATCATCAAATGCCTTTTACCCTGATACTTGCACCATGTTTGTTTACTTCTGCACCTAAAGTATGCATGATAGGGTCTCATTACATGGCCTTGCATAGGCACATTTTTTATTTACCCATGCACTTTGAGTGATGGAAAGGACTTCTGTATGAAATGTATGAAAGTGAGCGTACATGCTTCATCTACAAATGCTAATTACCTTATCTTTTGCACCATATTTTGACCATGCATTTCCAAAGTATGCAATTGATAGGGCTACATTATATGACCTTGCATAGGCACAATGCTTATCTTCCCATGCACTTGATAAATGTTTTCAAAATTCAATGTTCTATGAAATGTCAGATTATTTTGAAGCAGAAAAAAGATTTGAAGATTGGCCCATCAAGGATGATGTGCAAGTTTAGTAGGGGCGAATGTCGTAGAGATTTACATCTCTACGTATCCACATCTCTACATATCCACATCTCTACGTATCCAGTGTTTGATTAATCCAAATCTAAATAATTTTCTACTGAGAATGTTGCAGATATTTTACCAAAGCATTGGCTAGAAATAGTCATGAGAAGATTTGCAATTACTGAAGATTGTACCAATATGACATTGCAAGGGGGATTGTTGGAAAACAATATACTATTGGTCCAATATTGTCCACTAAGTACAATCTAATATCACTCCTTCCTACAAGATGCTCTCAAGAATAGACGGGCATGCAACAGCATATCTAGCAGTTCTGTTGGTCCTTTGTACAACAAGAGTGTGTTGGCGCAGTGGGTGGAGTCAAACTCTCTCAAACGGGTGAACGCGAGTTCGATCCCCAATTGACGCAACGCGAAAGACTTTTATGCTTTTGCTTTTATTAAAGGAACGAACAACGATCATAATTGACGGACGGATTTATTCCGATTGCGAAAAGTCGACGGAGTTGCGTTTTGACATCGTTAGCGATCATAAGCGATTATGTTCGTTTTGCTTTATTATCTGCTTTTCAAGATGGACAAACTACTATATAAGAATTAGCTTGGATCACTATAAAAGAAGCCTTCACCTAGAAGCCTTCACCTAGAAGCCTTCACCTAGAAGCCTTCACCTAGAGGCCTTCACCAATATCCAACACAAGCTATCTTCCTACAAGCTCTTGGAGGTTCTGAAGCTCTTGGAGGAGTTCTTGGAGGTGGATTGGAGGAGTTGGAGGAGGGGTTCTCACACTCTTGAGGAGTGTTGGTCCACATCTTAGTGTGGAGGTTCTGCTCACATGATTGAGGAGGACATCATGATTTATGATGTTTTGGTAACTTGTATCTGTTTTCGTTATCTGCATTATATTTGTACGAACACATTATTATGAATTAATTGACTCTCCAATTTCCTCACATCTCTCTTATTTCCAATCTCTCTTATGATGTTAATGAATTGTATGTGTGATTTGAGTTATGATTTCATCTAATTATCTGTGAGCGTCTATATTTGAGTTCTACCTCTTAAGTTGCCCGAAGCACCCTGCGTGTACCGTCTATTTGGAACACAAGCAATTGGCCTGATCCACCCAACTGGGCCCTTCGCGACAACGTTGTATCAAATAACTGAATTTTTATGGACCCTAAGAAGATAGAGAGAATCCTTGGTTGGCAACCACCTTCAAGTGTTCGAGATGTACAATGTTTTCTAGGGTTTGCCAATTTTTACAGGAGACTCATCAAAGATTACTCCAAAATAGTGACAACCCTTACCAAGCTTACAAGAAACACAAAATTCTCATGGAATGAAGATACACAAAAAGACTTTCAGACCATAAAATCATCATTCACTAGTGCTCCAATTCTAGTTCACCCTAACTCTACCAAGCCTTTTTTCTTCGAGATAGATGCATCCGACTTTGTCTTAGGAGCGATCCTATCCCAACATGGGGATTTGCATCATTATGCTATGCTATGGCTGCCTCTTTGTGATGAGAATAAGCCTATTTCGTTTGATGAGATAAAAAAATTGGATGGTTGCTATGCAATCAGAATATGATGCTATTATGAAAAATGGTACCTGGTCTTTATGTGACTTTCCTCCTGGCAAGAAGGACATTGGCACTAAGTGGGTATACACGCTGAAGTGTAAGCATGATGGAACAATGGACAGGTATAAGGCTAGGCTTGTTGCAAAAGGTTATGCTCAAGAAAGAGGCATTGATTTTGATGAGACCTTTGCACCTACATGCCGAATGACTACTGTTCATAGCATCTGTGCACTTACAACTCATCATGGTTGGAACGTACATCAATTGGATATTAAAAATGCATTCTTGAATGGTGATTTTCATGAAGAAGTGTATGTTTTTCAGCCCCTTGGTTTTGTGTAGAAAGGGCATGAAAAAAAGTGTTTAGGTTGAAAAAGGCATTATATGGTTTGAAGAAATCACCATGTGATTGGTATGAGAAGATATGTAATAAAGTAAGTCTATGATCTAAGGGTCCGATCGGTTCAGATAGATCTGAAATCGAACACCGTTTGGTCACCCATGTGTATGGCCAAAGATCTCAAGACTAGACTTAAGCATAAGTTCATGTGCTTCTCTTAAAATAATCCACTTAGCCTAGTGGTTAAATCTCAAGGTTGTGAAGGAGGAGGTCTTGGGTTCAATCCCCATGGGAAGCATGGGGAGAGAGTTTTGCCCAAGGAACTCTAAGCCTTCTAACTCAAGTTAAGGTGAGTTAACTTGAGTCCAGTGGAATTAACTCGAGAGGTGAGTACACCAACCACTAGTGGACTCTAGTAGAAGGTACTAAAGTAGTGGTCAAGAACACTCCAACCACTAGTAGACTCTAGTGGAAGATATCAAAGGAGTGGAGGAGATTGCACATGCACTTATGGACTCTAGTTACATTTGTGGTCCTCGTTGATTCAAGCAGCTATATATACAAGCATAAGGTTGGGAGGAGAGTCATCTCTCTAGCCTGTGGTGGTCGTAATCATTAGTTTGTTACATTGGTATCAGAGCTTCCATGGTGACCTTGGAGTGAGCTTCATCATCCTTCTCTCCATTAGCATTATCATTCTCCCCCACGGAATCATAATCATTCATTAAATTCAGCCACTCGTGAGAAGTATCTATTGCTTGCGGGTGTGTAGATAGTCGTCCCAAATCTCTCTCGACGGCTGAACTGGTGTACCTCCAATCGGATATTACAAAAAAATCTGATAGTTCATAACGGTAGCGTTGGGGGTTTGATCTCATGACCTCCTGAATGAGGAGGTTTTTTCTAGTCCAAGACGGCAAATCCATAGCATGGCGTTCGTTCATGAATGAGAATCTCTTATTTTGCACGCTGTAGAAGCACTTCCAGATCACCCCCAAAAGAAGATAAAATCTTCAACTATTAGTGCACAGCAGATTTGAACCAATGACCCCCTGTTTGTAGAGTTTTTCCCTTATCCAAGAGAGTAGATCTCTTGCGTGCTCCTTTCTTTAAGAGATATCTATAGAAGTGGTCTCTCCAAGCTGTAAAACCCCTTATTTCACATGCAAAACACCTATGCTCGGACGTTACCTTTGTGGATTTGAACATGGAACCTACGTATGGAATACTGCCTCCCTTATCCACGAGAGCATCGTGGTTTGAGGAGAAACCGTTCTTCGATTCACGAAAGCAAGCCATAGCTACCCACATTCGGGATGGATCAAAGCTTTGACTGAGAGGAAAAGAAGGAGTTCTTTCTACTCTTCTAATAGATGTTGCATCTATGTTCTCTCAATCTAAAGAGGGGGAACTAGTAAGCTTCTGAAACTTCAAAATGGAGTAATTCCTTTTGCAAGTATTCTAGAAAGGACATGGAAGGCATCTAGGAAGCATAAATGTGGTCTTTGTATGCTACATGGCTACTTGAAATGGAGACCAAAAGGTGGAGAATGGCTCTTCCCGAGGATCAAGGGAAAGACATAGCTTAATTGGGAGATAAGTATTTTTCAAGTTAATGATTGATTTCAATATTTGTTTTGCTCTCTGGTTTCCTATAGGATGCATTTTTATCATTGAAGTATGGTAGTAAACTTCATTCTTGATAATATTGATGCAAATTAGTGAAACCTACATGAAAGATCATAAATATATTGACACACTCACTAAACACAAACATGCGTATTCGAAAGAATGTTTTCATGCACAATTTATATTTTCTTCTTGCTTGCAAGAGGAATAGGATGCACTCAAGTATGTGCACATGTATATTTACAACTTTTTGTAAGGTAGAAGATAGATTGTTTGTGCATAGATGATTGGACATGGATGATTGGATGCACACATATCATGGCCTAGTATGGATCTCTAATTGTTGAAGAATAATGTTCTCCCAAGTAGTGAGAAGGAAATTCTTCAAACTCTTTCACAACAAGTAGTTCCCATGAAGTCCCAAACCACTAGAAGTGGTGCTTAAAGTCCAATGGTTGATATCACCTGGAAGTGTATCCAAGATTCTTAGCTTTAGAATATGAAATGCATTAGTACATGCTTGGACTTGAGTAGGGGAAAGATCTCTAAAAGCCCATGGGTAAGCAAAGAATCTTTTGATAGTTCAAGAGATCTTAAAGATAAAGACAAAGTCTTTATTATTATCGCATGATCAACAAGACTTGATCAAAGATTGGAAAGGTTTATCCAAGAATTGCGATTGGAAATACCCTAAAGTTTTCCCAACTATTGGCAATCGAAATAGTAAATTGTTCCAAGTTTGAACAGAATAAAAATTCCAAGAATGTAGTCTGCAACCATGTCGACGTAATTAAGTCTGTGGAAGGTAAAACGTAAAGTTTATCTATCCTTAAAGGGATTTCCTAAAGGTGAAATCCAGAAGCATGAGCAGATGCTTAGACTTAAGCAGTAGAGATATTCCTATAAAGTCCCTGGGGTAGCTGCTTAAAGCTTTATTAAGAAAGGAATCTAAAGACAAGAAGTAAAAAGCTCTTGTCGCTACAAATTGGTCAAGTATAACCAATTAGAATTGAATTTGATAAATTCAAGAACTTGCAATGATAGTGGGTTTTTCTTTTGAAAATCTTGGTAAAGAAGAATTGATATTCTGTCAAAGGTTTTCAAGTTTCCTATGAAAAAACATGAGATCATGAAATGATCGTGTAAAGGAATAAAAAGCTAGAATATCAAGTTGGAGGTAATGCCTGAAACTTCAAAATTCTTGAAGTTACAAGGTACTCTATCAAGAGATGTTTAGACTTTAGGATAAATATCACACACACATTAATGTGAATATAAAATAGGGTGGTATGGGACGCCATATTTTATACTCAGATTGATGTAGGAAAGATGGTATGGGACATTAGACCATGGAATGATAATTATCTTTTAGTCCTAAAATAAATCTTGAAGTTAGATTTGATCTTCAAGGGAATTAAAACTTCCAAGGATAAGTTTTAATTCGAGGATAAAAGTATGATCTCAAGATACTTCAAGATCAAGTTCGTAAGAAGATACGAAGTAAGTATTACAAGATACATGCCTACATGATTACACATGGTTTTGAGACAATCCAACTGAGAGAACCTTATATGTTAAGTGTGCAAATGATGTGCTTCTGATCATTTTTGTCTATGTTGATGACATGGTGCTCATGGTCCTGTTGAGGAACATATTGCTAATTTTAAGGTTGATTTACATGCCTCGTTTGAGATGTCAAATTTGGGGCATTTGCATAATTATTTGGGCATTCGGTTTATGCAAGTTGATGGCAGAATAGCTGTAAAAAAAAAATATTGACACATTATTGCAGGGTTTTGGCCTTGAAGACTGCAAACCTATTGCCAGTCCTATGGAAACAGGTTTACATTTGAGTCTTCGTGATACTAGAGATGCATTTGATGTTGTTATTTATCAGAAGGCTATTGGATGCTTGATTTACTTATTCTCTTGGAGGTTTGTGCCCCATACGGAGGATTCTCATATATGTCTTATCTATCTTCTATTACTTCATGTGCTCCATCTATGTGCCCATATTTTCTTTGTATGGTACTTACCTTCTCTCTCCCTTTGCTAAAAGAGTTATTGAAACCATGTTTAAATGGCACCTATTTATAGATAGTCCACACAGAGGATGCCCACATGCCCTTAAAGAGACCCAACATGGTAGAAAAAGTCCATGCAATAGCAGCATGAGGCTCTTCTCCTTAGTGATGAAAAAATTGAAGTTCATCTCTTGCTTAAGTACCCCTTTTGTATCCCTCTCATATGGGATCTTTATTCCGCTCTACTGAGCGTGCATGCATTTTCCCTCCTGCAAACTCCATTTTCTAGCCAAATCCTTCTTGGATCTTTGTGTATTGGGATATGAGAGCACTTTTTAGCCTTCTATATTTCCATATTGAAGAACCATGAAGTAGAACTTTTTCCTTTGCATAGTCTGATGCCATGAGCACCATTTGAAACTAAAAATAGATGCTTCTTTAGTCCTTCAACCATCGAATAGTACATGGAAGAGAGAAGAAGATTTCTCTTTGAAGAATTCTTTTGGAATTTCTTGTAGAGCATCAAAGTGAGGAAGCTTGTGAAATATCACATAGAAGTGGAGGATCATGAAGCAAGAGGATTCAATCAAGTGGATGTTCATCAAAAAAAGATTCGAGGAAGTACACTTTGCATTGATCCTTTTTTTATTAACGTTTTAGGTGCATAAATCAAAGCATATGAAGGAGAGCATGATTTCTATTTGAGTGAAGATATTTCATTAACGAAATGCACAAATTGAAAAGAGTATTGTGTGCACACCTTGCATGCATAAATATACATATCTTTCCAACATACAAAAGATGTTTATCATCAATTTGAAGCAATCTAGTAGTTGCCTGAGAAATATAGTCCATGCAAGATGGTATTTTTTTCTCATAATTTTAAGGTATCCAAATGCAAGAGAACAAGGATTACGACCACCACATTCTAGAGAGATGACTCTCCTCCCAACCTTATGCCTGTATATATAGCTGCTTGAACTAATGAGGACCACAAATGTAACTAGAGTCCACAAGTGCATGTGCAATCTCCTCCACTCCTTTCATATCCACCACTAGAGTCTATTAGTGGCTGGAGTGATCTCGACCACTACTTTAGTACCTTCCACTAGAGTCCACTAGTGGTTGTTGTACTCACCTCTTGAGTTAAGTCCACTGGACTCAAGTTAACTCACGTTAACTTGAGTTAGAAGGCTCTAGAGCTCTTTGGGCAAAACTCTCTCCCCATGCTCCCCATGGGAGTTGAACCCAAGACCTCTTCCTTCACAACCATGAGACTTAACCACTAGGCTAAGTGGATTACTTGAATATGAGAGCACATGACTTATGCTTGAGTCTACTCTTGAGATCTTTGGTCCTACAGACGAGTGACCAAACGGTATCCGATTTCAGATCTGTCTGAAGCCATCGGATCCCTAGATCATAGACTTACTTTATTACATTCTTCCCCCCTTGGGAAAGATTTTCGTCCTCGAAAATAAAGCTATATATATAACTGTAGGCAACCCCCGAGCCTCATGTTCTAAAACTGGAAGAACATGGTCATGTTCTAGAACTGGAAGAACATGTCTCATCTCTGTGGTGGCATCCCTGCCCAAATGATTCAAAACACTATCTCGCTTTGCACTTTGATAAACTAGTCAAAGTACAAAATAGTGAATGAATAATAAAGGTGGATCTAAAAACATATCCCTGGCTAATTCACAGTTTCTAGATGTGCGATCTAGGCACAAACATGTGAATTAGGTGGATTCAAATTACTAGTCCATTTCTGGGCATAACTGGTGCATGGTCTTAGTAATGAAGGTGTGATTCTTATCCCTCGCAAGACTTTGAGAACGCTTGATTCACTTGAATTTGTTTTTGGAGAACTTGAAGTTTGGTTGTCCCATACATCGAACTTTAGATGTTTATTCAATGGTTTTCTTTGATCCAACAGTTACTTGATTTTTCACCCGACTAGAGGACTACTCTGTCCCAATGAGTTGAAAAAATCCTATGTAAACTGTAGGAGAAATTTTACCATTCCGGTGGAATCAACCATACTAACTTCACTAATTCAAATTCAAAATGAAAATTGTCCAGCTTAGGACACTTTTCTCAAAGACTTTTAACTGAAAGTTCTTGGGAATTGTCAATCTGATGAGCAATTCCTAACTTCCCTATTCTAGAGTATACTGGACTCCAGGAAATCATTTATGCTATAACTTGAAGCAAACTCAAAATGAATAAGTCCACTTAGACTTATCATCTTTTGAAGATTGAAAAGGTTCTTGTACATAACATCTATCTAGGATGTTCAAGTTAGTTATTTTATTCTAACCGGCTATCCCTGGTCTTTTGCAAAAGGAATCAGATACCATATCTGAGTCAATTCCAAAAGATTTGGAAAGCGGAAAGAGATAACTAAGACTTTGTACAACCAATTCAAACTTCGCACATATATAAACTTGCTATGAGTCAAAGTCTAGTTGACTCAGGACTTTAACTTCTCAACGATCTATTTCAATAAGATATTGAAGCATTGACTTTATCTTTAAGAGAAATAAGCTAGCTTCTCAAAAAGATTCAAAGCAAATAAAAAACATCATCCAACCACAAGATACTAGTGTGGTAACCTACATCAGTGTGTCGACCCACTGAGGTTACGCTGATGAGTTTTGTATTCAAATAATGCTTCACTTGAGACTAAGTTCAGGTCACATTCAATCTTTTTGACTCCGTGAATGCAATTCTTGTGCATTTCTTTGAGTCTAAAAGAGTGAATTTTATCAAGTTACACTAGGAACTTGATGCTTGACTTAGTCAATTAAATCTTTAGTTGAAAAGATCAACTCAAAATCAAAGTCCAACTTTTTCAGAAATTTATCAAATATTTCTGATCAATAACACTTAAACTTGAAGTGTTCTATGAAGATCTTGGAAGTTACTTACTTCATATCTTCAATTTCCTTAATCTTGAAGTTACCTTGAAGTATCGTAAGATACTACTTTCATCCTTTACGAATTAAACTTTTCCTTGAAGTCTTAATTCCCTTGAGGATGAAACCTAACTTCAAAATCCAAACTAGGACTAAAAGATAATCATCATCCCACGGTCCGATGTCCCATTCCATCTTTCCTACATCAATCTGAGTATAAAATCTGGTGTCCCATACCACCCTATTTTATATTCACATTAATGTGTGGGTGATTCTTATCCTAAAGTCTAAACATCTCTTGATAGAGTACCTTATTTCTTCAATTCTTTTACAAGAATTGGAAGTTTCAGGCATTACCTCTAACTAGATTTTCCTAGGTTTTGATTCCTTTGCATGATCACCTCAGAATCATGTGCTTTGCCTTGGAAACTTGAAAACCTCTTTGACAGAATATCAATCAGAATTCCAAATTCTTGAATTTTCTCGAATTCAAGTTCAATTGGTTTATCCTTGACCAATTTTGTAGTGACAAGAGCTTTTGACTTCTTGTCTTTAGATTCCTTTCTTCACTGTTGCTTTAGGTACCTACCCCGGGGACTTTATTTAGGAATCTCTTTACTGCTTAAGTCTTAAGCATCCGCTCATGCTTTCTGGATTTGTACCAAAATCCCTTTAAGGATAGGTAAACACTTATGTTTTACCTTCCACAGACTTAATTACCATTTTCACGGTTGCAGACTACATTCTTGGAATTTCTTTACTCTGTTCAGACTTGGAACAACTTACTCTTTCACAATTTTCCATCGAATAAATGGAACCTGAGTGAATAATTCCCAAAAGGAATTTTATTGCCAATACTTGGGCAATCTACAACGTAGTTCCAATCGCATGTTCTTTGGACAATCATGGCCAAATTTGATCAAGTCTAGTTGATCTTGCGACTAAAATAAAGATTTAGTCTTTATCTTTTAAGATCTCTTAAACTATCTTTAAGCTTCTTTGCTTACCTGCAGGATTTTTAGAGATCTTTTCCTTACTCAAGTCCAAGCATACACTTATGCCTCTCAGATTCCAAAGCTAAGAATCTTTGATATACCTTTAGGTTATATCACAAATAGGACTTAATTAACCAATACTGATGGTTTGGAAATTGCTAAGGAACTACTTAGAGACTAAAGGGTATGAAGAATTTCATTCTCAATACTTGAAAGAATGCCATTCTTCAAAGACTTGCGATTCCTTCTAGGGAATCAAATAACTTGAGCAAATGATTCATCTTGGAATCTTTTTGCAGAAAGAACGTTTGAAAGAAATTCTTTCAAATAATATCCAAAAAATTTACTGATTCAATTGTATTCATTTCCTGAGTATCAAACTAGAGACAAAATATCACCTTTTGGAGATGGTTTCCCATGCCACTATGAAAGTTTAAGTTGAACTTTCCTTTATGTGATATCGACTTCTATTCTTGAGTTTGATACAGAACTCATAATTATTGGTCAATCTTCAGATGTTACTAGAGTCCTTTAAACATATTTCACCAATCAAATTTATGTTTAAAGTCCAAGCATCTATTGATTGATCCAATAGTAATGCAACTATGAACACAACTTTGAACTTTATAACTTGTTTAGGAGAAGTTCATGGATTTAAGATCCATTTCTTGGAACTTTCTATTCCTAAATGAAAAGTTCACACTTGCTTCAAGTCTTTTAGGAACTTATATTATTTCCTAAAGATTGCTTAGCTAGTTGCATCATTTACCAGAGATGCAACTATGGAACCTAACATCCTTTTATTGACGTCAAGGATCAATTGATGTTGAGGTTTAACCTTTGATTTCCATCACCCCTTGGGATGAAATCAAATGAAAATTTATAAAAGATTGGTACCTTTATATCTTGGCAAAACATTTATATCGTAAAGAGGTTTTGCCTTTATCATTCCTTGGACCTATCGTATAATATGAATTTACGTGTATTTTGGGAAGAGTTCATGAATCAACTAAGATCCTCGACTTGGAACATCTACCTTCCCAAAAATAAATTCATCTTGAACATGGTAGGAGAATGATCTCACATGAAATAGAAGTCTTGACTATTTCATTTTCGTATTTCTCTTTTAGGAAATATCTCAATTTCTAAAAGTCACTTACAGAGGTTTCATCATGAGATACAAATCTTGAAACCACAAAGAAACTTTTTAGAACTTTCAATATCTTCTAAATAGATGAATGCTCATGAAACTTAGAAACATAGCTAAAGTTATCATCCAATCTTGGGATGTTTGAGAAGTTACATAACTTTCGTAACTAATCAACTAAAGCTTATCCGCATGACTTCTAAATATCACTTATATTTAGAGAAATCATTATAAGCTTATCTTCATGACTCCCTAAGTACATTTAGGACTTAGATTCATCATATATTGCAAAAGCTTTGCAAGTAATTAAGTTTTATTGGTCATCAAGAATACTTAACTTTCTCCTAGTGCTTACTTATACCTAGAAAGACATCTATCATACTTAATTATCATTAAGTATTTGTCTTTGATAGCGGAGTATCGACTGGGAAGAAATTGACTAATTACTTGAGTTGCAAACTAGAACTAGTATGTCTTTGCAACTAACTAGTCCTTGGTCTTCCCTAATGTCAAACTGCGAGCTTTACAAAGTAAGCTAAATACTAAGAGAGTACATTTTCATATCTACTTGCAAACAGCATTCCATTCTTCCATGCAAATGCATGTATCTACATGCAAAAGCATATGTTCACATGCGTATGCATGCATGTTCTTTGCATGCTCAAAAAAATACAATAATCATGCATGAACTTGATGCACGATTTTTTTTTGTACTAAGAATGTATATCATGCAATCCTGATGCATGTATATCCTTTCCTTTGTCCTAATGCACTATGATATAAAAATACCCTTGAGGTGCAATAGAAAACTTACTCAATGGAAAGGAAATCTGTATTTAAACTACCAAAATACATTCTTTGATGCACAAGGATCTTTTTGAAATCAAGTCTTTCCTTAATGCAAACTAATGCTTGGAATGGATTAATTCATTATTCTAATCTAGACTTAATCAATTGAAATCTTGGCTATTTCAATGTGCATCTAAGATTAAGTGTAGAATAATGAAAACAAGATAAATCAAGCATTAAGGCCAAGCAAAAACTGGAAAATACTTAGCTTTGATCAAAGCTTCGTCCATCCCTTGATCCTTTGGAAGAGTGATTCATCCTCTTGATCCTTGCGAGGAGCTATTCACCATTCTTGAAGCTTCCTCATCAAGAAATAGTCTTGGATGACTTGGTCCATCGAGATCTACTAACTTAGGCCTCCGGATCTTCACTCCACAGCTCCAATTCCTTCAAGCTTTGCTCAATCTTTGATTCTCCTTGTTTGTTTCTTTGGCTAAAAGAAGAATACTCCTCTAGTTCCAAGCTGCAGGAATTGATTTGGCTCCTAGGATGGATGAGAGGACTTGCACTTCAGCTCTGGCTACTGTATCAGTAGAGTTTCTTCTGCATTAGAGGACAAGTAAATCGCCTTGGGCGCGTGGATAAGTAGCTTGCCTCTCAAGGAACTTGCGCGGGTTCGAATCCTGTCGGCAGCAAGCGCTGGCGAACTTGTATTTTTGGTCTTGCTCTTGATGAAACTTTTCGGTGCCAGACTTTAGCAGAGGATTAATTCCTGCAACTATCGAGCGTGAACGCCCGTGGGTACGTTGGGTAGATGGTTGCGCTCTAGTTGAGGGGGCGAGAGATCGAATCCGTGCGGGCAGCCGGCTGTAAAATGAATCTTGCTTTCTTATTTTTTTGTAGCCTCCTCCATGATGTAGCCCGCCAAAAGGATTTCGGAAGGATAAATGATACACCCGCGAGCAACATACACAACGCACGACGGAAAAATGAAGCTAAAGCTATATAATGATGGAGAGAAGCATGATGAAGCTCACTCCAAGGTCACCATGGAAGCTCTGATACCAATGCAAGAGAACAAGGATTACGACCACCACATTCTAGAGAGATGACTCTCCTCCCAACCTTATGCCTGTATATATAGCTGCTTGAACTAATGAGGACCACAAATGTAACTAGAGTCCACAAGTGCATGTGCAATCTCCTCCACTCCTTTCATATCCACCACTAGAGTCTATTAGTGGCTGGAGTGATCTCGACCACTACTTTAGTACCTTCCACTAGAGTCCACTAGTGGTTGTTGTACTCACCTCTTGAGTTAAGTCCACTGGACTCAAGTTAACTCACGTTAACTTGAGTTAGAAGGCTCTAGAGCTCTTTGGGCAAAACTCTCTCCCCATGCTCCCCATGGGAGTTGAACCCAAGACCTCTTCCTTCACAACCATGAGACTTAACCACTAGGCTAAGTGGATTACTTGAATATGAGAGCACATGACTTATGCTTGAGTCTACTCTTGAGATCTTTGGTCCTACAGACGAGTGACCAAACGGTATCCGATTTCAGATCTGTCTGAAGCCATCGGATCCCTAGATCATAGACTTACTTTATTACACCAAAGCTATTCAAATGATTTGATTTTGACTTTTTTGTGTTGAATGGAGTTTGTATGGTAGGTAGATAACTTCATGTTGGATAAAATATCTCCCAAATTCATTTGGGGACCCTCCAAAGTAGAACTTATAATCATTGTTTCCAACTAGTGATATCTTAGTACCAAGTCAATTTTGGATGTGTGCTAATATTTCCAGGAGCGGTGGATTTCAAAAATTCTTAGCTTATCCAAAAGCGCATCTCAAAGATTTCCAATTATCCAAAGCTTATTGAAATGAAAAGATTTGATGTTTCTATGTAACGAAACACTGTTCAATTGCTATGATTTGGTAGTTGTAAAAATGGAATTGGTGGTCCCCTCGACAACCTTTTGGCATGGTAACACTTCCAAATGTGGAACGGAAGTGTATCTTCACATTTTAGCTTATGTAACACACTATAATTTCTTGGCAAGGCTTAGGAAATGCTTGGGGCTGTAGGTTAGATTAGTTTATATCACTCAAATCGTTATAAAAATGTGAACTATAAGTGCATGCACATTTTGTGTAGGGTCTATCCTATGGGGAACCAAATTGATATATTTGTAAATGAGGAGGCAAGAAACACCTACCTTGAACATTTTCTTTTATCTTTAGAGAGGAGGTGCACAATGCCTACCTGCACAATGCCTACAAGAAACATTGTATTTGCATGGGGGAATAAGTGCTTAAGAGGAGATGGGCATGGGTTGTTTCATAGTGAAATGCATAATTTTACAAATTTCCACTCACGTAGATGCACCATGATGACATATGATACTTATGTGTAAAAAAATATAAAACCTGAAGTGATAACAATCATCCAATATGTCTAGAACCTGCTCAATGGTTGAGATATCTTAAGAAAAAGATGAAAACTTCTTAAGGTAAAATATAAGTAAATAAAGAAATACTAGTCAACCACATATCTTTTAAACATATCCTCTAGATTTGGAAATAAAAAAGCATTAGCAAATGCTTAAACTAAAGTCTTTGTCACCATCGCTTGATTAAATCGAATTGATCAGACTTGGAAACTTTGATGGCCAATCTAAAAAATGTTGATGACGTATGTGTTTGCGAAGCGCATTGATTGAGATAACCTTTTTCCATTGGTAGATTTTGGTTAATCCCCATACCTCATATTGTGATGGATATGTTTCTATTATAAAGTGTTTGACAAAGGTTAAACTCAATATGATAGTATGATCTTCTATACTACTAGCCAATGAATAATATTATCCTAGTGGTCAAATATATGGATGGGAAGGAGGAGGTCTTGGGTTCAATCCCATGAGTGAATTGGGGAGAGTGTTTGCCAAAGACTCTCTAGATCCTTCTTGAAACATCATACTTTGAGCTAACTTGAGTTAACTCAAGTACACCGAGTCTTAAGTCGAGTGAGTTAGTGTTGTGTCCCAAAGGTCTCCATACTGGCTCCTCAATGAGCGCTCCTTATTTTTAGAGGTGCATGTCTGAACCACACACAGAGAAATCCATTCTTCAATCCACCCGACCAATGTCCAAGCATCCTAAGAGTCTATCGGTTCTCCTCAACTCTTTCTCTTCTACCCTCATAAAGAAGTGTACCATAGGGTGCCATGCGGCACACTAGCCAAAGTGATATGACGATGAGTTTGGACCATTTTCTAGATAAGATACAAGATAAGATTACAAAATGGTTGAGAAAACAAGCCATCCATAAGTAACTAGTAGCTTAGAGAGGATTTACACTCACAAGATCTACTTGGGTATTATTGCAAGCACTTTCCCTCCTTGATCATTGAGAACAATGATCTTAGGTAGAGGAAAGAGTGTCAAACATAGACCAAGTAAGCCACCATTTGTGTGTGTGGAAAAGGGCAAGACAACCAAGGTTCTTAGAATAAGTGTCATCCTAAGTGCCCGTGTTAGGTAGTAGAGTGAGTATGTATGATGGCCACATGTCCGCACTTGACAATTCTAGAGACTATCTATTTTTGGGGCAAGAGGTTGTAATGGATGGCAAGTGACTTGCACACACACCTTTTCATGTTGCCTCTTACATCACAAAGCTCCTATTATGCATGATCTATTATATATGATGAAAAATACTACTTCAATGAGAAACATCCATGCATATAAGGTTTCGTTAGAGTTCAAACATCTTACTCCCCTCTGAAAATGGACAAGAAACTATTTGAATGTCTAATCCTCAAGGACAATAAAAAGGACAATAATTACTTGATATACATGCAAGTGGGCCGCCTACTTAGTCGTTCTTTATCTTTCTCTCTCTTGAATTGATACACATCCCATCTCTTTTGAGAATTATTTATATTGAAAAAACAAGGAAATAATTCGAAACATAGGGCTTGATCCTAATAGATCTCTCAGGGTGACACACAAGGCTAAAGTTAATTGAACATATCACCTTTTGATGATCAAAGAAGTGCATCAAGTGCACATAATAGTTAGATCATATGGTTTAGTATCATCTCACCCAATTTATAATGAAAAGATTCTTAAGCACATTAAATGTATCTTTATACATTAAAATAAAAGAATTAAAAGAGTACATCAAATAAAATAATACATTAAATTAGCGAACTCAAGAATATACTAAATTAAAAAATCGATCATATTCAGCACTCTCTTGAATCCTTTTAAGTCCAAGTTACTTTCAGGTGACCTCTCAAGTCTAATCAGCGAAAGATTCCTCTCAAGTCTAATGAGCGAAAGATTCCGTTCATGTCTAAATAAATTTGTCAGGTGTGGTCTGCTTCACTTGGCGACGTGGTCCACCCGAAATGAACATTCTGCTTCAATTTCCATTTTCTTCCTTCTTCCGCGTTTCGGTTGTTCGCTGAGGGATTCCCTACTTCAGGGATGCCAGAAAGCTAAGTTTCCATGGACGCGAAGGCGGCTGCGCGGGCCTCTTTCCAGCGTGATCGAGCTCGCCATTCCTCTCGCAAGCAGAAAACTCCTCAAACTAAGAACCAACAGCATAAATCTGCCGACGATTCTCACCGCGATCCGAACAAAAAGAATCTCGATTTGCCTTCTAACTGGAGCCGTTATGACGAAGACCAAGAAGAAGAAGCTAAGCCTGATGAACGTCTCTCTGAATTCCCTTCTGTTAAAAGCAAGGGCGCCAATTACAAAGACCTCTTAGCTGAGAAATCAATGCTAAAAGGACCTGGTAAGCTGTTTATGAGGTTACACTGAGGATTAAAGGGGGCTAAAGACCGAGAAGGAATTGCACTTATCAGGCTTTTTAAGCAGTGTTACATTCATTCATACACATATGCGCACAAACAGACATATACGTTCACACACACACACGCACACACACACATGTATATGTATATATATATATATATATATATATATATATATATATATATATATATATATATATATATATATATATATATATATATATATATATATATATATATATATATATATATATATATAGGGCCTAGGCTCCGTCCCGGGGACACTACCATTCTCGGGACCCGTCCCCGTCCCCTGGTGACTTTGATATATATATATATATATATATATATATATATATATATATATATATATATATATATATATATATATATATATATACACACATACATACATACATACATATGTGTATGTATGTATGTATGTATGTACGTACGAATGTATGTATGTATGTATGTATGTATGTATGTATGTATGTGTGTGTATATGTGTATGTGTATATATATATATATATATATATATATATATATATATATATATATATATATATATATATATATATACATACATACATACACATATACATATACACACACATATACACACATACACACACATAGATATTACATAATTATACATAAGTTAAAGCATACATACATATATATAACCACATGTATACATACCCTACACAAGTACATACATGTACGAAGAGATGTTAAGTATATGATCAATGTTTACCCCTCATGATTGTGTGTTGTTTTGCACATTTGTAAGGTCTTGATTATAAGGAGAAGCCAATTATGCATTACCTCGTTTGTGAGAGGTTCAGCTTACATGTTGGATGTAGGTCATATTGGACTGTTTATGGTTTGTATGGTTTAAGTAGATTTGGTTCACTATAAAGTGAGTTTTTTATTAGAATGGTATGTAACAAAAGTCAACAATTGGAGGGGTTTTAACTTGTTGGCCCTAATTTGAAGCTTAGATGATTTTGAATATTGAATTCATACTCAAATTTTGACCCTAAGACTCAATAGAGCTTCTTTATTATGATATTGTTTATCATAAAGTTGATTAGTTGGATTGACACACCACGTGTCGGTAAATCCCATTTATTGTCCACATGGGCATTCATCCACTACGTGGGCGGTGGTCACCCACGAAAAATTGTCCATGTTTAACCAATCGTGGAAGGTCACACCTCTCCATTGGCCTATTTATAGATGATTTCTACTTTGGTTTAGACATTGAGTTTAACTAATATACCTTTATCTTGTAATCTTCCATCTAGAGTTGTTTATATCAAATTTTGTTGGATGCATTGTTGTTTCTTTTGGGAATTCGACTTTTGATGCTGACGAGTCCAAAAGTCTAAAACAAGTCTGGTAAAATGTTTCTGATGTTATTTGGTCTGTGTCATGTTAGATGATGGATGGTGAGAACACCCCCTTAGATGAGTTGGGTAAGTTTGCCACATAGCATCATGTGGTGCAATTGCCCTATGAGTAGAGAGAGACTCATAAAGAGTCTCATGCATGAGAAGAGTTTTGTGAGAAGTAGCTCGGGCGTTTTGGTTGAGAGGATGAGTGCATAGCAATCTCTGTGTAATTGTATCCAGGGCTTGCAAGCAAAAGGATGTGGATCCAACATTGGTACGAGAGCCCGTATGACCTTGTCAAGCTGCCCATGAATAGACATCATGCAAGAGGCATGCACAAGCTGCAGGTTTCACATTAGGCTTTCGGTAGTGTTCGACCCGTGAGCTCCCGCGTATGGAGAAGAAGAGAAGAGCGCTCCCTCTCTCTCTCTCTCCTCAACACGAGAGGATGAAAAAATTTCACATATGGGATATATAGAGCTCTACGCACGTCTTCTCATGCCCATTCATAAGGAGAACATCTTGAAGTTCAGGACCAAAGTGAGTTTTTTTTTCCAACCAGAACTACAACTTTGGAGAGATGGAAAAGGCATAAAAATTGAGAATTTGGGGATGTAAATTAGTATACATGGATTATGGGGTACATACTTCTATAATCAATCAAGAAACTCCACATATGATAGAGGGATAGAAGCTTAAGGCTTGCTAACCCCCCCTTCCCTTCAACCATTTTTTATGAGAATTTCAGAAGCGTGGTCATGTTGCTTGTAAAATTTGAGAGTAAAATCTCACACAAAGGAGTATGAAAAGATAACTTGTATGAATTTTCAATTAAATGCCTTTACCATTGACAAAGACAAAGATACTCGAAGACTTTGGCATCAATGTTTTGTGCATTCTCATATTTTCTCTTTTTAAATAGATGGAAAGAAAAGGGATGGTAACACATTTGCCAAAAGTTCAAATTTACAAGATTCATGTGAAGCTTGCATGATGGACAAGCAACAAAGACGGACATTTCCACAAGAGAGTAGCACTCGAGCTCAAGCTCTGAGAGTTAGTACATGTTGATCTCTGTGGTAGAATGTTGCTTTGGGAGAATCTCTCTATTCTTTGTCACTAGTTGAGAATTATAGTAGGAAGATTTGGGTGTATTCGTTCTAGGACAAGTTGATGTTTTTGATAAATTTAGTATGTTGCATAAGATGTAGATGCCTACATTAAAGAGAGTTGTTATTGATTTTTGCCATAACAGATTGTGGTCTTTAAGTATGTTCCAAAAAGAATGATGTAGAAACTTCAAACGGAAAAACAAATACTGTAAAAGATAACTTATATGAATTAAATGCCTTCACTATTATGGAAAAGAAAGATACTTGTAGACTTTGGCATCAATGTTTTGTGCAACTTTTCTTAAAGAGATGCAGAGAAAAGGATTGGTAACACATTTGCCAAAATTTCAAAGTTGCAAGAATCATGTGTAGCTTGCATGATGGACAGAAACAAAGAAGGACATTTCCACAAGAGAGTAGGAATCGAGCTCAAGCTCGTTAAGAGTTTATACATGTTACTCTTCAAGAGTTTGTACATGTTGCTCTTCAAGAGTTAGCCTTGTCTGTCAAACGTGCCATTATTCCTCACATTCGCTCTTGTGGAACAGCTAAGGATGCTTGGGATACACTTACCACTTTATACCAAGCAAGGAATGAGGCTCGTGTTGCTTATCTCGGAAAACAGTTGGAGAGTGAGCACATGAATGAAGGTGATTCCATGGACAGTTTTCTGACAAAGATCAAAGATTTGAAGGAACAATTGATTACTGCGGATGAAGTCTTACATGATAGTTCACTTATGCAGATTGTTTTGAATGGTCTTCCCGATTCATATCAGAGTTTTGCTTCCACTCTTCGTTTGATGATGAAAGGCAATCCAAATGCCTTAACATTTGAGGAGTGAGTCTTAGTTCTATTGCAGGAATATCAGTCTAGGCAGAACAGGTCCATTATGCGTGTTGCAGATCAAGCTTTCCTAGCTAGTCAGAAGGGCAAAGGTAAATGGAGCTCTTCTACTAGTGAGCAAAAATCTGCTAATTCTACATAATCAAAGAAGGATGATAGAGATGAGAAGAAAACAGAAAAGCAGAAATTGTTTTGGAAATACTGTAAAACAAATGATCATGTCATAAAGAGTTGTCTAAAACTGGCCTCTAAAGAGGCAAAGAAAAAAGAGGATGGAATGGTTGTTGCAGAGGCCTCTACACCAAAAACAGTCCACTAATCTAGTGGAGAATGAAGAATGGGCGTTTGCTACCGTTTGCAGTTTTGACCCATCTTCTCCTAAACAATGTATATCTGCAGTAGACTCAAATGTTTGGTACTTTGATAGTGGGGAAACCAAACATATTACCTCGTAGCAAAGTTTCTTCACTTCACTCGAGCCTGCCCCTACAGGAATACTGTCACATGTGCCATAAACTCCTCTTATCCTGTCATGGGAGTTGGTAAGATCATTATGACTACCGCAAATGGTAGTTCTTTTACATTGTCAGATGCTTTATTTGTGCCAGGTATCAAGAAGAATCTGTTATCAGTTTCAACTTTAGCCAAGATTGGCTTGGTTGTGAAATTTGTTGATGACAGATATACAATTCATGATCTGTCAAATGGTGACGTGATTATTGCTTGTGGCATTTTATGTCGTGGGCTGCATAAGCTCACAGACTATGAAAAGTCTGTGAATGATTTGGCATGTGCTGTGCATGATTCTCAGGCTATGCCAGATGCAAAGCTTTGGCATGCACACTTTGATCATCTAAAGTTTGCTAGTTTGCTATGCCTGCAAAAATCTGAAATGGTGTCCTCTCTGCCCAAACTTGAGGCACCTGGTAAACATGTATATGAAGGCTATATTTTGGGCAAAATGGAGCGTTTCTCATTCCCAAAAGATGGTTCAGTTCGAGTTACTCAGAAATTGAAGCTTGTTCAGAGTGATGTCTCTGGTTCTATGTAGACATCCTCTTTTGGAAACTATCTTTACTTCGTTACTTTCATCGATGATTTTTCCAGGCTTGCATGGGTATATCCATTGAAAGCAAAGTCCGAAGTGTTTATGTGCTTCAAACAATTTTTGGTTTTGGCTGAAAATCTGTCAGCATGTAAAATGGGCACCCTCTATTTCTGATCGAGGGGGGAAATATATGTCTTCTCACTTTAATGCATTTCTGGCTGAACGTGGGATAAAACATCAGTATACAGTGCCGCATACACCTCAATAGAATGGAGTTGGTGAACAGAAGAACATGTCACTCATGGAGATGGCAAGGTGTATGGTCAAGAGTCAAGCCTTACCACATAGTTTCTAGCTTGAGGTTGTCATGTGTGAAGCATATGTACTTAACAAGTGTCCCACTAAAGCATTGCAGTCTATCGCTCCATATGAGGCTTGGAATGGTCGCAAGCCATCTGTTGCTCACCTGCGCGTTTTTGGTTGTTTGGCATATGCATTAGTGTCTGAACAACAACACAGGAAATTGGATGATAAAACAGTGAAATGTATTTTTATTGGGTACAGTTTTGAAAGCAAAGGCTATCGTCTGTATCATCCACAGACTAAATGCATTTTGGTTAGCCGAGATGTTGTTTTTGTGGAAGATGCTATTGAGCCACTCCTTTCATGTACTAAGGAGACATCTGTTAGCTCCAAAGACATGTATGATACTTTGCTTCCTCTTTTTACAGGTTTCATGTGATGATGCAGATCATTCCATTTCTGATGCAGATTTGCATGATGCACTTGTTGATCAGAGAGCTGATATTGAGGAGGCAAAAACTATGGCAAAATGGCTGGTGCAGACCTTGCATGACAACAAATTAGATGCACCTCTATCATATCGTACTCGTTCAAGCTCTCATAGTGCCTCTTTTGCATCAGATTGCTATGCAATGGCTGCCTCTAGTCTCTGTGATGAGAATGATCCTGTTTTGTTTGATGAAGCACAAAATTCAAAAAATTGGATGGCGGCTATGCAATCTGAATATGATGCTATGATGAAAAATGGAACCTTGTCTTTATGTGACTTGCCTCCTGGCAAGGCGGCCATTGGCAATAAGTGGGTATACAAGCTTAAGCGCAAGCTTGACGGAACAATTGAAAGGTATAAGGCTAGGCTTGTTGCAAAAGGTTATGCTCAAGAAAGAGGCATTGATTTTGATGAGACTTTTGCTCCTACTTGTTGAATGACTACTGTTTGTAGCATCTGTACATTGAAGCTCATCATGGTTGGAATGTACATTAGCTGGACATTAAAACTGCATTTTTGAATGGTGATTTGCATGAAGAAGTGTATGTTTTTCAGCCTCGTGGCTTTGTGCAGAAAGGGAATGAAAACTAGGTGTAGCTCTTATACCAAATGTTGGAAGTGCGGTAGGCCCAAATAATAATCACAGGTTAAGCAAAATGTTTCCATCACTTGAAGCTTAGCACATAACACACCTTGACTAAATAAAAAAAGATGAACGACAATAGAATAGAGAGAATACACTTATAAATGTGTAGCAGCTGAATGCTAGCCACACACTAATTACATGCAAAATGTCAATATACAAAGTGTGTAATGATACAAAACTTTAATATATGCTAAATGAAAGCTGTTCTTGATACAAAATGAAGAGAGAGTGCTTTATTGGTAATATGTGAGAGAATATGCACAAAAAGAAGTGTATAAACTGTCCAAAACAGTTATTACAGAAAACCCTAATCTGACATTAGGTCTTCTCTGATGTTGAGCAGCAGCTATGGAACCTTCTCATGTTGAAGTAGTAGGTAAAGACCTTGTATAACAACAACACTTGAAGAAATCCTAAAATAAGAAGGTCATAAGAAGACATGTATGTGTGGAAGGTATGCTTCCAAAAACTCCTTCAAATCTGCAGATACTCCTCCAAGAGTCCTCCTAGCTCAAAACCCTAGATCGTGTAGACTTGTGAGCTTGTAGATTGTTGTTTATGAGAGGCCACAAGGCTCAAGCCCTTCCTTATATAGTTTTAGCAGCTCCACGAAAATCTCCTTGAAAAGCATGCAAAAAGCAATTACCCAAAAAGCTCTTCCATCGATTTTTTGCCGCCAAACATGCATGGGCATCTTTTTTATGCTTTTATATGGGTCGATAGTGCTTTTGAATGCTGTAATATATTCGCCTAATCTCAGCCCTAGGATTGATCTGCTTTTTGTGGATTAAATCTCTGCCATTCATTGTTAATAAGATGAAAAGCAACTTGAAAAGCCGAAATAGGGTTTGACTTTCGGTTGACTTTATGGTGCTTGATGGTGCAAGGCTATATATCATCAAATAGCTCTCAAAGAGTACTATCCAATGAGCCACTAAAAAAAATTGAGCATCTTTGACCGAAATTCGACCACGTACCAAAATTAGGGTTGCTGGATTTTTGTCAATTTTAGGGCATTCTGACATTGTTTTTCAACATTCCACACATGAGAAACCTTGAGCATATACTGATGAAATGACTATACAATATATACATGTACAAAAATATTGTAGAGGCTGAATATGGACTAGTTCTAGATATGAAATATGAGAGGATTGTGCCTAAAGTTTAAGAAATAATGTGTGTGCTTGAAACATAGTGGTAATAGACTTTGTAAGGAGAATACGACCTATGTATTGGATGCCATTCGGTACTTGCACCTTACATGGATCGAATGTATTGCACCGAACACACACAACCACCTTGGTACTTCCATGAAAGAGGGCCATGGAAGCTCATCAAAGGATCTAGGCTGATTGTAAAGGACACAAAAAAGGGAGCCCTTTATTGCTTGCATGGAAAAGGCCTTTTGGGCAAATGTATGGCTTTGTTGGAGATTAGCTCTTGTATGGGATTATGGTATAAAAGACTTAGCCACATGAGCAAAAAGGGTCTTGACAAATGGTGTACATTTAACAGGCTTGATGCCAAGGGCACAAAGCTTGATTTTTGTAATTAAAAAAAAAGAGAGGGGGAACAATTCTCCCCTTTTTTTCACAACAGGCACACACATTTGGGAGGGCTTTTTGGGGGGGGGGAGGAAGGGGGAGAGAGAAAGAAAGAAAGAAAAGAAAGAAAGTCATATTAACGTCTTCTGGAGGCCAAACTTGGCCTATGAGACAAAAACCATGTACAAGTGTAGTAACCCTGTGTGGAGGATGAAATGAAATAAAAAGTATATCGCGACACAAAGATATATAAGGCTGGAAAAGGCTGGGGAGACGTGGCTCTGACTCTGCAGATAGTGGCCACCTAATACATGGGGGGCATGTGAGTAAAAGTGTGAGTAAAACACCCTAGCTACTGGTGAATGGGTGGAGGTGGGTGTAGTATGTGGTACATCGGGGGTGGTTTGAGTGCCTCCTCAAGGAAGACAACCCATGGGGTGGTGGTGCGCCGATGCTCCATCATGTGGTCGTAGGCTGTCCTGATGCGTGAGATATCCTCCTGATATAGTCGTGGTCGATGATATCCGCCCATGCGTGGTCGGCGCCGTGCTCTCTGTGCTGCTGCCTAGTAGAGCGTGAGCCCTATAGATGGACCTCTCTGATGTGGCTCAGTCTGCTGAAAAAACTGGGTAATGGTGTGCTGCGTACTCACCCGTGGCCGATGTGTGGGCTGGAGTGACCGATCTCGCCTCTCGTATGCTGCTGCGAGGAAGCGTCCCAAGCGTCGCTGGTCTCCCATAGTCATGCATAACGGGAGTGACTCCTCTATCTGGAACTGTGCTCGTAGGTCTAAGTATGCTGGGCATCTGATAACAAAATGCTCCTCACTCTCTACCTCTGTCTGGCATACTGGGCACCACCTCTCCTCACGGGGGACTCCCCTGGACCGACCCCTCTCGATCTCCAGCTGATGTGATGAAACCCGGAGCTGCCCGATGACTACTCGAAGGTGGTGGGGTAGATATGTCTGCATGTATCTCGGAATCTCGATGAAGCCCTCGTCCGATATATGTAGAAAATGCTCACGGTAATAGAGCATTTTCAGTGGCAATGTATCCCTAGGGCTCACCCATGTCCTCTGTATGTATGTATGCCATATCTCCTGACGAATGACCCTATTCCTCTCCTGATGAGAGAGCGAGTAGGTGGGTGCATGAGAGTCGTACTGTAGTGGTGGTAGCCTGTCTATGTCAAAGCCGTGGTGGGCCAGCCAATCTCGTGTCTGTGCATACCATGAGAGAAAGAAAGAAAGAAGAAAGAAAGTCATATTAACGTCTTCTGGAGGCCAAACTTGGCCTATGAGACAAAAGCCATGTACAAGTGTAATAACCATGTGTAGAAAATGAAATGAAATAAACACAAAGCTATCAAGGGTTGGTAAAAGGCTGGGGAGAAGTGGCTCTGACTCAGCAGATAGTGGCCACCTAATACAGGGGGATCCATAATATGAGTGAGCAAAACACCCAAGCTACTGGTGATGGGGGGAGGTGGGTGTAGTATGTGGTACATCGGAGGTGGTCTGAGTGCCTCCTGAAGGAAGACAACCCAGGGGGTGGTGGAACGCCTATGCTCCATCATGTGGTCGTAGGCTGTCCTGATGCGTGAGATATCCTCCTGATATAGTCGCGGTCGACGATATCCTACCATGCGTGGTCGGCGTCGTGCTCTCTGTGCTGCTGCCTGGTGGAGTGTGAGCCCTCTAGAAGGACCTCTCTGATCTAGCTCTACTCGCTGAAAGAACTGGGTAATGGTCTGCTGGGTACTCACCCGTGGCTGATGTGTGGGCTGTAGTGACCGCTCTCGCCTCTCGTATGCTGCAGTGAGGAAGCGCCCCAAGCGTCGCTGGTCTCCCATGGTCATGCACAACTGGAGTGACTCCTCTAGCTGGAACTGTGCTCGTAGGTCTAAGTATGCTCGACATCTGATAACAAAATGCTCCTCACTCTCTACCTCTGTCTGGCATACTGGGCACCACCTCTCCTCACGGGGGACTCCCCTGGAGCGACCCCTCTCAATCTCGAGCTGATGTGATGAGACCCGGAGCTGCCCAATGACGACTCGGAGGTGGTGGGGAAGATATGTCTGCATGTATCTCGGGATCTCGATGAAGCCCGCGTCCGATATATGTAGAAAATGCTCGCGGTAATAGAGCATTTTCGGTGGCAATGTATCCCTAGGGCTCACCCATGTCCTCTGTATGTATGTATGCCATATCTCCTGACGAATGACCCTATTCCTCTCTTGATGAGAGAGCGAGTAGGTGGGTGCATGTGAGTTGTACTGTAGTGGTGGTAGCCTGTTTATGTCAAAGCCATGGTGGGCCAGCCAGTCTCGTGTCTGTGCATACCATGAAGAGGTGTCGCCTGCTAATGCCATATCACATGATGCCTGGAGAGCACGATAAGCAATGCGCTCTGTATCCATGCTCCGAAGTCTGTGTACTAGGCATACTGTCTGGAACAGTGCCTCAACTAGCATCGGTGGTGCAGCTAGCTCTGCTCTAATGATATCATGCGGTACCGAAGGCTTGCTGCGGATAAGTCTGGCAATCATGAGGATATGTGGCCTCTCTAATGCTGTCCATACTGATGTAGCTAATCCCGGCCCCCAAATGGCTGCCCCATACATGAGCGCTGGCGTAACCAAAGTGTCAAAGAGCCACCCCTTTGTGCGGGGCTCCTGAAAATATGCCTGGTGGCATTGTCTCTCCATCAAAGCTAGTGCTGCGTACCCACGTGTGATGCGGTCACGAGCTGCCTGAGACATAGAGAAGACCCCAGATGCTGCTGTAAATGTCACTCCCAAGTAAACATATGATCCGACCACCTGGATCGGTCCACCTGCTGCTGTGAACAAACTATGTCTGCGTACCTGTGCAGATGTATGAAAGATCATGACCTTGGCTTTACCAAGGTTCACAGATAACCCTCTGTCTGCAAAAGTCATCTAGGCCATGTAGATGATGCTGTAGACCTTCTGCAGACTCTGAAAC
>CM035439.1:62352605-62780105 GCA_020310875.1 Ceratopteris richardii
TTTATAGCGATTGTGCTTTATTGAAAGATTTTTTCGCATGAGGTCATTAGGCCTAGATAAAGAAGGCTCATGGTCACTTTTTAGAATTTCCAACGCCAAAGTTAGTCACTCTTGGAGGTGATTGTGCTGATGCACACATGGAGCAGCCATGGTGCACATATGGGCAGCTATGGAGCAGCTATTAAAGCACATTAGGAGAAGCCATGGAGTTCTTCTTGGAGAAGAGTGTACTCACACTTTCGCTTATGGAGTAGACTTACTTATTAGCAGCTTGGTGGTGTGGATCATCCATCTACATGATGTATTTGAAGGTTGTCTTCTACATGAAGATTGTGGAGTACTTCAAAGACATTGGATGGAGCTTAACATAAGATTACATCTTATGTTAACTATTCGGGTACATATTCTCTTTTTGCACATAGGTACTACTTGGAGCTTATGAAGGCGATGGCATCCATATCTAGAGGAGTCCTATTCGGCATACATAAAGGAGAATCAGTACATGCATGCTACATGTATCAAATGAGGTATTGGAGAAGGTGTTTCCATATGAATATGAGGATTTCTGTCAGCAACATGTTAGCATTCAATGCTAATTCTGTAAGTATGTGATCTATCACACACACCTTTGATTTGGGGTCTTCCATAGCTTAAATTCAGATTAGGGTTTGTTGAATATCAGTTTCAAATTGATCTTTCCTCTTTCTGTCACTCATATTCACTCTTCTACAACCTATTTGGTCATACATCTCATACATATTCATATTTCTGTCTCTACATCTGAAATATTCTTGTAAATTCTGTACATACACTCTTCCATCTATTTCTGTTCACATAGAGTGGTTGAGATTTTGACTCCCACATTGTACATTGACAGTTGTATATATGATGGTGTGAGTAAGCAGTGGCTTACGTAACACTTTGAACATGTTGTCTAATCTCTCTCTATCTTTGTCTCATCATTGTATGATTAAGTGATGTATGTTCATGTCGGTCAATATTGGAAGATTCTGAAATCTGTGTTGAAGTTCCTGAAAACCTGTGGACCTGTGGAATTTGTTATGGGCCTACCTAATTTCCAACATTTGGTATCAGAGGCCCAGGCTCCCAGACTACCAACATTTGATTTCAGAACAGCTTCCAACATATGACATATGACATACACACTTAATTTAGATGAGTAGAGATTTGAGAATTAGACAATTCTGTCACATGTTTATTTATCAGTGTGGAGTATGAAGTTGGTGATCTGTTAGGAGCCAAATACGTTTGGAAGTATGAAGATACTTTACAGAAGTATTGCTTGAAGACCAAGACTTGATGAAGAGAAGGCTACTTCAAATTCAAGGAAAAACAATGGTTTGGAGAAGATGAAGGAACCTTATCAACATCAAATCACAGGTATTAGTTTCTTCTATCAGATTGTCATTTGCAGGTCATATCTTAGAAGAGCGGTTATGAAGAGATTTGAAGGATTCAAGAAGTGCTTTTAAACACTTTCATTACTTTGAAAGTTAAAGCATTAGCTACATCAAATCAGGTATCTAGATATTGTTCTTGAAAGTTTTGATAGGAGATCTCTTTCATGGCAAGAAAGCTCGTCTAAGAAGACAAATTTGGAGAGTAGATCAGTTTTGTTTTCAACCAACACAAGGTTGGAAGTTTTTTTTGATCAGCTTTTGTACCTAGAAAGGTAATCAGCATTCAGCCAACTCAAAGAAAAGGTTGGTGAATTTAGTTATATCAGTCAAATTTGAAGCAGAGTGTTGATTCAGCATATGAGGAGATGGTAGAAGCATGTTTTATCTTCTATGTTCACTTTCATTTATATATCGTGTTTGTTTTCTCTCTTACTCTTAGCACTAGAGGAAGAGAAAAATTCATTTGAAGAAGTTAAGAGTGCTTACTAATTCAAGATGAAGAGAACAAAAGGTATGGAAGAGAAGTTTGAAGATGTTGTCATCATCAAGTGGAAGAAAGATGCAGAAGAAGAAAGTCCAACAATTTCAAAGGGAAAGTAAGACTTTTTTTCCTCTTATATTTTCCATATACTTTTCTTACTTTTATTCTCTACATCCAAAGACAAGTCTACGAGAACATCTTGTGTGAAGAAGATAGTTTAAAGAAGAAGCAGTTTCTTGGTTTGTATTATAATTGGTCATGTTTTAGTAGGTTTTGACAAAGAATTGCATTGAGAGAAAGAAGAGCAGTAGATATCTAAGACAGCTTATATGTTTTGACTCATATGTGTATAAGTTATGTATAAGTTGAAGATTTTGAGCAGGCAGCGTATATGTTCTCTCAAATAATTCTTGGAGTATCAATTCAGGGCTACTTGGTATATGACAAGTTGCAGAGAGATATTTTTCTTCTTTACCTAACTCTGAAGTAAAGGAGTACTTGTAGCAGATGTTGGAGACTTGGAGTGAGTTTTTTTGTTTGGAAAAGTTACCTCATATTCAGTACATGCACTATACTCAGAAAATTCAGATTTTTTTTTAGGATGAAAATTCAGAAAATTCAGTATTTTCAAAAAATTCAGTATTTTCAAAAAATTCAGAAATTTCAGTATTTTCAGGAGAAAATTCAGTATTTTCAGAAAAATTCAGATTTTTTGATGTACCAGTCAGATGGATAATCTACTTTCTATGTTTGTCTTGACTTTTGATACATGCTTGTATTAAAAAAGGTGTTCTATCATATCCTATCACTTGATTGAGAAGTGGAGTTAGCCAAAAGAATGTGAAGCAGATAGTATCATATTTCATACGGGAAGAATATGAAGATATGAAGTATCAACTTGCAGCTTTTGCAGTTCTCAAGGTAGCAAATGTTTACATTCAGTTATGAAGGTTTGATAAAAGCAGATTCTGCACACGTATTTTATTGGAGAGATCATAGATCTAGAATGATCTTGTATGATCTTGAAGATCTTGAGTATTTTTGAGTCAGATGTCTATCCTTTGTTTGTAAAATTCTTAGCATTGGAAGAAGTAAGTCAAAGATTCAGATTCTATCAGATTAGTGTTGCAGAGAAATAGAAGAAGATACTTGTTATGTTGCAGAAAATTATGAATCCTAAAGTGCTTTCAGCAAAGGTTTTTGTTATGATGTAATAGATCAGCTAACCTTATTCTATATTATGGGAAGCTCGGGAGTGGCAGTGAAAGCTATTGGCAACTGCATTGCTAATAAAAAGGGTTCAGAATCTTGTTTGAGACACAGGTATTGATGTTATGGAAGCAATACTAAATCACTGAAGATCATATTTATTGAAAGAAGGAAGACGTTCTAGATTTCATAAAGTCTGATATACTTTTCTAGATACTAGTGTTAAATCATCCACGGGGGTAATGAAACATGGAGACTTATTGTCAGCCATATGTGAAAGAATGCAGAGTCATACCTACAAGTATTCCTATATTTCCTTTGTCAGTTTCTCTTTATGTTCCAGCTTTTGAAGAAGAAGGAAGAAGGAGAATGTCTGGAGAAAGTTCCTGCTAGGTGTTCCTGTTTGGGAGAAAGTTCCAGAGTTCTAGTGCAGAGAAGCTTGATATTTCAGAGAGGTTTGTTACTTATGAGGTGCGCACATATATGATTATACCAAACTTTGAAGGAAAGAGGTATGAAAGACTTACATATAGAACAAGGATGAAGACAAGATGACATCATAGATATGAAATTTTGGTGAGACTCATGATAGTTGAGTATAGTCAGAGATGAACCAACTAGTGTTCATAATATACTAAGTTATGAGTTGTTAGTCACAAGTCTCAGGATTCAGTTCCTGATTTTGTTTAGTGTATTTACATGACACAGAAGAAGTACGTTGAGAAATCTTTCGTAAGGTAAATGCAAATATGTGGATCCTAGTGTATGCTTACAGGTTTGAGAAGACAAGAGATAGCAGATTCAGAGTCAAGTCATGCTATATATGTTGTTAAGCAGTGATTGCTTGATGTATGCTAACACTATTGGATATCTAGTTTGCATATTTTCTCAGGTATTATGGTTTATATTCAGCAAATTCAGATTTTTGAGGTTTGAAGAAATTCAAATTTAGTTTTGAAGAAGACTTTTGAAGAAAAAGTTTGAAGGTCGATTCGGGAGGACATGATTGAAGCTTATGTCAGTTTGCAGATGAATGCAATTGCATATCCAGTTCAGTTTGTACCAGTATGACATTGCAGTAGGGATTGTTGGAAATCAATGTCACATCAGTCCAAAATCCTTTTAGGGCAGAAACCCTAATTTTGGTACTTAGTCATTTTTGGCACAAAATTTGGATAAAATTTATATGATCCTATCTTGAAGAGCTTGATGAGAGCTTTCTAATGGTATAGGACATTCAATCATCAGAGATCAGAGTTGGGAGAAAACCCTAACCCTAATTTTTTGCTGAGTTAGGGTTTTTACCTCATTTAAGAGCTCTCAGCTTATAGGTCATAAAAATATGTTCAAATCATTCATCGGGTGGTTAAAAGATCTAAAAAGCTGATCAAAAGAGTTTCTAAGCGATAGCCAAAAGCTACATTAAAAATAAAGCAAGATGAATAAAAGTTTAGCGATCAAGTTTTAAAAAACTACAAATTCAGATTTTTTATAGCGATTGTGCTTTATTGAAAGATTTTTTCGCATGAGGTCATTAGGCCTAGATAAAGAAGGCTCATGGTCACTTTTTAGAATATCCAACGCCAAAGTTAGTCACTCTTGGAGGTGATTGTGCTGATGCACACATGGAGCAGCCATGGTGCACATATGGGCAGCTATGGAGCAGCTATTGAAGCACATTAGGAGGAGCCATGGAGTTCTTCTTGGAGAAGAGTGTACTCACACTCTCGGTTATGGAGAAGACTTATTTATGAGCAGCTTGGTGGTGTGGATCATCCATCTACATGATGTATTTGAAGATTATCTTCTACATGAAGATTGTGAAGTACTTCAAAGACATTGGATGGAGCTTAACATAAGATTACATCTTATGTTAACTATTCGGGTACATATTCTCTTTTTGCACACAGGTACTACTTGGAGCTTATGAAGGCGATGGCATCCATATCTAGAGGAGTCCTATTCGGCATACATAAAGGAGAATCTGTACATGCATGCTACATGTATCAGATGAGGTGTTAGAGAAGGTGTTTCCATATGAGTATGAGGATTTCTGTGAGCAACATGTTAGCATTCAATGCTAATTCTGTAAGTATGTGATCTATCATATACACATCTGTTTTAGGGTCTTCCATAGCTTAAATTCAGATTAGGGTTTGTTGAATATCAGTTTCAAAAACTGATTTTTCCTCTTTTTATCACTCATATTCACTCTTCTATAATCTATCAGGTCATACATCTCATACATATTCAGATTTCTGTCTCTACGTCTGAATATTCTTGTAAATTCTGCACATACACTCTTCCATCTATTTCTGTTCACATAGAGTGGTTGAGATTTTGTCTCCCACATTGTAAATTGACATTTGTATATATGATGGTGAGTAAGCAGTGGCTTACGTAACACTTTGAACATGTCTAATCTCTCTCTATCTTTGTCTCGTCATTGTATGATGAAGTGATGTATGTTCATGTCGGTCAATATTGGAAGATTTTGAAATTTGTGTTGAAGATCTTGAAAACCTGTGGACCTGTGGAATTTGTTATGGGCCTACCTAATTTCCAACAATCGATGGGCAAATCATGAAACCCTTCAGCCATCGTGACGGGGAGCTCGACGGCAGAAACTGGGTGGAGCAGTGGTGGAAGAGTGCGGAGATGGCGGGTGGGTGCATCAATGGCAAGATTCTGCAACGGTAGTGGAAGGGTGTGATGGCGGTGGAGGTGCACGACGACGATGGGGACAACGATATTGAAAACCTAGTGTAATGGCGATGGAAGAGAGCCGAAGCGGAGAGAGGGTGTGATGATGGAAAGAGAGCAATGGAGGCAAGTGGGCGCACCGATTGTGGGAGGTAGCAACGGTGGCAAACAAGCACATCGATGGTGGGGGTAGTGAGGAAGATGAACGGGCATGCTGGCCGCGACAAACAGGCGTACCAGTGGGGGCTAGCAATGGCGGCGAGGCATGTCGATGGAGGAAGATAGTGATGGGGGCAAGCGAGCACGCCGATGGCGAGGGGAGCTAGGGTGGAAAGAGAAGGGGGGGGGGAGGGAGGGTAGCACTCTGGAGAGGGTGGGGGGTTAGGGAGGGCACATACTCTTGGCAAACAAGAGGGCTAAGCTAAGATAGGTTCAGGACATTAATGACATGGCTAGCACTGATGTGATAGTTTGCCAGTCCAAAGGCTTCCCCTAAAGTTCACGATGTGATACCATTTGAGATGCCTTGAACCACCTCAAACGCCCAAGGCCCATAAAAGGGTTTTGGGGGGGGGGGGGCAGGGTGTGCACAATAGAACACATGACACGAAAGTAAGCTGTTTGCCAAAAGAAAGCATTTTATGTTACTTTCAAGAAAACATACAACCGATGACAAAGAGGGCTTGGGGAGGGGTTAGAAGGCCCCTTGCAGAAGACGACTATGCCTTTTAGTTCCATTACCGCAGGGCAAACCTTCTAGATCCTGAAATGGGTTGATTGGAACTACATGGGCTATGACAAGGGGCGAGCTATGACTGGGGGGGGGGGGGGGGGGGGGGGAGGGGGGGGAGAGAGAGAGAGAGAGAGAGAGAGAGAGAGAGAGAGAGAGAGAGAGAGAGAGAGAGAGAGAGAGAGAGAGAGAGAGAGAGAGAGAGAGAGAGAGAGAGAGAGAGAGAGAGAGAGAGAGAGAGAGAGAGAGAGAGAGAGAGAGAGAGAGAGAGAGAGGGAGAGAGAGAGAGAGAGAGGGAGGGAGGGAGGGAGGGAGGGAGGGAGGGAGGGAGGGAGGGAGGGAGGGAGGGAGGGAGGGAGGGAGGGAGGGAGGGAGGGAGGGAGGGAGGGAGGGAGGGAGGGAGGGAGGGAGGGAGAGTGAGAGGAGAGGGAGGGAGAGAGGGGGGGGGGGAAGGGGGGGAAAGGGGAGGGGGGAGGGGGAGGGGGAGAGGGAGAGGGAGGGGGGGGAGAGGGGAGGGGAGGGGGAGTTAAAGGGAGGGAGGGGGGAGAAAGGGAGGGAGGGAGAGGGAGGGGAAGGGAAGGAGGGAGGGAGGAGAAGGGAAGGGAAGGGAAGGGAAGGGGAGGGAGGGGAAGGGAGGGGAAGGGAAGGGAAGGGAAGGGAGGGCAAGGGGAGGGGAAGGGAGGGGGAGGGGAGAGAGAGGGGAGGGGGGGGGAGGGAGGGGGAGGGTGTGGGGAGGGGAGGGGGGGAGAGAGGGGGGAGGGAGGGGGAGAGGGCGGGGGAGGGGGGAGGGTGTGGGGAGGGGAGGGGGGGAGAGAGGGGGGAGGGAGGGGGAGAGGGCGGGGGAGGGGGGAGGGAGGGAGGGAGAAGGGAGCGGGGGGGGGGGGGGGGAGGGAGTATTACTATCTTGAATTCTTTTGTAGTATTACTTCTTTTATATGCAAAAGAAACCTGTTGTGAGTCCTTAGTCTTCAGCTGTTCCCTGCCAAACTCTACCTTCATGGATGTATAGATTTGATGATGTCTATCAGTTCTTATTTTATTACAGAACACATTGCTATGATCTTTTCCAGATGTCTTTGCGAATAAGATGTTTAATAAGCTGGCTTCTAGCTTTACGAGCTTTATTTATATTAATATTTAGTTCTTTCACAGAGGGAGAAGTCACAACATTCCTCTAAAGCCCTGGCGGAGAAAGATGAAGAAATTTTGAATCCAGATGTTGTAACATTTGATAATGTGGATACTAACCAGTATCCATCCTCAGCACCTCTACGCATGGTCAACAATTCACCTAATACTGTTTCATCAGACAGTGGTGTCAAGAGAGAGAGCAATTTCAGCATGGGCTTCCATGAGGAGACACAGAATGATACCGAAATTCATGCTGACTCCTTCCACACAAGAAGTTTTGGTAGTGACAGACATGCAGCAAAAGAGGCTTTTGTACAATCCCAATCTGCTAGGGACACATTTGATGCTGAATCAGCAGAGGCTGAACTTGATGCTCTTCTGGACATAATTGATAACAAATCAGCTGGGAAAACTTTTGATTCAAGGCTGGTTGAACCTGATGCATCACCGAGAAGTTCAGTTGTGGCTCCTACAGAGTCATATACAAGAATTCTGCAAGGCAAGGGCTCTGCAAGTATTAGTGTGCATACTTTGCACACTGCACAGGCTGAAATTCTAATTCAGACTAAAGCTTCTGAGAATACCTTCCACAATATGGTGGAAGCCACAAAGTTACCAGTCAGTCTAGGGGATGGATCATCTCAGCTATCAGTTGTTGAGTCCACAAGAAGTGTACCCAAGGCTAATGTTGATCAGGACTTCGATGAGTGGCTTGATTCATTATGAATGTGACTTCTGTTTTTGAGTCGGTAATTGAGAAGATATAGGCAAGCAGTTTTTTACTTCTTGAATCCTTTACTGATATTAGAGAAGTCTTTTTGATAAATATACTGCAGCCGAAGTATGTTGCGTGCTCAATACTAGTGTAGATACTGATAATGTCATGCAAATGGTGATGTTAATCAAGGAGCATGCAAGCATCTTCCAAAGCTCAGTCTTTGAGTATGCCTTTCACATTTGTTTGGTTTCTAGTTTTACCCTTAAGAACTTAATGCACCTTTTCATCTCATTCCACCATGCATCTATCCGATGCCTTCCCATGCCGTCCCATGCCTTGAGCACCTGCATTTTCTTTATGCACACTTTCTTGAGCTCATCTAAACCAGGTATGTACTAGCCCACACCAAGAGATTGGAATTCTGTTTATGATATTACTGGATACTCTAACTACATTGAAGTGTATCAAAGTCAAATGAATCGAGATAACCTTGATCCAACTCAATGAACTTACAAGTAAGGTTTTGCATGATGTTTATAAACTTGTATAAATGTTCATCAGAGCAGTGTTATCATAGGGTAGGTGGTTCAAGAGAAGGGATTTGTTGGTAACATATGAATCCCTTCAAATGGTGTCAAGTCCACACTTCTCGATGGTATCATGTCCAAGATCTTGTTTCAAAGATCTTGAAAAATTCTACAACTTGCAAATTTCAAAAAAAAAAAAAGGCTGATGGGCTGTACTAAGCTCAAAAACCTGTAGGAAATCCTATTTCACTTGGTTTCATCATCTACAAATGTGTTTAATCATGTAAAATCACTTTAAAATGATGAAACCATGTTAAACAATGCTTCCACAACTCTCAATCAAGTGTCACACACCCACAATCAAACAATAGACTCACTCAAAATGCAAGATAAAGCACAAATACGACATTTGCAAGAAGAGAGAGTTACATTTTACTCAACCAAAAAGTTCACAAATGAGATCTTGGCCTTTTTATAGGACTTTCTCAAGACCATTCTTTTTTTATTTTGAAAAGTACCTAAAAAGTAAAAGAAACTACTCTAAAAGGCTCCTCTCTAAGGATTTTTTTAGGGAATGTATACAAATATCAAAGCTTCATCTATGTACAACTTTGGCATATTACTCAACTTGGTGGAATCGTTACAATGGCTACTAACTTAGCAATGGTTACTAACTTAGCAAGGGTTTCCCAAATGAAATAGATGAAATAAGAGAACTTTGAAGAAATTTTATGAGTTTCACCATCATTATGTAACACTTCCCGCCTCCTAGATCTTGTCGTCCGCGACAAGGTTGCTACATAGTCTAGGTCAAGGAGTCTGCAAAGTGAGATCATTTGTCTTCGCTACAGTGTGGGGAGCTTCATGAACGGTGTGGATTATGTCACAAAATAGCTGGTGCATTTTGGGTGCTTTATCCATTGCTATATGACTTCAACATCATCCATCTTTGGTACCCTAAAGCAGTGCATATGCATGGTTTAAAAAGTAGGTGTCTTGTGCATGATCATGTAATGTAGCCCTATGCATGCATACTAAGGAAATGTGAATACAATAATGGTGCAAAAGATGGGACTTGATCTAGATGTCTAAGGATATGCTGCTGATGAGGATTCCCAAACTAGTAGCTAAGGTGTAAGAGATCATACCTGAATGAAATTGTCAATCTGCCTATGTCATCATCTCCAAGAAGAAAGCACACAGGTTGATTGGTTCTTCTCCTCAATGATGGTTTGTTACTCAATGGAACATGATGATAAATAATCATAGATTTATGAATAAATTTGGTAATTTTTTTCTTTTCCTTTTTTTTTTCTAAACTTCCTTTGATGCCTTGACTTGATCCAAATCAGACTTGATCCTATCCAACTTAACCTTTTCATTATCAGCTAACAATTCTAATGTAGATATAAGCTAACACCCTCAACCTGCATAATGGTTGCAAGTGCCCTAACTTGTGGAACATGTAACTCAACTACATCTTGTTTCTATTCTTGCAAGTTGGCATCCATCATAGGCTCTAAAACTGATGAAACATCAGCATTCGGAAAGTTGTAAAACATTTGCATCTTCAATTGAAGCATACCCATCTCCCTACATCTCTCAACGGATGTTTTTATAGCTATAGCCCATGCCACATGATACATAGCTGAATTTATCAATGTCTGTGCAGTAGTGCAGTTGTCAAATGCAAAAGCTCTCGCGAATTGTACAAACAATTCATAGGTTATTGGTATCTCTTGGTACGCATTTTGATGCAACACCATCACTGCATCATATAACTTTGGCCTTACATGTTTCACCTTCATTTTTCCCTTAGCTCGAGTTACTTTGAATGCAGACAACCAATCTGCCTTGCTAATCGATTTTTCTTATATAATAGCTGGATTTGTAAGAGTGATAGAGAGGCCATACACGATGTTGAATTCTTCTTTTTTCTAGTAGATTAAGCTATGGTTTAGCATTTTTGAATATGGTGGATATAACCATATGCATCAACAATGTAGATTATTGGTCATGAATGTGGTTGAGAAGTTGTAGATTGACTAATAAGTTGAATTAATAGGAAGAATGAGGGGACTACCTTGTCCATTGCTTGTGCTTCCATTGGACTCCTAATTGATGATGCCTCTTTGCCAAAAAGAGAAGCTCTTAGATTATAACTAGATAGAATACTCCTAATCATGGCCATGCGAGCTCTTAAATGATGCATGCATGCATGCAATGCTAGACTCGGTAGAAACCCATTCTTTTCAAATCTTCATACTTCCTCACACTCAATCCTGGTGTTTCTGCTTGACCTTTGTTTGATGCAATAGCTTTGTTTGTGCTAGGTTTTTGCCACGATTGATGAAGTTGCTCAAACTGTCTGTTTCACTACCTCAGACTCCATGGATAGCTAAGTTCTACAAGACATGATGAGTAATAATATTACCTTTGAGGTTCATGTCATGATACCCTGCCTTTCACATGTGTAATGTGGATACTTGAAAATCATTGTCATGATTATGAATATCTGCATGAATGATAGTAGATCAAATAGAGGAAATATTAAATTTAGCCTTCTCATATTTCAAACAGCTTTTGGAATAGCTAAATCGTGATGCACATAAAAATGGTATATAGTCCTAAAAAGTTTTCACATTATCATGCTTTCACCCTTTGAAGCACCACTATCAAAAAGCTGATTTGAATTAATCTCATTCACAATCGTACATGTAGAATGTGGTGATGAATCATAATGACATGTAATAACACATGGCTAAAGTATTTCTATGGTGATGCACCAAAGTGTGATCTCCTTCACGAGAGCTCCATGACGATATCCTCGGAGTAGAAAATTGAGCTCCTAGGTCCGCACATGATACTCCACACAGAGGTTGCAGAATACGTAGAAAACACAGTACACACGGAGCATGAACACAGACTTCTCAGGTGTTACAAATGCGGTCGAACTTACAATCAGTGACTGACCAGACCACTATATGTTTTATTAAAGAACATATACAAAGAAGTATCCGGTGGCCATTTGGCCTTTCACATGGACACTAACGGTAAAAATCTCCCACTAAAGGCTAATATGGCCAAAGTAACTATGGGAGAAAAATAAAGAATGATAAAGAATACCTGAGTGTAAGTATACAAACTATATCTCCCACCTGATGGGCATGTTACACAATATACAAGAGATAGCATCTCCAACAAAATGAAAAATGCACCTTGATGTAGACTTACGATTGTCTACACAACCACCATAGTCAGAATGTGTGTAACCAATAAAGGATGCTTTAACTTTACCTAAGCATAGACACTTGTCCTTAGTGCCACTCAAATATCTCAAAATCATCTTGACCGCTTCCCAATGTTTCTTGCCAAGATTAGACACACATCTTCTCATAACTCCCACTACAAATGCAATGTCAGGTCTCATAGCTACCATATCATACATGAGACTACCAACAACAGACCGATAGGGAATTTTGGTCATGAATTCCTTTTCCTCATCTGATTTGGGGCAATCATCTTTGCTCAATTTCACATATGTGGGTAAAGGTGTACTTAATGCCTTTCCAGCCTGCATATTGAACCTGTGAAGTACTTTGGATATGTACTCACTTTGAGACAAATATATGCATCGTTTACTCCTATCAGGAGTAATGCACATGCCAAGAATATATTTGGCATCCCCCAAATCCTTCATATCAAATGTCTGACTCAACTTCTTTTTGATAATTGACAAGTCATAAGAGGACTTCCCAACAATCAACATATCATCGACATAAAGTATCAAGCATATCAAGCTGCCATATGAGCATCTTTTTGTGTAGAGAGAATGAGCCTCATTGCTTCGAGAATGGCCTTGAGACTTCATAAAAGCATCAAAATTTTGGTACCATTGTCTAGGGGACTGTTTAAGTCCATACAAACTCTTCTTGAGCTTATGAACTAGACTTTCCTTGCCAGGAACTACATAACCCTCTGGTTGTTCCATATAGATCTCATCTGTAAGATCTTCATGCGAGAAAGCAGTTTTCACATCCAATTGGACTAGCTCTAAGTCCTCCATCGGAACGAATCTAAGCAACATGCATAGGGTAGTCATCTTGACCATTGGAGAGAAGATTTCCTCGAAATGAACACCATGCTGTTGCTTAAAACCCTTGCAAGAAGTTGTGCTTTATACTTTGGAGAAGCACTATCTGATGTGAATTTCAATGTATATACCCATTTACATGGTAAAGCTTTCTTGCCCTTTGGCAAAGATACTAAATCCCAAGTACCATTCTTGTGAATAGAATCCAACTCACTCTTCATGGCATGCTGCCACTTGACATGATCCTCTGTTTGCATACCTTCTCTATAGCGAGAAGGCTCACTGGCATATGTTAGCATAACAAAATCTAAACATGGAACATATCTATGAGGTGGATGTGAGACATGCAGAGCGTCTCAATGGTTGCTAAACAGGAACATAGGCAGATTGATCTACTCAGACATTCTCTTGAATGTCCCTATGTGCAGCATTTTTATGCATGCTAACTAGAGGACTAGTATCCTCAAACACCACTCTTCTCACTTCAGCCTCCTTAATGGGCTGTTTATGCATCTTAGACTCATTGAAAATGACATCACTACTTTTGATCACTGACCGTGTTTCAAGATCCCATACGTGATATCCAAATTGTCCTTCTCGACCATATCCAAGAAAAATGCATTTCTTTGACTTATGCTCCAATTTTTTTTCTAAGATTCTTGGGTATATGAACATATGCTTCACACCCAAAAACTCGAAGATGATCATCATATGGTGGATTCCCTGTCCATAACTCTTGTGCCACTTTTATACCTTTGGAAGTACTAGGTGAAAGGTTAATCACATGAACTGCAATCAATACTGCTTCTGCCCAAAAGCCTTGTGAGAGGTTTGCATGATGCAACATAGAAACTACTCTATCTTGAATATTTCTATTCATCCTTTCAGCTACACCATTTTGTATTGGGATATAAGGAGCTGTAATTTCTCGTAGAATCCCTCTAGACTAATAAAAAAGGCTAAATTCATGTGAGGTATACTCACCTCCATTATCTGAACGTAAAGCCTTAAGCGTCGTTCCTTTTTCAGTCTCAACTGAAGCAAGCCATTTTTTGAAAGTAGGGAATACCTCATCCTTCAAAGGCTGAATTGAAGGTCAATGTGCGTTCTATGCGCATTTTTGGTTTGCTTTCCATATTGACAATGCTCACAAAATGAAAAATCAAAAGAAGATAACACAAGTAAGTAGCCAGAACGAGAAAGATTTTCGATTCCACTATGAGATATATGGCCCAAACAACCATGCCAAATACAAGCCATAGGTTGTTTAGTAACAGCTAACAAGTGTTCTTTCTATGATACAAATAAAGGATAAAGTGAATCAATTTTGTTTCCTTTTGCAATAATCATATTGCCCTCTGATATACAAAAGGAATGAGCATAGGAGACCACCTTGTAACCAAGGTCATCAAGCTGACATCAAGCTACATGATAACTGAGGTATATGGCATACATTATGCATAGTAATTTTTGAATCATCAATGAACTACACAACCACATCTCCAATCCCCACAATGTCACACTGCTAAAAGTCATGAAGTCTCAAGATACCAAGAGACTTTGCTACATAATTAGAGCACCAATATCTATGTGGTGTCACATGGAAAGAAGCACCAGAATCTAGTAGCCACGTGTGGGAAAGAGAATCCGTCATAAGAGCCTCAGTTGGCATAGTACTATCAAGTGTCAACACATCAGCATCATCATAAATAGCATTAATTTCTTCAATCTTCACAGTCAAAGTAGATGGTGCACGTAATTCTTTAACATGCCCATCAACATTCTGTCCTTTACCTTTAGCATTCTTTAATGCGTAACAATCTTTCTTCATGTTTCCTTTCTTATGACAATAATGGCATTCGATATCCCTCTTCCTTGATTTATTTCTACTCTTATTCCATACCATTCTTTTCCTTGTTCTTGCTCCTGCCATGTTGCTGATTCTTTCCTTGGTGAGAATCACAAACATTATATTCATCTCCACTCTGAGTGCCAACCATAGATATTCTACGAATCTCCTCACTCAAAAGTGCTCCACATATGTCATGATAGATGCATTTACCACTAGGTGCACTATTGCTCATAACTGTGCAAAATGTATCCCATGATGAAGGCAAGGTGCATAACAACAATACTGCTTTAATTTCATTATCCATATCCATTTTTTTGAGCCTGTAACTGGGAGAATATAGCATCAAACTCATTTAACTAACCAGCAACAATATTTGTGTCCTTTATGCGAAGGTCATATAATTTTCTCATTAGATACACTTATTTGATACCGTCTCTTTTTCATATGTCTTGCATAACTTCTTCCAAAGCTCCTCTACACTTTCGTAGTCTAATACTATAAAGTAAACATTATCTACCAGGTGCAATTGAATGGTAGAACTAGCCATTTCATCTAACTCATCCCAATCATCTTCATCCATGTTAACAGTCTTCTTTGATATTCAACTTACTGGCTTTCATTCCCTCCTCTGAATCAACACATCCTTAATCTGATTCATAGAGCAAAGTTTGTGCCATCAAATTTTTGGATCTCAAAATGTTCTTTGCCTTGCAAGTTATAGCTCCTCCTCGGAACATTGACACTAGACCCTGATCCACGAGATGTGCTTGAGACCTCTGACGCCATGATGGTACAAAACGGAATAGAATGATAATGGAGCTAGAAGAGTCCAAACACCAACAAATAAGTGTATCAAGGAGTAAATCGACCAGTGTATAGTTGACAAAGCCAAAAATCTGGAAAAATTTTGCTAGAGTATTCTCTGCAAAATGAGCATATGACCTGTGTCAAAATATCGTAAAACTACAATTATTGGCATGTTTACCTGCATAGTGAATCATTGACTCCACTACATATAATCAGTTACCCAATAGAAGCCAACTAGGCTTATTGAGCACCTATGAACAACTATCATACATCTCCTATGGCGAGGTTGGGTGTCTTTCATCTGCATCACTTGAAGAGACCCCGACATCCAGGTGTCTCCCAGTTAAGAAAACCTCACCACAACCCTCTTTATCAAATGTAAAAGGGTTTATGCAAAATACTTTACCGCTATATCAATGACCACATCGACGTACATAAGCAGTATCCACAGAAGCGTACATGGTGTATATGTGCTCAATATATGCAGTAAAATAACAATAAAAGGTTGGATGCACAACCCAAAGACTAGCCAACAATACCTGCAAGTGTTTGTCAACTCTAATGTTTTAGGCTCAAAAACGTGCATAAATTTGTAGTGGCTGCTCCCACCAAAACTAAAAACCCTTCAAGAAACCTGTAGTTTTACGAATGTGGCTGAAAACGCAGCCCCAAAGGTTTAGATTTATTGTTGGAGAAGTACAAAGAACATTCTTCTTGATGTTCTTGGACCTGTGTGAAGAGAATTATGTGCAAAAGTACTCCAAAACGGCTCCAAAAGACACCCCAAACATGCTTAAAAAACAGGCTTTGAAAGCAAAGAATGAAGCTTTGAGGGACCAAAACATGTTCAAGGTACCTTAGGCTTTCCCCTTCTTCAAATACCACAAGAGTGTAGCTTAGTGGCAAGAGATTCCCACGGTTAAGCGAGCTCCCGGGGGAACAATACTCGGATGGGTGACCTCCCGGGAAGTACCGGGGACCTCTATCTTCCTTGATCAATTCCCTCATGCGCAACCAACAGCGCCAACGGTAATTTCAATGACTTGGATGACAAGGTCTATGCCATTGGTCGCAACCTTAGTCATAAGCCTTGGGTGGGTGGGCAGGTGCTCGCTTCGCTCGCACAAAAGGAACAGATCTTTTGCATCAAAATGCTATGATACCAGTGAAGTATTTCGATGGCGATGCACGATAGTGTACTCTCCTTCATGAGAGATACACCATGATATCCTCAGAGTAGAAAACCAAGCTCCTAGGGCTGCGCATGATACTCTGCATAGAGGTTGCAAAATACGTAGAAAACACAGTACACAAGGAGCACGAACACGACTTCTTAGGTGTTACAAATGTGGTCGAACTTACAGTCTGTGATTGACCAGACCACTCTATGTTTTATTAAAGAACATATACAAAGAAGTTTCCAGTGGCCATTCGGCCTTTCACATGGACACTAATGGTAACAATGCCGAAACATATTGAGCAATATTAGCTTCATCATTATTTGCATTGGATGCATTCTCAGTAAAAGACATGCTAGATTCTTTCTTCTTTTCATTATGCTTGGCAAGCGTTCTATATTCATCAATAGTATATCCAAGTTTTCGACAATACTTGCATCTCTTATTGTTTTGCATATCACCATCAAGAGAGGAAGAAATGAAAGAGGAAAAGTCTTTTGTTTTGATGAACCCAAAGTTGAACCATACTTGCTTTTACCCTTTTGTGCAATAGCACATGCTTGCATTTCCTCAAGTAAACCACTTCCATTCAATCTTGATTTCTCTTCTTGCAAAAGAAGAGGAAGAACCTCATCAAAAGCACACATATTTGTATTTCTGTTTGCAACAAAAAAAAGTGTAGTAGCAAAGCATCTACACTAGAAATGACTGATGCATCTAGAATGATTTCATCATTGTTTGCCAATTTCTCTTTCAAATCCTTGATGCATGCATATACATCCACTCCCTCATTCGCAACCATAAACGCATTTTCAAGTTGCTTTCCATGTAAGAAACACATGCTTCATTATGCACAACATAAAAAGAAGCAAGAATATCCCAAAATTATCTTGGAGTAGTGTATGTTCCAACGTTCTCCTGTGTGGGCACATATGCCAAGCTGATCTCCGTAGCAGAGAATCTCTCCTGGACATAATGATAATGCACCTCAATGTGCTTAGTGCGAGCATGGAACACAGGGTTCCTCGCAACTGCCAATGCGGTCTGACTATCAGTAAAGATGGTGGTGGCAGAAGCCTGACAAACACCCAAATCAGCCATAAGGTGTCTACCAAGGTCATTATGCTAGTACTCCAGCAAATTTAGAAAATGAGAACTTGCTTAGGATGTATGGTTCAAGTGAAAGAGTCAATTTAGATTTTACATGGTACATTGATAGTGGTTGTAGCAACCATATGAGTTGCAATAAAGATGTTTTCTTTAATTTACATTCACCCATCACTCAAGGATATGTAGAGATAGGGGATGACACTGAGCACAAGATTACACATGTGGGAGATGTTGCACTGAATGGATCTCAAAGCTCCAAGGTATTGAAGGATGTGTTCCATGTGCCAACCATCACAAAGAACTTGCTTTTGGTAGGTCAAATGGTTGAAAAGAGGTTATGAGGTGAGGTTCAATGAGCAAGGATGTTTTCTTGAAGACCCCATGCAGGATTACAAGCTCATTGCAAAAGGAAAGAAGCAAGGAAGACTCTTCACCATGGAGGTAAAGCCATCAACCCCTCACACTGTCTACTTGTCAATTGGAAATAAATAGATTACAGAAATCGACTTATGGCATAAAAGAATTGGGCACATAAACTTACAAAGGATGAAGGACATGCAAAGGAAGGGCTTGGTGAGTGGTCATCTCAGAATATGCAACATTTGTGCCATGCTTGTCAATTAGGAAAACAAAGAATATTGCCATTCAAGAAGGGAGCACATGTGAGCAATGAAGTGCTGAATCTCATACACAGATGTATGGGGACCTACAAGGGAGCCATCCGTTGGAGGTAATAGATATTTTATCACATTTATAGATGATCTTTCAAGGTTTTTTTGGATGTATTGCATGAAGTTAAAGTCAGAGGTGTTTTACCACTTCAAGAGGTTCAAAAACCTGGTGGAGAAGGAAACAGGGAAGTAGATAAAGAATCTTAGATCGGATGGAGGGGGAGAGTATTTTGCAAATGAGTTTTCAGATTTTCTACATCACCATGGCATCAAAAGGCAATTCACTTGAAGGTATACACCTTAACAAAATGGGATGGCAGAAAGGAAGAATAGATACATAGCAGAAGTGGCTAGATCTTTGTTAAATGAAATGAATGTTCCTAACTCTTATTCAGTTTATGCAAAAAATACAGCCATATACATTATGAATAGGTGTCCAACCTCAAGAGTACATGGAGTTACACCTTATGAAGCTTGGTGTGGTAAGAAACCCAACCTTTCACATCTCAAAGTATTTGGTTGTGTGTGTTATGTTCACATACCTCAAGAATTGAGACACAAGTTAGACCCGAAGGCAGATAGGTGTATATTTCTTGGATATTCTTAAGAGAAAAAGGGTTTTAGATTCTATAACACTTGCGCCAAAGAGCTTAAGCTATCTAGGGATGTAATATTTGATTAGTTGCCACCTTGATATGGTAGCAAAGATGTGTTATAGGTTGATGATGCATATGACGCCGAGAAGAAGTTCAAAGAGCAACAACAAAGCATGGAGATAAGTGGTCCATCCACTTCAAGCACACCATCAGAGGAGAGTACTACATCAGCTTGGCATGGAAGGACAAGGAATGAAGCTCATTCAAGTGAAGGAAGTAGGAATGGAAAGGAAAATGCAAATGACGAAGACCATCGATGGGTAGACATGGAATCTACAAGTGATGAAGATATAGAAAAATTAGAAACTCCAGGATTTAAAGCATCTAAACCAAGGAGGAGGAGATTCCTACCCCCTAATGGTGAGGTAAGGTCATCCAATAGGGTTAAATACCCTGTTCAAAGGTTAACTTATGATTCATTCATTGCAAGACACTATGCCTACATGAGTCAAGTTATAACTTGTGAAGAACCTAACTTTTTTGAAGAAGCAAATAAGCATAGGGAATGGATTGAAGCCATGGAGGAGGAATTCAAAGCACTTGAAGAAAATGATACTTGGTCATTGGTGCCAAGAACAAAGGACATGAAAGTCATTGGCAACAAATGGGTATACAAGGTAAAGAGGCATGCAGAAGGGAGTATCTCTAGGTATAAAGCAAGGCTGGTTGCCAAACTTTTTGCTCAAACCTATGGCATAGACTTTGAGGAGACACTCATTCCAGTAGCTAAGATATCCACCATCAGAAATTTGATTGCAATTTCAGCCTCAAAAGGTTGGAAGATGTACCAGTTGGATGTGAAGAATGCTTTCCTAAATGGAGAGTTTGAAGAGGTAGTCTTCATGGACTAGCCCCAAGGCTTTGAAGATGAGAGGTTTCCACATCATATATGCAGGATAAAGAAGGATCTTTATGGACTCAAGCATGCCCCAAGATCTTGGAACCAAAGACTTGTGGACTACTTGGTAAAATGTGCAAAATTGTTTTCATTTGTATATATGTTGATGATTTTATCATTATAGGGGATGATGAAGCCAACATCAAGGACATAAAGAGGAAGCTTGGATGTGAGTTCAAAATCTCACATTTAGGGATTTTAAGGTAGTTCCTTGGGATTGAAGTACTATGTAAAGAGGAACGTATATACTTGATGCAAAGGAAATACATTCTTGATCTTTTGAAGAAGTTTGGTGTGTGATTGCAAGCCCATTTCAAATCCATTGGAAGTAAATGTTGAACTAAGTGCTCGCGAAGGTGAAGAAGTGAAGGATGTGACCATGTATATGCCAATAATTGGTTCTCTCTTGTATGCTAGTATGACAAGACCTAATATTGCACATGTAGTTGGAGTGTTATCTAAATTTTTGCAAGCACCAAGAGTACCTCATCTTGTTGCAGCCAAAAGGGTACTTAGGTACCTCAAAGGATCAGTGAATGAAGGTCTATATTATCCATTTGATGATGGATTAAATGTACAAGCTTATTGTGATGTTGATTGGGCGGGCTCCAAAGATGATAGGAGGAGCGCTAGTGGATATGTTATCATGCTAGGGAAGAAGACCATCTCATGGATGTCAAAGAAACAACCAACCGTGGCTCTTTCATCGACCGAAGCTGAGTATAGAGGCTTAGCACAAGTCTCATGTGAGCTTATGTGGCTCAAGAAGTTGTTTGTTGATCTTGATTTGCAGGTTAAGCAAGTACCTATTTTTTGTGACAACATAAGTAGCATATGCTTGGCTCAAAATCCGGTGTTCCATGCAAGGTCGAAGCATATAGAAGTACATTACCACTTTATTCTAGAGAAGATCATGTCAAAGGATCTCAAGGTGGAACATGTCAATACAAAGGACCAATATGTAGATATGTTTACCAAAGCATTGGATGGAGTAAAGCTACAACACTTCAAGGCATGCGTTGGAATGAAGGACCTAAGCATTGAGACTTGAGGGGGAGTGTTGAAAATCAAGTCTCAATCATGCAAAAAGGATCAACCACGAGCTCTGCAAGACCAATAAAAAAAGGAAGACCCAAAGTTGTGGACTAAAGTTAGAAGCTCCACCAAACTCAATCAAATTCCAATCTCATCAAATCAGCCACCAAAAAGTGCACCTACATTGATTGGTGGGTGGTTAGCTAGATTGTAGGAAAAGTAAAACTCTATATAAGCATCATCCCACCTTTGTTTCTTGAGTTGCATGCATTCCATGAGTTTCCCACTTAGTTTAGTGAAGCCATAAACTCTAGCAAGCAGCCCCCTTGCTTGCTTACCTCATTTTCTCATGATTTTGCTTCTCTCTATCTAGGGGTGTAGTTAGACTTTTCCAAATCTGATTGTACCAGATTGCAGAGCATTGTTTGCTCTTTCATTGTACCCATCTTCACTGATTTCAAGATGATTTGTACTCATTGGCTGAGTGAGTTGTGAGAAATTGCGAACTTTGTGAAGGTATATCTCTGCACATAGGCAGAGAGTGTTGCAAATAGGTAGCCTGTCTTGCAGAGCGCGGGTATCCCAACTGGAATATGCATTTGGGATGATTTAAAGCTTGTTGGGTAGCTCTTATAGTCTACTACTATTTTGCAAAATTTCATTTTAAGTCTTTGTATTGATGCAGAGAAAAGATCAGAACAGTGAGCATATATCACTGCTTGTGGATCTAGTGGAGGGTAGCCATCTTCCATTTTTGCATTGGGGTGTTAGAATCATCCCCCATTAGTGGTATCAGAGCCATTTTGGAGGCTTGGAGACATCACTGTCATCATATGGAAGACTTGAAGGGATCAAGACAACTCATGGAAGCACACGAAGGACTCATCAAAGCAGGAAGACATCGAACGGGGGCTACGTTGATTGAGATCTCAACTAGTGGAAGGTTAGCAAGGGAGAAGCTATCAAAAGATAATATCCACACCTTCTAAAGCATACAAACACTTGAGGAGAAGCTAGAGGAGCATCTTAAAGCTTAGTATGTTTGAGTATAATGCACAAATAGGGAAGTTAGAGAAAGGCAATTATCAACCATGGAAATTTAGAGTTAGCAACTACCTTATGGGCAAAGGATTGAGGGGATTAGTGAGCGGCACGGAGCCAATGCCTCATATACATGATCCATCGCTTCAAGGCAGGTCAAAGCACTTAATGAATGGATAGAAAGGGATAGGCAAGTCATATTCATTCTATCCCAACACATAAGGAATAGCATGATAGGGCATATACAAGACTTGGACACATCCAAGAAGGTTTGGGAGACCTTGGAGATATTGTACTCTTCATCAACCAAGGCAAGGAAGATTCAACTCAAGAATGAGCTGAATAATCTTATGAAATCATCAAATACTAACATAAATTAGTACACTTTGAAGGTTAAGGAGCTTGCAGATGATTTAGGCTCAACTGGGAGCCCAATCGAAGACGATGATCTTGTTGCACACAGTCTCAATGGCTTGAGAGAGGATGAAAGGTGGAAAGCATTCACCACATCAGTTTATGTGAGGGATTCCCTACTAGAATTTGATCAATTACTCACATTGATGGTGACCGAGGAGATGAACCAAGGAGGTTCACAATCAAAGGGAAGCCAAGCCCAAGTTTTCTATGCAAGTAGAGGCAAAAGCAAAAGAGGTGGACAAAACTCCCAAGGCAGAGGGAGAGAAAGGTCAAGCTCAAGTTCAAGCAACAAAGAAGGCTCCAACCAAAGCTATGGATCAAGAGGAAGAGGAAGGATTAGAGGAAGAGGAGGAAGATCACATGGAAGAGAAGCATCCAATAGAGAATACTACAATTGTGGAAAATCGGGCCATTATGTAAGAGATTGTTGGTCCAAAGGAGGAGGCAATCAAGGATACAAAAGGAACGAAGGTAATTATGCTAGGACTTCAACAAATTCAAAACATGAGAACTTACTTATGATGTATGCTTCAAGTGAAAGAGTCAATTCAGATTTTACATGGTACATTGATAGTGGTTGTTGCAACCATATGAGTTGCAATAAAGATGTTTTCTTTAATTTACATTCACCCATCACTCAAGGACATGTAGAGACAAGGGATGACACTGAGCACAAGATTACACATGTGGTAGATGTTGCATTGAATGTATCCCAAAGCTCCAAGGTGTTGAGGGATGTGTTGCATGTGCCAACCATCACAAAGAACTTGGTTTCGATAGGTCAAATTGTTGAAAGAGGTTATGAGGTGAGGTTCAATGAGCAAGGATGTTTTGTTTAAGACCCCATTTAGGACTACAAGATCATAGCAAAAGGAAAGAAGCAAGGAAGACTCTTCACCATCGACATCAACCCCTCACACTGTCTACTTGTCAATTGGAAATAAATAGATTGCAGAAATCGAATTATGGCATAAAAGAATTGGGCACATAAACTTACAAAGGATGAAGGACATGCAAAGGAAGGGCTTGGTGAGTGTTCATCTCAGAATATGTAAGAAGGAAGTGGCAAAGGAAAGGAAAAGGCAAATTACGAAGACCATCGATGGGTAGACATGGAATCTACAAGTGATGAAGATATGGAAAAATTAGAAGCTCTAGGATTAAAAGCATCTAAACCAAGGAGGAGGAGATTCCTAACACCTAATGGTGAGGTAAGGGCATCCAATAGGATTAAATACCATGTTCAAAGGTTAACTTATGATGCATTCATTGCAAGACACTATGCCTACATGAGTCAAGTTATAGCTTGTGAAGAACCTAACTTTTTTGAAGAAGCAAATAAGCATAGGGAATGGATTGAAGCCATGGAGGAGGAAGTCAAAGCACTTGAAGAAAATGATACTTGGTCATTGTTGCCAAGAACAAAGGACATGAAAGTCATTGGCAACAAATGGGTATACAAAGTAAAGAGGCATGCAGATGGGAGCATCTCTAGGTATAAAGCAAGGCTGGTTGTCAAAGGTTTTGCTAAAACCTATGGCATAGACTTTGAGGAGACATTCAATCGAGTAGCGAAGATGTCCACCATCAGAAGTTTGATTGTAATTTCAGCCTCAAAAGGTTGGAAGATGTACTAGTTGGATGTGAAGAATGCTTTCCTAAATGGAGAGCTTGAAGAGGTAGTCTTCATGGACCAGCCCCAAGGCTTTGAAGATGAGAGGTTTCCACATCATATATGCAGGCTAAAGAAGGCTCCTTATGGACTCAAGCAAGCCCCAAGAGCTTGGAACCAAAGACTTGTGGAATACTTGGTAAAATGTGGATACAATCAGAGTCTTGCAGACCCATCACTCTGTGAAGAAGGAAGGTAGCAAAATTGTTTTCATTTGTATATATGTTGATGATTTGATCATTACAGGGGATGATGAAGCCAACATCAAGGACATAAAGAGGAAACTTGGATGTGAGTTTAAAATCTCAAATTGAGGGATTTTAAGGTACTTCATTGGGATTGAAGTACTATATAAAGAGGAAGGTATATACTTAATGCAAAAGAAATACATTCTTGATCTTTTGAAGAAGTTTGGCTTGTGTGATTGCAAGCCCATTTCAAATCCATTGGAAGTAAATGTTAAACTTAGTGCTCATGAAGGTGAAGAAGTGAAGGATGTGACCATGTATAGGTCAATAATTGGTTCTCTCTTGTATGCTACTATGAGAAGACCTAAATTGGTTCTCTCTTGTATAGGTCAATAATTGGCTCTCTCTTATATGCTACAATGTATAGGTCAATAAATGGTTCTCTCTTGTATGCTACTATTAAATTGCACATGTAGTTGGAGTGTTATCTCAATTTTTGCAATCGCCAAGAGTACCACATCTTGTTGCAGCCAAAAGGTTACTTAGGTACCTCAAAGGATTAGTGAATGAAGGTCTATATTATCCATTTGATGATGGATTAAATGTTCAAGCTTATTGTGAAGTTGATTGGGCAGGTTCCAAAGATGATAGGAGGAGCACTAGTGGATATGTTATCATGCTAGGGAAGAAGACCATCTCATGGATGTCAAAGAAACAACCAACTATGGCTCTTTCATCGATCGAAGCTGAGTATAGAGGCTTAGCACAAGTCTCATGTGAGCTTATGTGGCTCAAGAATTTTTTTGTTGATCTTGATTTGCAGGTTAAGCAAGTACCTATTTTTGGTGACAACATAAGTAGCATATGCTTGGCTCAAAATCCGGTGTTCCATGCAAGGTCGAAGCATATAGAAGTGCATTACCACTTTATTCCAGAGAAGATCATGTCAAAGGATGTCAAGGTGGAGCATGTCAATACAAAGGGCCAATATGCAAATATGTTTACCAAAGCACTAGATGGAGTAAAGCTACAACACTCCAAGGCATGCATTGGAATGAAGGACCTAAGCAATGAGACTTGAGGGGGAGTGTTGAAAATCAAGTCTCAATCATGCAAAAAGGCTCAACCACAAGTTTTGCAAGTGGAACAATAAAAAAAAGAGGACCCAAAGTCGTGGAATAAAGTTAGAAGCTCTACCAAACTCAATCAAATTCAAATCTCATCAAATCAGCCACCAAAAAGTGCACCTACAATGATTGGTGGGTGGTTAGCTAGATTGTAGGAAAAGTAAAACTCTATATAAGCATCATCCCGTCTTTGTTTCTTGAGTTGTATACATTCCAGAAATTTCTCACTTAGTTTAGTGAAGCCATAAACTCCAGCAAGCAGCCCCCTTGCGTGCTTACCTCATTTTCTCATGATTTTGCTCCTTTCTATCTAGAGGTATAGTTAGGCTTTTCCACATCTGATTGTACCAGATTGCAGAGCATTATTTTCTATCTCATTGTACTCATTTTCATTGATTTCAAGCTTCATTTGGTCTCTCATATTGTGCCTTGAAATTTGCCAAAGTTTCAAGTTATTTGGTTAAGTGAATTGTGAGAAATTTCCAACTTTGTGAATGTATATCTCTGCATATAGGCAGAGAGTGTTGCAAAGAGGTAGCCTGTTTTACAGAGGGTGGTTCTCCCATATGGAATATCCATTTGGGATGATTTAAAGGCACAAGTTTGCAAAATTTCATTTTAAGTTTCTGTAGTGGTGCAGAGAAACGTTCAGAAGAGTGAGCATATATCACTGCTTGTGGACCTAGTGGAGGGCAACCATCTTCCATTTTTGCATTGGGGTGTTAGAATCATCCCCCATCAGTTACCACATACTTGATACTCTCATATGTGGTGGTACTTTGTACTTAGGGACATTATTCAGCTCTTACTTTAGTTCAGTTAATTTTCAATAGAGAGAGTTATTCCAACCATCGTCTTCTCCATGTGTCTTGATGCGTTTGTGCTCCTTGTGTGTGCTTCTTGTGCGTCTCTCACACCTTCTACACACACCCAACACTAATCACTTCTTAAATGTATATTATCAAATACAACTAATCCACCTAGAGCATCTAAGAGATCATCTATGTGGGACATAAGATATTTGTATGTGATAATAATCTTGTTGAGTGTAGTAGTTCACGCATATCCTAAAAGATGTTTCCTTTGTATTTACCAAAAAAATTGGTCCTTTGAAGGGTGAATGGGGGTCTAATCAACTCCTTCTATAAGTACTCATCTAGTAGCTTGCAAACATTGTTTTCTTCCTTCAAGCTCATGTGGGATGGTGGTTGAGCGATCAGACTTTCTCGTCATACCAAATTCATACAATGCTTTATGTCTTGAAAGGAGGTAATCTAGAGGGTAACTCACATAAAAACAATTTTTGAATTTTTTTTCTCAACTTTGTTGAAAGTACTCAATGCATTCCAATTAGAACTTCCTTGAAAATTAGAATCCATTGTAACATGAGAAGAATAAAAGAAATAAAATAATTAAATATACTTAAATTGTTTCTTAAACAACTTGGTTGTAGTCAGTAATCTTGTCTCTTGGAGATGTGATAGGTGTGTGCACAATAATATCAACAATTGTATTATTAACAACCACTAATAGAAATAGTAATAGCAATGACAACAACTATAGTAGTAATAATATGAGCAAAATAGTAACATTAGTAACAACAATAGCATAAATAATAGCAAAAATAATAGCAAAAATAATAGCAATATTAGGAAAAATAACAACATAATTAGACGAAGATGTAGAAACCTATATAGTGGTAATTTTGGTGGTACGATTATTATAATAATAGAAGAAGCATCGAGCATAACAACAATGTTAGAAGCAAGTAGAAGTACTAATACCAACAACAACAATAATAATTATTACAACGATAGTAGCAATAGAAGCAGTAAAGCAACCCCAACATTAGCAACAATAATAACATACAAATAGTAGCAACAATATTGATTGTACTAGTTGCAACAACACAAGCAATAGTAGTATAGTAGCAATAACAATAGTGATAACAACATTAATAATCACAATAATAGTGACAATTGGTGATAACAATTATTAACAATGTTAATAGCAATAAGAATCATAGCATTATCAATAAACAACAATAAACTGTAGCATCGATGATAAGATGGATGATGACAATGATATGTTAATAAATAGTAATAAGGATAACAATGCTGTTGGTGGTGGCAAGAATGGTATTAGGGCTATATAAGTAGTGATGGTGGTAATATTAGTGGTAATGGTAGTGATTGTAGTGGTGATGGTGGTAGTGACAATGGTTGGTAGTGATATTGGTTGCGGTAGTAATGATGGTGGTAGTCATACTAATGGTGGTAGTTGTAATATCCTATGTTGTTAGCTTTTCAATCTCTTCTAAGTCATTTGCATAATATGTTTTCCTTAGTCTATCAAGGTCATCAATTTTGAACAAGCTTAGGTCATTTCCTCTAACTGCGGCCATGTAGACCCTTTTTGGACTGTGTCTATCATGTAATCCTATTCTTCTATGGTAGAGCATCGAAGGCAAAGAAATATTGTTTTCCCTTCTATATACATATGTTATGTCTCTCTTCTCACATTGACACTCACTTCATGAGTCTAGAGTAAAACAAGAGGAAAAAAAAGAAAGCAAAGTTTCTCTAGACTTTTTGAATTCTTTTTTGAAGTTTCCCAAGAGTTTACCATGAGTTTCCTCTTCCTTTCTCTTAGTTCTCCTTTCCTTTCTTCCAAGAAGAGTTTTTGAAAATTTTCTAAAACTTCATTAATTTGTTATCCAAAATTTTCTTGGAAGCTCTCAAAAGTTTTCCAGAGTTTTTGCATCTTTCTTAGCTCTCCTCTCCCATGATGCTTACATAGTCGAATTTTCCATCAAACTTTAGAAGCTTGTATCTAGGGCTCCGAGTTTCCAAAATGCATATATCATAAACAATTTTGGGCAACCAAAGTTAAGCATGTCTATATAATTCACCATTTCTTATGAGATATGGGCACTCAATTGCAATGTGTGCATAACTTTTCCAAACACAAATCTCTTTAAGAATAGTTTTTTCTCCATTTTTAACCAAAATTACTTGTAAAAATGCCTATTTTTGGCATAAAATCCTAATTTTCTTATAAATCCGGAAGATAATGTAAAAGCCAAGCTTTGTGGCCATGAATAGTATCTAACCTCCAAACAATCGTTGGAGACTAATTTTTAACCTAGGTTGGACATTATAGTGTGGATAGAGCTCTTTTAAAATGTACAAACGTGAAAGAGCTTTCATTTGTTAGGGTTAACCTATTGGAGATTAGTCCTCTTAGGAACTTTGTACTCATTGCGTAAGAAATAAAGAGCTTCTTGGAGCACTTGCCTTGTCTGCTCGTGAGCGTGTATGCATGTAATTTTTTTACTTTGTTTTTAACCTCCAAACAATCGTTGGACACTAATTTTTAACCTAGGTTGGACATTATAGTGTGGATAGAGCTCTTTTAAAATGTACAAAGGTGAAAGAGCTTTCATTTGTTAGGGTTAACCTATTGGAGATTAGTCCTCTTAGGAACTTTGTACTCATTACGTAAGAAATAAAGAGCTTCTTGGAGCACTTGCCTTGTTTGCTCGTGAGCGTGTATGCATACATGCATGTATAGGAACCTATGCATGTATGTGCTCTGTGTGTTGTTGTGGATATATGCTTCCATCTTGTTGTGTGTGGTCTTCATAGCATCGATTGGTGGTTCTATAGATTTGACATTTCATCATGTGTGGATAGCCTTGCTTGATGCTAGTATGATGGTTATGCATGCGTTCTATGACATGAACAAGCAACAAAAATAGCACTACTTGAAGAATGACAACAACAACACCAATAGCAACAACAATATCAAGCCTAGCAAGATCAATAATAGCAATAGCAGATTGATTGTCACCACAATTGTGATCATGATAGAGTATCATATCTTCCACCTCCAACTTCTACACACATTATTGACCCCCATCCGATTTTATCCCTAACAGCCTTCCATAATGATCATTTAATTGAGATAGTGAGATTTTTGTATCTATTTCTGTAGATGGAGAATATCAACATCAATATTAGATCCAAAAAGTAGAATTAGAAATCCAAAAGTTAAGGCTTACAATCCTAAAAATGGAAACACAAATCAACAACCTTCGTTCGTATCAATAGTAAGCTCAAGTTGCTTAGTAGAAAAAAGAAGAGCTCAAAGACAAACTACAAAACATACATCCAATTGTGGACGCTCTTAAGAATGATGCAAGAAACAAAGAAGTTGAATATGTAAATTTACACCAACATGTCAATGATTTACATAACGAGAATCATGATCTAAAACTACTATGAAAAAGTAGGTAAAAGAAGCCCAAGGAATCATTTTTGCACTAAAAAGGGAGATCACAAACCTATGAGGTATCATACAGGATAGGGATATGAAATTACATGATGTGAGAGAAAAATGGCCAAGGTTATAGAACACATACAAAATCGAAATGATGTGAACAAGGTCAAAGATCAAGAAATCAAAGATATGAACACCCAAATGAGTCTTCTAATTAGACATAATCTTCAACATATAAGTGAATTGATGAATTGTCTAGCAGAAAGAGAGGCCAAAGAAATTGAAAGGCCAAAGCAATTGAGTATGATGCAATTTTTTAGGGACAACATCTCAGTATGGCACACTCTTGGATCAAAATACAATGCAAAGACTAGTTAGCATGGTACATAGAAAGCTTAAAGCAATGTATGACAAATACTAGGCCAAAATCAAGGGCCAAATACTGGAAGAACTCTTGGATGATCTAATGGAAGAGGAATGAGATTCTAGTATTACTTGCTTTGGTCCATCAAAGCATGCCAATGGTAGGGTTCTATCAAGTACTTTTTTAACATTTTCTCTTTGATATTGATTGTATTTTGATAACTCTTGTGTAAAAGCCATTTTGTTTCGATAGAAATCTTAGTAAACATGACTTTTTAGTTGTCATCCACCTAACTGATGTTGATATATTTAGGTGGTGATGTGTGTGAACACTCTAGGACTGCCTGGGCACTTTTTTCCCTCTTTAGGAGGTTTGTTTTTCCCCCAGAAAAGAAAAAGGCATCAAGTAATCTTGCAAAAGATGATAAAAAAGGGAAATCTCAAGGTGATTCTTATGCTTGTATCACCACTGAGGAAGTAGCTTTTGATCAGGTAGCTTTACAAGTTCTTTCAACAAGTCCTTGGATATTTGACTCAGGTGCTACAAAGCATATGACACGTTGCAAAGATGTGTTTTCTTCTCTTTCCTATTCTTTAGGTAGAAGAATTACTATTGCAGATGGCAATGATTTGGATATTGTGGGAATAGGTACAATAACCCTAAAGTCAAGAGAAGGTGGTAATTTTCAGATTTCAGATGTTCTTTATGCACCTGAAATGAAGAAGAATCTGCTATCTATATTTGCATTTTTAGATGATGGTTTTAAAGTTTTATTTGAGAGAGATCTTTGTAAGATCTTATCACTCAAAGACAACAAGTGTATTTTACACGGTGAGCATAGAGGAGGGATCTTTGTTTTGTAAAAAATCAATCAGGCATATGTGGTCAAATCTTCATTACCGATGGAAGATATGAAGCTATGGCATGAAAGATTTGGACGTATTAGTTTTGGAGCTCTCAAGAGTATCAAAGACAGAGGTATGGTTGATAGTTTACCCTCATTCAAGCTACCAGATGATTCAGATATATGTGAAGGATGTCTTGAAGGTAAGACGTATAAACTACCTTTCAAGAAACATGGTCATATTACAGCTACTAAGAAATTGCAGATTATTCATTCAGATGTGAATGGACCTATGAGAGCATACTTCATTTAGGGCTTCACGTATTTTATTCTATTCGTTGATTTTTACGAGATACTCATGGATCTATGGTCTTTAGTTGAAGTGAGAAGTCTTTCCTATGTTCAAGAAGTTTGTACCTATGGTTGAAAATGAAAGTCAGGAAACTATCCAGATTCTCAAAAGTGATAGAGGTGGAGAATACTTGTCAAATGAGTTCCAAACATTTCTTGATGAGAAAGGTATTACTCAACACCTTACTATTGCTTATACTCCTCGGCAAAATGGTGTTGTAGAAAAAAAGAATAGAGTACTTGTTGAGATGATGCGAAGCATGATGGTATCCAAGAAGCTTTCATCGAACTTTTGGTTTGATGCAGTACATACAACTAATCACATTTTGAACAGGTCATCTACAAAAGCTTTAAAGGTAATCACACCTTATGAAGCTTATTATGGTAGAAAACCTAACGTGAGTTATTTCAGAGTGTTTGGATCGCTTTTTTATGTACATGTTGAGAAAAAGGACCGAGGCAAACTAGATGTAAAGGCAAAGAAAGTTGTTTTCATTGGATATCCTATTGAGAGTAAAGGATACAGGTTTGATGTTCCAAAGATAGGTGAAGTTACTCTTTCACGTAATGCTTATATTGCTGAAAATAAGGTTTATGATAAAGAAGCAAAAATTCTAGAGTTCATTAGTGAAAATGATTATGGATTTTTTAGAAAGATTCTGGATGTAAATGTTCAGCCATGTCAGGAGGGAGTTAAAATTCCTAGGATTCAAGAAAGAGTTGAAGAAAAGGGAATTTCATGACCTTCTATAGAATCGGTTCCACAAGAGACTTTGGTTACAAAAATGGAAGAGGATAAAGTTCTAGAAAGTCTTAGTACCTCAACAGAACAAGTTCCAGAACCTGTGGAAGCTGAAGGGTCAGAAAGAATTTCACCACTATTTAAAGATACACCTACTTGGTTGTATCAGGCTTGGAAAGATAGTGGTATAAAGACTTTTACTAGAAGAACAAGGAGTCAGACTAGACAACAACAACAAGATCATATAAGAACAAGAAGTCAGACTAGACAGTAACAACAAAGAGATCATGTAAGTTTTGATGAAGGCTTTGAGATTCATGATATTTTGGCACTTACGACGGTTGAAGATGAACCTGCATGTGTTAAAGATGCACTTAACATGAAGAGATTGATTCTATTCATAAGAATCAAACTTGGTAGCTATGTGAGTTACCAGAGGGAAAGATGGCTATAGGTGTAAAATGGATTTTCAAAATCAAAAGGAAAGCAAATGGTACTATTGATAGATACAAGGCCACATTAGTTGTCAAAGGATATGCACAACAAAAAGGTATTGATTATGATGAGACATTTGCTCCTACATCTAGGATGACTTTTGTTAGTTCAATACTTGCTTTAGCAGCACATTTTGGTTGGCATATATATCAACTTGACATTAAGACTGCTTTTCTAAATGGTGATTTACATGAGGATGTGTATATTCAGTAGCCATAAGGTTTTGAAGAGACAGGTAAAGAACACTTAGTGTGTAAGCTTATAAAAGCTTTGTATGGTTTAAAATAGGTACCTAGAGCATGGTATGAAAAGATTCATACATATCTTTTGTCCATTGACTTCCATAACTCAGATGCAGCTCCAACTCTTTATGTCAAAGATGAAACAGGTATGATGATTATAGCAATCATTTATGTGGATGATATTATAGTCACATGTCCTAGAGATAAAGATTTGCAGATGTTCAAAGAACAATTGAAGCAAAAATTTGATGTGAATGATTTAGGCATTTTGCATTATTATCTTGGGATCTAGTTTCTATTTCGAGATGAGTGTATCTATATGACACAACAAAAGTACATTGAGAAACTTTTGGAGAGGTTTCAGATGGTTGATTCTAAACCTATGCAAACAACTATGGATCAAAACGCATCTTTGCAGATGGTAGTAGATGCATAGTCATTTGATGCTACTTTATATAGTCAAGCAATTGGTTGCTTGATATATCTTTGTAATACATGTCCTGATATACATTTTGCAGTTTCTCAAGTATCAAGGTTCATGCAGAATCTGACAATGTTACATTGGAAAGCAGTAAAGCAGATCTTTCGATATTTGAAGGGAACTTCAAATTATGCTATGGTATTTTCAAAATATACACATTTGTTACTAAAAGGATTTTCAGATTCTGATTGGGCAGGTGATAGAGACACAAGAAGAAGTACTAGTGGATTTTGTTTTTATCTTGGAGATTGTCTTATCTCATGGCTTTCGAAGAGACAACCCACTATTTCCACTTCATCGTGTGAAGCTGAATATCGTGGAGCATTTACAACTACTCTAGAGTCAGTTTGGTTGCAAAATATTTTCAGTTATCTTGATGTGAGAGTACATGAACCCATTCAGATATTTTTAGATAGCCAGAGTGCTATAGCTATAGCTAAGAATCCAGTGCATCATACAAGGACAAAGCATATAGAGGTACACTACCACTATATTCGAGAGCAGATAACTAAGAAGCACATTGAGCTGGTTTCTGTTCCTTCTAGTGAGAATGTTGCAGATATATTTATCAAAGCATTGACTAGAGATAGTCATGAGAAGATTTGCAGGTTACTGAAGCTTGTACCAATATGACATTAAAGGAGGGATTGTTGGAATCAATATTATATGGTCCAACAATGGTCCAAAACTGCTGAGAAGTCCCGCTAATATAGGTTCTTTTTATATCCTTCAAAAGAAAGCCACGATGGACGATGTGGATAGGACATCATCGTCTCAAAGAACCCACCCGGGTTCAAAACCACGGGCGATAGAAAATGCAAAAGTTTTTTTCGTGATGTGTGTTTTTTTTTGTTTCGAAAAAACACCAACAACAATTTTATCTTGGAAATCAATGCGCACGTTCGTAGTTTTTTGTCAATACCGATTATAACTTTATGTCTTTTCATATTGCTTTTCATTGGGTACTTCAAAGACTATATAAAGAGAGCATAGTCTCATTGTTGAGACATCACTCATCAAGCAAAGAGGAGGTGATCAAGCCAGCTCTTGGTGTTCTGAAGTTTTGGAGGTGGAGTTTTGGTGAAGGAGAGGCTACTCTCTTGGAGCAAGAAGTCTTCTACGAGGTGGTGGTAACTATCTTTTGTGAGTTAACCTTATATTTTGTTTTAGGGTTTCTCTACCCTAATCTTAAAATTAGGGTTGGTTGATTTACAATTTTGTTACACTATTTTGTGAGAATAAGGTTAGCTTCGTTGCTCATTCACTTCACACACTTAGATTATTTCAACATAATCTAAATTTTGTATCATCATCTTCTTGGATATTCTTCCATTAGTGAGTGCACCACTTTATATGGTTGAGTAGTAGTCCCATGTTGTAAGTTGGACATCTATTTTTTAGTGATTAAGCATCCAACTTACATTCCCTATCCTTGTCTCAAGATCTTTCTTTCTATCTCTCACTTATCATCTTAATTAATTAAGTGTCTATGCTCAAAAGGTTTTAGTATTGGAACGATCTTGGGGCCCCAAATTCCAACAATCTTCAACATGTACATCATGCGTGGGCTGAATTTCATGCTCATTTTCAGCCATATTTTGATGCAAATGTTCAGCCATATGTGGTTGGAAATCTCCAATAGTTTTGACCATTTTTGGCTGAAAATTTTCAGCCATGTTTGGCTGGAAATTCTCTGCATTTTCAACCCTATTTGGCTGGAATTTTTCAGCCCTTTGAGCCTCAGTTGGCTGGTCTACATGGCCATAGTCAAGCGCACCATTTTGAAACAAAGGCATGAGTGTATCGAACACATCTTGTGAGCTAACTGTTGGCTGTTTTTTTCATTCAAGTAGAGGGAAAACTGAATTTTCAGCAAATACCACATCTTGACTCACAATAATTGTGTTTTTCAATGGATGGATACAAACAATATCCCTTACTTTCAGCACGATAACCAACAAATATACATTTCTTTGCCTTGTCATCAAGTTTGTGAAGTTGTTTTGATGGCAGAAGAGCATATGCCAAACAACCAAACACACGCATATGACTAACCATAGGCTTATGACCATTCCAAGCGTCATAAGGAGTGATGACTCTCAATGCTTTTGTAGGGCAGTGATTCAACACATAGTTTGCACACATGATTGCTTCCATCCAAAACTCATCAAGAAGATGCTTTCCTTTAACCATACATCATCCCATTTCAAGTAGAGTTCCATTTTTACGCTCGGCAACACCATTTTGTTGAGGTGTATATGGCACTGTACATTGGTGTGAAATACCTCTTTGACGAAGAAAAGCATTAAACTCATGTGACATGTATTCACCACCACGATCCGTGCATAAAGTCAAAAGCTTTTGTGAAGAAAAATTTTCAGCCATAGCTAAAAATGCTTTGAAGTAAGAAAATACCTCATTCTTTGCTTTTATAGGATACACCCATGTATGACGAGTAGCGTCATCAATGAAGGTAACAAAATATACATGCTTCCCAAAAGATGGAGTCTTGATGAGACCACATACATCACTATGAACATGCTACAATTTTCTTGTAGTGTGTGTATGAATATCTTTTTGAAAAGAAGCACGATGCATTTTTCCAACAATGCAAGCGTCACATGCATGCTTTTCAATGGACTCAAGTGTAGGCAAACCAATAACCATGTCCTTCTTTTGCAAGTAAAGCAAACTATTGAAGTTCAAGTGACCAAAACGAGCATGCCAAAGCTCCATTTCAACCATGGAAGAAGTATGAGCAACCAAAGCATTCAAGGCAGCCCTCTTGTATGTATCCATGCGATACAAACCATTACATAATGTACCAGACATCACGATAACATCACCATTGCTGAAATCATGAACCATACACTTATCATCAACAAACTGTACATGAAGTCCAGCTTTGGCAATCAACAGAACTGAAATTAAGTTCTTCTTGATTGCGGGCACATACAATGCATTTTTCAAGAGAATCACACCTCCATTTGCAGCTGTAAGCTCAATTTCTCCTACTCCAATGATAGGAAAGAGGCATTGTTTGCACATACCACATGTTCGCCTTTGGCTGCATCTTTCAAAGAGGCAAAAAATCTTTTGCATGATGTTATGTGCTTTGAAGCACCACTATCAAAGAACCAATCCGAATTAGCCTCACTCACAACCATACATTTAGAATGCAAAGAAGCATCATAATGACATGTAACAACACATGCCCAAAAATATTGATCCATGTTAACTTCATCATTCTTTACATTTTGTTGAATTTTTAGCAATAGACATGTTGGATTCCTTCTTCTTTTCATTGCGTTTAGTAAGCTTTCTACACTCATCAATAGTATGACCAGCCTTCCAGCAATACTTGCATCTCTTCTTCTTTTGCAAATCACCATCATTAGAGGAATGAGTGGAAGAGGAAGCTTGAGGCTTTGGTTTTGATGAACCCAAAGCTAAACCATACTTGCTTTTCCCCTTTTGTGAGATAGCAAGTGCTTGTGTTCCCTCAATCAAACCATTCCTATTCACTCTAGATTGCTTTTCTTGCAAAAGAAGAGACACAACCTCATCAAACGCATACATATTAGGATTTCCTTTTGCAACAAAACGGAGTGTAGTAGCAAAGCTTTGAAAAGATTTCGGTAATCCTTTCAACAATGTAGAAATGAGTGATGCATCCGGAATGATCTCATCTATGTTTGCCAATTGCGCTTTCAAGTCCTTGATGCGTGTCACACATCCATCGACTCATTTTCAGCCATACATACATCCTCAAGTTGCTTCCTCAAGTATGCAACACGTGCTTCATTACGCATGGCATACAAAGAAGCAAGAGTGTCCCATGCCTGTAGTGATGTAGAACATGACTGAATATATGGAACTATATGACGCTTCATAGAAAAATCAAAGCATGAGCTTGAGCATCTTTTCCATCCCATCTAAGCTTCTCCTGTGTAGGTGGAGAAGGAGAAACCACTGTACTCAAAGAAGAAGCTCCATCTGTGACAGTAGACTATGAAGTAGAAGCACCTACGGGTCTTCGATCTACATCTGCCACTATGTTCCAAAGTTGTTTAGCAACAAGAACATGCTTCATCATGTAAGTCAACATCAAATAGTTGGTCCCATCAAGCTTATCTTCAGCTTGAAGCATGCCAAACAAGTCATTGCTACCTACCATTTCACTAGAGAACATGAATGTGACAAAATCTTTACTTGGACGAAAGCTGAAATGAATGCTGAAATTTTAGGACACAAACCGTCACTCTGATGGCAATTCTGATTGCACAAATGGCTTTAAAATGGAGGTAAAACCCCAACGCACCTAGTGGAAATGTTTCTTGGCTGCTTAAATTCACTCTTCTATGCTCCAAAGTTGATTTGCATAGTTAAAAGTGCGCGCGTGCCATGATGCGAAAACCGAAACTTGAGAAGGAGCTTAACCTGCCCTGATACCATTGTTGGGTGTGTGTAGAAGTTCCAGAGGCACACAAGAAGCACACACAAGGAGCACAAACGTAGCAAGACACATGGAGAAGATGATGGTTGGAATAGCTCTCTCTATTGACAATTAACTGAACTGAAGTAAGAGCTGAATAATATCCCCAAGTACAAAGTACTACCACATATGAGAGTATCAAGTATGTGGTAACATGGGGAAAAAACCTCTAGCCAGCACTAGAGTAAAAAGTGCCCATGTGTAGGGAAAAGGTTCACATCAACGCTACTCGAGGAACACATAAGTGTAGCAATTACCACCAAATTATACTAAGATACTGAGATGTATATAAAACAATGTTCCAAAGCTAATTCAAACATTATGCGTATTTTGTAATGCCATTTAGTCTAACAAATGATTCAACTAATTTTATGACATGAATGAATACTATTTTACATTCTTTTATTGATAAATTTGTAGTTGACTTTGTTGAAGATTTGTTTCGTGTCCAACAAGTGAGTCGATGAACATGAGGTTCATCTTAGGATATATTTAAAAATTAAAGTAAAATAAAGGATATGCAAATTCAAATAAAGTGTAGTTCTTTCTACCAAAGATAAAGTGTTTATGGCACATAGTCTCAATTGATAGGATGGAGATGGAAAGGTCTTAATAACTTGAGGATGGAGAACTCCTCAAGATGAGGAGAAGCTTTGGTTTTTTTTAAGACTTTTTGACTTTATTGAAATTCTATAGTATCTTATTTGTCTATAGTAGTATCTATGATGAATTTGCTTCAAGTATCTTATTTGTCGATAGTATCTTATTTGTGTATAATAGTATCTATGATGAATTTGCTTCAAGATAAAGTTCCATTTGCATGGAAGCAAGAACAACAATAAATCTGTAAAATTTTGAAACAAGTTATTTCAAAGGCTCTATCAATCCAAGTAGTGGATCCATGGAAGCCATTTGATTTGGAAACATGTGCTAGTGGAATAACCCTAGGGATTATTCTCATCCAAGATGGTAGGCCTATATCTTTAAGAAGTAAAAATAAATCAATGCACTATCTTGGTTAATGTACAAAGTGATCTTTACAAATTTAGAAAGCTCATTGCTTGAAGAAATCAAGGACGCACAAGTAGAAGATACATATATTATATAGTTTTTAAGAGCCATCAATGATGACTCTATTATAGGAGATGGGACAATTTGAGTTGCATCTTCCCCTAATAAAGCAACCAAGTCAACTCCATATTCCAAATTCTCATTGTGTAATGCTCCAATGGAAAGAAAAGACATGTGTTCTAAATTTGCAAGATTTGAGAAGAATGGTCATGTGTGACAACCATGGTGCTCCATGCACGGGACATCTTGGTATTGACAAGACTATTACCTAGTCAAAAGAACATTTTGATGGCCTAAATTATCCAGAGATATCCACACATATGTTTCATAGTGGTTTAAGTTTTGGGTTAACAAATCAAAAAATATTGAGAAAAAATATTCTACACTCATTAGAGATTCCAAAGCACAACTAAGATAGTATATCCATGGACTTCATAGTTAGGTTATCGTATACCCAAATGAAGTCAGTTGCTATCCTAGTAGTGGTGGATAGATTGAGCAAGATGGATCATTTCATATGCACATAGGAGATAGTAGAAGCTCAACAAGATATGGAGTTGTTTATTCAACATATCTTTGGATTGTGTAGATTAGTGATATACATAGTTTCAAATAGAGATGAAAAACTTACATGTCATTTTTGGAAGATTGGCTTTGACAAGCTTATAATTTTATTAAATTTGAGTACTATGGACCATTTTGAAATAGATTGTCAAACCAAAAGGATCAAGTAGATAGTAGAGGACATGTTAAAGCCATATGTGTCTTAGAAGGAGACACATTGGGGATACTTATTTACCATTAATATATTCACTTTCTTCAAGTTAATGCATACTCTAAGTTTCCCATTCTTTTTTGGTACTACAACTATAGGAGATATCCATTCTGTATACTCAATCTCATAGATAAAATTGCCAGCAGCTTGTCAATTTCTTCCTTTATTTTGGCAAAGTATTTATCATTGAATATGTAATGTCTTTGTTTGCTAGGCTTCACATCAGGTGTAATAGGAATCTTATGCTCACATATTTTAGGGTCAATTCCTTTCAAATCCTTGTAGCTGTAAGCAAACACATCCCTATAGTTCCTGGCCAAATTTCTTAATGCTTCCTCCTCTTGATATGTCATGTCATCAGCTATTACAATATTTCTTTCTTCCCCCTCTTCCTGGGTGATCATTACCTTCTTAGTTTGTTCCTCATTGTCATATGCCTCTCCTCTTTTCTTTTCTCTTTTTGGTTTCATTTTTAGAAGTAGTCTGTCTTCTACTTCATAAGTCTTGAAATTTGCAGGTACATCAAACTGTTGATCCTTGTTTGTCATTTTCTCTTTTTTTTCATCCTCTTGGTCTTTTTCTTTCTTGTGTTTGTTTTTTCTATATTTGCCTGAGATTTTATCTTTTATTGCATCTGTAGCTTTTACCTCTTTCAAATATTGTGTTTTACCATTTTTCAATATCATCTCTTCTTCTTGGTCCTTTTCTGTTTTTGATACCTTTATCATTTGTATTCCTATGTGAAAGACATCATATCCTTCTTCATTTTGGAAGTTCACTCCCACATACTCATCATTGGCTAGATCCATGGTAGCCAAAATCTGGTTCCAACCATAAGGCTCAAATTCTTGATCTTTGAATTTTTGTGGCCTATAGCTCTCATCCTGTAATTTTCTCCCTTCTACACAATCTTATTTTCTTAATCTTCTTTTTCTATTTGTAAGGTTTCTTATCACATTGCACTTCCATATTGATGATTCTGTTTCATTCTGATCTTCAATCTCTGATTCTTCACTTAAATCTTGATTTTGATGTATTTTGAACCATTCTTGAGGGGACATGTCACAATATTGACCATTTCTTAGATTTACTTTGGTTATCCTTCCTTTGCTTTGAAGATATAAGCAATCATTTCCCCAATCCTGTACAGTTTGCATTTATCTAATAAATGGTCTTCCTAGTATGATTTCATATGAAGTGGATTGTGGGAATTCAACTATGGCAAAAGTATGCTCTATTTCCATTCCACATATCTCCACAATCACCTTCTCCCATATTCCTAGGGGTTTTCCTATGTGTCCATTTGCAAGTTGTAATCTCATTTTAGTGGGTACTAATTCACTTTTTCCCCATCTTTCCCAAGTTTGTTTAGTCATGATGGCCACACCTGATCCACTATCCAATATAGCTTTGGCATGATTTTTACCAAATTGTATTCTTAGAGTTGAGTTTCCTTCTTCTCCTTCACAATATCCTCCTATTTTATCAATAGGAATGTACAACAACTCCTCCAATTCTTATTGTTGTGGATCAAAATTCTCTGGTGTTGCTTCCCACTTTTTCATTTTGTGTTGTAATTGATGATTTTGTTTTACCAATTCCTCCATTGTGGTGTGGCATAAGATTGCACATTGTTTGTCTATATTTACTTGGAATGTTATTTGTGCATTCTCTTCCAGATCCAGAGTTTTCCTTGTTTCTGTTGCATTTGTTTTCTCAACTGTTGTTGGACAATTGTCAGGTTCCCCTATTTTAAGTTGTGTTTCTTGTATGATTTGTTTGCATCTTTGCATTCTTTCATGCTCTAAATCTGGCATAGGATATGCCATTACATGGTCTCTAGGATTTGGTCCCTCTTGAATGCTTCCCTTGTATGCTTTTATCAAGGTGTCCATACTCTATGAATTTCTTATCTCTTGCTGGGTTTGTGTCTTTTGAGGTGGACTATGCTTTGACTGTTCCATATTCTCTTCTTCTAGACTTTTACCCATTCTCATTTTCCTTTCCCATCTCCCTTTTTGTCTGTTTTTCCTTTCTTTTGGAACTGTAATTTTCTTATCTCCCTTGGTCCTTGTCTGTTGTTTAGCTTGTGCTCTTGTTATAGCATTTACATTCACTTGCTCATGGTCACTCAATTCTTCTTGCTCCATTATGTTGACTGTTTTTAATGGTATGTTATTAGATGTGTTTTGTTGTTTTTGAGGGTTTCTTGGACAATCCTTTATTAAATGTTCTCTTCCACAATCCTTACAATAAGCTCCTTCTACTCTTAGTGTAGGAGGTTGTGGACAGTCTCTAATGAAATGTTCTCCCCCACATCTATAACAAGTTATCTTTTGACTCCCTTTGAACTGAGGTTTCTGATTGGACATCTAATTATTGGTTATGTACATGAATGTGGCTGTATCCATTTCAATTCTCCCATTTCCCAAATCTAGGGCTTGCAGTTCTGGTTCTCTCAGCTCATATCCTTCCCACTCTTCCTGATATCCTTCATTCCAATGATAATCTTCTTTGTATGGTGATCTAAGTCTTGAGCTTTCTTCTTCTATTGGTGTGTATTTGACTGGTACCACATTTGTTGGTAATGGTGGTTGTTGCCCAAGTACAGGTCTTGGTTGCTCACCAAATCCAGATTCTCTTTGGTTCACATATTCTCTTTCCTTAATGGGTTGTTTATTGTAAAAGCATTCTTCTCTGGTATGATTTGTCCATTTTCTTTCTAGTGTACAGTATTTGAGTGTTTTCCTATCTTGCAAATGTTGTGGTTTTTGATATGGACATTGTTGTACCAAATGATTTTCTCTACAGTTATAGCATTTCTTATTTGTAGCTATCCTGGTGTTTATCAAGTTTTTCTTGGTGCTAACTTCTAGGGCTTTGGCAATTGCCTGTGCTAATTCTTCTGCTGGTGGGATTTTATCTTCATTTGTTCTTGGTTGATCAAATGCTAATAGATCTTGTCCCCGGTTATCCTCTAAGTCTATTGCTTCCTTAACACATGCTCCTAGGTCTGGGCACCTTCTATAATACACCAAGGTTCTTAATTGGGCACTTCTCAATCCTTCTATGAATAGGGATACTTGTCTTGCCATGGATGGTACCTCCTCTCTGGGGCATCTGTCAATATATTGCTTGAACCTCCTAGCTGCTCTCTAACATTTTCATCTTTTTGCTGCTTAAAGCTATGTATCAAGGTAGCTGTGCTATGTTTTATTCCAGTTTTTGAGAATTCTCCTATGAAGGCTTCTAGGAAAGATTCAATATCCGGATACATTTCCTTTCTCAAGGGAATGAACCAAGATAGTGCAGGTCCAGTTATGGTTAGACCAAATGCTTCAAATTGTACTTTATAATCCTCAACTTCTTCTGCTCTAATTAATTGTCTAAATTCTGCAGCATGAGCATGAGGATCAGAATATCCTTCATATTGAGTCTTCATGCATTTGGCTACCTGATAGGGCCTAAGCATTCTTCCCTGATTCTGCCACTGATGTCTCCTTCTAAATGGAAAATCATTAAATCCTTCTGCTTCTCTTTCAAAAGGGTTTGGGGAAGTATGTATTCTCCTACCTTATTGTTGTTCACTATTATTGTGAGTTTCATGTTGTCTTGGCAAGTCTCGTTGCCCTAGGTTTTGTTCCCAAGGTCTCTTATCTGCACTTTTCCCTAAGTCATTAGAATTTTCTGGGTCCTGTGAGAAGATGTATACACATCCTTGTCTATCCTCATATCTGCCATCCTTGAATTTTGCTACTGGTGTTATATTCAGGGGAACTTCTAAGTTTCTCAATCTAATGAAAAACTTATGCATCCCATCCTGATATACATAGGTTCCAAACCTATTTGTGTACATATATTTAAGAATATTTCTATAATCACCAGTTTCAGAAGGTTCATCGATTTCATTTAAATTTTCCATATTATTTTCTTGCCCAAAATCTTTTTCTTGTAGTTCTCCTATCAGTGATTCTATCTCCTTCCTTCCTAGATCTTGTTTAGAAGGTGTGTACAATTTATTACCAGATCTAAGAATCATTCAACTATTTCACGATTCTGTGGTGAGAATCGTGTTTTTCACGATTCTGTGATGAGAATCGTGTTTTTCATGATTTTGAGGTGAGAATCGTGTATTTCACGATTCTGTGATGAGAATCGTGTTTCTCACGATTTTGTGGTGAGAATCATGTTTTTCACGATTCTGTGGTGAGAATCGTGTTTTTCACGATTCTGAGGTGAGAATCGTGTATTTCACGATTCTGTGGTGAGAATCGTGTTTTTCATGATTCTGAGGTGAGAAACGTGTATTTCACGATTCTATGGTGAGAATCATGTTTTTCACGATTCTGAGGTGAGAATTGTGTATTTCACGATTCTGTGGTGAGAATCGTGTTTTTCACGATTCTGTGGTGAGAATCGTGTTTTTCACGATTCTGTGATGAGAATCGTGTTTTTTACGATTCTGTGGTGAGAATCGTGTTTTTCACGATTTTGTGGTAAGAATCGTGTTTTTCACGATTCTGTGGAGAGAATCGTGTTTTTCACGATTCTGTTCCCAGACAATCGTGATTGTTCACAATCGTTAGAAACACGATTTTCTTATGAAAATCGTGCTCTGGGAATCACGATTTTGTGTTTTATTTCAGAGAATCGCGATTTTGTGTTGCCCACAAAATCGCGATTCTGTGCAGATTTTTGAAAAATTTTAGGTTGTTTATTTTTGAGTTTTTGTTTCTCCAAAAGAATCGCCTATTTAAAATTTTAGCATGCAATAAAAGAGCTTTAACAGAATTATTATTATTTCTTAGTAAAACTCAAAATTCTAAAAGTTGCAATTACGTGATTTTACTGATTTCTGAGTTTTTTATGTTCTAAACATCATATGAGAACTTGAAATAATGCAAAAAATTGTTGGAAAATCCTTACCTTGCTTGCTTGATCAGAAAATGTCCAGAAACTTGTGGTTGCAGAAAATTTGATTCTGTCCACTCTCACTCTCTCTCTTCCTCACTCAAATGAGTTTTTTTCTAGGATTCCAGGTTTTTATAGACTTCACACAATCGCGATTTTGTGCGATATTTTCAAAATCTCTACTTTTCACTTGTTCAAGTTTTTACCCTTCAACACTTTTATGGTTTTGATTCTCAATTCCTAATTTTTCATCACAAGTTACTTCCTTTATCCCACTGGTGGAAATCGCGATTCTGTTCCTAATTTCCACTTTACGCACTTGATGCTCAACCCTTACTGATTTTTTAAAAATTTGATTTTCTTCACTCACTCAACTTAGTGAAACCTCTTACAATTACCTACCTCAAAACCCAAATGTGCAAAATGATTCAAATTCTTTATCTTATAGAAAATTGCGATCCTGTGAAGAGAATCATGTTTTTTTGAACCTCCAATTTTTTGCAATTTTTGGCTTTCCTTTCCACTTAGTCCCCTTCAATGCTCTTTACCAATTCCAAATCATTTGTTTCCTACAATTATACACCATCAACAAAAATTAGCGATCCTGTGAAGAGAATCGTGTTTTTCTGAACTTCCACTTTTTTGCAGTTTTTTTAGCTTCCCCTTCCACTTGATCCCCTTCACTCTTATCAACAACACTCCAGTCTACTGTTTAAGGAAATGAAGAAAATTGTTTGAATTTTTTTAATGGATTTTATGAAATTTTTTAGTATTTTGCCCTAAATCAAGGTAAACACTTCACTTAGGGTTTCTTGTTTAGAGATCCATTGATCCTGTGTTTCCGAATTGGTTATACTCCTTTATGCTTTGCTATCTACTCAATTTATGAGCAAGACTTTCCAAAGAAAAATGTGCTAAGAAGTGAAATTATCAACTCATGCAAAGATAAAATCAAACATTTTTCTTTTCAAGATGTAAATAAACCTTTTCTCAAGATTGTTGCTTTGTCTTGGCTAAACAAATGGATCTTATCTACTTGCATATAGCTACTTTACTTGACTTTCCTCAATGCAATCATATCATCTATCCCAAGATCAACAATTTTTCTTGGTACTTGGTCAAAAAGCACTCTACAAATGCAAAGATAGACACATTTTACCTTATCTTCAGTTATCTTGATTCAGTTTTTCACACACGTGCACTTTACTCTTAAAAATGATATGAGCAACTATCAATTTGCAAGAATTTCATCACTTCTTTATCTCAAAAGGTTATCTCTTGCTTCCTTTTCCCAAAAGACAAACAAAGAAACCTACCTTTTCATGTTTCCTTTTCTTGATTAAAGAGTATTACCTTTTCAATGTGTTCAATACCATCAACAATGGAAGATCTAGCAAGGTCCAACTTCAATGAAGCTTTTGCTTTACTTCCACGGCAACGGCGCCAAAAAATGTTTGTTGTTACCCTTTGGAGTTGTCCTCTCCAATCATTTTAGCATAAAGAATCAACAATACATCTTATATTTGTCAATCCGAGAAGTATACCAGAGACCACAGCCCCTTCTAGATGATGGAATCCAAAAAATAGGAGGAAAGTGACTGGATTTCTGAGAAATGATGAAGATGAAGAGAAAATGTGCTTTGTTCATCAAATGTAATATCTCTTGAAACAAGAAATTGTTTTGTGGATGGATTCCACAACCTGTATCCCATTTGTTTATCATCATATCCAATGAACATATATTTTTCTGCTTTAGGTTCTAGCTTATGTCTCAATTGAGATGGAACATAAGCATATGCCAAACATCCAAATATTTTACAGTGATCAAGAGTAGGTTTCTTACCCCACCATGCTTCATAAGGAGTCCTTCCCTCCAAAGCTTTGCAAGGCAATCTATTTACAAGATAAGTTGCAGTATTAATTGCTTCTGCCCACATATAATTAGGACACTTCCTTCATCGTTGATCTTGCAAACTCTAGAAGAGTTCTATTTCTTCTTTCTGCAACTTCATTTTATTGTGGGGAGTACTTGCAAGTCACTTCTCTTTTGATACCTGCATTCCAAATATAATCATCAAATTCTTTAGAAAAATATTATCCCCCTCCATTTGATCTCAATCTCTTGAGCTTTTGTCTTGTAATTCTTTCTACATAGGCATGATAATGTTTAAAAGTCTCAAACACTTCAGATGTATCCTTGATCACATATAGAGTAATCCACCTGGTTGCATCATCAACAAATAGCACATAATACCTTGATCCATTTATGCTATAGTTCTTTGAAGGACCCCACACATCTGTATGAACCAATTCAAGCATATTTGAATACCTCTATCCTTGCTTATTATATGATTTCTTGTGATCTTTACCTAACTGACAAGCCTCACATTTGTATACCATATGTTGACCTTCAATATTTGGTAGACCAAGCATTGCACCATTCTTTGTCATTTCTTTAATTCCCCTTTCATTAGAATGTCCTAACCTCTTGTGCCATAGATCTAATTCAGACATCTTTTGACTTCCATAAGTAAACAATCATGCCCCTCATTACCTTGGACTTTGAGAGTGAATAATATTCCTTCCTTTTTCCCTGTGACAATACTTCTATATCCTTGATTTGGATCTTCAACATAAACACCATCACTTGTAAATCTGACTTCATATCCCTTCTCAACAGTTTGCCCTACACTTATTAAATTTTTAGGGATTGTTAGAACATAAAGTACCTTGCTTAGGAGTGTACTTCCACTCCTTGTCTTCACTGATCCAATGCTCTCAACTTTGTGTTTGGTGTTATCTCTTGTTTGAATTGTATGTCCACTCACTTTAGTTTCCATATCAGCCATTAAGGAAATGTTACCGCTCAAATGATTACTACATCCTGAGTCAATATAAAACACCATTTGATCTTCATTGATTACTTCATGAGTTGCATTCACGATAAGAGTCAAGTCTTCCTTCTGGTCTAAAGCATAATTATAATATGTGTTGTTATAGGATTGAGGTTGAAAGCTTCTTCCACCTCCTCTAGCATATGAGGATCTACCACCTCTTCCTCTGAAGTTGCCTCTTTGATTTCTGCCTCCTCTTCCTCTAGGATTGAAATTCTGATTATGACTTCCACCATCCTGATTGTTATACCAACAATCATTTGCCAAATGATTTGTTCTTCCACAAATCCAACAAGCTTTAGTATTATCTTTGTTCTTAACTCCTCTTCCTTTACCTCTGAAATTCATCTTCCCTTTCATGAAGTTTACTTTATTTGAAGATCCTTCTTCATCATTTGTCTGCTTGCCTTTAGCATCCTTCTTCTTATCCTTTGAATACATTGCTTGACTTCAACCTCTGTCATTCTCTCCTTTAATGTCCTGCTCAAATGTTAGCATATGTCCTAACAATTGATTAAGATCAGGAGTAAAATGATCTGATGATAGTTTTGTAGACAATATGAAAGGTTTCCACTTTTCATCTCCTCTTAGACCTGTAAGTATTTGCCTTACCAACTTGTCTTCTTCAATTTCTTCATCTACTGCTCCCAAACTATCTGCAATGTCCTTCATCCTTGTAACATAGTCAGAAATTGACTCAAAACCTTTCTTTTTGAATGTTGTAAATTCAGCCCATAGTGAAGCCTTCCTTGATTTAGTTGTGTTTTGGAAATGTTCTTCCAAAGCATTTCATATATCTGCTACAATTTCTAATCCTCTAATGTGTGGTAGAAGATAATCATTTACAGCCATGTAAATGATGCTCCTGGCTTGAGCATCTCTCTTCATCCAATTCTTCAATTCTGCAAGTTCTTCTCTTGTTGGAACACTTCGATCCTTAAACTCAGGATTTTCTTTTTCTCCTGTAATAAATGATATACAATCTTTGCTCATGAGGTGTGCTTCCATCCTCATGGACCATGCTAGAAAGTTCTCTCTATCTAGCAGTCAATCTGCAAGCTTTCTCCATCTCTTGACTTCTGTGTCTACAATTACTAGGATTTATGGTGATATAATGTACCTTTGATATGAAGTTGTAATACTTCTTGATCCTTTGAACTTGTGCTTTGTTATTCTTCAAGTTTTCTTCCAAACTTTTCTCTTTGCTCCTTCAATTCACAAGATCTTTGATATCTGCAACAGTAGAGGTTCTCCTTGCTTCTTCTTCACCTTGATTTGATCTTTCTGCTTTGATACCACTGTTGGAGACCTTTAATTCTCCAAATGTCTGATCTATCTTGATTTAAGAACTCTTCTATATCAAGAATAAACCAAACTTTACACAAAATTCATATTATCTTCCATATGTATTAAGAAATACTTCTCTGTATGAAGTTTTCTTCAGCTTCAAGAGTTTGCTTCAAATATGAACTTCAATCTCTGCATATGACTTTGATTTTAATCATTCAAATGATACTCACATGTTCATACTACTTTTGCACAATCACATTGATCATTAGTTCTTCAAAAGATCTATTAGATTCCAAATTTGATCACTTAGATCAAACCTGTGTCAGAAACTTCCTTCCAAAAATGACGACTTTGACATGGTCAACTTCTTAAGTTGATTTCTCAGAATCTAACCCGTTTTGCTAAATGCTTTTGAAAAAAGCTTCCTTACCTTCTAACTTAGATTTTGAACGCTCAAACATAAAAAACTTTACACTGAGCAGTGAGATCTAAGCAAATCTTTAAGCTGCAAAATGTGCGATTCTGAGAACTTCACTTGCAGACTTCTACATATGAATGTTCCTACTCATCATACACACAACCTGAAGAGAATTAGATCATCAAAATTTTGTAATAGCTTGATTAGCTTTTGAATTAGATATGTACACAATATTTCCTGATCCACATGATCAGGGTGAGAGAATTCTAGGAAAGATCAGTCGCTAACTTACGAGAAAAGTCTCTACACACCTATCTCATAAAACAACTTGAAAGCTATTGACTTCTTTTTCATCTATTCTTCATCTCTCTTCTATATCACGACTATACATGAGCTTATATATACATGTGACTATATACTCGTCACTACATCAAGTATTTTTGAAATATTTTTCCAAAGCTATTATACATAAATGTACAAAACATTTCTTCCTGATTCCTCAATTGACTTCATGCTTTGAGCTTGAGTCTTTTCTTCACTTCTTCATTCTTAGTCTTCATGTAATCATCCATTGATGATTGTCTTGCTCCAACATGATGATCACTAATAATTGCGATGGTCAACTCACAATGATCAGATGACGATGATCAAGGCCACGATGGTCAAGCACAATCGTGATGATCAAGCCACAACGGCCAGTCATGATCACGATTGTCAAACATGATCACGATGATGAGTCAGCATTGCAATGGTGAGACATGATCGCGATCACGATGGCATGAGCCAATTGCCACAACGATCATTGACCATCGTGATGGTCAGATGCAATCATGATGATGTGTCATCATCACGATGGCCAAAAAATGATGCAATTTCAAAAAACTAATCATGGATCTATGCAAGCACTTACTTAGGCTCCTCCGTCATGAAAAAAGTTTCCCCAAATTCATACCTTGGTCTGACAGTCGTGATGGTTCAATGGCAATTTCTGAGAGAAAAATGGAGCTTTTACCTGTGTTTCCTACAAATCTGTGGTGTCCAGAGGCTGCTCTGCAAAATTAGTGCACCAAAAAAGATGAACACACACTTGCAAAATCTCTCTCTCACTCTTGGACACACACAAATGAGGGAAAGAGAAGAGAAAGAGGGAATATGACTGATTTTTTGTGATTTTTTAGAGTTTGAGATAATGATAGGGAAATGATACTAGAAGAATAATGGAGTAAAAGTGTGTAAAAACTAACTACAAATGACAAAACAACAAAGAAATTTTACCTTCCAACGATTTTCCCCAACACACTTACCATCACACACTCAACCTAGAGCTCATCCCTGGCAATGACACCAAATTTGGTGTCACTCTAGCACAATGGAAAGTACCGACGTGAGGAGCTCCACATCATAATTGTTAATCCTCAGAGAGGTTAGGCCGATATGAAGATCAAGAGCAAGTGATGTGCATGAAGAAGATGGTGAGAAATGCAATTTGCATACACACACATACATACACACACACAAGTAAAGTTGCGATGGAGATCAATGGAAGGCAAGGAAAGAACTCATATTCATATTCATCATTCACTAATTAGATTAGCTCTTCTAATTGCTAGCTTATAAGCTCTATAATAGTAACAACAACCACAAAATGAGTTCTCTAGCTCTATTTATAGTTTTTTTCCTACTTTTAACCGATTTCACATCTAGTGACCGGCATAGTTAAAAAAATAGGTTCTACCTCTAATTTGAACTATCTAACGACTTCCAAAATTACAAAAATTGGTGTGAGATCTCAAGGACTCCTCGGCTTGCACAAAACGGAGTCCCACTTGCAGTAATTGGATGTATATACATATATTACATTGTTTTAGTGATAAAAATCATTGTTGACATAATGAAGTAATCTGAGTAGTTTATGTACTTCCTCTTCTTCTATGGCGAGAGCTGGTACTCGATCCTTTGCCTTGAACACTTAGCCTCTTCAATGTTCTACCTGTTTGATTCTTCACTCGTGCTAAATAATTTTTGAAACAAGCAAACGCTTCATCTTTATGCTACTACAATCATCAATGAAAGAGACAATACCTTCACCCTAAGAGAAGAGGTTCCTTGCTTGGTCCTCAAATCTTATTGTCTACATGAAGAAGCTTTTTGGGAGATTATGGTTGATCTAGAACTTGCAGTGCAGAAGTTTATCACTATGTAATATTCCCTTGATTGATGAAACTCTAGGTTTTTTGTGTTAATCACCATGTTCAATAGTTTGTACTTTACTCATTTTTTTCTAATGATTATGGTATTAATTGTTGGAGTTCAAGGTCTACAAAAGCACACAAAAAGCACAAGGAAGAAGAAGGACATTGGATCACAACACAATATAGAATGTATTACCAAGTGAATGTACAAAGATAAGTGACACATTCGGGTTATAGGTCTATATACAAGTGAGGGGGACCTCCTAAAGAAGGAAAAAAGTGCAAAGGCACTCCAAACAGTGTTCACACACATCACTAGCAAAAAGTGCCAAGCTATCTGGAAAGACATCAATCCACGAAAGGAAGTAAGCCCAAAGCTTTGCAAAATGCATCAAACTTCTCCCTAGGCATAGCCTTTGTGAAAAGTTATGCAATGTTATCTTGTGTGGGCACATAAGCCGAAATGATCTCTTCAAAAAAAAACATCTCCTTGACATAAGTGCATCTCAATGTGATTTTTGTGAGCATGGAATATAGGGTTCCTTGCAACCACCAATGCACTCTGATTGTCATTGAAGATAGTAGTGGCAAAAGAGTGGCCAACACCCAAGTCAACCAAAAGGTTTTTGAGCCACACACACTTAGTAGTCGCTATGAAATCTACCCTACACTTAGTCTCACAACTAGAAATGGTCATAATAGATTGCTTCTTGCTCAAAAAAGATATGCATAATCTACAAAGCATGAAGTGAAAACTACTGGTGGACACACGAGTGTCATAGAAATAGCCCAATCTAATTCAAAAAAACCATGTAAATATGGTGATAATGATCCCCGCTTGGGATAAAACAATCCAAGTAGTCGAGTACCACTCAAGTGCTAAAGATGCACGTAATGGCTTGCCAATTCTTGACACCTGTACAATGGATAACCCTGCTCATTTGAGAGACAAAAAACTAAATATGAAGTTATATTATGCATAAGTAAATCAAGCATCCAATAGCCTGCTAAATCAAGCATCCAATAGCCTACTCATCTGAGAGACAAAAAACTAAATATGAAGCCATGTTATGCATGATAAATCAAGCATCCAACATCCGTGTTATCAAATGCATCTCTAACATCATGAAGAATCAATTGTAAACTTGTTTCCATGGGAATGGCAATATGTTTGTAATCTCCAAGGTCAAAATGTTGTAATAATGTGTCAATATATTTTGTTTGACATAAAGCTATTCTTCCATCAACATGCATAGATTGAATCCCCAAATAATGATGAAAATGAACCAAAAATACATCTCAAAAGAGGAAATTGAATCAACATTAAACTCAACAATATGCTTCTCATTAGGACCAGTGAGCAGCATGTCATCAACATATACAACAATGATCAAAAGTACATCATTTGCATGCTTAAAATATAAGGTGCTCTCAATTGGATTGTTCTCAAAACCATGTGTGAGAAAGTAGGCATTTATCTTCGCATATCATGCAATGGTTGCTTCAAACGATATAATTTCTTTTCAATCTACACACTTTGTTTTCATGTCCTTTCTATACAAAACTAGAGGGCTGAAATATGTACACATCTTCATGTGAATCACCATTCAGAATTATTGGTTTAATGTCTAGCTAATGTACATTCCAACCATGATGATATTACAAATAGTGCTCATTCAACATCTGGGAGCAAAGCTCTCATCAAAATGAATGCCTCTCTTGAACATAACCTTTGGAAACAAGCCTAGTCTTATACATTTCAACTAGTCAGCCAGGCTTATATTTCAACTTGTATACCCATTTAGTGTCAATGGACATTTTTCCTATAAGAAAATCACATAAAGAACAAGTGCCATTCTTCATAATATCATCATATTCTGATTACATAGCAGCCATCCAATTTTTTTCATTTTTTGCTTCATCAAAAGAAATAGGCGCATTCTCATCACAAAGACTAGAGGCAACCATTGCATAGTAATCTGATGCAAAGGAAGCACTATGAGAGCATGAACAGGTATGATATAACACAGGTGCATCTAATTTGTTACCTCTCAAAGTCGGCACAAGCCATTTAGGTAGATTTCTAGCCTCTTCTATGTCAACCCTCTCATCAACAAGTGCATCATGTAAATCGACATAAAAAATGGAATGATTTGCATCATCATGTGGAACCTATAAAGTCTAACAAATTGCCGCATTTGGACAAGAACTTGATTGTCCACAAGCTCAAGAGAGATCAAGTTCTTCACCAACTATCAACATCGAAGATCATGAAGAACCCAAGGAAGCTCAAGAGAGATCAAGTCCTTCACCAACTATCAACATTGAAGATCATGACGAATTTGAGGTTGAGAATGTCTTAGATTCGAGAATCTCTCTAGGAAGATTGGAATACCATATTCATTGGAAAGAATCTAATGTCAATGATCATACTTGGGAACCTACAAAAAATCTTCAGAGAGCAACAATCAAGGTTCGTGAATTCCATAGGAAGAATCCAATGAAGTCCAAGCTACAGAACAATGATAATGTACCTTGATATGCTTTGTTCTAGCATGAATAACAGAGTTTTGTGCTAACTCTATGCTGATAAGATTATCACAATAGATGATGATAGGCTTTTGCACTTCCACACCTAAATCTGCACGTAGCATCTCTAGCCATGATGCTTCACCTGCTTCTATTACAGAACCTCTATACTTAACCTCTGTACTCAATAAAGCAATAGTGGGTTGCTTCTTGCTGCTCCATGTAATAGTTGCACTCACAAGTGAGATTAGAAAGTCACTAGTAGATCTTCTATCTGGAATACTACCATTCCAATCTACATCGGTGTATCCATGAACCTGCAATTCTGCTCCAACTTCATAAAACAATGCATAGTCTAAAGTAGCACTCACGTAATGTAGAGTGCATCTTAGAGCATCTACATGTGGTTTCTTGGGAACCTACATAAATTGACTTTCAAATCCAATAGTGTAGCTTAGATGAGGCCTTGTAATTGTGAGATGTATCAAACTTTCCACAATTTTTCTATAGATAGTAGCATTTTCCAATGCTCAGCATGTGATGTAGTATCCAACTTGAGATTCTAACCTAATGGCATAGAAATTGTCTTACAATCAGCCATACCATACTTTTGCAGCATCCTCAAGGCATGTTGCCTTTGTGACATCCATATAAATGTTTCTATATGTATAAATTCAATGCCAAAAAAATAGCACAACACAGCAAGACCTTTCACGTCAAACTCTCGCATAAGGATCTGCTTTGCCTATTTAATGCTTTCTTCATTATCACCACCTACAATCAAGTCATCAACATAAATAGCCATAATCATGATGCCATCATCACCCTTCCTTGCATATAATGAATGATTTGCATCATACATAGACAATCCAATGGTGGTTAAGTAAACAACAATTCTTGCATGCCAAGCATGAGGGGCTTGTTTAAGCCCATACAGAGCCTTTTGCTACCTGCAAACATATTCTAGGTGCTTTGAGTCATCATATCCTTGTGATTGGTCCATGTATACTTCTTCTTGTGGCTCTCCATGTAAGAAAGCATTTTTTACATCCATCTGATGCAAAATCCATCCTTTTGTTGTAGCCAATGCAACAAATGCTCTGACAATAGCCATTTTAGCTATAGGGCTGAATGTTTCTTCATAATCAATTCCATATGTATGTGCATATTGTTTTGCTACCAATCGCGCTTTATACCTGCTTATGCTACCATCATCTTTATGCTTCACCTTGTAAACCCACTTGCAACCTATGGGTTTCTTTCCTTGCCACAATCAAACCACCTTTCATGTTTCATTTCCATAAAGTGCAGTTGTCTCCTCATCCATAGATTTCTCCCAATTTGCATTTCCAATTGCATCTTCAAAACAAGAAGGTTCAGCATGTTGTATTACCTTGGTCATGTAGGCACAATGAAGAGCCATGTAGTTATCATACGTAAATAGTTGCACTGAATTTTGTATCCTCCTAGATCTTCTTGGTCCTGGGTCACTTCTCCTTGTATCATGTGCATGTGCCTTTCTTACTCTTAGATTCTTCACAGAGGGCAATCCAAGTTCCTCATCAAGACTCTTTTCTAAACGGCTTGAATCTCCATCAATGTCTTCAAAACCTATAGATGTTTTACTATTAGCAGAAAGCTTTTCTTCACCTTTCTTCCCATGTGATCTTCACTCCATAGATTTGAGGTTGAAATATTGCTTGGTGATGCATCAATTCCACTCAAAACTTGAGATTTTGCACTTGATTTTTCAACATTTCCTTTGTCCTTTGATTCAAGATTAAGTCCTTTGGCATCCACATAGAGGCTTGAGATTTCATCAAACACCACATCTTTGCTTACCTTCATTTGTCGTGTGAGTGGGTTGTAGCATTTATATCCCTTTTGCTCAAGGGAATACCCAATAAAGATACACTTTGCTATTTTTGGATCAAGCTTCATCCTCAACTCATCCAGAACATGTATAGATGCAACATAGCCAAACACTTTCATATGTGATAAGCTTGTCTTTTTACCTGTAAGCCTATCTTCAGTCCTTCTTTAGCATTCGCATAGAAGCTTGACATTTCATCAAACACCACATCTTTGGTTACCTTCACCTTTCATGTGAGTGGCTTGTAGAGATTAAGTCATTTTCTTTGGCATCTGCATAGAAGCTTGACATTTCATCAAACACCACATCTTTGCTTAGCTTCACCTATCATGTGAGTGGGTTGTAGCATTTATATCCCTTTTGCTCAAGGGAGTACCCAATAAAGATACATTTCTCTGCTTTTGGATCAAGCTTCATCCTCAACTCATCCAAAACATTTACATATGCAAAATAGCCAAACACTTTGATAGAACATTTAGATAGCCAAACACTTTCATATGTGATAAGTTTGTCTTTTTACCTATAAACTTATCTTCAGGTGTAACTTGATGTAGAATAGTAGTGGAGTTCTACTCAGGATGTATACAATAGTGTGCATAGCTTCTGCCCAATAACAATGAGGCATATTCTTCTCATCCATCAAGGCTCTTGCTATTTTTGTAATATTTCTATTTTTGCATTCAACACCATCATTTTGTTGTGGTGTGTGCCTGCATGAAAAATATCGTCGAATTCCATGACTTTTTAGAAATCTATTGAACTTATTTGACAAGTATTCACCTCCTCCACCAGATCTTAATGTCTAAATATACTTCCCTATGTGCTTTTCCACCATAGCCTTGAAATTATGAAAGTGAGTGAACACTTCGCTCTCGTCTTTCATGAAGAAAACCAATACTTTTCGTGTATGGTCATCAATGAAAGTGACATAAAACATGCATCCTCCCATAGATGTGGTCTTTGCATCACCTCAAACATTTGTATATACTATTTCTAGCACATTCTCACTAACATGATTTTCGTGTGGAAATGATGCCCTTGATTGTTTACCAAATTGACATGCTACACATATCTTCTACATTTTTGCATCAATTTCAGCCCTTACAAATTTGCATGTCCAATTCACTTATTCCAAATCTCTATATTAGCAATAACACATGCACCTTTTGCAATCATGGCTGCATTCATTTCATGAATTTTCACATTTAAGGTGAACATCCTACCCACTTTTTTTCCTTTGGCAATCAATCTTCCATCCTCTTTATACTCTTCTATAAAAAAGCCCATCAGCATTGAGCCTGAATTCTAATCCCTTGTCAACCAATTGTCCATTAGAAACTAGATTCTTTGTTATATTTGGAACATGAAGCACATAAGTAAGATGTTTTACCTTCCCGTCCTCCATAGATAGTGCTATGTTTCCTCTATGCTCGATAGGATGTAATGTGCCATCGCCTATTTCAACATATCCAAGAATTGGCAATTTTAGCAAACTACTAAACCATTCTCCATGATTGGTCACTTGATTTGAAGCACGTGAATCAACATACTAGACATTACCATACGATTTCAAAACATCAGTAGACATCGTATTCATTATATGATGTTGGACCATGAATAGCTTCTAAGAATCCTCTACACTTGTGGATGCATAGTTGTTTTGCTTCCTTCTATTATTTTGATTCTTCAACATGCAGTGACGTTCAAAGTGTCTAGGTTTACCATAATTCTAGCATCCTTTACTATCATTACCTAAATCATTTCTTTGGAGAATTATGTAGAATCTTTACCTCTCCCTATCTTGAAATTGTCCTCTACGTCTTGCATGGTTTTGTTGTTGGCCTTGGTCTTGGTTATTGTTTCATCTTCCACTTTTGAATCCTCTACCTTTGCCTCTTCCTTTGGCAGAGTAGAATATCTGCTCAGAACTAGGTTTTCCTTGGGATTTCGAGTCCTCACCAAGATTCTTTCTTTCAATAATCAGCATGGACATGAGATCGTCAAAGTTCAAAATATTTTCCCTAGTCTTAATAGAAGTTGTGAATTGCTTATATGCAGCTCCTAAACTATGAAGGCACACTTCCACCTTATCATTATCATCTACATTCATGACAATAGATGCAATTGACTCACACATATGCTTTTGATTTTCAAGTGAAGTCACTTATCGACATGCCCTTTTTTTCTAGTGTATGCAGCTCATTCTTGAGTTGCAATTTTTGTGCCTTTGTATTGGTCTCGTACAATATGAACAAACTATTCCAAGCCTCTTTCAGAGTCTTGGCATCTTGTATGTGCCCAATCATGCTATCATGTATGCGAAAAGATAGCTAATACATTACCTTTTGTGCTCCTTGATACAATTCTTCATATGCTCTTAACTGGTTCGCATTCTGATTCCTCTCTAGTAACTACAAAGCATTTTCATTCTCTCCTTTGATGTACTTCCAGTAGCCTTTTCCCATTAGAAAATTCTTCATTCTCAACCTCCAAGCGTGAAAGTTGTTTTGTCCAACTTCTCGCTCATCAGCTATTTCATTCCATGATTGTTTTCTATTTTTGCATCAATTCATAACACTACAACAGTACTTTTGCTTGAACACTATCACACTATGACGTGATAGTTCGATCTCAAAAAAACATAGTTTTCATGTATCAACAATACACTGAATCCCATGAAATTTTGGATCTAGAATATTTGAGTGTTGAGAATAGGATGAAACTTATAGTTCTGCAAATTGGCTTGGTTTTTTTGTGGGAGACACCTTGCGGCCTCAAAATAGGGATCGAGATGGATTCTACCTTCACACTAATTTTCATAGCAATCAAAGTTTGTTTGTGAATTGTGCTTTCTCCATGCCTTCTTGTGTGCTCTTCACTATCGACCTTCTCCATGAGCTCTCTACAACCACACTAGCTATGATACCATGTCAAGAGAAAGGTGATAAGGAAGAGAGCTCACTCACATACTCTCACACTCAAGAGGAGCATACATAGATTGAGGCAAGGAAGAATGATCTTCTTCTTCTTCTTCTATTACATAAAAGGAATATACCAGAATTACCTAATACAACAATACAATTAGTGCAATATAAAAAGAACAGTACATAAAGAAAATCTTAACATCCACGAATGAGTGAGCTGGCAAGAAAGAAATGTGCCATCACTCTCTCGTAGATAAATCTAGTAAAGCTCAATGAAGTATCCCTTACATATACCGGTGTGACCACTATACATGTCAAAGAAATGAAAAAAATGATATGTGTCATCTAGGATTATCACATGTTGATCTTGATTTCTCAACAATCCATACCTATCACTCCTAGGTTGTGGGACTTTTTATATGAGTTGCATATTCTTGTATTATTTTTCCTATGCGGCTGATCTTGTAATTAGAAGTATAATTCCAAAATCTTATCTATTCTAGTTAGATGGCACAATCTAGTGCTCCCTTGACAATGATCTCCATTTATATTTCCCTTCTGACTAGCTAAGAAAGCTTGATCTATAAGACACATAATGGACCTTTTTTTCCTAGATTGATCTTCCTACAACAAGGGAGACTAACTCCTCAAATATTAAGGCCTTTGGATTTCCTTTCATTATCAATGAAAGAGTAGAATCTTGATCTGTAAGACACATAAATGACCTTTTTTCTTGGATTGATCTTCCTACATCAATGGGGACTAACTCCTCAAATATTAAAGCATGTGTATTGCCCTTCATCATCAACAGAAGAGTAGAAGAAAAACCTTGTTATGAATATGGAAGAATGTTGAGAATGGTCTGCACAAGTGAACTATCTAGAAATTTCATCAGCAAAAATCAATTGCTCTTTCAAATCTTTTATCTTTATAAAAAAAAATTCCATTAAATCTCCTTCATTCATATGCTCACTCTCCAACTATTTTTGACAATAAGCAACACAAGCCTCATTTCTTGGTATAATCTTGTAATAATATATATATATATATATATATATATATATATATATATATATATATATATATATATATATATATATATATATATATATATATATATATATATATATATATATATATATATGTGTGTGTGTGTGTGTGTGTGTGTGTGTGTGTCAACAACCAAAAACGCATGACACTATATGTGCACTAAAATCATGAATTCGAATAAAAATGAAAAGACCACGTTTTCTTTTAAGTTTTGGAAAAATCAGCATGTTTCTAAGCTGTGTAATTCAAAATATATGCGAGATTTATAAGTGCTTGTGAGAGGTTAAAATGTTCAACTCTTCAATTTGCATAATTATATTTGAGATGTCCCAAGTCAAAATGGACCTCCAAACATCAATTTTCATTCTGCCCAAGTTTAGACATTCTAGGGAGAGAAGAAAAATAATTGATTATTTTGCAATAAACTAATTTCTTTTCCTCAAATTATATCGCTAACATATGATTCACAAAAATTTCATAAAGGAAATTTTTTTCTACTATACATCCTTTACATTTCTCTCATACAATATTTTTCCTATTTCATGTATTTTGATATTCAAATTTCAACTAGAAAACTTGATATACTAAAAGTTTTTTTTCTATATGCATAAAGTGATCTAAGAACTCACTTAAATATTATCTACATAATGTATAATAATAAGTTTGTAATGAAATGTTTCACTATCAATAGGCTTACACCTCTTTCCCCCTTTAGAAAACTTTATCTTTAGGGTTGGAAGAAGGATAATGTGCCAAGAAATTATCTAAATTCGCCTATCTCGAATCTTCACCTGGGTATGTATGCCACTTTATGAAAATTTCTATTTTAGATCAATTTCTAAGTAATATTACCCTCCAATCTAATATTATTTCAAGTCAATGCTCAAAAGGTTCATCATTTTTCATCTTAAAATTATCCTACAAAACATGAGCAGCATTAGGTATATATCTTTTAAGTAAACTAACATGAAAAATAAGATGTGGATTTGAATGTTCAAGAAATTCCAACAAAAACGCAAGAGATACAATCTTCTTCAAAACTTTAAAAGGTCTTGTGTATCGTGAACAAAGTCTATGGTCCTTCCCTAATAGCAAGCTAGATTGTTGAGGATCAACCTTTAGAAATACCACATTGTCTTTTTGAAACTCAAGTGGTGTTTTTTCAAGTCATATAATTTATTTTGTCTTTTCGGAACTTCCTTTATGTGTTGTTTAATTTTTCCAAGCTTGTGATCCATGTTTCCAAGCATCTCTTTAGATACTTCTACTTTATTTGCAAAATTAAAAAAGGATGGTGGAGTCAAGCAATAATAGCTATATGTAGCCTAAAACGGATTCATTTTTATGGTTGCATGCCATGCACTATTGTATGAAAACTCAAGCAAGGGTAAATATCCACTCTAGCTTTTTTTTTTAATTCACATACATATGCAATATATGATACTTGATCAATCCTCTCAGTTTTCTCATCAATCTGCTTGTGGAGGGCTATCCCATATGAAATTTAGTACTGATTGCTTCAAATATTGTTTTCCAAAAGTTTGATGTGATCCTAGAATCTCTATCAAAAATTATGTTTTTGGGTATCCCATGAAATCTAAAAAATTATTTTACAAACAACTTTGCAATATTCAAGGGAGCATTAATCTTTCTCATAGGTAAGAAGTGTTCCATTTTGGTAACTTGATCAACTACCATAAATATAATATCATTTTTGCTTTAAATTTAGTGATGAAGTCCCTATGAATAGACATCACTTTGAGTCTGCAAACATCTAAAGGTTGCAACATTTCATGCGTCTTTTTAAACTCAGATTTCACATGTTGATACTTGAAACATTCACTGACATATTTTTTAATGTCTCGCTTCATACACAATCAAAAATAATAATTTTTCATCTTAACATAGGTCTTGGAATAACCTGGAAGTGCAAAAAAATATGCATCATGACAATCAAGTAATATTTAAACTTTCAATGGAGATTCAAAAGATATGCATAACCGATTATTACAATATAAGACTCCATTTTGAAAATAAAATTTATCCTTATACATCAACCCCCTATTTGTATGCAGAGAGTTCAAAATTATTGCATAAAAAAGAATCATATTGTAGTTCTTCTTGAATTTGATTAAAAAGGAATCTACTATAAAAATGAGATTACAAAAAAGCATAACTCTGTTGTTCACAAAAAAAAAAACAATGCTCTAGTGTCCACTCCTATGATGGGTGAAGTGAAAACACCTCATCACATCAGGCCCGACCCTATTGCACTCCTCTGATACATCTTCTTCCATAGAGTGACTTCCAATCTGCAATCTCTCTAGACAGAGAGATAAATGAAAATATGTGTCGTACTTTGAAAGAGAGAGAGAGAGAAAGATTAGAGAGAGAGAGAGAGGATATGAGTCCTTTGATTTTGTTATGCATTATCTCTCCTTTGAGCGATCACGCGGCTGCATAACCTTTTGGAGTTTGACATCATTAATGATGTCAAACTAGCTCAAATTATTTTTTCATTCTAATATCTCAATGACCATGGATTTTCCTCTTTTGCCTCTTGTGGCACAACATTGTGCTAATGTATACAAATATTGGCATTCGTCCAACAATCACTACGCCGCTATTATAACAACATTCAAACAAATATTAGTAGTGGCTCAAGTAACTCTCTCTCATGCCCACATTAATATGCATCATCTCTCTTCATATGACCCTATAACTCTTGGGTGCATTATTTCACATTCATTGCCTCCTATTGTAATCTTCAACCAACGCACCAACTCTTGTATCCAAGGCAATTTTGTATTTTCCAAGGATATCAATCCTCTTTTTGGCATCCACCTTGGCACTAAGTGCCCTACTTTTGTAAAATCAATATAACAAGGATCCTTTGCATGTGTGTGCATGGGAAGGCTACTCTAAGCCCCCAAGGGTGTTAAGTGCAAAAACGGCTACTCTAAGCCCCCCCCACCAAACCTCTCCTCCCTAGCTTTGGTGTCGACTCAATCTATTTTTGCAAGTGTGGTGATTCAATTTTGAAGTTTTATTGTCTTCAAGGGCTACATCATGTCTACAATCTCCAATACGACTTCACCAAATATGTTCTACTTGCCACTGGTTGTGCCTATGTTCGTGCCAAAGGATGAAAGGTTGAATGGTGCAAATTACAATTTGTGGAAAGATACTATTATGGCTTACTTGTACATAAATTTATTGTATGAAGTTGTAGAAGCCACAGAACCCAAAACCAGAAAAGGATAGTGATCTAGCTATATGGAACAATTGAAATGTAAAAGATAAGTGAGCCCTAGGACAACTACTGCTAGCTAGCGATGAGTTAACAAAAGGGTATATCATTTCATGCAAAAATTCTCATGAAGCTTGGATGATGCTTCAAGATTTGTATGAAGATAAGACTCCCTCTAGAATTTATGCCTTACAAGCAGAATTCCATAACTTAGTCAATAGGCCTCAAGATCCAATCACTAAGTTTATTGCTATTTTTTAGGATTATCCATGCAAACTTGTGTTGTGTGGAAGAAAAATTTCAAGCAAAGATCTAGCTATTAGGTTTCTAAACAAGCTCCCTATAAGTCATATGAGACATTTATAATGACCCTTTTCAATCGAGATCAAGTCTTGACTTGGGAGGAGGTATGAAGACTCTTGCTCCTTGACTTTCAAGAAAATTTTTCAACATCTCAAGAAACTGTTATGAAAGCTAAGGGACCCTTCAACAATTCTAAGCAATAAAATCATCCATCTAGCAATGCGTTTAAGCAAGGCTCCAACAGCTTGTCCAAGAAGTTTATATGTAATTATTGCAAAAAATCTAGATATTTTGAAAAGTTCTCTTATAAGAAGAAAATAATTCTAAAGGATCTACATCAATGAATCAAACTAAGTCCTCAAAGCAAAGATCCCATTGTGAACATCTCTTCATCTCAACATAAGCCAATGCTTTAATCACTTCTAGCTCATCATAATAATGGATATTTAACAGTGGAACAACCTCCCCACATGTGCAAGGATCATGAGTCTTTTCGGGACTTAGAAGACCACAAAGGTGAGGTATACTTAGGAAACAACAAGAGTCTTCCAATTGAAGTTCAAGGCAAAGTAAAAATTATGAATCACAAAGAAAGAATGCAAAGCCTTATCAAATGTACTTTTTGTACCAAAGCTTTGTATGAATCTCCTCTCTATCAAAGAAATTACTAATCATCACAAACAAATTCTTTTTTACAACACATTAGTGAAGGTGATTTAAGATAGTGAAGGTGATTTATCCTAGCACTTAGGACATAATAGCCCAAGGCATTGAGGATAAAGACTTATATAAGATTTTCTGTTTTCTCACTAAAGAATCAATTTCCATCCTTTGGCACCAACGATATGCCTATACATGCTACTTAACCAAGATCTTGGCATCTTGGTTGATCAAGGGCCTTCCAAAAATCAACCAAGCACAAGATGTATGCCAAGCTTTCGCTCAAGTAAAGCAGCACAGAGCTCGCTTCCACCCGAGCAAGGAATCGTCTAAACCTAGTCCATATGGATCTCTGAAGATCAATGAATACCCCATCTCTAAGTGGATCGCTCTACTTCTTTCTCTTAGTAGATGATCACACTAGATATATATGGGTTTATTTTCTCAAGTCTAAGGCAGATACATTTTCTAAGTTCAGAGAGTGCATCTACCAAGTTCAAAATGAGGAAGCCAATCTAGTGAAAACTATTAGATCCGAAGAAGGTGGTGAGTTTATCAACCACAACTTTGATAACTTCATGAAACAGATGGGCATCAAAGGAAAAGACACTCAACCTCATACTCCATCCAAAAATGGAGTCGTCCAAAGAAAGATCCACAATGTCATGGAGATAACACGCATCATGCTTCACAATAAAGCATCACCATTCAAATTTATGGCCAAAGTTATATACACCGCAATACACATCATCAATAGAGGCTTAACAAGTGCACTACATAACAAGACTCCATTTGAATCCTACTATGGATGAAAGCTTAATGTCAACTACATAATTTTTGGAAGTAAAGCATTTATACATATACCCAAGGAAGATCGACATAAGTTATCATCCAATTCTAAGAAGCATCTATTTGTTGGATATAGTGAAAAGTCTAAGATATGATTGTACGAGCTTGAAAACCACTCCATTAGTACTTTAGAAGATGTAATCTTTAATGAATCCTCATAGCACTCAACTAAAGATCGAGTCTCAAGTTCTAGTCCATCCATCTACACTTCAAAGCGAAACACAATCATTTCTAAACAAAGTTAAAAAGCAAGTACTTCCCAACAACTTAGGAGACTCAAAGACTCATCTAGAAGCAACAACAAAAACAAAGCCATTATGTCAATTATGCACTTATGCACAAGCTTAAGCAAATTCCAAAGCCTTGCTACTTTAAAGGAGCTCAAGGCAAACCACAATGGGAAGAAGTTATGGAGATAGAGGTGGATGCAATCTAAAAGAACAATACTTGATCACTTGTTCCAAAGCCTACTAATCATCAAGTTATTGGAGTTAGGTGGCTATATAAAGTCACATACAAATTAGATCTTCTCCCATTGTATTCATTCTCTTTTGAAGGGAATTATCCCACATGTGATGTACTTTGAACACCTCGAACTCTATACAACCAGGCCTCTTCCCTACTTCGCACTTGGTTAGAAGCCTGGAGAGTCTACTTCATGCTCTTGTTCACCCATTTCTTGATCTACTCACTTTAAATCCCTCACACTCTTTCCCACTCTTTCAGTATGTGAGTACACTCTTATTCTTTTCAGTTTTGCTTCCCCATGTGTACTCTCTATACAACAGTCGATCAATAACACAAATATTGAGCAAAGGTTTGCATTAGACAGCCAAAAAAAATAAAAATACAACATTTTCCTCACTTTCACAATTACGTATAATTATGGAAGATACAATTAAAAGCTGAGTGCTCTTCTGCCATATGCCTTAACTGTGATAGCACTGTTCTACAAAAGCATTTCAATGTAAGGTTTTGAAAATATAATAAGAGCTGTAGATGTGAGATGCATAGAAAAAAATAATTTTTTTGTTGATAGAGTGTCACATTACATCCAGACATAACACTGACTACTTTTGACAATCTGTTGAACCTTCAAATTTGTAGATCGGTAGCTTGTTTCCACCAACAACCTGGTACATCTTCTCGCCAACCTTTTCAAAGAAATCCATCATCGATGGGAGGTGCCATCATGATAATTTTATGAAGTCTCAACCTATATATTGATTGCCAGTGCTTCATGTTTTCATTGTCAGCAACTCCATAACCTGAAAAAGCTTCAACTGCATGATTATCCCTTCATAGAATCAATTTTCTTTTCTCAGACGTGAAATCAAATTCCTCAACTTGAATAATAATCTCAAAATTATGATCTCAAAGCCCGAGGTAACAAGCATTGGGTGATGAGTCATGGCTGTTTTTCATTGTCTTCACCTGTTATTATAACACTGGCGGATAAACTTTTCAACAGCATTGGCCCTGGGATCCCAGACCAGACATCCATTGAAAAAGATACTCATTGTTGTATGACTGCCTTTAGCCGTAGCATATTGAATATTTGTGTTTGCCCTTGGGCCTTGTGAGACAAGCTCAGAAAGGATATGTCATGAGTCATATCTCAGAAAAATGTTGCATGATTTACACCTTAAATGAAATAACTAAAGCAGAAATTATCCATGCTTCCTGAATGGAAAGCTACTTTGACCAGTCATGGCTGTTTTTCTTTGTCTTCGCCTGTTACTATAACCCTGGCAGATCAACTTTTCAACAGCATTGGCCCTGGGATCCCAGACCAGACATCTATTGATATCTGCACTTTAGTCTCACGAAAAAGATACTCATCGCTGTATGACTGCCTTCAGCTGTAGCGTATTGAATATCTGTGTTTGCCCTTGTGAGACAAGCTGAGAAAGGATATGCCATGACTCATATCTCAGACAAATGTTGCATGATTTACACCTTCAATGGAATGACTAAAGCAGACAAATTATCCATGCTTCCTGAATGGAAAGCGAGTTCGACAATGATTCTTGCCAAGATATGTGCATAACCAAGGGAACATCCAAAGGTAGGTGTCACATTCATCAAAACATTGTCTTCCCCCTGGCATGCATGTCTGGACGAAATGCTTGGTGGATATGTTTTCTCTGATTCGCAACTACCTTCAAGGACATGTTGAGCCAAATGCGAGCCTGCACCTTCAATAGATGCAACATCAGGAGAATTAGCGCCTGGAAGTGCTATTGCAACATTATTGTTCACTTCCAGCAATTCCATGATGGATGCCAAATCCAGCCCTGCCTCCAGGGCATGAAGAACATTGCATACCAATTCTGCACTCATTTTCTCGAATACACCATCCGATGCAAGCACAAGAAACTTATCATTCCTAGAAATTCGGTGCCAATCTGAAAACTCTGGTTCTGAAATAACTCCAAATCTTCTGAAGTCGATGTCACCAATAGACCTTGAAACTGCAAGCTTTCCGTTGACGCGAGGCAATGAACTGTTTGTGACAAAGCCACCTGAAGCCTCAATTCGAAGCTTTTCATCTGGACGATCAGGCCTGTGATCAGAGCTAAGCGGTGTTACACAAAAGCCTTCATATCCTGATTCAAAAGGGGAATCTTCACACCTCTTGGATACCTGATTTTTGGATTTCCTACGAGATCGAACTGCATTCCGCCTCAAAACAGAGTTATGAGCATCATTTTTTTTCTCATTTCCGTCTCTTCCCCTCAGACATGAAGAACATAGAAAAGCTCTGGAATCCCCCACATTGGCGACGATAATTTGATCTTCAACCCGAAGAGCAATACATGCTGTAGAACCTGACTTAATATCACGTGCTCTCGCAACATTCCCGAACGCTGCGTCAATGTCAGATATGGCAGATGAAAGAGAAGCTCTAAACAATTGCAGGTCCTCCATGGATGTGTTGTCAAAGCCCGTGAAAGGTGAAGAGGAATGGTGAAGAAAGCGCTCTGTTAAAGATCTGGAAACAAAGTCACTTGCTTCATCCCCAAGATGACCATCAAACACACCAAAGAGATCAACATTCCCATAGGCTGAGGAATAAGCGCTTATTCCAGGAGAACACAGAAGACGATCTTCTTGATAAGACCTTCGACCTCGAAGAGATGCCGCACCAGGAGCAAAAAAAGAAGACTCATCCTCGATCGGCCCCCGAATCGGCTGGAGCGCCTCTTGATGAGAAGGGTGCCTGTGAGACGAGGGTGGCAACGCCCGCATGAGAGGACAGGAAGAAAGATCAATTATGGCAAAGATGTATGGCAAGCAGAGAAGGCCAAGCAACGTCGTGAAAACGTCGATGCATCGACAACGATGATGGCCGATCACCATCATCACAAGGGCTACAGTACAGGCTCATGGAGAAAATGGAAACCGGGCAGGCAGATTCATAAATATAAATACTGTGTCCCGACTCCTCGAGCAACCATAAAATGCAAGGTCAGGAATTTGTGACAACCGCCATGCCAGAGCGCTTGTGAATCAGTCAAAAGTGGGGTGGCATCCACGGTTTTAACATAAAAAATAAAAGGGCATTCTCAGTATAACAATATAAGAAACGATGTCCACGTGTTGTAAGTGGGTTGGTAAGCAGTAGTTTTTTGACTTGGAGGCCTTGCGTTCAATCCTTTTGTTGGATATGTAATGATTTTGGTCAGTTTAAACTAATTGTTATCAGTTGGGATCTTGTTTAACTTTTGTTTTGTGCGATACAAAGTTCCGCGAGTACTAAGGAGTAGACAATTGCCGAACCTCCATTCATTTGTGGGTCCTATGAGTACTATGTCTATTCATTTGTACACTTGTTCTTTGAAAATTAAAGCTCGAGAGAGTAAACAATTGCTGAACCTCCATTTAATATATATATATATATATATATATATATATATATATATATATATATATATATATATATATATTATTCAAACTTGTAAACAAAAATAAGAAATAATTGTCGGTAATGCATGACTGTCCGAGATGCATGGTAAAGTGGGGATACAAGGGTCTTCATGATGTGCGCATCCCTGTTCCTTTTAATTCCAAGGATAATGGAAGAATAGTTAGGCTTTGAAACTTAAAAAAAAAACACACATTAAAAATAGCTATAAGGTCTCAAGGTGCATGAGTTCATGAGTTTTTCATTTCAAATTTGACTTTGAAGGGAACAATAGGTCGACGATTGAACTTTGAAAAAAAAAAGAAACATATGAAATGTTTGGTGAAGATGAATTTGAAGGCTCTTTAAGAAGACTCTTTAAGATCACATGAGATAAGGCTCTTTAAGAAGACGCCTTAACATTGGAAAAAGACCTCTTAAGATCACATGAGATAACTATCCTCTCGGCCCGTAGGGTCGAGACGGTAGGACTTCTGGTCGTGGAGATATTGTCGGATCATATATTTTATTGACTATTTTGTATCTCTCGACTACGTTTATCTATACTGAATCGCCTTGTAAAAGCTATATAAGCACGGCCTAGGTTGAGCTTTACATAGCATTGTGCACTAGTAAGCCCTTCATCTAGAGTCTGTCTAGATCGCCATCTAAGCTCCACAGTGGGAGCGCACGGGTGGACAGCACCATCATTGTAACTGCATTATGCTTGGCAATCTGAGAATTTGAGTTCTCTATCTCTCAGTCTCCGTCTATCTTTGTCTGTGTTTTTCTCTCAACTTTGTCTACAGGTCTATTCCGCTGTGTTGTTATTTTCTTACATGCCAAACTATACACGCTTGACCATATCACAATGGAGATAATAAACCATATGATCCTCCAAGAGATAGAACAAATTCCCATAAATAAAATGGTTTCAAAGCCCTCTAGAACCAATATCATAGACTTGCCCTTCTGCCACTCTAGGTATTCCTAATCTTCAGTCTACTCACAAGTAATATTTTTTATCTTGTCTAGTCAAAGACCATCATTGAAACTAAGAAATTCTCTCCTAGAGTCTTAGGTGAGATTCAATCTAACCACTAGTCTACTCACAAGTAATATTTTTTATCTTGTCTAGTCAAAGACCATCATTGAAACTAAGAAATTCTCTCTAGAGTCTTAGGTGAGATTCAATCTAACCACTGTGACTATCAAATCTCCCTATCGCCTATGGTAGGATAGTTCTAATCCAATCCAAGCAATCTAAAGTGTGTGTAAACTCTTTCTCTATCTCATCTCAGGAGGAGGGCTCTAGCTATGGAATCTTTTTCACTTCCCTTTCTTATAGAACATGCACTTGCTAATGAGTTTCACGTGAATGACGTAAGAGAGAGAGAGAGAGGTGAACTTCATCTTAGATATAGGTGTGTTCTTAGTCAAGAACACCATATACCACTCCCTTCCATTCGCCACACCTACTAAAATGATGGTTCCTATCTAAGTCCTTCATTCACACGTTAAGGTTCATGACCTTACTTTATAACATTTCTTTCCTCTTACTTCTGTTTTGTTTTCAAAATGGCATTGGAAGGCATATGGAAAGGATCTTCTGAAAGTAACCTCCATTGGCCCCTATATACAATGTAGATAGCCACACTATATGTGTTTTTTTATCATGTCCTTCCCCCTTAGAAGACTCTTGGGAAGAAAAAACAAAAGTGGAAAAATGTCTTGGAAATGTTTCCTATCTTGCATCATTAACACCCAACTTTCCAACTATCACTCACATAAAATCGACATCATATAAGTGACGGTCTCCATCCATAAAACATGATGTACCCTTGATGGAGTAGCAATATGAAATTCCAATGTGAAATGCAAAGATAACTTAACTTGATTATTACTTAATTAAGATAATAAACCATGTAATCCTCTAAGAAACAAAACGAATTCCCATAAGAAAATTGCTTAGAGATCCTCTTTAACTTAAATGATAGACTTTCCCTCATAATACTTTAGGGATTCCTATGTTTTTGGCATTAGAGAGATTGGAATTGAGTGATGAATTTCCATCTTAGAGTCTTCTTGTGAGACTCAATCTAATTGATATGAATATTTGATCTCTCTATTGCCTTTGAATAGGATAGTGCCACTCTTATCTAGGCAACCTAAATATAAATTATCAACCTTGACTATTCCTATAGGAGTAAGATAGACTTATTTCTTCTAAAGTTAAAATCCCTACGATAACTTATCTCTATGAGTAAACTAGACTTAACTTCTCTATGCTTTTACTTTCCCTTGGAAGCGACTATGGATGTATGAATTGGCATCCGTTCTTTATATATGGATATTCTTATCCATCCACTCTAACAAAATAATCTAGCATGAAGTGATAAAATGTGTAGAGATAAAATCCATTTTAGAAGAACAAATATTCCTTGTGATAATTCTTTTTCTCTTGGTGGAACAATTCTTCCCTATGACATATACATGTTTTCTTAAAAATAAATCTTTTTCTTCAATGAGAGAAGGTGAGGGAGCCCAAAGATAGTTAAGATCACTCTCTCACTACATGGTCATACCATAACCATGGTTGTGATGCATGTGGAAAGGTGACAACCCCAAAGATCAGAACTCTTCTCTCATACCATCTTTTTGAACATGCACTTGCTGAATGAGTTTCACACAGAGGACATAACAAAGAGAGAGATGGATTAGACACCCACAATAGATGAATGAGGGCCTCTGCCCAACCACATGACTTCATCTTAAATATAAGTGAGTTCTTAATAAGGAACTTCATATATCACTCCTTTCCATTGCCACACCTACTAAAATTATGGTTCTTATTCCAAAGGCTCTAAGCCCTTCATTCACACATTAAGATTCGCATACCTTTGTAACACTTTCCCTTAAAAAATATTGTATTGAATTCCTTTGGCTCTAATCTTCATAAATGAGGACATATCGGCTCTCAATCTTTAGACTTCCTAATTAGTGGAGAATCGAACTCCCATATGGTGGAAAACTACAATGAATGTAGAATCAATGAATCCCTAAGTAGAGCCATAGCTCCACCCCTCAAATCTCAACTAAGAGATGTTCTCTAAACAACTCTTCAATGTCTAGTGGAAATCATACTCAACAGATGATGAGTCCCTTTTTTCTTGATAATCAAAGTAGAATTCTCAAAGGGAGATAATCCCTGCCATTCCATTCTAGTAATTCTCATTCCAATCCATAAAATATATAACTCCACTAAAAAAATCATGTATCTAGGTTCATTACTAAGATGGAACTTTGATACGTCATAACAGAGTGGATTCTAATGAATCCCTCTTCTATTGTGACTAGAATATGTTGCTTTCGATGATACTCAGATCACCTATTTCCCAAGTTCAACTAGTCTATAAGTACCAATCTAGGAACTTTCTAGATCCCTCTACTAAATGACATCCTATCTGTCTTCTTTCCTTGGGATAGAATGCTCTCAATGGAGGTAAGGTCAATCCAAAGACCTTAATTAGTCATATGATCATGAATCTATGCTCCTTATGAAACCCATAAGTGATGCCAAATCCTTCTAAGTGGTTTTCATCTAGGCTATGCCACCCATAATAGCTATCCTTAAGCATCAATTAACTATTCTATATTGAATTCTTAAATTATGACTCCATGTGGGCATTCTCATAGATATTTCATTGTCTCTAATTATAAGATACTCTCCTTGAAGGCTCCTTACCTTCGCTATCTATGAAATAAAGCACATATATCTACTAAAGGTATTTAATCCTCAGTGGAATGTATAAAGACTTTATTATACCAATCTATGTGTGAGATATTACTATCTCCATAAGATAAATGATATCTATCTTGCCCCTAGGATCTTTGATCATAATCAAAGTATCCCTTTGACGACAAGTGATGCTATGTTGACAACCATCAATCCAACTTTTGATTTTTTCAAGCCTTGAAGATTTCCATGCGAGTCCTTGCCGATGGTCTAGAAGCTTAGAAAAATTAATATGTAGCCTTCAACATCCCATAAAAAGTTATGGTATACCATTTGGAGTAGTACACCACCGAAAATGCTCTATATTATAAGTTGAATGCCTTGTTGCTAGTCATTGCCAAGGTGATCAGAGGGTAATTTCCTAGGAGAACCTAAAAAATTTATGTACCCATGGAATCCTCTTAATTCTCAATGAAAAAAAGTCGCTTCATTCTGTGTCTCAAATGTTAAGCTATGCACTATTGAACATAGGTATGTCACCTTGGATGGCGAGTACAAAGATGTCTCTTCCCCACTTCCCCAAGCCAAAGGGGTATGTTTCCAAGGTTGACTCCTCCATATAAGATGCAAATATCTTTAAGTCTTGATGGATTATGGAGCTACATATTCCATACTTGCCATATATCAATTTCCATTTGAAAATTCCTCTGAGAACATCCCCAATAAATCCTCGAAAATGGGTTCTTGTCGAGATTGACTCCTCGAAAATGGTGTTTTGAGGATACCAAAATTTCCTCCTCATCTACAATTTGGGCAGCTTTTTGACTCCTCATAGTGCATACCTCACACTTCAAACACGTACCATTTCCTCCAAAGAATCTTGCCCTATGGAGAGTCCTCCAAAAACACAGATTTGTAAACAAACCAAAACATGCTCATACTTATGTGTACATGCTATGGAGAGTCCTTTCCCTATGTGCTTCTCATGCAATCAATCAATGAGGCCGTGTAGAGGAAGCCTTCTATCCCAAGAAAATGTACCATGATGTGGCAAATAGAAATTTCGGGATTCTGCTCTATATGAACCAAAACATGCACCTAGCAAATTATATTCTATATGGAATATGGCTGAATAAATAGCACAAACACACATGCATATGTGTGTACTTATATATATATATATATATATATATATATATATATATATATATATATATATATATATATATATCACTACTAGAGATAAGGTCATCTGTCATGACATGATTCTTATCTTTAACAAATTTGATCAAGGGCATCATTGGATGCCCAATGGTTCTGTTTGTCGAAACTGCCAAGGGAACCTAAGATGAAGGAGGAGATGTCCCCCTCCCCCATTCAACCACACAACCATACAGAGAAAAGCCCCTTTAAGGAGGAGAGCCCCTCCAAGCAAGAGAGGCTCTCTCCTCCCTTGTTTTGTTATCAAGATTCTTGTCCCAAAAGTGCCTTACAAAGGCCTTCTCAAAGATTTCAAACCCCCTATGTGGGATTAAGGGACTCTTCTACATAGTCTCATATTTTAGCTCCTTTATACCCCCCCCCCCCCCCCCAAAGGCCCAAGCCTACTCAAGTTGTCTACTTCGTGAGGAGAACCAAAACAGAGGGAAAGGGACTTTCTAATCTCTCATAAGGTATTGAAAACTCATCAAATTTATCTCTTCTTGGGCGCATGTGCCCTTGTAGTTCAGTTGAGAAAGTTTGTGTTCGAATTTTTAAAAGAAGCTTCCCAAAGTCTCTTGACCTCCCAAAGTAGTTCTCCCTATGCCTCTTTTGTACATTGCTACCTTTCGACACATGTAGCTCCTCTCGGAGTTTCCAATTTGAGTGATCTTAATCTTGTTATGATCTTAATCTTTTCCATAGAGTCGAGTTCATCTTTCAACAACCACCCTTAACTAGTCTTGGAGGTGTTGTTTAAGGCATGTTTGAAGGCCAATTGATACCAAATCACTTCTATATTTGTTATGGGTGTGTTCTAAAGTTTTTTAGGTCTCAACACTCCATGGAAAATTTTTGTGAAGTCCTTTGAGGATTGATATCTTCATTTAGGATAATTTATTCATAGAAAAATCTATAATTATAGAATTGTAGACGCATTTTATTGTTTCCATTGGTTCTTGAAAAAGGGGGAACCACATCTATTTGGTTGTATTACCTTAGCTGGGTCAGATAATGTCTTCCTCAAACTCCATCACTCTTTATTTATGACTTTGGGTGAGAGTTTGAGTGCTCGAAAGGGGATGGGCATGGTTGGTTTCCATACAATTCATCTGAGTTTATTTCTATTATAATTTTCTTACTGTAGACACACCATGGAGAGTGTAGGGAAGAGTGATGCACCATCTATAAGACACAACCCGAACTTCCATTCAAAGATCCTGACAACATAAAGGTCCATGAAGAAGAATAGGACATAGACATTCTACAATGAGTTTGTCACATGCATGTCTCTACACTTAAAAATAATACCCATATGATTGAATCGCTTATGAACATGCATGCAATCTCATTTGATCAATTAAAAAATGACCCCACTTTTGTACAAACACAATTGGAAGCCACATCTTTGCCACACTTTGAGAATCATAGTACTTGTGAGAAGAAAATGGATTATTTGATTGATATCATCATAGAAAATAATACTTGTGATGACCTTTAGTTAAAGACCTAAAGCATCCATAGTTTACTATGGAAAATAGAGATAGGAAGAAAGATGTTGTGTATACATTCCTCCAAAAGTGGAGTGATTTACATAGTTAAGGGGGAAATCAATAGAATGCCAGGTCCTAGGAGCTAGCCTATTGTCAAAATCAAAAGCTTATAAATGGTGATTTACTCTAAAAAACATCAACACTCAGTTTGAAGCCCTCTTCCTGAAAGGAGCTTCTATCAGAATGCAAGGAATGAAATTGGATGGGATAGGGATATGCCAACGCAATTAGTTTGACCCTTATCCATGTATCTATCCAAGTTTGAAGCCCTCTTCTTGAAGGAGTTTCTATCAGAGCACAAGCAATGCAATTGGGTGGGATGGGGATAGGGCTATGCAATGAGCTTTACCCCTATCCATGTATCTATGTCAATATAGGGAAATCATTCTCAAATTAAAGGGACTAGATGATTTGCAGCAGTTGCAAGGTTTTGTTAAGGATATTAGATAAGATAATCTAAACTAAAATTTAAAAAAAATTATCCAGAAACCTTAGAAGAAGCTATGAAATCTGCATTATTTTATGAAGACACATACCCATACCTTCTAGTTTTCTTGATACTTCATTTACGCCATTCAAACCTTAGAAGAAGCTATGAAATGTGCATTATATTATGAAGACACATACCCATACCTTCTAGTTTTCTTGATACTTCATTTAGGCCATTCAGATAGATTGAATTCAAGATGAAATGTGCTTTAGAAAAAGGTTGTGTGTTAGAAAAGATTCCTAAATTACATGGAGAAATATGATTTTGAGAAGGCCAAGAAAGAGAATAGTTGCTTTTTATTCCTCTCACTAAACCACCCTTAGAGAACATTAAAGACTAATGCTATTCAAAAAGGAAAACATAGTGTCCAACTAGTACAAACTTTACCATTACATGGTAGCGCATGCTGAAAATTTGTATAGGTCCTACATGAGGATATGTAGCACTCATGCAACTTGTTGGAGTAGAAACTCATACCAAGTATTATAAACAAAGTTAATCATGAGAGAGCAATGGATGGGGTTGAAGAAACAGCGAGCATGAATGAGAAGGAAATTCCATGCAAGGCTCATAGATAGAGAAGAGGTCAATGGGTCCACTAAAGTTTCCAAACTATGCCCATTTTACACATAAAAATCAAGTTTTGAATATGTTCAAGCCATATTTTTATAATTATCTTCCACTAATGTAAACCCTAGTGGGTCAAAGGCCCCCTAGAGTGATAGCCTAAGCTCATAGAAATTTAATCTATTTTCTAGAGCTCAAATCAGAGCGTGGATGTGAGTTAGGCCTATTTTTTAATTTGGGCAGCTACAATGTGGATAGGACCATTATTCTAAAATTCTATATAAAAAAATGGCTCTCACATTTGTTGGTGTTCAGTTCTAACGCCGCAGGAAAAAGTGATTATACAAGACTTTATTTTGTTCAAACCCCTCGGAATCGGTCCAATTGGATTACCTAGAATTCACAATTATCTCGCAATGGATTCTTCCTATGTCTATGCACTAGCTCATATGTTCCCCGCAAACGCACCAAAATGTTGTTGCCTCTTAGTCCAAGGGAAAGTGCCTATTCTCAATGATATTTTGCCTAATCTTTCTGATGCTAGGTTAGATTTAATCACCCTGAGTCCACAATTTCACTCCAAAGTTTTCGTGGAGGATACGGGCAAATATACGCGCATAAATGGATATCCAACTTTGGTGGTTAACTCTCGGGACCTCCCTCTTTCCTTGCTCACACCTTCCGAGTCCCCTTAGTTCCTCGATCTCTCTTTTACTTGCTCTTCTCCACTCCTTTCTCCTTCTTGAGTATACCTCTACACTCTCTTTTCTTGTCTCGCATCCACACCCCGATACTCGGTTATCCTTTGTCTCACTACTTACTCACTTTTGCTCACACATGTTCACATACACACACTCTTACACTTCCGGTTCTCAGTCACTTTTCATCTCCTTGAATCTGAACGATACTCCAACCGTGTGCAATATACAATAACATTGTACTGCATTGATTTAGATTCACATGTCATAGAGTCAGAGAATGAGACCAAGATCACTGTTCTTGATAGAAATCTAACAAGCAAGCATAGAACAATTCATAGCACGACGTGATACGCAAGATGTCTCGTCAGAATCATCTAACATCGTCAAAGAAATTTAGAATTCAAATAGTTATATTTGTAAGCAAAACAAAGGTAATTTCCTATGTGCTTCATCGATCTCAAACTGTTTCAATCCTCATTTTCATATTCTAGAGGCCACAACACAATGTGTTGTGTGTGATCAATGTATTCAAAAGCAAAACTCAATAATATGGCAAAAGTACTCTCTTTTTATCTTTGATTGAATCATCCATTACATCTGCACATTACAATCCTTAGTAAAATTGTTCCGTTCGATGACTTGTAGCCGTTGCACGATCCTCAACAAGAAGGTATAACTTAATTCAACACTATAATAAACCTTTACATTCAATGTGGGAAGCAGCATAAGTAAATTTCGACTGTGTAGCACAACAAATAATGCAAGGATGAATTTGTTATCGAGTGGTATTATAACAATATGCGATCCGAGAAAGAAGGTATAATCCAACTATTTACATTCCCTCTGACTTGAAGATAAAAAAAAACTACCATCAAGAATGTTCAAAATGACTGGCATACATACATTGATCTTTGCCTGTGACAAGATGCCGTTTGGACAAAATTTTACCCCATAGTAGCAGTTTAACAGTTCTTATTTCACATAGATCTAAGTGGAAATTCCTCCTCATATGTGCGCACTCTCCTCCAATTCTTTCCTCACTTCTCTCTTTTTTTTTTTTTCTTTAATGCAAAGCTATATATGAAGATGCCTGTGTGCTCATGTTTAGAATATGAGAGTTTTGATCATACCTCGGATTAAACGGAAGGTCTCCAATGGATCTTATAATCAATATCATCGCCTTGTAGTAGAAGAGAGTTGTCCATCAGATTTCTAGAACCGAATTAGCATCATCTCCTCTTCTGCAGGATGTACGTCCATGTAGCTATCTGCTGATCTGCTCTTTACTCAGGACAAGAAGAAGACCCATCTGCCATGCACAAATCCCTTGTCTCGTTTCTCTTTTGCGTGCCTCTAACAGCCATGGCTACTGCTAAACGATCAAGGGACCCTCTATTCCAGCTTCGTAAGAAGATTATCAGTTAATCTTCACTCCAGGGACAACGGCCGAGAGCCCCCATACCTCCTCCGTTGATATTGCCTTCCATGGCTACTCCCCATTTCCTCGATGCACGCCCCTTCTACTCCTTTCTCGGAAAACCCCTTGTTGTCACAGAAAACCCAAAGAACTATTCTGCTATTTTCGTCCACAAACGAGATAGCCGGCCCTCTCCAGTGGCTCTCCCATGCATGGTTCTCACACTTCCTTTAAACGGGTGGGCTGGTGCTAGTTCATACAGCGTAGACGAGTACTCTTCTCGCATAGGACCCCAGCCCTCCTTTCCGTTTCTGCCGTCAGAACCACTAAAAACATCCTGCCCCCTTTTTCAGCTTCCTCCTCCACACATCTCCGAATGGCTGCTGACAGCCAATTCTGCTATCTGACAAAGGTCCTTCTCTGTGCTGGATCTGCGAGCACCACCTAGAACCGCCCTTGAATTCGTGCTTCGGACCCACCTGCAAAGAAACCATCCAGAAACAAAACAAAAGAAAAGGGTAGGCTTCCCATGTCGGCAATGAAACATCTTAGACATAAGGTCATCAAATTTGGCAAGATGTGTATGACATGCACGACATCTATAAAACATGCCATCCAGCTTCTGCATATAGACACGACCCATTGTTGGGCTTTCCAGGATGAACTTCCCTTCTTTATATTTCTGAGATTCATCAAACGCTTTTTCATATCTCCATCCTACGTTTTGGTTGCATTGTGTACAATATATATCTGCAACAATGTGCATTCCTGTTGTCATCATACGTTCCTCATACTCCCCAACAACCACATTAACCACATTCTTGTACAGGTAAGCCTTCCCTTCCACATAGCCTATAATACTCCTACACTGACCATACATGCTTAGGGAAGCACTACCCGCATTCTTGTTCTATTCAGGTCCATGTTCGACAATATGACCATGCAAAATTCCACCCACAGTAAAGAATCCTAACTCAGCACAATTGGCAATTGTGCATGTAGAAGTAGCATTATTTGGGTGTAAATCTCTTCTTAACATAAGGCTCAATACTCGTAGCCTCTCATTGCCTTGGCTGTCGTGAGTATTTACACTAAGCAAAACCTTCCACATAATGACATCTCCTTGCTAAATTACATTTCCCAAAATCTTATGAGATGCTCGTATAGCCCTACATCGATCATACACTGTCACAAGAGAGCTTGCAACAACATCATTATCCTCCATCTGATTCTCCCTAAGCTGAAGATGAAGCATTTTTCCACGTGATAGAAGAGTTACTTCTCCAAACGCAGACAACATTCCAAAGAATGTACCTTATTTGGCAGAGCTCCTTCCATATGCATTTGACAAAATCGGGCAAGTGCATCCAAATTTAGCATGAGAAATAATCAAAGAGGACCATAAGAGCACATTTCGCTTCTGCAATCTGCAATAAGAAGATCCCACCATCACCGGAACCTCCATATCGAAGCATTCTTCACAGTTTCTTCTTGTTCAAGTTCTGGCCCTTCCCCGTTCAAACAGCCCATGCTTGACTTCTCATTATAATTCATAATTGATACCCCTGTTTTCCTTTACCAATCCCTCCACATGCTTCTCATCAATCATCAAATCCAATCTCCAAGTACCTAAAATCAAACGTATTTTCTTGTCGAATAGAACCACATTAGTGCATCAAAACCAACCATTTCCTGAGCTAACATACTCCCCTCTTCTTATTTGCGAAGTCGTCCTCGACAAGCCGTTCTTGCTGCAATATAATCAAAACAGTCATGAAAATATCAGTGTACAACAAGCTTGCATACCTTTCCATCGAGCCATCATTCCAAGTGGACCTGCACTCATTGAAGCTATTAGTGCTAAAAAAATCATTCATGAATACATACAAATCAGTCACTTCCAAATGATCCAAGGACATGCACATATATGCAACTCCCATTCCAACATACATCAAATTGCTCATGCATACCATTATGGACATAGTCTCAACCAAAATAACTCATGCATACCTTTCCATGTTTTACACATTCAACTATCATTGCGAACAAACAGAAACGGAAATACTGAAATAAACAACAATCACTGAAATGAATTCAACAGGAGATGCAACATACCCAAAATGCATACACCTTTTATTGACCTACTATTCACTATGTACACATATTCCATGACCAGACACTCTTGAAGAATCCCCATCGTCGTCCTACAAAAGCCATCGAGACTCGAGTACAAGTCAAGACCTACATAAAAACCCGAGAGTGCCCCCACACACTGGAAAAAACCCTCAGATAGAGCACACAGGTTATAAAGCAAGACTGTTGCATTACCTCGCTAAAGCCTCATCCATAAGTACATATAGAATATCCGTGCCTTCAAGAATGTTGATTCAAAGTGAGATGATCTGTCGCAAGCCATCACATACCAATCACACAAACAAATAACGTTCCCTTCCAGGCGATCATCGCCCTCTCCTCTCTCTCTCTCCCCCTCAAGAGTGGGGAATAACTTCATAGGTAAATTTTATTTTAATCACACGTTGGCCTACATTGTCACTGGATGCGATTCGTGGACCTGACCACCCGATCAGGTTGATTCCACCCATCTACCAACGCAATGCAGCGCACAACACACAAACACACAATGATAACACATAACATATATCAGCTAGCCCATAACGAAGCTGGATACGGCTCATGGTCATGACTACCCAGCCACGATGGCTCCACCTACCTACCAACTCGTTATGGCGCATAGCTAAGACACAAACATATACCTCCCAAGCCTATGGCGAAACTAGTTGCGGCTCGTGGTCCTAACCACCCGACGAGGATAAATCCACCCACCTACTAGCCCACCATAGCGCATTGGTACGATCACAGCAACACAAAATTTTTTCTTTTCTTTTCTTTTTCTTCTCTTTTTTTTTCATAGTTAATTAATTTACCCAAGTCCTGAGAATTAGAGAGAGGAAGAAAGGGATTTTTCCCCACTTTTCCCACACATGCATGCAAACATATACACTCTAGCCTTTGACAGATCAACCACCTCTTCACTCCATTCTCTCAATTACAGACACTACATATGTATTCATCGAGTTGACTTTTCACTTGGTAACTACAGCCGGCTATGCCTTGGTCCCTCGTATACCTACCCTTAGGTGCTCCAGAATGTGAGTCTCCGGAATGTCTCATATAGTCTCACATCGTACTCGCATCCCGACAACTTGCCTAGGGCGAGTCAGGCTCAACATCAGGAGCTTCGTCATCACTTCCTATCGTTAGCACATCTGCCCAAGCCCACGTGATATCGTTTTCCTCGTTAGGCATTTCCCTCGAAGGATCGAAATAGTAATATCGATCTCCCGCCCATCCTACATGTCGAGTCAGGTATTCCTCAAAACACTCAATGTAAAATGCAACACCCAAACCCTGGTTTATAAAGCATACCAGCCAATGCGCTTCCTCTACATCATATTCCGTCTCAAAGTCGTCAACATCTATGTCCATGCGGGCGAATGTTTGGTCCGAGAAATATATCCTTAGCTCGTACAAGTAGAGTTGTGTTATTTGGTTTGCCATTTTGTTACTTAGCTCCTAACAGTCTCTGCATAACACAAAAAATATTAGAAGTCCAAAATTCCTAAGCTAGCAAGGAAGAAAATTTATAACACACAAATCATAGCTTACATATGCGCATATATATATAACTATACATCTATGTACAAGGAGTCTACTTCGTCCTTCTGCTTGGATCTCGTCTGGCTTCTCCCGTCCTAATGTCACGTGAAATATGGTTTAACTCGAAGCGCGTTAACCTTCACGGGAGCACATTCTTCTCCTAAATCTTGAATTTGCATGGAACCATTAGAGTTGAGTTCCACCACCTTAAACGGTCCTGCCCATCTTGTCTGTAACTTCCTCGGGAATTTATAATATTTACTATCATAAACTAGCACCAAATCCCCTTCTTGAATCACATAGGTCTTGAGATTCTTGTCATGCCTCTCCTTACGTCTTTTCTGAATAGCTTCTAGACTTTGTTGTGCAATGAGCCTCTTTTCTTCTAGCTTGACCAGTTGTATGTACCTTTCCTTCAATGACTCTTCCTCTCCCATCCTGGCCTCAATAGCCACTCTTAATGTCGGCACTTCTTTTTCGATGGGAAAGATGGCTTCCTCGCCATATACTAGAGAGAACGGAGTGCTCTTAGTCGTCACTCGATAGGATGTTCGATATGCCCACAAGGCTTCAAAAAGCCTCTTATCCCAGTCTCGCCTATGCACAACTACTGTCTTTGTCAGAATCTGTTCAAGGACCTTGTTGGTGACCTCCACTTGTCCATTTGCCCTCCGGTAATATGGAGTGCTTTTTCTATGTTTGATCTTATATAATTCCATTATTTCTTCGATCAGTTCATTGACAAAATGTGTTCCTCTATCACTCACTATTTCCAACGGGCATCCGAATCGAGTGATGATTTGTTCGTACAAAAATTTAGCTACATCAATAGCTCGGTCAGTCTTCAGAGCTTTGGCTTCTACCCACTTGGTAACATAGTCTGTGCAGACCAAAATATACCTATTAGACCGACGTCTTGAGGGAGGATCAATAGGCCCCACGAAATCAATTCCCCATTTCTCAAAGGGCCTAAGAGCAAGCACCGGTGTGAGAGGAGCAGCATGTGCTAATGTTGGTTTTCCCATTCTTTGACATCTGTCGCATTTCTTACAATATGTATGAGAGTCTTTGAACAGCGTTGGCCACCAATACCCAGCCAATAAAATCTTTCTTGCCGTCAGTTCACCAGCAAAATGCCCACCGTAGGGTTCATCATGTAATGCTCTCAACACTAGGGTTGCTTCCTCTTCCTCGAGACACCTCCGATAAATGCTTTCATGTACAAAATATCGATAGAGCTGCCCACCAATGATGCTATGGTGCTTTGCCAATGCTAACAGTTTTTGCTTCTCTCTCTTGCTTGCTCCTGGCGAATATTTAGTAGTGCACAAGAAATTCACCAAGTCGTCATACCAAGGTACTTTAGCATCAACCTGGAATAGATGCCCATCAGGAGCATCATCGGGCACACCAGAGATTGGCTCCTCATTAACAATTCGAGATAAATGGTCGGCCAATATATGCGCTTTGCCTGGTCTGGTTACCACTGTGAACTGAAATTCTTGGAGGAGTAGCATCCACCTCATCAATCGCCCTGATAGCTCGGGTTTATTAATGATATACTTAAGGGCTTCATGATCCACATAAAACGTGAAATGCTTTCCCATCAAGTAATGCCAATACTTGTTCACCGCAAAGATCATCGAGAGGCATTCCTTTTCTGTAGTTGTGTAGTTTCTTTCCGTGCTATTCAAGTTTCGACTTGCGTAATAAATAGGGTGGTCCAACTTCTTTTCATCGGCTTGGCATAGCACTGCTCCAACCGCAGTATGAGAAGCATCTGTATGCACATGAAATTCTTTCGCCCAGTCAGGTGCTACCAAAATCGGTGCATTTATCAATCTCTCTTTGATTGAGTTGAATGCGACTTGACACTCTTCAGTCCATTGGTATTGTTGGTCTTTCCTCAAAAGATTCGTCAGTGGTGCTGCTATTGATGCAAAATTTAATATAAAACGTCGATAATAATTCGCATGCCCCAAGAATCCTCTGAGTTGCCGCAAGTTTTGAGGAGGTGGAAGTTGTCCGATCTTTTCCACTTTGTCCTCGTCAATCGCGATCCCTTTTTCAGAAATAACATGTCCCAAAAGCAATCCTCTTCGTACTCCAAATGTACACTTTTTAGGATTTAATGCGATGCCTTTTTCGATGCTTCTTCTTAAAATAGCTTCGATCCTCTCCATCATGTTTTCATCGTCGCCTCTGATCGCAAAGTCATCGAGAAATATCTCCATCCAATCCTGCAAGTAGTCTTGATATGCAGCTATCATTGCCCTCTGGAATGTGGCTGGTGCATTGCATAATCCAAATGGCATCACACAATATGCATACGTACCCCATTCTGTGGTGAAAGTAGTTTTTGATTGGTCCTCCTCATGGATTTGGATCTGGTTGTACCCGCTGAAACCATCCAAAAATGAGTACAATTTATGGCCAGCCACTCTGTCCAAGATTTGATCAGTGAATGGCAAAGGGAAGTGGTCCTTTTTTGTGCGCTCATTCAACTTACGATAATCTATGCAAATATGGATTTTCTTATTTTTCTTCGGAACAACTACAATTGGTGATACCCATTCGCTGGATGCGATGGGATATATGAATCCTGCTTCCAATAATTTGGTCAATTCCAACTTGATCAATTCCGAGTAGACTGGATTTGTCCGCCTGAGTCATTGACATATTGGTCGGGTGCCTTCTTCCAAATCTATATAATGTTGGTAGATTCGGGGATCAATTCCTCTCAGATCACTGTATGACCATGCAAAGGCCTTGCCGAAATTTTTGAGTGTCATTTTAATGCAATCTCGTACTCCATTTGGTAGCTCTGACCCCATGCTCAAGAACTTTTCTGGAAAAACTTCCCATTTTTCCAACTGAGCTTCTCGCAAATATTCCTTATTCCTTGATGACACTGTGATTGGAACGTGCTCTCCAATCACGCGTGCATGGTTGGCCAGTAAATCCTTGTTTTGTTCTTTTTCAATCGCACCCAATTTCTTAAGTTCAGCTTTTGCAATGGCTTCCCCCACTTTAGTTTTACTTTCCGCTTCCTTTTCCGATTCTCGACCTCTCCTTAGAAGCTCTAGTTCTAGCATTCTAACTCTTTCTCTCAACTGTTGTACTTCCATTGTCAGAGCTAGCTCTAGTTTCAACTCTTCTTTTGAAGTTCCCTTCTCCAGGGATTGAGTAGCTTTATTTTCCTTTGCGTCTATACTCAACATGTAGCACTCAAATTCACTTGTATGTGTCAACCATCCTAGCAACTCGTGGTCTGAGTCATCCTTGTAACATAGTGGATCTTTGTAGTCGCCCACTTTCGCATGTTGGGGTTTGGCCAATTGTAGATTAAATCCATCCTGCGAAAGGTCCTTGGAAGTCTCCGTGCGCAAGGCAAATCTTACCCACGCCATTTCTTGTCTAACTTTTTCCTTTGCTTTCTGCTCCCTTTCCTCAGCTGTTGTCGATTTCTTGCCGGTCAAGTTTGGGGACACTTGAAGTTGTATTCGATCAGCTTCGGTCCAATTGTGATAAATCCTGTGCGCCAATCGTGCACACATTCGGCTTGCACCAGCCATGGCCGTCCCAGTAAGATAGAGAAGGTAGCCTCTGAGGTCCTTGGACTTACTATCACATAATCAACTTTAAACTCTAGACCGCCCACAACTGTACTTACATTCTTCAAAAGGCCCGCAGGCTTCACTTGTGTTTGATCTGCCATTCTCAAGGACATCGGCATTTCTTCCATGTGGTTGAGGCCCAAAGCTTTCATCATGAACTCGGTCATTAAGTTGACTGCGGCTCCACTATCTAACTGAGCACCAGGGACTGCATACCCTTTAATCTCGACTGTCACAGCTGGAGCGTTCGAATCAATTTGCATCGTAATGCTTTGAATGATCCCTTGGACATCTTTATCTTGTCTCTTTTTATCTCGAGCTTTCCTCGGCTTCTTAATATATTCATTGTAGAATTGTTTCCTATAAGCAGGTGAACATTTCAGCAATGTGCCAATGTCTAGCGTGACTTCCGTGTCCGCGAGCAACTTTACAATGTCCACTTCCTCCAGACCTCATTTTTCCTTCCTACACTTCGGAGTCCTTAATCTTTCAGGGAATGGTGCTATGCCTGGCACAAACTCCTTGGTCACTGGTGGAAGAATCTCTTTCTCTTCCCCATCCTCAAACTCTTGCTGCTCAGCAAATCCTCCAACTTGGTTTTCTACTTCTCCATGCTTAGTTATCTTCTCTGATCTCGCTTCTTCGCTTTCACCTTCTCGATGTTTCTTTGAATACTCTTGGGTCCTTGTGACTACTGCCACAGTTGGATTTTTATGCGGGTTCTTGGCCTCGTAAGCATCCACAAAGTGCATCGACGAGCTAGAGCCTTCTTGAGGATTCGGTGTCTTGAACACTACTCCGATTGTAGGGACGTGCTCTTGAGCTCTTGTTGTGGAATGCATCTGAGTATCAACATAATTTGAGGACCCCACTGATCCTTTTTCCTTGCCGGCGGCAGCTCTTCGTTTAGGACAATCTTCATCAAAGTGGCCCTCTCCACTACAGTACCTACATAGTGGGGTATAATCAACTGGTTTCTTTTCGTTTGGACATCTAGATTGAGTATGGCCAAAGCCATGACATCTCCAGCACTGGATTGGACCATCTCTTCTTTGATCACGCACGGCTCCTCTTGGATAGTCTCCTCCTTGAGCCTGAGCACCATATCCATAAGTCCGTCTGTTTTCCCAACGAGATGTGGGTGGGACACTTTGAGCGGGCAATCCCGTGTAAGGTCTTTCTCTTGTATCTCCGGATTTCATGGTCCTCTCTTCATAGGCTCTCTTGTTATAACATCGGTCCTCTGTGTGATTTGTTCTTCCACAAAAAGTGCAACGCATTCTAGGTGGTGATCTATCTGTGAATACTCTCGAGACTGTAGCCTAAGGCATTCTGAAGCCAAATGGCCGTAACCATGGCACTTTCCACACCATGTATTTGATCGAAACACTTGATTCGGGTTTGTCGTGACCTCTGGTTTTACTGTGTATGTCTCCTGAGTCATTGTGGCAGCTTTTATAGCTTGTGTGACCAACTCTAATATTCGCTCTTCAGTTAGCGCAGGCTTTACCTTGCCTGGCGTACTCGTGGCAGCTACAAAAGCTGGAGTCGTCAATGTCGGACTTCCTTGGCTAGGATCTTTCATCGGTATGCTCCCTGGGCCCCCCATTGGCTCGTATAAGAGTTCCATCTTCCTTTGTTGACATAATTGGACTTCCTCCCAAAGCCTCGCTTGTTCCTTAGCATCCATTAAAGTCGCAGGTCTTGTCAGGCTGATATGCTGCTGTGCCGTAGGATCTCTCAATCCCGAAATGAATCTTCGTTTCAATGTCTCATCGTTCGGGGCATTCGCGCCCATCTTTCTGACCAAGGTCTCCATTCTCTGAATGTAGTTATCGATGCTCTCATTGACTCCCTGTCGCAAATAATCCATCTGTTGGGCCAATCTATCTTGGAAGCCTTGTCGTCGAAACTTTGCCAAGAAGGCTTCCTTGAGCATCTGATAAGTTCCACGCTCTTGCGGTGTCAGATTCCCATACCAGTTGGCTGCCTCATCACGAAGAATAGCCGGAAAAATTCTCAACCTTTGACCCTGGTCAACTACCTCATTGGCCTCACAAGTAACTTCAAACAGCTGGATAAAACTATCTGGATCTTCGTCCCAAGCACCTGAAAACTTGGTGAAGTCCCCCAAATGAACCAAAATCGGTTGAGCCATTTCAAACAGAGGTGTGATGTCAATATCACTTCGATCCCAAAAATTTAATGCACGCGGCTTCAGGATCCCTCCTTCAAACTTTCGCACTTGATTCGCGACTCTCCTACGAGAATACACGTTTTTGACAGATTTCTTTGAGCCAGTCGAGGTTGACTCAACTTGCGATTCCCACCTCTTCCTTTCTCTTTCAAGGGCTCTTCTCTGAGCGCGTTCCTCTCTTTGAGTTTGTGTTGCTCCTGAGAATGAGCTCCCCTCGCTCATGTACTAGATCTGGAGTCCGCAAGCTCGGCCAACATGTGGCACTAGGCGAACCTATGGCACTCTCTTATAGAGACGTGCCAAGCTAATCCCGGCAAATGCACCAAAATGTTCAGTTCTAACGCCGTAGGAAAAAGTGATTATACAAGACTTTATTTTCTTCAAACCCCTCAGAATCAGTCCAATTGGATTACCTAGAACCCACAATTATCTCGCAATGGATTCTTCCTATGTCTATGCACTAGCTCATATGTTCCCGGCAAACGCACCAAAATGTTGTTGCCTCTTAGTCCAAGGGAAAGTGCCTATTCTCAATGATATTTTGCCTAATCTTTCTGATGCTAGGTTAGATTTGATCACCCTGAGTCCACAATTTCACTCCAAAGTTTTGGTGGAGGATACGGGCAAATATACGCGCATAAATGGATATCCAACTTTGGTGGTTAACTCTCGGGACCTCCCTCTTTCCTTGCTCACACCTTGCGAGTCCCCTTAGTTCCTCGATCTCTCTTTTACTTTCTCTTCTCCACTCCTTTCTCCTTCTTGAGTATACCTCTACACTCTCTTTTCTTGTCTCGCATCCACACCCCGATACTCGGTTATCCTTTGTCTCACTACTTACTCACTTTTGCTCACACATGTTCACATACACACACTCTTACACTTCCGGTTCTCAGTCACTTTTCATCTCCTTGAATTTGAACAATACTCCAACCATGTGCAATATACAATAACATTGTACTGCATTGATTTAGATTCACATGTCATAGAGTCAGAGAATGAGACCAAGATCACTGTTCTTGATAGAAATCTAACAAGCAAGCATAGAACAATTCATAGCACGACGTGATGCGCAAGATGTCTCGTCAGAATCATCTAACATCGTCAAAGAAATTTAGAATTCAAATAGTTATATTTGTAAGCAAAACAAAGGTAATTTCCTATGTGCTTCATCGATCTCAAACTGTTTCAATCCTCATTTTCATATTCTAGAGGCCACAACACAATGTGTTGTGTGTGATCAATGTATTCAAAAGCAAAACTCAATAATATGGCAAAAGTACTCTCTTTTTATCTTCGATTGAATCATCCATTACATCTGCACATTACAATCCTTAGTAAAATTGTTCCGTTCGATGACTTGTAGTCGTTGCACGATCCTCAACAAGAAGGTATAACTTAATTCAACACTATAATAAACCTTTACATTCAATGTGGGAAGCAGCATAAGTAAATTTCGACTGTGTAGCACAACAAATAATGCAAGGATGAATTTGTTATTGAGTGGTATTATAACAATATGCGATCCGAGAAAGAAGGTATAATCCAACTATTTACATTCCCTCTGACTTGAAGATAAAAAAAAACTACCATCAAGAATGTTCAAAATGACTGGCATACATACATTGATCTTTGCCTGTGACAAGATGCCGCTTGGACAAAATTTTACCCCATAGCTGCAGTTTAACAGTTCTTATTTCACATAGATCTAAGTGGAAATTCCTCCTCATATGCACGCACTCTCCTCCGATTCTTTGGTCACTTCTCTCTCTTTTTTTTTTTTTAACGCAAAGCTATATATCAAGATGCCTGTGTGCTCATGTTTAGAATATGAGAGTTTTGATCATACCTCGGATTAAACGGAAGGTCTCCAACGGATCTTATAATCAACATCATCGCCTTGTAGTAGAAGAGAGTTGTCCATCAGATTTCTAGAACCGAATTAGCATCATCTCCTCTTCTGCAGGATGTACGTCCATGTAGCTATCTGCTGATCTGCTCTTTACTCAGGACAAGAAGAAGACCCATCTGCCATGCACAAATCCCTTGTCTCGTTTCTCTTTTGCGTGCCTCTAACAGCCATGGCTACTGCTAAACGATCAAGGGATCCTCTATTCCAGCTTCGTAAGAAGATTATCAGTTAATCTTCACTCCAGGGACAACAACCGAGAGCCCCCATACCTCCTCCATTGATACTGCCTTCCATGGCTACTCCCCATTTCCTCGATGCACGCCCCTTCTACTCCTTTCTCAGAAAACCCCTTGTTGTCACAGAAAACCCAAAGAACTATTCTGCTATTTTCGTCCACAAACGAGATAGCCGGCCCTCTCCAGTGGCTCTCCCATGCACGGTTCTCCCACTTCCTTTAAACGGGTGGGCTGGTGCTAGTTCATATAGCGTAGACGAGTACTCTTCTCGCATAGGACCCCAGCCCTCCTTTCCGTTTCTGCCGTCAGAACCACTAAAAACATCCTGCCCCCTTTCTCAGCTTCCTCCTCCACACATCTCCGAATGGCTGCTGACAGCCAATTCTGCTATCTGACAAAGGTCGTTCTCTATGCTGGATCTGCGAGCACCACCTAGAACCGCCCTTGAATTCGTGCTTCGGACCCACCTGCAAAGAAACCATCCAGAAACAAAACAAAAGAAAAGGGTAGCCTTCCCACGTCGGCAATGAAACGTCTTAGACATAAGGTCATCAAATTTGGCAAGATGTGTATGACATGCACAACATCTATAAAACATGCCATCCAGCTTCTGCATATAGACACGACCCATTGTTGGGCTTTCCAGGATGAACTTCCTTTCTTTATATTTCTGAGATTCATCAAACGCTTTTTCATATCTCCATCCTACGTTTGGGTTCATTGTGTACAATATATATCTGCAACAATGTGCATTCCTGTTGTCATCATACGTTCCTCATACTCCCCAACAACCACATTAACCACATTCTTGTACAGGTAAGCCTTCCCTTCCACATAGCCTATAATACTCCTACACTGACCATACATGCTTAGGGAAGCACTACCCGCATTCTTGTTCTATTCAGGTCCATGTTCGACAATATGACCATGCAAAATTCCACCCACAGTAAAGAATCCTAACTCAGCACAATTGGCAATTGTGCATGTAGAAGTAGCATTATTTGGGTGTAAATCTCTTCTTAACATAAGGCTCAATACTCGTAGCCTCTCATTGCCTTGGCTGTCGTGAGTATTTACACTAAGAAAAACCTTCCACATAATGACATCTCCTTGCTAAATTACATTTCCCAAAATCTTATGAGATGCTCGTATAGCCCTACATCGATCATACATTGTCACAAGAGAGCTTGCAACAACATCATTATCCTCCATCTGATTCTCCCTAAGCTGAAGATGAAGCGTTTTTCCACATGATAGAAGAGTTACTTCTCCAAACGCAGACAACATTCCAAAGAATGTACTTTATTTGGCAGAGCTCCTTCCATATGCATTTGACAAAATCGGGCAAGTGCATCCAACTTTAGCATGAGAAATAATCAAAGAGGACCATAAGAGCACATTTTGCTTCTGCAATCTGCAATAAGAAGATCCCACCATCACCGGAACCTCCATATCGAAGCATTCTTCATAGTTTCTTCTTGTTCGAGTTCTGGCCCTTCCCCGTTCAAACATCCCATGCTTGACTTCTCATTATAATTCATAATTGATACCCCTATTTTCCTTTACCAATCCCTCCACATGCTTCTCATCAATCATCAAATCCAATCTCCAAGTACCTGAAATCAAACATATTTTCCTGTCGAATAGAACCACATTAGTGCATCAAAACCAACCATTTCCTGAGCTAATAGTTGGTTCCTCTTGTAGTCTTCTCTCTTGCTAGCAGAAGTGAGTTTCTTCGAGTATGAGTGTGTGGGAGAGAGGTTGTTGCATGCATGTGTTTTCATGTGCATGTGTATGTGTCTCCTTCCTCTCTATTCAAGAAAAATATATGAATGTTGTAAACCACTACTAAGGAACAGTGGGGTCATGCTACCACGTGAACTCTTATGAAGCTTGATAGAATTGAAGATCCAATTGTTTTACATTAATTGATCATGGTCTAGAAGCAAATATTATATCTAAGAAATTTTATATGAAAGCAAGATGGAAAATTTGTATTGCAAATACGACATTAAGAGATTTATTTCGATGCATGTCCTCAAGATCAGGTCTGTTTTGACCAAACCAAAAATCTAGATATGTTACAAAGAAAATTAATTCCAAGTGATTTTATTGAATAAAGCCTTTAAAACAAGCCTCCATAAAAAGGAGCCATGTTTAGTTATGTGATTCCATGCTCTCACACGATTACATTTTTGCTTCTACTTTTGTTGCTTTAACTTGTTCAAGTTCTTTTAACTTTTATCACTTTCTGGATTTAAAGAAGGGTGAGAAAAATGTGATTCATAAGAAAATTATCTTTATGATTGTGATATAATTGAGCCTAATGAAGTGATTATAGATATTTTTTATGAGATTTCTTTTTAATATACTATGAATGACTTGCAAAGATGTTTGTATGTTCATGAGGACGAGTCTATAATTCAAGTGCGTTCTATTGATTTTATGGTGCTTATGTGGATACAAAATACAAGATAGCTAATAAGAAGGTAAAGCATATTGCCATTCTTTTTCAAAGGAAAGTAATCAACTCATGGAAAAAGAGAGACCACAACCTCCTCTTCAAGATCTCAAAGGTATTGGGCATACATTCATTAAAGATTCTCTCATGCATTTAACTATTGGGAAAGATAATTTTCTTAATGAGAAAGAGAGATATTCAATCAAATGATTCTCAAGTATAAAGAAAGCTATTTTTTTTTAGTCACACAAGATTGGATATGTTGACCCATCTATTGTTTTGCCTTTGATTATCTTCTCTAAACCTCATGTTCCATGGAACCTTCATCCTATTATAGTCCCTAAAACCCATATTTCAAAGCTCATTGTGATACTTCCTCTTAAGCTCTCACTAAAGGACAAATGAAAGACTGTGTATGTCTTACCTCCTAACATTTTTATGCTTTTGTTCCTTACCTTGTTTGCTTCCAGAGTGCTTTAGTGTGGACATGAAACCATCATACACACTTATTCTACTATGCTAGGTAGGATCCTTAGAATAAGCCTTGAGCTAGGGACCTTGGATAACTAACCCTTCTCCCATACACACATGAGATGGCCTACTTAGGCCTAATGTCTAACACTCATTCCCCCTTCTGAAGCTTATTATTTTGAATGATCAATGAGGGAATGTACTTGTGAATCAGATTTTCTAGTTCTCAAATAGCATCTATGAGTGATAATCCTCTCCAAGCTACTAGATACTCTTGGATGACACGATTTCACAATGTTTTCTATCCCTTATCTTGTATTATGCCAAGAAAAGCCTATAAACTCTCATTTTCCTGCAAAGAAACAATACCTTATATTATATTATTCTCCTTGGAAATATACTTTCTAAGTTTATTGACATGAAACACTATATGGATTCTACAATATAAAGGAGCTCTAATTGTTAAGCAACATGTATAAGTTTTCTAACTATATTCCAAGGTTTGTAATACCTAATCTTAGCACATTTTCTTTTAGATAACGAAGTATATCTTGTTGGGAATTGAAGAAAGACTCAATATTCTTCATCAAAGTCTCCAAGAGATCTCTTGTTCTCAGTATCTTCTTTAACCCTATTAATACGAGAAGTTTGATGCAATGAAGCGCCACTTTACTTGCCACTAATTTAAAGATATTCTTAGAAAAAGAGCCTATAGAGTGCAACCACCTTAGATTTTCCCTTGGGTAGATTAAGAGACAGAGACATATTGTCTCATTCGTGGAGAGAAACCATGATCTCATTTGTTTATGGTAGCTGATTTTATTTTGGTTCTTGGATCATCTCTAGATCAATCGTTTAGATTAACTGAAATATTTCAAATGTTATGGAAATTAGAGCTTACCTCTCAACCATCAAATGCATGGCCCCAAGATCATTAGCATAATGCAATGGATGTTCATTTAATTCAAGGGTGCACAATCAAAGGTGGTGTTTGGACTATGTGATTTGCAAATTGTTGATTCACTCATATAATCCAAAGCCCCTTATCAAATGGTTAACAATACAACATATGAAGGTTTACAAAGCTCCAAGGCCCGTACTTTATGCAGATTGTGATATGATATGTTCCTTAGATAATCCAATGAACTACATCGATTCACATAAGTTTGCAATTATGGACCCTTGAATAACATTAAAAACATTGATCTAGCACATGCAAATGAGATCAACATCATTATCATTTTCATATTCTCCAAGGGACTTAAATACAAGTCATTTTCTTCACAAAAATGTGGTCCAAAACCACCTTGATGAAGGAGAAACCATGGAAATGCAAGGGAAAGTAAGCTCCCAAAAAAAAAAGGTATTCTTAAAAAATAAAATGACAAATAAAGTGGTTCTTGAATACTCAAAACTTTTTAATGCAGTGGCTTGCTATATCTTGGCCTTAGCTATTTGTAAATTTCTTTGGAGATTTATTGGCAACTTAAAAGCATTATGACACTTCTTTGAAATTCCTATGATCAAAAGGATACATCCTAATCACCTTATGAGGTATTCTTAAAAAATAAAATGACAAATAAAGTGGTTCTTGAATACCCAAAACTTTTTAATGCAGTGGCTTGCTATATCTTGGCCTTAGCTATTTGTAAATTTCTTTGGAGATTTATTGGCAACTTAAAAGCATTATGACACTTCTTTGAAATTCCTATGATCAAAAGGATACATCCTAATCACCTTATGAGACTATGTGACCTAACATTCTCCCTTGTCTTACAAAGAACACACACTTCTCTGGATTTAAACATACCCTGTATTTTCTACATTTCCTGAATATATTTTCTAAATCTTACAAATGATCCTGTCTTTTTAATGAAAAAGTACAAAGATCATCCACATAAATTTCCATTATATTCCTCAGGAATTCTTTAAAGATATGACACATCAATCTTTGAAAAGTTTCTAGGGCATTAGTTAACCCAAAGGGCATAACCCTAAATGCATAAATTCCCCATTTTGTAGAAAAGGCAGTTTTATGTTGGTCTTCCAAAGCTATGGGTACCTGATTGTATCCTGAAAAACCATCCAAAAAACTATAGACCTCCTTCCTTGCAACTCTTTCTAAAAGATGGTTTGTTATAGGCAATGGGTAGCAAAAATAGAATTTCAACTGATGAAAGGAAAATTAAGGCCATAGTGGAACTTCCAAAGCCAACAAATGTAAAGGAACTTCAAACTTTCATGGAACATTGCGGGTATTATAGAAAATTTGTACACAAGTTTGCTGACATTGCAAAACCTTTGTATGCCTTAGTCACAAAATTTGAGTGGACCAAAGAGTGTGACGAAGCTTTTGAGACTCTAAAAAACTTGTTTGGTGACAGCACCGATTCTAAAAACCCCACAGTGGGATAAAATTTTTCATGTCCATGTGGATGCTTCAAATTATGCTTTGGGATGTGTGTTAGCACAACCAATAGAAGGGAGCAAATTAGACTTCCCTATTGCTTATGCTAGTAGGCAACTGAATTCAATAGAGAAAAATTACACAACCACTGAGAGGGAAGGGTTGGGAATGATATTTGCTGTTAAAAAATATAGACATTACCTTTTGGCCAACAAGTTTAAATTTTATGTGGATCACCAAGCTTTACTCTACTTAGTAAAGAAACCTTGTCACACTGGTAGGATAGTCAGATGGTTTCTTCTACTGATGGAGTTTGAGTTTGAGGTGGTGGTAAGACAGGGAAAAACACATTTGAGAGCAGACCATTTGTCCAGAATCCAGGCTAAAGAGCCAAGTTCACCTTTAAATGATGACCTACCAGATACATATATGTTCAAAGTAGAAAGTATTCCTGAATGGGCCATGACCTTAGTACCTTTGCTAACCATGGGACCTTGCAGAACATTGGGAAACAACACACATCTGGTGTTACAAAGCAGGAATTTTATGCTGCTAGCTGGGCACTTGTATCACCTCAACCATACAAGCATATTGGAATATTGTACTCCAGAAGAGGAGCAACAGGAATATCTAAGAAGAGCTCATTGTTGGAACCCTTGTACTCATGCTTCCATAATAGTCACCCTAAATAATCTCAACAGGATGGGAGTACATTGGCCTAATAAGATTCAGGATGTAAAAAGGTATATTTCCAACTGCTGGAAATGCCAAGCTTTGAGAGATTCAGAAGTTATAACCCTATACTGGTTTCAGAAGATCCAGATTGGAGTGCACATATAATTGAGGAATTGAAAAGAAATAAGAAAGGAAAGCCAGAAAGAGATAGTGCAGACTCAAAGAATCTACAGATGATTTCTAAAGAGTATCAACTGATAGGAGATCAATTGTACAAAAAAGGAATGGATGGATATTTAAGAATCTGTGTTCCTGAAGATAAATATGTGGAAATGTTAGAAATGGCACATTCTAGAGTGGTAGGAGGACACTTTTCAAGTGATAGAACTGCTAAACTCATATTATACTTTGGTTATTGGTGGCCAACTCTATTCCCTGATGCAAGAACATATGTAAAAAGATGTGACATTTGTCAAAGAGTGAGTCAACCAAATAAAAGAGATAATATGCCACTAGTACCACTGATTTCAGCAAGAGCATTTAGTAAATGGGGGCTGGATTTCATTGGACCCATACATCCTCCAGCAAAACAGTCCCATGCTGAATACATACTAGTAGCCACAGATTATCTGACTAAATGGGCAGAGGCCAAGGCTACAAAAAGGAATGATGCTCAGACCACTGCTAGGTTTCTTTATGAAAATATCATTACCAGATTTCGATTACCAATTGAATTAGTAAGTGATCGGGAAACTCATTTTCTGAACCAAATCATAGAGAACATAATTGAATATTTTATGATCAGCCATAGAAAGTCAGCCCCATATCACCCACAAGCTAATGGATTAGCAGAAAGTACTAATAAAGTACTTTGTACTGTATTATCAAAATTGGTAAACACAAATAGGAATGACTGGGATTCACAGCTCAATCATGTCTTATGGGCCTATAGAGTGGCATACAAAACTGCATTGGGAACCACACCATTTAATTTGGTATATGGACAAAATGTAGTTTTACCTCTAGAATTTCTCATTCCAACACTGAAGGTGGGTAGTCAATATGAATGGACTGGACATGAATTATCAGAGAGAGTGGTAGAATTGGAAAAACTTGGAGCCTCTAAACTTCAAGCAATCATAAGCATATATACAAACAAAAAAAGGCAAAAAGCTTATCATGATATTCATATTAAAGAAAAGGACTTACAAGAAGGAGATCTAGTTCTGGCATACACAGTAAAGGAACATCAGAAGAAATTTCAAAAGAAAGGTCATGGACCTTATATCATCCATCAAATCAGTAATAGTGGAGCTATCCAGTTAGCTAACATAGATGGAGAAATCATGCCAAATTTTATCAGTGGATGCAGGGTAAAAAGGTATGAATTTCCATTAACTACTTCTGAATGGAGAAGAATACATCAAGCTCAAAACCGGAAACAAGAAAAAGAAAGAATTAGGTTTGAGGCTCAACAGGAGGCAAAGGAAAGAATAAGAAAGAGTAAGGAACTCAGAGAAGTTCTTGTCTGTGAAATACCTTTAAAAGTAAAAGAACATTTGTCGGTCATAATAATGAGTTTTCACAATGAAAAAAATCAAGGTCTTGATAGATTCAGGTGCACAAGTAAATTTGATCAGTTCAGCTTTGTTGGATAAGTTTAACCTAAAAAGGACTGAAAGCAAAACATTTATCAAAACCTTAGAAGGACGGATAATACAAAGCATGTCTTCACCATCTATCAAAGTTAAGTTCAATGAAGAATATATGAAAATAGATTGTGAAGAATGGCTAGATCATCTGATGACTGAGAAATTAATTTTAGGAAAACCATGGCTCAGGCAAGGTAAAGTAATACTGGATTTTGAAAAAATGAAGCTTAAACTGACATTGAATGACAAAAGGTTTTTAATGATTTTATTGAGTAATGAAGAACAGAATAATCAATAGAAGATGCATGATCCAGACTTGGAGAAATTCATTTTTCCACAAGAAGCTACAGAGACATGGCAAACAAAATCTCTCTACGATCAAATCTATTTCAGTCAACAAAAGGAAGGATTTGAAAAAATAGAAGGTGCCGACAGGACAAAAGAGAGGTGCCAACTATGGAATAGTCAGAAGCATCAAGGCATCAGAACAAGAAGAATGTGGAAACAAAGTACACATAAGAACGGCTCATCAAAACAAGTTCCCAGAACTAAATGGATTTGGAAGCCAAAAAATTCCAAGAACAACTTATCAAAAGAAGATGGGGTTTATCCTTAGAACATGGTCAACAAGGATCAAATATTATTGGGTAAAAAAATCAGATTTGATTCAATGGAAAAAATAACATGATTATCTGATATACACTGAGGATTCTTGATAAGAAATTCAGAGTTTCATAGAAAAGAAACTAGGACATCTTGGAAAACAATTCAACATTGTTCTACCTCATCCTTTTTCTAAGAAGAGAAATAGGAGGGGAAGAAAGGAAGTGAAGGACATTATCATTGAAAAAAAAAACAAGAGAAAAAAAAGAAGAGAAAAAAAAAGAGAAAAAGAAAAGAAGAAAAAATAAGAAAAAAATTATTATTATCATTTAAAAAAAAAAGAAAAGGGAGAGAAAAAAATTATCCATTTTTCTTTTATAATTCTTTTTAATTATATAAGTTATACAGCACAAGCAAGATATAGATGGTATTGTAGAAGGTGTCTATTTTTTGTTTTATATTCATTCAATTTTTTTAAATTTCTTATTTTCTTTTAAATATTTTCTTTTAAATATTTCCTTTCTTTATAAAAGCTCACAAAAGAAAAGAGAGCACTAGACATCTTGCTACACATGTAATGATCACTTCAATTGAGTTTTTATCTGTGATACAAATAGGAAAGTCAGGAATTCTCTAAGTCTTGTTTTTCATTCATTCTCATTACATCTCAATTTTAAGGTGATTTTATTTATGTTTCTAGAGACTCATGTGGGTGGAGTTTTTCTTTTGTGTGATGTTATATTTTCTTTAGAATGGTGAATCCCAAGGAACTACCAATCCATGATTTCAAAGCAGACTCAATCACTTTGTCTAGAGGACATTGGTTCTTGGACAGTGAAGTTGCAGTAGAGGAGGTGGATTTGGAGTCTGATGAAGAGCAAGAAATTCCAAAAGCAAAGAAGATAGTCAAGGAGCTCAAGGAAACTTTGAGTATCATTGGTCAGCATATATTCACTGTAGGAGTTGGAGGTTACAAATACACCATGTTGTGTCAAGAATTTTACAAATTCCAAAGAATTGTAGTCAATTACAAAAAATGGAAAGCAGCAGGAATACACAGGTTGTTGGATGAGGCCTTATTCTTCATAGACTTTGAAAGAGTGGCACAGGTGATGAACAGTTTGCTAGAAGTCGAGAAGGGCAATGAGGCATATTTCAGGTGTACTGTCAAAAACAAAGAAGTGAACATCACTATAAAAGCAGAGCATATCAGGGCAGCTCTACAATTCTATACAATGGGAACCAAGTTGGATAACAACTTTGTTAAGAAGAATAAGGCTACCTATGTAGGACATTCAAAATTCCCTAATTTTAAAGGAAAGGAGAATGAGGAGTATGCTATTAGAATGTTCTTACAATACTTATGTTTTTCAAAATTACCTAGATACACCATGCCACACAAACCAACAACATTAATTATGTTCAATAATAAGGACAAAACCAAGCCTTTTGGAGTGATGGATGTAACTCCATGCATACATGAGCAATTGAAGGAAGCAGCCAAACATTGGGAGCAAAAGAAGTACATGAATGGAGCTCAATTCTTAACAAGAATTATATATCATGTTCTAAGGATGGAAGATCAATCGCAATTGGCTCCAGAAGCCCAATACTTCAGAAGTCTAATGACAGGAATCAAAAGTCCTTCTAGGATGATGTCTGTAAGAGAAGCAGAAGGTCAACCAAGCATGAGGGGAGCAGAAAGGAAAAGAAAGGGAATCTCAGAAGAAGTCATTCCTGTAAAGAAAAGAAGAGTGGATCCCAGAAAGATAGAATTGGAACAGGTGGAGACAACTAAGGAAGAGCATGAAGCTGCTCAAAAGCAAGTACAGCCTTCAAATGACCCTCATCCACCTCAGACAAGTAAAGAGCAATTGTATATTATTTGACCCAAGGGAACAGTAAAAGGGCAGTATATGAAGCCCAGTATCAAAAGATGTTGGAGGAATACTCTTGTAAAGCAGCTGATTGGATTCAAGAAGAATTAGAACACTATGAAGAGCTGCATGATCAGATGATGGAAGCAGAAACTGAGGAAGTTTTTGTCAAAAAACAAGTGGAACTGTTAGCATATTTCAAAGAGCTACAAGGACCTCCTGAAACTAGAACTACAGTTGTAGTGAAGAAGAAGGTTCAGAAGAAACCTGTATAGAAGAGGAAGTTAACCAGGAAAAGTAAAGGAAAATCAGTAGCAGAATGTATACCAAGGATGGAGACAGAAGAAGTGACAGTAGAAGAAAAAAAAATAGGAGGAATCCATTGCTATGGAAGAACCAAGAATGGACAAATCAGGAATAGCAAGCTCTTCACAATTCTCTTCAGACTCTAAAAGTGATATTGAAAACTTTTTGTTGAAAAGTTTGAACTTATCAGTGCCTAGTACACCAATTGTGATAGTACAAGCATCTGAAAAAAATAAAACACCAGAAGAATTGAGTGAGAAGCCACAAGGAAAACAGGTCCACGAAGAAGTAGCAAAACAGGTTAGTCTTGGAGAAGAAAAAAGGTTACTAAAAGGTAAAGCAGTAATGATGGAAGAGGAGATTGAAGTAAGGAAGGAGTTCAGCTGTGGATTAGTAGATTCAGGATTGAAGACATTATGGACAAAACCTTCACATGAGACCTACTTCAAATATGATGAGGAAAAGCAAGAAACAGAAAAGGAAGTTCAAGTATGCAGTTTAGTACACAAGAAAGAAGACAAGGATCAAATCAAGGAAATAGAAGAAGTAGTGGAAAAGAAGAATTTTCAAGAGGTTAAAGAAGGAAATACAGCAGAAGAAATAAATCAAAGTATAGAAGACATACTTTATGACTTGAATCATAATGAGGAGTTCACAACTACTGAAGATCAGGGACAAGAAGAAGATTTGGATCTCATGGATATAGATGAGCAAGAGGAAGGACAAAATGAGCAGATAATAAATGATCAAATAAAGCTCTCTGTGGAGATTGATTCAACCCTAATTCAAGAAAATGAAGTACAGGAAAAAGAAGGACATATTCTTGAAGAAGAACAACAAGGAATGGAGAAAAAGAAGGCAGAAGAAATAGAGACAATTAAGGACACATTAGGACATGAGAAAAAGGAGGATCAGACATTAATATATAAGGAAAATGTTGCAGACAAAGAAAGAATGAAAGCAGATAAGGGCTATGAAGAACAAAAGCACCAGGTCATAGAGTATGAGGAAGAAGATGAAGAAGAGAATGACTGCAAAGAAGAAAAGCAGATAGAAGTAAAACAAATGGAATTAGAAGCTGGGTTGGAGAGGATACCCAAGAATATAAGATCTGCCTGCAAAGTTATTATGAGCAATATAGAACAGTTCAGATCATCAAGTAGAAATATGATTATATCAAGAATGGTGGCAGAATCAGAATTTGTAAAAGGCAGTAGAATCATTAATGAGCAAAAGAGAGAGAAGGAACAGCTGGTAGAACAGTTGAGGATTGTACAAGAGAGAAATGAGGAATTGACCAACAAAATAATTTCCTTAGAAGAATTGGAGGTTCAACAACAAAACAAGATCCAATATCTTGAAGAGAAGTGTGCAAAATAGATAGAGCATAGTGGTAAAATGGAGATGGAGCTGAAGAAAATTGAAGGGAGATACAGAACATTGCAGAGTTCATATCAAATTGTGGTTAAAGCAAATGAGGAAATAAACAAGTTATTAATGGAAGAAGGCGAAGTGAAGGAAGAAAACAAGATTGCACAAGTGACACAGGATGAGAGGGAAGAATTAAACAAAGAAATTATGAGATTGCAAACAGAATTAAAGGAAGCTAAGGAGTTGGTAAAACAAGCCAGTATACATAATGCTACTTCAAAGAGAGGATATAATAATTTACATATGGATATAGTATAAGAAAGAAGTGAGTGGAAGTCAGAAAAGGAGTTGTGGACATCTCAAAATAGAAGCTTAATGTTGATGATAGAAGAGCTACAGAAAAAATTGGAAAAACCACAAACCCAGGTTGAAGAGCAGGTAGAGACTACACAAGCAGAAGACTATGAAGTGGAAGATGATAACAGAACCCAGCATGGTGATGAACAAGGAAACAAAGCAGCAGCAGAGGAATACTCAGAGGAGTTTATTCAGAGACTTTTAACAAACAGAGAATCTAGAATGGAATTTATTAGAAAAATGCATAATGACTATGAGGAACAGATTGTTAATTTTGCTTTGAAAAAAGGGATAAATCCTGATCAACACCATTGGGCAGAAGATGGCCTAGGTATACCATTTTGCATGATTATTGAAAGCATTAAAAACTATCAGTTGGCAAGGGTGGGATTACCTCCAAACAAGTATTTAGAATATGAAGAAGACATCAATGTGACAAAGGAATTATTTGAAAAAGCCAATCCTAAATGGAGAAATAGGTGGTTGGACACTAATAAAGAATGCAAAAAAATATGGAAAGAAGCACCTATACAGTAAAAAATCAATCCAGTTTATTGTCCAGTAGCAAGGAGAAGGGATTGGATAGTTTTTTGGGAAAGAAGGAAGGAGGGACAGATTCCATCAAAATGGTTGAATTTTCCAAAGGTAGCAGGACCTAAAGCAGGAACATGGCCAACAAAGAATTATATGGTTGACACAGCAGAGTCTGTCATATCTACATACAAAGATGTCAATGATCCTGCATGTTTTTTACTGATCAGAGTAATGACACTTGTATTGGCATGTATAGAGACTTTTTAGATACAGATGTCAGAATTCTCAATTACATTGGTTTTAGTTCACCATTGGATGCTTTATTATTTGATCTCAGTGAAACCCCGGACAGGATCTGTTTAATGGCTTATTATAGCAGAACAATATTTTTGGGTAGTCATTTCCTTCAGATCTTTGAGGATGCATTTGATTATGGATTCTTTGAAAGAGAATCAGAAATATTTGGAAATTTATTAGTAGTAACAAAGTCTCGACTCACTGCCTATGAAGCTGCATACACAGAATATTTGAAGAAAGATGTAATAGATAAACCAGAAGTTGTTGTGCAATGGAGAAAAGCATTATTTGAAATGGTGAATAACTTGAACATCACATAAAGGAAAATTCATGACTTATTGTCACAGGTATATCAGAGAAAGAAAAAGTGAAGGAAGCATTCATTGAATATCAGCAAGAATACCTTTTGTCAGGAGCCAAAAGGTCTAGGAGGGGAAGAATGTTAGAAGAAGCATTTTTTGAAGAGGAATATTTGTAAAATGATAAAAAATTGTAGAAATATTTATCCAAATGATGTAGAAATGAGGAAGATTCTTCCTCATGTAAATTAGAATCATATGTAATTTTTCTAGATTTTTTGGAAACTCTTAGATAGCATATTTTTAAACTAGAAAGGAAAAGGACCAAAATTCAAGTGTGAAAAGGGACACTTGAAAATGTATAAAAGATAATTTCCTCTATTTTGAGAGGCTTGGTTGATTGTATTTGATGTTATCCAAGTAATGAGAAGAGTTTCTTGCAGAAAATCGTGATTCTTCCTTTTATGTTATTTTCTTTGATTTGTTGAGTCTATTCTATGTGTATCCATGGAATTTGCAAGCTTCTATTGTGTATTTCTGATGAATGAGTATGAAGAGAGGTGATTCTTGATGTGTTGAGTGAGAAATTGCTGAAGAATAGTGCTGGAGATGGAAATCATCAGTTTTCACATAATCGTGATTGTCTTGTCTAAAGGTTACAGGTATCATTTTTGAGATTTGACTTCATAATTGTGTTCTGCTGAGAAAATAACACACTTTAGGCACCAAGATCATTAAAAATACTATTGATTAGCTCAAGATAATCCAAACCCTAGAAATTTCTCTTCATCTTCATCATTTCTCAGAAATCCAGTCACTTTCCTCCTATTTTTTGGATTCCATTATCTAGAAGGGGCTGTGGTCTCTCGTATACTTCCCGGATTGACAAATATAAGATGTATTGTTGATTCTTTATGCTAAAATGATTGGAGAGGACAACTCTAAAGGGTAACAACAAACAATGACATTATTGTAACAGGTACAGATGTTCAAAGAATCAAGGAGCTAAAGAAGCATATGGAAAATGAGTTTAAGATAAGTGATTTGGGAAACTTGTCTTATTTCCTAGGGATGGAGATTATATACACTCAACATGGAGTGTATGTTACACAAGAAAGGTATCTAAAGAATCTTCTGATGAAGTTTAACATGGACAATTATAAGTCCTCAACCACACCATTGGAGGTTAATCATAAACTAAGTAGGTATGGAGGAGAAGAGTTCAAAGACATGAAGACATATCAGAGTTTGGTAGGTACTTGTTCCAAAACAGTTCTATACTCCTATTGTCCTAGGGCATCCACTTAGGAGTTATCACCCTCGTTAGTAGAGACTTTCCTCTCGGTGTTCTAGGTTCCTCAATCTGTTTACCGTGTCCGTCTACCATCTATGTCTGTAGTTTCTACCATCTCACCTAGCTCATTTGTTGAGTCGGCCCTAATTGCAACAATATACATGGTCCCTTCTTTGTCTATGTAAGCCTCATTTTCAAACTTCACAACTAGATGTTCTTATCCCATCGGTTGGTTGGGGTTATGTAGTTGAATTACTGACCTATGAAGGCCATCCTCATATACCCGGGCAACCAATCTATTCGTATGGATATAATCCAACTGAGTCTTGAAGGGTCCCTCTGTCTTCTCTAGATGGGCTACATTAAACAATGCCCCTGGTCTACCCATGTTGAAAGACATACCCGATTCACTCGTATCTAAACTAACCTCGTATGGATAAATGCCTAGCTTTTGAGCCCACGATCGTGTTGTAGCTCTCACGCTAGCCTCAAAAGATCAAACACTCCGCTTATCACTTTTCGCTAAGTATTTTCCAGATCTCAAGTTCATTAATCCTAATCTCACCTTATCGTGCTCACCCCTTTGATTAGGTCAATCACTTAGTTCTTTGTGTGTTTTCTTTATGTCTTGTTCAAATTTATTGCAAGGAATTGTTTTAATAAGTTTGATTTTAATTCACTTGGACGTTGCATATTCAAATCACAAAATTCCTTTGGGCTTGATCCCTACACCCACTTGCTTCTTCTCTTGCCAACCACTTATCAGTCAATGATTTAGGGCAAATCCTGGCTACTCTAGGAGCCCTAAGACACTCCATTTATCACAATGCATTCTTGCTCAAAGAAATCATCAGCAAATAAAGAAATGGAAATTCCACTTACTTAAGAAGCAACTGTTTTGGCTTTGCCCAAGAATTCGAGGTACTTGTCCGCTTCTCCCTTTGCCCTATGCCACACACACAAGGGTTCATAATTAATGGCCAAAAAATACCCCAAAAATTTGCAAATATTTGAAAACCCTAATTTTGGTGTTTTGCTTGACAGTCGTGATGGTCAAATAGAATCATGATGGTGTGTCACCGTCCCAATGGTGTGACACCCATGATGGTCATAGTTCATGATGATCAAGCCTCACAAAGATGAGTCACAATCGCGACTATCAAGTCACGACAGTCAGTCAGGATCATGATGATCAAGTCATGACGATCAAGCTATGATGTGTCGAAGACCTTTAATTCTCCAAATTTCTGATCCATCTTGATTTAAGAACTCTTCTATATCAAGAATAAACCAAACTCTACAAAAAAATCATATTATCTTCCATATGTATTAAGAAATACTTCTCTGTATGAAGTTTTCTTCAGCTTCAAGAGTCTGCTTCAAATATGAACTTCAATCTTTGCATATGACTTTGATTTTAATCATTCAAATGATACTCACATGTTCATACTACTTTTGCGCAATGACATTGATCATTAGTTCTTCAAAAGAACTATTAGATTCCTAATTTGATCACTTAGATCAAACCTGTGTCAGAAATTTCCTTCCAAAAATGACGACTTTGACATGGTCAACTTCTTAAGTTGATTTCTCTCAGAATCTAACCCATTTTGCTAAATGCTTTCAAACAAAGCTTCCTTACCTTCTAACTTAGATTTTGAATGCTGAAACATAAAAAAACTTTACACTGAGCACTGAGATCTAAGCAAATCTTTAAGCAGCAAAATGCGTGATTCTGAGAACTTCACTTGCAGACTTCTACATATGAATGTTCCTACTCATCATACACACAACCTGAAGAGAATTAGATCATCAAACTTTTTTCATAGCTTGATTAGCTTCTGAGTTAGATCTATACAAAAGATTTCCTGATTCACATGATCAAAGGTGTTATACTTGTGGAGGTGACCATATGGTGAACATGTGTCCACATGCAAATAGGAACAATGGAATGTATTGTAACATAGAGCGCAGATACACTAACCACACTGCTCAAGAATGTCCAGGTAATAAACAAGTAGTTAGGCAGAGTTACCCTCGGCAATATCAGCTAGGTAGATACCAAGGGTAGTACCAACCACAGTAATACTATCGTGACCCCCCTCAGTATCAAGTGCCATATCAAGCACAACCTAGACCTCAAGCTATCCTAGGACAACAACCTCCACCCCTTACTAATGTAGTTTCTGTGAAGTACGCCACACTAGAGGAGAATTCAAACATGCCATTAGTACCCATGACCTCTTTGATCATAGATAATGAACCTAATGCAAACAATTTTGACTCCACCCACGTGGATAGCCCACCAGCCTGCTATACGGAGTCACCGAAAAACTTAGACCCTTACTATGAGAATCCTGTGTATGTACAAAATTGGGAACGGGATTACGCTCAGGTCATGTATACAAATCCCAACCCGAGACCACATGCTAGATAATTAAGACCACAAGTACCCAAAGGACCATGTTTCAAATACCAAGGAGACCACTTCATACGAAATTATCCACATGTCGCAACTGTAGTGCAGTTGCAATACTTCAATATTCAAGGTTTTTGTCCTGAATGTGGAAAGGATCACTTTATAAGAGATTTCCCTAAGAACCTTGCTAATACCTCTACGAAAGTGATGCCCAGCAACGTGATAGGCATCGTGCAACATGCTAAAGGTTCCATATCCCAGTACATACCCATTCAGGTAGCAACTAGAGCCCAAGAACAAAGGCAAATGCAACCAAAAAACCCTGAAAAATAGTTGAAGCTAGCGAAGTAGGAGAATCAATAGGAAAGAAAACGAGAACTTGGAAAGAGTCACAAGAGCAACACAAGAGAAAATGGGGTAAAAGATCAACAAATTAGAGGAAAGCCTAAGGGAAACCAAAGCGAAAATCTTAGAAATGGCATCACAAGAGGCTGAACCATAGGAAGTTACCTCGAAACCAAGATCAGTACTAGCAGACCCTACCCCTAAAAACCTTGACATGATGTTCAAAGCTTATCAAGCAAGGATACAAGAAGGACCACAAGTAGGAGAATCCAGCAAGAATTACCGGAGAGCCGACTTAGAAATTGAGAGAACCAAGTTGTGCATGAAAATGGTTGAATCAGCCCAGGCAATGTTTGAGGCATCACAATACCTTAATTGGGAAATTATGGCAAGGCCTGAGTTACATTTTCAAGGACTACTAGAAAGACTAGGGCAAGGAGTATCTAACCCCACAAAAGTCAGCTCTAGCACACAAACTAGCCCAGAGTAACCCTTGAAGACCACTCCATTCGAAAGGGCTAGGACAGGCTTAGAAAATCATCAAATGGGCTATATGGATTCACAACCATCTTGAAAGAGATTCAAGAAGAAATATGGAGGCAGGAACAAGAATCATGACCACCTATACTCGAGATTGATGGCTCAGGAGAACAATTCCCTGCAAATATCCCATCTATTTATGGAGATCATGTGGATGATTGGCCAAGTGAGCACACTACTTTTGAATCTAAGTCATTGCAAGAACTACCTCACTTCATGGGACCTTGGCAAGACTGCTCAATTCAAGCAAAACCCCCCACTATTTGAGTAAGGGGGGAGAACTCAGTTCTTCTTAGAAACACAGAGGCCATTAGGAACACTAAAGCTCAATGCCATTTGACTCTGGGTGAGCTGTTGAAGATCAAATTAGAACTATGGAAACATGTAGCAAATCAACTCCCGGAAATAGCCACAACCTCCTCTAGACCAAGCACATGAGGAAAGGTACGTGAAATACCCCTAAATAAAGTGGGAGATGCGAGTGAAGGAGAGGAAGGTAACGCTTATTTTCCCATTACGTACAAAGGTCACACTACCAAAGCGATCCCAGACACAGGTGTAGGAGTAGCTATCATGACCACATCTCTGTGGAAACGTTGGAGAAAACCATCCCTTAGACCTACTAGGATGAAGTTGCAGATGGCAGATGGACATATAGAAAGACCCTTAAGACTATTGGAAGGAATTACCCTATCCACTTGTGGAGTAGAATTTGATCACACCTTTGCAATATCTGATTTTGGAAAGAATCAAGCATACGAGATGCTCTTAGGTAGACCTTTCATGGATAATTGCAGGTAGTACAAGATTGGGGAACCAACTCTTTTTACTTACAACACCTAGGAGTGACCATGAAAGTGAACCTCACAGACTATTCACATAGGGACGTACCACCTTTGCAATGGAATATGATACATAGGAACAAAGAGGAGAAGGAATCAATACATTCCTTAACATCAGATCCATCATGGTTGCATGAGGATACACACCTTTGGATGTGTAAAATCGCATCCAACATAATGTTACAAACATTTACATGCACATCATATTCATGCTTTCCATAGAAATACATATCATTCACACATAACTATATAATAATTTGCAGACATAACCACACATATATGGACACACACACACACATGGATAGACACACACGACATGGATGCACATATACCACCATACACATGGACATGGATACATAGGCACATAGATTTAGATATACATACACATATGTACATAGTCAAATGCACATCACATTGTCATATAAACACATTGGCACAATCATAGATGCACATATACAACCTAACCATGCATATATATACACACACACATACTTAGGTCATATAAACATACATGCTCACACACACATGCCACCATAAAGATACTCATACAGTCACATTATTGTGACACATACAAGGAAGTACCAAGCTATTGGGAATGAAATCAATCCACAAATGAAAGTAAGCCCAAAGCTTTGCAAAAAGCTTTATAATTTTCCATAGGCATAGCCTTTGTAAAATAGTTCTCAACATTTTCATGTATAGGCACATTAGCCAAATTGATCTCTCCATCAGAAAATCTCTTCATGACATAATGATAGTGCATCTCAATGTGCTTTGTGAGAGCATAGAATACATGGTTCCTCATGAATGCCCATCTATTTTGACTATCAATAAAGATGGTGGCAAAAGATTGAATAGCAACCAAATCAACCAAAGGGCATGTGAGCCACACACACTCAACAATTGTTGTGAAAGTTGCTCTATACTCAGACTCACAATTAAAAGTGGTCGCAATAGACTGTTTCATTCTCAACCAAGATATGCATGAGCTATCAAGCATGAAGTTGAAACCATCGGTAGACACATGACTATCATAGCAATCATCCCAATCTGAGTTAGGAAAATCATGTAGATCTAGAAGTAATGGCTCCCCTTGGGATAAAATAATCCAACTAGCAGCATGTCACTCAATTAGCGAGAGATGTGCTTAACTGCCTACCAATGTTTGGCACCTAGTCAATGCATATACATGTTCATCTATGAGATAGCAAAGTTAATATTAGGCTAAGTTATACATAAGTAAATCAAGCATCCAAAGAATTTCTAATAGAGGAAAACATCAGATGCATCTTGAGCATCATGAAGACTCAAACATAAACCTATCTCCATGGGAATGGTAATAGATTTGCAATGCTCAAGGCCAAAATGCTGCAATAATGTGTCACATTTTTATGAGTTTTCCACATTGGTCATATGCTCATTTTGGAGAGGAGACTATGGCAAAAGTTTTCTAGATCTTATATTTTCAACTATACAATGGTTGACTTTACTCATTGAGAAACTTATTGGTGTGAGCACATACATTCTCACATAGTCTCTTTGGTTGGTCATTGTTGTTCATTGATCCATTTTTCTAGGGAGACTCTATCAATTTTTTTTGAGAATCTGACACAGTCATCTTTTTTGAGCCTTAGTGGTGTTTGGACTATTCAAGATCCACTATCATTCTAGCCAGTTCTTTATCATCATGGAATTAGAGATCCCATGCACATCTGGTGGATCGAGGTCCAGAGCACGTGTTCCCAAGAGGACATATAACTTGTAGGGAAAAGACCATTTTGAGATCCAAAAAATTGATGGTACAAACTCGCTCTACGAAAGAATCAGATTAAAGATGTGTTGATTTAGAGGAGGTGATGGAAGCCAACAAATGGAATCTCAAACAAGCATGTTGACATGGATGATGATGATTGGGTTGAATTGGATGACATGACTAGGTCTACCATTTGACTACACATGGTACATAATGTTTACTTTACAGTATTGGACTGTGAAAGTGTAGACGAGCTTTGAAAGAAGTTATGTGATACATATGAAAAACAAATGGCATCAAATAAAGCCTATACAATGAGAAAGCTATATGATCTTTGCATGAAGGACACAAATAATGTTGTTGCTCATCTAAATGAGTTTGATGCTATATCCTTTCATTTACAGGCTCAATAAATGGAAATGGATAATGAAATGAAATCATTCTTGTTCTTATGCACCTTTGCATCATCATGGGACACATTTTGCATAGCTATCGGTAATCGTGCACATGGTGGTAAACTTGTCTATGATGACATATATGGATCACTCTTGAGTGAGGAGATCTATAGAAAGTCTATGGTTGGCACTCAGAGTGGAGATGTATATAATGTCTTTTATTCTTACCAAGGAAAGAATCAGCAACATGGCAAGAGAAAGAATAAGGAAAGAATGGTCAATGGAATAAGATTATAAGTAAATCAAGGAAGAGGGATATCAAATGCCATTATTTTCATAAGAAAGGACATATGAAGAAACACTTCTATGCATCAAAGAATGCTAAATGTAAAGGAAAAAAAGTTTGACGAGCATGTTAAACAATTACCTACACCATTTTCTTTGACTTTGAAGATAGAAGAAATTAATTCTATTTTTGATGATGTTGATGTGATGACATTTGGTAGTATTGTGCCTAGTGAGGCTCTTATGGCTAATTCTCTTTCCCACACATGGCTACTAGAATTTGGTGCTTCTTTCCCATGTGAAACCACATAGATAATGGTTCTCTACTTATGCAACAAAGTCTCTTGGTACTATGAGACTTGATGATTCTTACTAGTGTGACACTCTCAGGATTGGAGATGTGGTTGTGTAGTCCATTGATGGTTCAAGATTCACTATGCATAATGTTTTCCATGTACCTCAATTATCACACAATTTGATGTTAGTTGGTTAGCTTGATGAACTTGGTTACAAATTGTTTTCTATGCTTAGTCTTTTCGCATATCAAAGGGAAATATGCTTATCAAAAAAGGAAGAAAAGTTGGATCACTTTATCCTTTCATTATATCATAGGACACTTGTTAGATGCTATTGAATAGCCTATGGCTTGTATTTGGCATGACTTTCTGGGCCACATATCTCGTAGTGGAATGGAAAGTCTTTCTCATTCTAGCTACTTACCCGTGTTATCTTTGTTTGATTTTTCATTTTGTGAGCATTGTCAATATGGAAAGCAAACTAGGAATGTGCATAAGACAGACATTGGCTCTTCAATTCAGCCTTTAGATCTCATTCATATAGATGTATGTGTTCCTATGCCCACAAGGTCGTTAGGTGTCTCTCTTTATTTTATTACATTTATAGATGCTGATACTAAATTATTCAAGGTATATCATATCAAAATCTAAGGATGAAGTGTTCCCTACTTTCAAAAAATGGCTTGCTTCAATTGAGATTGATAAAGGAACTAAGGTCAAGGATTTATGTTCAGATATTGGAGGTGAGTATACCTCACATGAATTCAACATTTTCTAACAATCTAGAGGAATTCATAGAGATTTTATAGCTCCTTACACCCCATTACAAAAAATTGTAGATGAGAGGATGAATATAACTATTTAGGATATAGTAGTTTATATGCTTCATCATGCAAATCTTTCACAAGGATTTTGGGTAGAAGTGAAATTGACTGAAATTCATGTGATTAACCTTTGACCTAGTACTTCCAAAAGTGAAAGTGGCACAAGAGTTATGGATAGGGAAGCTACTATATTATGATCATCTTCGAGTTTTGGGTGTGAAGCATATGTTCATATACACAACCATCTTAGGCAAAAGTTGGACCATAAGTCAAAGAAATGCATTTTTCTTGGATATGGTCGAGAAAACCAATTTGGATATTGCTTATGAGGTCCTAAAGCATGGTGAGTGATCAAAAGTAGTGATGTCATTTTCAATGAGTCTAAGATGCATAAAAAAACCATTAAGGAGGTGAAGTTAGAAGAGTGGGGTTTGAATATACTAGTCCTCCAATGAGCATGCATAAGAATGCTACACATAAAGATGTTCAAGAGAATGTCCAGTCAGATCAGTCTACAAATGTTCTTATTCAATAACCATTAAGACATTCTGCACGTGTATCATATCCACCTATCATATATGTTCCAAGTTTGGATTTTGTTATGCTAATAGATATTGGTAAGCCTTCTTGCTACAAAGAGGCTATGCAGATAGAGGATCATGTCAAGTGGGAGTGTGCCATGAAGAGTGAATTGCATTCTATTACTAGGTATGGTACTTGGGATTTAGTACCGTTGCCATCGTGTAAATGGGTATATAAGCTAAAATTCACATCAGATAGTGCTTCTCTAAAGTATAGAGCATGATTGGTTGCAAAGGGTTTTAAGAAAAAACATGGCATTGATTTCAAGGAAATCTTGTCCCCCAGTGGTCAAGAGGACTACACTATGCATATTGCTTGGATTTGTTGCAATGGAGGACTTAGAGCTAGTCCAAATGGATGTGAAAATTGTTTTCTTGCATGGAGATCTTACAGATGAGATCTATATGGGACAACCAAAGAATTATGCAGTTCCTCGCAAAGAAAGTCTAGTTTGTAAGCTAAAGAAGTTAGGGAAGCATTGTGGCTTTCTCTTGGATGTTTCTATTCTCACATTTCAAAGAATAAACTTTTGAATACATACTTCAATACAAAACTAAGATACTTCCCGTACAATACATAGATAGCTTTAGAAAACATTTTCACAATAAGGCTTGTTGATGTGTGAAACATCACAAGAAATGAATTAATGTGACACTAGAAAACCTCTATGGTCTCCATTAACTCATTGCCACTCAAAACTTTGAGAAATGATAGCCAAAACCAAGAACTTTACTTCTTCAGATTTTTCCAGCCACTAAAATGACATACCTTCAGTATTTTGCTAATTTCTCTTAGCACAAATATTATTTGTACAAGATCTTTTAATGGATGGAAGTGAAAGAGTAGATCTTTCCAACAAGCTATTATATACAAGAAACAGATCTCTAGAACACAAGATATAGCCTTCACAAGGTGACCCTATATGACATACAAAAGTGAAAAATTTGCCTATTTTAGTAAATCTGAGTGTCTAAAAATGAAAATTCGATGCCTAGCATCGACTTCCAACCAAAAGTTGATGCTAGGCATCGACTTTGTGCTTTTTTCAGCCACTTTTTGCTCCTAAAATAGGTGTGTAAACCATAGGTGTGAAGAAAACCACCTTTGTGTGGGAAGTCGATGCCAGGCATCGACTTTATGCTGAAACTCGATGCCAAGCATCGAGTTGCTCCACAAACTCCATATTTTCAAAGAGATTTAGCAGTACATAAAACTCAGAGAATAAAACATAGACTTATCAGCACAAACTCGATGCCAAGCATCGACTTGCTTGGAAAACTTCAACTTTTGAAATCATTTCACACAAAACAAACTCTCGAGATGGAAGAAGAAGACTTATACACAGAGCTTTAACTAGTTCTTATCATAGCTATGAAAACTCAGAAGTTTACAGATGCTTTCTCACTCAGAGAAGCCTGACTATACTCAGTCATACAAAATGAACTCCTTCTCACATTCTATCACTCTCTTCCACTTCTTCTCTCTTCACGTCAGTTGATACAAACCAACTTATATAGATTTTCTCATTCTCGTGATTTTAAAAAACTTCTAAAACTAAAGTGAACTAACTTTACAAATATAATACACTTGTGAATTTGTCCCTTCACATAGGCATGTGATTCTCTTCTAAAGCTTCAACCTTCAAAGATATGTCCAATTAGTGAGTGTTTCTCCAACAGCTCCCCCTCAATCACTAATTGATATTCCCTCTTTCTTCATATCATCTTCTTTTCTTTTACTCCTGCCATGCTTTTGAATCTACTGGTCTTCACACCATCCAGGCTCTTTTTCATTTAAAGAACATAATACCTTGAGCCACTGATAGATCCTTCTTTTGTTGGTCCCCATACATCTATATGAATGAGCTCAAGTACTCCATCATGTTTGAATCCTTTCTTCTGAAATGGTAACCTGTGTGCTTTACCCATTTGACATGCTTCACATTTATAAACCATATGTTGACTCTGCACATTTGGTAATCCTAGTACAGATTGATTTTCAACCATAGCTTTAATTCCTCTTTCATTGAAGTGACCTAATCTCTTATGCCAGAGATCAAGTTCTGTAATCACTCCTTCACCATGTGTGAGCAAAGCTTGACCAATGTTCCCTTGTACTCTTAAAGTAAAGATTCTACCTTCTTTCTTACCATAGACAATCTGATTATATCCATTCTTTGGATCTTCAACAAATACTCCTTCATTTGTAAACGTGACTTGAAAACCTTTTTCAACTATTTGTCCCACACTAATCAAGTTTTTAGGTATTGTGGGAACATACAAAACATTGGTTAGCAAATCTGCTCCACTCTTGCATTTCACTTTTCCAATTGAATGTACACTATGTCTTGTATTATCACCTCTTTGAGTTGTATGACTAGAAATACCTTTTTCCAATTCTGACTCAATTCTATGTTTCCTGACAAATGATTAGAGCATTCAGAGTCAATATAAAATACCTTTAGATCTTCTTTGTCTGATGTGCTGATTGAGTTCATCATCAATGATGTATGACTTTCATTTTGTGTGTCATTTGCATAATTGTAGTAGGTGGTGTTGTAGGATTGATTATGTCCCCAACTTCTTCCTCCACCTCTACCATAGCCTCCTCTTGGATTTTGTCTACCTCTTTGAAAATTACTTTGATATCTTCCACCTCTGCCTCTGCTATTGTTGTTTTGATTCTAGTTTGATCCTTGTTGATTGTGCCAACAGTCATGATCCAAATGATTACTCAATCCACAGATCCAGCAAGCCTTCTTGTTGCTATTTTGATTACCTCTTCCTCTTCCAAAGCCTCTTGCTCTTCCTCTACCAGTGTCTTTACCTCTTGGATAATAAACTTGAGAAGTTAACTCTTCTTCATCCTTTGCTTTACCTTTATCTCCTTTCTTCTTGTTCTTCATGTACATTGCAGAACTTTGTCCTTTATCTCCATATCCCTTCAAGTCTTGCTCAAATATGAGCATCAAACCAAGCAACTGGTTCAAATCTGGAACATAATGATTTAATGAAAGTTCTATTGATAAGACAAAAGGTTTCCACCTTTCATCCCCTCTCAAACCTGTAGGTAATTGAGCAATCAACTTGTGATCCTCAATATCTTCATCTATGGGTCCAAGACTATCTGCTAGATCCTTCATCTTAGTGACATAATCACTAATACTTTGACTTGGCTTCTTCTTGAATGTTGTAAACTCTGACCATAGACTTGCTTTCCTTGCTTTGTTAGTACTTTATAAATGATATTCCAATGCATTCCATATATCTTTAGATGATTCCAATCCTCTGATGTGTGGTAGCAAATGATCTGAGATTGTATTGTAGATGTAAGCTTTTGCACTTGCATCCTTCTTCTACCAATGCTTTAAAGCATCAAGTTCTTCTTTCTTTGGTCGGCTTTCATCTTCAAATACAGGCTTCTCTTCTTCACCTGTTACATATACCATGAGATCCTTACTCATAAGTAAGGCTTCCATTCTCATTACCCATGCAGGGTAATTATCTTTGTCCAGCTTGTCAATGGAGATATGATTTGCCATACTTCTTTCCTTCTGCTGCAACCTGTGAGCTTAAAGGCTAAAGAATAATACCTTTTGGAGTTATTTGTGTATGAGCATACTTTGAAAGTAATCTTTTAATGCCTTGTGTCTTCAAATGCTTCACCTTCCAAACTTTAATGGAAAACTTTACAAAACTTCTCGTACCTTTGCCACCTTCTGCTCTCGAAAACCTTTCTACTCTGATACCACTTTTTGATGTGTGAAACATCACAAGAAATGAATTAATGTGACACTAGACAAGCTCTATGGTCACCATTAACTCATTGCCACTCAAAACTTTGAGAAATGATAGCCAAAACCAAGAACTTTACTTCTTTAGATTTTTCCAGTCACTAAAATGACATACCTTCAGTATTTTGCTAATTTATCTTAGCAAAACTACTATTTCTCCAAGATCTTTTGGTGCATGAAAGTAGAAGAGTAGAGCTTTCTAAGAAGCTATTATTTGCAAGAAACAGATCTCTAGAACTCAAGATATAGCCTTCACAAAATGACCTTATATGACTTCCAAAAGTGGTAATTTTGCCTGTTTTAGTAAATCTCAGTGTCTAAAAATGAAAACTCGATGCCTAGCATCGACTTGCAACCAAAAGTCGATGCCATGCATCGACTTTGTGCTTTTTTCAGCCACTTTTTGTTCCTAAAATAGGCGTGTAAACCACAGGTGTGAAGTAAACCACTTTTGTGTGGGAAGTCGATGCCAGGCATCGACTTTATGCTGAAACTCGATGCCAGGCATCCAGTTGCTCCACAAACTTCATATTTTCAAAGAGATTTAGCAGTACATAAAACTCAGAGAATAAAACATAGACTTATTAGCACAAACTCGATGCCAGACATTGACTTGCTTGGAAAACTTCAACTTTTGAAATCATTTCACACAAAACAAACTCTAGAGATGGAAGAAGAAGACTTATACACAGAACTTTAACTAGTTCTTAACATAGCTATGAAAACTCAGAAGTTTACAGATGCTTTCTCACTCAGAGAATCCTGACTATACTCAGTCATACAAAATGAACTCCTTCTCACATTCTATCACTCTCTTCCACCTTCTCTCTTCGCTTCAGTTGATACAAACTAACTTATATAGATTTTCTCATTGTCGTGATTTTAAAAAACTTCTAAAACTAAAGTGAACTAACTTTACAAATATAATACACTTGTGAATTTGTCCCTTCACATAGGCATGTGATTTTCTTCTAAAGCTTTGACCTTCAAATATATGTCCAATTAGTGAGTGTTTCTCCAAAAAGGTTGAATGGAACAAATAGGCACTAGAACGTTATATTTGGAATTACTAGAACTGGATTACAAGAATAGGTCATACAATAGTATGCTCCACAAAACTATAGTCACTCTAGAATTTGAGTAAGGTCTCTCTCTTCTTCTTAGAGTGCAAAGGAGAGGCAACTATACAAGAAAAGATAGAGTGATTTCTCTTATCTAGAATTCCTAATAGTTAATATTTTGCTATTTTATAATGAATAAATAAATACATGAAGGGTGAGTTTGGGTTCACATTGACAACATGCTAACATTGGCATGCATAGTAGACAAAATTCACAAACTATAGAATTTAACATGTCATCATCCCATCTTGAAGGCAACTCATCAAAAATAGATTTGAGCTGAGGGGCAACTCCCTTGACGGAAGACTAGAACTCCTATTGGGGACATGTAGCACTTTCCCATTGTGCCTTCCAAGCCGCTTCTACCACGTTGGCCTCCACATAACTTGAGGATAAAACTTCAAGAAAGTTTTGACTTGCCTTGATACAATCTGATAGTTGAGTTTGCAATAGGTGGGACTGCTGCTCCTTCCACACCAAGTCCATGTCCTTGGCTTTGGTCAATTGTCTCAACTCAATTTGAACTTTTAATAATTGTGTAATGTGAACTTCTTTATATTCCAAAATGGTACTCTTTTTTGCAACTATCTACTTTACATCTTGCAATTGCCTTTCTAGCCCTTTCATGATATTTAATTGACCTATTGAAACCTATAAATTGTTGATTAAGGAAAAAACATGCATAGTTAGATTATCTTTCTCTGCTTGTAATTTATTTACAATATATTTTGTAAATTATAATTATTTACTTGAATTCCTCACATCCAATGTTTTTCATCTTGTAATTGATATCCCAAGACTTTTTTTTCTTCCTTAGTCTCTTCCAATCAAGTTACTAAATTGACAATGGCCCATTGCATTGCATGTACCTATTCAATGCAAATGTTTGCATGTCTAGCTAGACTATCTTCAAGCTTTTCAATTCTTTGCTTAAGATGAGAATTTTATATAGATAGTGTTTGTTTCTTCGCCTTCCATTGTTGAGAACTTCTTTCTTCTTGGAGTAGAGTGTGAGCATCCTTGCAGTATCTACCACAGTGATCGGTGTTATGCAATACTCCATAAACCAGAGGTAAATATCGGATGAGAAAGCTAGTGTAGGCAGTTGGACTCTACCTTGACCAGTGCACCAATGATCCTTAATCTAGTGATTAAAAGATGTGAACTAAAAAAGATCCTTCTTATGGTCTTCTTAGCTCCGTTTAGTTTAGGATTATTGATCAATGTCATTCTAGCTTCTATTTGTAGTCTTTCCATTTGTGTCTACTTGTCTTTTATTGTTTTCTATCTATCCACGAGATTCTTCCTACCACTAATGTAATTCTTGATATTTTTGAATTTCTTCTTACTGCCATTTATTGAATTCCTCCTCCTCAAGTCAATGCCACTCAACTTGAGCCTCAGCTTGAGCAACTATCACCATTTCTCTACCATAATACATGTCACCTCTTCTTCTTTTGGATTCATTCCTCCTCTTCTACTTGAGCTGAGGTGCTAATCATTTCTTTGGGTTTCCTCAAGGCCTCCTCTTCATACCATCTAAACTCTTCATGAATTGTCTCTATTTTTTGTGGCTTCTTTTCCCTCTCCTCCTTCATCTCCATTGGTGTTGCACTTAGCCCCTTATGTTGTCATTGGATGTCATGAAGAAAGAACTTCTTTCGCACCTCTTCTGCCTATTGGACAATAGGCAGGTGTCCTCTAGAAATTAGAAGGTTGAGGAAAATATTAATTTTGCTATTGAGTGTCTGTGACTTTTTCAACACTTGAAATAGACTTTGCAATTCCTTTTGCAGCTTCTTAAAGAGTATATCCACCCAATTAACTTTGTTTCATACTTCAACCACTTAGACCAAACAAAGAATATAGATTTTCTGACACTTGTTTCAAAGAATATGGATTACTTTATGGATTTAGAGCTAAATTTTCCAACCACAATCCCATTTTCCACGACAACATATCCGAAGCCTTGCATACTTGAAATCACATGAACAAGCTTTGTCAAACAATTTCTCCATGTATGTTAAAGGTACTAGTGTAGCCATAGCTATTATACTTCATTACTTAAATGCAATTGATGTGCAACATATGCCACATCGAGAAAAATAATAATGTCTGCATTGATGGTAAGCTCAAAATCCAAAATGTTCTCACCCTCTTACTCCATCTCCTCATTCATTTTCAGGAGGAAGGAAAGAGCCATTGGGTGTATTAAAATGGTTTACCAATCGAGCATCACATAATCAGTAAACCCCTATCAATGAGCCACTCAATGTGTATTTGTGGTAGCCAATTCAGAGTTTGCACCTGATGCATATCCATGATCTTGATAGGGTTTGCCAATGAGGCTTACATCATCATTGTTGAGCTTTTTATCGTATGTATGCACAAAGATAAAACCAACGACATTGAGAGTTTGCACCTGGTGCATATCCATGAGCTTGATAGGCTTTGGCAATGAGGTTTCCATCATCATTGTTGAGCTTGTTACATAGGTATGCACAAAGCAAAACCCAACGGCGTTCAGAGTTTGTACTTAGTGCATATCCGTGAGCTTGATAGGATTTGACAATGAATTTGCCATCATAATTGTTGAGCTTGTTATTGTAGGTATGCACAAAGCAAAAGAGATATTTTGGAATCTTTCCTTCAAGAAATCTTCTCCTCCAACACCCCAAGCAACAAAAATAGATGGCTAGGAAAAAGAAAACCAATGAGCCCATCAAGAAACAATTCAATAGGACCCTTGAACTTTATGAGATAATTGGAACAATTCTTGTTATTTTTTAAGATGAAACTCTTGGTTTGGATGGATTAATCATCGAGTTTGTTCAAATCTTTTCTTCTTACCTTGCAACACTCGTTCTACAAATATGGCAAGACTTGCTTAACAAGAAAAAGCTTTTGACTTTTATCAATCAAGGGATCATTAATATTATTTACAAAAAAGGGGTCGAAGCTTGCATAATGATTGGAGACCAATTACATGGTTTAATACAATTTACAAGATCATTTCTAAGTGCTTTGCTAATAGAATCATCCTCTTCATGAGCTCCATTGTTAGAATTGAACAAAAAGGCTTCATTCTAGGTAGAATCATAATGGAAACTATCATTTATATTTTTTGGCAAGTATCATGATACTAGGGAGTTCTGGTATCACGATACTAGAACTCAATCGATTGTGATACTTCAAACAAAAGTAGTCTAAATTTCCAAAACTTTTTGTGCAAACTATACCTCACACACTCCTCTCTTCCCTCAACCCACTATGTGTAAGACAAGAGTTACGCAATATGACATAGGAGCAATAGTAGAGAAGATAACAGATATAGGGCAATCTCAACAATTTTCTACTAGCAGCAAGTACAAAGATGAGGGCGTGGTCCACCCGTGCACTCTCAAGGTAGAGCTTAAATGGTGATCTAGACAACTTTAGATAGGGAGATACAAGGTAGAGGTATGCTGGCTCAATTTGATGTCTCAGGTAGTGCAAAAGTCATGTATATATAGGATCATGGGTGGCCTTCCATGGACGGCTATACATGGGCAGTGGAGCGTGGGCGACCACTGCCCGCATAATTGCCATACACGGCTTAGGTCGGTTGAACCGACCTAACAAATATAAATGATTTCTGACTTTGACAAGGAATATTCCATGGAATATTCCCTTTACCGTCACGCTGGGGGCGCTGCCCTCGGACCCCCACCAGGGGCCCGGTGGCCCCCTTGGACCCCCCAGCCGGGGCTGCTCCCCGCTGCCCCAGACCCCACAATTGGGGACCCTGGTAACTCCCTTTCCTTACAATACCTTACATGGTCCAATATGACCTTCATCCAACATGCAAGTTGGGATTCCCATCAATTGGGTAATGCATGCTTGGCTTCTCCTCATAATGGGGGCCTTACAAAATGTGCATACAATCATGAGGGGTAGACATTGAACATATAGTAACACCCCCCCTCAATGTTTACCGATGAAAAATCAAGTAGGTTTCGGTCCTATGCCCATCTGTTGAAGATGCCTGTTGAGCTACTCTCTTCCAAGTGCTTTAGTGAATATGTCAGCACAATTTGCCTCTGTTGGGCAATATTCTAGCTCCACAATTTCATCTTCAATTAGCTCACGAATGTAATGGTACTGCACTTCTATGTGCTTGGTGCGAGCATGAAATACTAGGTTCTTTGCAATAGCCATACAACTTTGATTATCACACCTGAGTACAGTCGCCATATTTGATGGAAAGCCTAGATCTGCAAGAATTCTCCTTAAGCAAACTGCCTCACAAGAAGCAAAACAAGCTGCTTTGTACTCTACTTCAGTGGAGGAGAGTGCGAGAGTTGGTTGCTTTCTACTTATCCAAGACAATATTCCTCAACCAAGTGAGAAACAATATCCAGAAACTGATTTTCTAGAATCACAATCTCCAGCCCAATTTGAATCACAATATCCTTGGAGTGTATCACCTGTGGTATAAAAAATACCAAAATCCAAGGTTCCTGCAATGTACCTTAGAATTCGCATTCCAGCATTCCAGTGACTCTCCTTAGGTTTGTTGGAAAACCTGCTTAATACTCCAACAGCATAGCAAATGTATGGTCTAGTGTTGCACAGAAAAATAAGACTTACAACGAGCTTCCTATACTTCTTAGCATCTACATCAACCATGTTATCATCCATAGATAGCTTATGATTTACCTCCATAGGTGTGCTAGTTGGTTTGCAATCCATCATTCCAAATGCCTTGAGAATTTCTTTGGCATATTTTTGTTGTGAGATGAAAATGCCATCCTTCCTTTGCCATACTTCAATTCCCAGACAAAAATGGAGTAGACCTAAGTCTGTCATTTCAAACTCAGTTCCCAAACTGATCTGAGTTTGATTGATGAGTTCGTGATGATCTCCTGTAATGATCAAAACATCTACATATACAATGACAACAACTTGCTTGCTATCCCTTTTCGTTACATACAAGTTAGCATCAGAAGTACTTCTTTCAAATCCCATATTTTTTAAAAAATTATCTATCCGTTGGTACCAAGCCCGTGGAGCTTGCTTAAGTCCATACAAAGCTTTCTTCAACCTGCAAACTTTATTTTCTGAATTGGGCACCTCAAAACCTGGTGGTTGAGATACATATACCTCCTCCTTGAGGTGACCATTCAAAAATGTAGATTTGACATCCATCTGGAAAATAGGCCAGGCCTTTTGTGCAGCTACTGCAAGTACCGTCTGATAGTTGTCATGCGTGCTGTTGGTGCAAAAGTTTCTTGAACATCAGATCCTTCGATCTGTGAAAAACCCTTTGCAACTAATCTTGCCTTATACTTTTCTAATGTTCCATCTGCTTTATACTTAGCTTTCCAAATCCATTTAGTACATATTACCCTCTTCTTTGGCGGAAAGTCGACTAGATCCCATGTATCATTTTTGAGTATACTATTATACTCAAACTGCATTGCCGCTCTCCAACCTGGATCATCAAGGGCTTCTTCAATGGTGCTAGGTTCCTTTATCAAGCCCATAATATCTGCCATTAGAGCCATGTTAACAATGTGTTCTGAGGCTCTTCTTTGCTCCTCTATTCTCTTTGATCTTTGTAATCCATCCGAGGATGATTCTGGTACATCTACATGTGGATTGTGATCATCAAAGAGCTATTGTGCCCACTTCGGTAATGGCTTATGCTGTGCAGCTACAACTGATTGGCTTTTTATTGAGGAAATTCATCATCAGATGTTTTCTCCTCAACTTTAACCTGTCTTTTGATAGGCACAAGGTGAGATATTTCTCCGTTTGATGAGATAGTAGATTTACCTTTATCTTCTACTAATTGTGGTCGTTCATCAAACACCACATCTTGACTGACAAAAATCTTCCTTGCCTCAGGATCCCACAACCTGTATGCTCTAGACTCTTCACTATATCCTAGGAAGACACACTTTTTGCTTTTTGAATCCACTTTGATCTTGTTGAATCACGAATATGTGCATAATAGAAACAACCAAAAATTCTGAAATGCAGAACTGAAGGCTTTTTACCAGATTATGCTTCTTGAGGAGTCATCCCCTTTAGTGCTTTTGTGTAGCTTCGATTGAGGATGTAGATTGCTGTATTGAGTGCTTCTGCCCAGAATGAATCAGGCATGTCTTGAGCCTTTAACATACAACGAGCCATTTCAACTATTGTCCTGTTCCTATGCTCAACAATGCCATTTTGTTGAGGTGTATGAGTTGTGGTAAGTTGCCTTTTCACACCATGCTCCTTACAATAATTATTGAATTCTGTTGACAAGAATTCACCTCCTCTATCTATTCTTAATTTCTTCAGTTTCCTTCCTGATTCAATTTCCACATACTTATGCCATCTTTTAAATTTTTCAAAAGCATCAACCTTCTCTCGAATGAAATAAACCCACATCTTTCTACTATAATTGTCGACTAATAGCAAAAAGTAGAAAGTACCTCCTAAAGCAGGTGTAGACATTTTACCGCAGAGATCAACATGTACCAACTCTAGAGGAGCTTGAGATCGATTGTTGGTCTCTCTTGGAAATGCCTTTCATTGTTGCTTGCCCATCATACAAGCTTCACAAGGTTCTTGCGACTCTAAAAATGCAGGCAAATGAGCAACCATCCCTGTTCTTTGCATCTCCTTCAAAACTGCAAATCTGAGATGCCCAAATCGTTGGTGCCATAACTTGCTTACATCTTTATCTTCTGTAGCAGTTAAAGCACTTAACTCATACAAGTTATCCCGTCGTATGCCTTTACCTACAACATTACCTGATGAATCCATGATTTCTGCACCACTCTTATTGAAGTGAACTTCAAGTCCACGATCTGTTATTGCAGAAACTGACAACAAGTTTCTTTTAAGTGTAGGTACATAGAGAACATCAGATAACTTTTTCTCAACACCTGGAGAAGTGATAACAGAGATGGTTCCACTTCCTTCCGCTGGACACTTGGAGTCATTTCCCACCACTACATTGATGGATTCCCGCATAGGCACTAGAGAACTATACCAATCCTTTTTACTGGTCATATGGCGAGAAGCTCCACTATCTAAAATCCATGGTTCATCAACACGAGCTTGAGCAGATGAGAATACCTCTTCAATAGCTACCCAAAGTTCCAGCTCTGTGTTGTTTGCAGACTCTTTGTTCTTCCACGATGATTTTACAGTCCCATTCCGTTCATCAGCTTGCTTCTTTCTACAATCCTTGATGGTATGGCCTTTCTTTTCACAATAGAAGCAACTTCTTGTGAACTTTTTCTTCTTTGGCTTCTTCTTTGATCCCTCAGAAAAGCCTTTACCTTTTGCATTTGCTAAGAATGCAGCATCACTTGTACTTTGCCGATTCTTCAGCCGCATCTCTTCTTCTAAAAGCATCGCACAAAACTCTTCAAATGTAAGGGGAGTTGGTCTTACTTGAGTGTTAAGGGTTGTTACTAATCCATCATACTTTGCTGGAAGAGCACGTACACATCTTCGAGCCAGCTCTTCTGGTGTTATAACAACACCAACTGCAGCCAATTGATCTTGAAGATGTTTTATCCGTTTGATAAAATCTTCAGCCTTTTCAGAATCAGAATGCTTTTCATTTGCCAACTGATCTTCTAAACTTTGTATCCTAGTGTGGTTCTTGGTCTCATATTGACGAGCCAATATGCCCCAAGCCTCATGTGCTTTAGTAGTATGTTGAACTAAAGTAAGCACAGAATCACTTACACTAGTGACAATCGCACATAATGCATCAGCATTTCGCCTCTTCCAAGCTCGTAGAAGATCTGGATCTGGCTGAATCATCAATCTTGAATTTGCTGGATCTTCAACTGGTATAGTCTCTAGATCTAATCCCATCGGTCCCATGACAGTGTCTAAGTAATTCATAGGAGTCCAAAATTGCAGAAATTTTGAACTTCCAAAGTGTATAGTTGATTCCATCTAGCTTCCCTTCAGTGAATGCAGGTGGGCAAATTCGAATAGGTGTAGAATTAACATTAGCTGAAGCACCAAGACCAGTGTTCGGCGATGAAGCCATCATGTAATCACTTGAATAATCTACTGATATTCTAGTCTGCCGGTAGGCTAAAATACTGATACTTCTCAAGCTATTCCAACCTTATGGCTCTGATACCATGTAAGACAAGAGTTACGCAATATGACATAGGAGCAATAGCAGAGAAGATAACAGATATAGGACAATCTCAACAATTTTCTACTAGCAGCAAGTACAAAGATGATGGCGTTGTCCACCCATGTGCTCTCAAGGTAGAGCTTAAATGGTGATCTAGACAACTCTAGATAGGGAGATACAAGGTAGAGTTATGCTGGCTCAATTCGATGTCTCGGGTAGTGCAAAAGTCATGTATATATAGGATCATGGGTGGCCTTCCATGGACGGCTATACATGGGCGGTAGAACGTGGACGACCACCACCCACGTAATTGCCATACACGGCTTAAGCCGGTTGAACCGACCTAACAAATAAAAATGATTTCTGACTCCGATAGGGAATATTCCATGGAATATTCCCTTTACCATCGCACCGGGGGCGCTGCCCCTAGACCCCCACCAGGGGGCCAATGCCAGGGGGCCCGCTGGCCCCCTTGGACCCCCCAGCCGAGGCTGCTCCCTGCTGCCCCAGAACCCACAATTGGGGACCCTGGTAACTCCCTTTCCTTACAATACCTTACATGGTCCAATATGACCTTCATCCAACATGCAAGTTGGGATTCCCATCAAACCTTACATGGTCCAATATGACCTTCATCCAACATGCAAGTTGGGATTCCCATCAATTGGGTAATGCACGCTTGGCTTCTCCTCATAATGGGGGCCTTACAAAATGTTCATACAATCATGAGGGGTAGACATTGATCATATACTAACACTGTGGGTGACCACTCTCACTCCAAACCTTTTTTGCTACCTCGTGATACCATTACAGTGTAGTGTCACGTCCATAAGTGTTTAATGAATTTTCTAAGTGATGAGCAATGGAGTCCTCACCTCAATTAGTCACCCTTCCAAAGCTTGCCAACAACTAGCTAGCAATCACCATGCTCTAGGTAATTGATTGGAGCTTTTTTCTTCAATCCACCCAAGATTGTGGTTTTAGACTCTATTTTTTCTATTTAGTTCAATGTCTTTTGACTAATTCCTCTAGTAAACTAGCAGTTAATGGAAGTTTTACCAACTGTGGCCCTTGAAGAGATCCATTAGGTAGGGTTGTCCCCTTGCCCCCTTGTTATTTTCCATAGCAATAGATGCTCTTGGATGGCTCCTACAAGACAGCTACTGCTTAGGTAATATTAAAGGCATAGGCCTTCTTGGAAACCAAGAAGAAATGATGTTGCATTCTTATGTGGATGATAAAAATTTTTTGATACATAACGATTAGGTTAGCTTAACTCACCTTTAGGAAACTTTTGCAGCATTATGTGAAGTTAGTGTCTCCAAAATAAACCAGAACAAGACACTTCTTAGGGATTTTGAGAATGCCACCCCTTCTTTTGTCACCTTTGTTGGTTATTAGATGATTGCTAATGGGGAAATTTTCAGAATTTTAGAGAAATCAACGGGCTTTTCCTTATCTACTAAAAGCACGTGGGAGTGGATCTTGGATAAGATCAAGGAAAAAGCCTTTAAATGGAGCAATCCTTCATTCAACTTAGCTTTTTTTGCATACTCATTATATAGATTCTACCATCATCTATCACCACTTTGGGGCATTGTACTTGATGATAATTTAATCATAGATTTACATTGTACTTGCCCTGAATGAGGACCAGTGTCAATTGTTTTTCTATCCTTTCAATTTGTAGAGGCTTTCTACCCTATCTACTAGATCCTTTCTTGCTATAGTGTCCAAAACCATTTCTTGGTCCACATGATGTAGATATGGACCTTGAACTTTTATTCGGTGCAATTGTTCCATGTTGGAGGAACTAACATGGTCAAGTGGAACAAAATAAGATGGAACCTAGGCAACTCATCCAAATGCTTGGGTACATATCAGATGTTTCTCTAGGATATTGGCATACAATGTTGAATCTTGCTATCGAATTTTTTTTTCCGGATTGAGTAGTTACTAAATCCACTTTAATGTGACCATTCTTCTTTCTATCATAATCCTAGGCTTCTGGACAATACAACCTCATATGTCCAAACTCCATAAAAATATTCATTGAGGTCCTTTTCCTTCCTTTTGATAATTTTCTCCATCATTCTGGTTTCAATTGAAAAATATTCAGCCTCGTCCATTACCCAGATAATTCAATTCACCTTGACTAGGATAAGTCAGTGATACATTATCATTGCTTCCTCAAGTATTACCTACATCTCTTAGACAAATGTTATGTACATATGGTATCTAGTACCAAGGAACAAAATTCACCACATCAGGCTGTACCTGATTATTGACCACCACTTTATTGTGTGTATTATAGATACATTTTTATGTAGTATGATTCATCAGATTACATATGGCACAAAAAACTTGATTCAATGCACATTTGGCTGCAATATGACCTACATTCCCACATTTTGTGCAATACATTTGACTAAATGAGTCTGTAACTCCCATATTTATGGTGTCATTGAATTTTGAGCCTAAGGAGTTTGTTGCAAGAATAAATTAGGTACCTTTTGGTTTCGCTCCCACTGTTCGGTTCCATCAATAATTTGATCCAAAATCCGTATACCATCCAAAACATAGAGGAAAATTTTCTCCTTCAATATAGGATTGAGGCCATCCATGAACCAACATCACACCACATAATCTAGAGGTCATTCTAGGCTTGGGATTTGCCTCAACGTACTTTGAAACAACAAAGCATAGTCCATGATTTTCTACATAGGTTGTCGAACTATGTACTGCAATGTAATAAAGAGTAGACCCGTCATCTTACCCTTTAGAAATCATCTCAAAAAGGTTGTTCACAATGCATTGTATATTACAGAATAGTTCACAACAAACTTGGTTAGCCATCTAACTACCTCATGAAAGATGGTATCTTGAAACACCTGATATTTCCAAACATCATATTGCCTGCCTTCCAATAAGTAATATTGTGTATCAAACAACCAACCATGGACATCCAAATCACCACTAAAATAATTAAACTACATTCCACTAATTCTATGACTAGGATCTTCCATTTACTACAAAATCTACCACTTCTCGTCTGTAGATATCCATGGGAAAAATTCCTAAATCTTTGTACCAAAAATTGGTGTAGATCCTTCTCTATGCACTATTGTCTTTCCTTGCAATTGTTCCATCTAGATGAAGTTTAGTAGGCATGGCACCACTCCAGAATCCTTCACCCTCTTTGATTCTCCACTGGCTTGCCTATCTTTTAAACCTTCCACTTGTAACTTTGCAGTCTCAAATGTTGCATACACCTCTAAGCATTATGTAATAAATGGGTATGGAATCGCTCCTTTCTCTACAAACAATTGTAATCATTCTACGATGTGTACACTAAGAAGAATCCCTCTACCTAAACTTTTTGTAGCTTTTGAAGTAGAAAAATCCATTGTGGTAAACTTCTCCTATTCTTCTTTAACACTTGAAAGCCATGTACTAGAACGAGTTGAACTGGTCTGCTTTCATTGCCTAAATGATCCAAAAAATCCCTCCTATAGTCTAGTACAAATAGTGACACCCCATCCCATCATGGTCATCGAATCTTTGCTATAAATGTACCTCTCAGCATACTAGAGTTTCAGGAATGGGGTTTTCTAATATAACAATACTAGATGTTTCTATTCCCACACTATAAAGACTAGACTTTTGAATACATAGTTCTCATACAATACATAGATAACTTGAGAAAAATATTTTACAATAAGATTGAAAAACATAATAAGCACTTGGACACTACATTTGGCATTACTGGAATTGGATTACGAGAACATGTCTTATAATAGTATGATCTTTGATGCTACAATCACTCTAGAATTTGGGAAAGATCTCTCTCTCTCTCTCTCTCTCTCTCTCTCTCTCTCTCTTTCTTAGAATGTGAAGGAGAAATAGTTATACAAGAAAATACGGAGCACTTTCTCTTCTCTAGAATTCCTAATGATTTTGCTATTTTAGAATGAAATAAATTTTATGTAAATATTGAGTTCACTATCTGCATTGACGACATGCTAGTAGGGTCCCGGGGCAAGAGCGAGCACCCAGGTATAGTGATGACTTTGAGGTTCGTAATTATGTTTTGTTCAATAATAACCACACTCAAGGTGTTGGAGGTACACGTCTAGGGATTGCCGCTAATTTTGCTAGTAGAAGAACCTTGGGATGGAATTGAAAGAAGTTGGAGAAGCTTGGAGCGACTTGGAAAGTTGAGTTGTCAAGTGGTGAAGTTGTTCCATGAAACCAGCATAGGACCAACCTTAGATCTTTGGATATGTAAAGTAGAACTTATAGGCTTGTGTTTAGTGTAATAAAATTGAGTTAATACTTTGGTACATCAAAAAGAACAAGTTGATGCAAAACAAATAACTTACACCTTGACTAGCTCACAAAAACCTTCTAAAAATGGATGGAAGTTGTGACTTCAAACACTAAGAGCAACCAGCATAGTAACAATTGGAAAAAATCCTCTTAAGGGAGTTTCATAAATAGTGCTGGATTGCTAAAATGCATAAAAGACCTAATTTATATCAGCCAATGAAGGAGCAATCAACTTAACATTGATTGGGTGTCACCCTGATTTTTCAGGGATGTGCAGAAAATGACCCTAAGACTGTAAAACTTACGTTTCTCTGAACTTAATGAGCCAAATGACTTGAAAATTTGTATACATAAACAAGACCAATATACCTTTCCAATGAATGCTTAAAAACTTGATTTGAAACTCTATAGAGAGAGCAAAAATCTCTTCAACTTGACTAAGTCTAAGGAAGAAGGAGCAAAGAATAGAAATGGCACCAAGCAATGATCAAAGAGTATATATATTGCTTCAAATCAAGAATCTACTTAATGTAAAAACTTTTGGGGGTCTTTATATAGACTCTTCAGGATATGAGCATGCCTTTTCTTCATGATTTTGAATTCAAAATTAGGCAGGTTTGATAGTTTAGATTGATTGGAATCTTTTCCTATAATCTAGGGAAAGAGAAAGTTAAAGTCATATCTACTTTTTGATTGATTGATTGAGAATAAATCCCAACCACTCCTATCTCATGGCTTTTAGGCCTTTTAATCTTTCCTTTTACAAAAGTAAATACCTTGAACCTTACAAGAAATTATCTTAAGTGATCAACCAAGTAATACAAAGAAATAATATGTACATGAGTGTTATTCTTCAAGGCATATATATGGTAGATGGTGTCATACCATCCAAATGATGGATTTGATGTAGAACATAACCTCCTTAAGCATAATGCAAGCTTGATATTCCAACAGCATTCCCTCAAGCTAAAGTATGCTTGATTCTTCATTCTTTGATAGGTTGAATACTTGCCATAGCTTTGAATCTACAAAGCTTTATCCCATCAAGTGCCTTTGTCATCATGTCTGCTATTTGATTATCTCTGAGTAAGTGAGGTTTGGAACTTATAAGTCTCAAATCTGAGTACAATTATTTGAGCCATATTGTGTCTTGAGTTGCAATCGCTAGACCTCTATATTCTGCTTCAGTTGAAGACAAAGCAGATGTTGGTTGCTTCTTGGAACTCCATGACACCAACTTTGAACTTGCAAGTGCTTCATTAAGTGTCCCTTTGAGCTACTTGAGTACTCTCTTTACATCATCCATGTGTGGGCTTCTAGGTGAGTGCATGAACTGACTAAGCACTCCCACACTTTATGATATGTCTAGTCTTGTGTGAGTAGCATATATCAAGCTACCAGCTAAGCTTTGATACTCTTTAGGATCATCAATTTGCTCATCTTCATAAAAACTTAGTTTATGGTTCAATTCCAAAGGTATACCTACAAACTTTGTGTTCTCCATTCTAGACTTGAGAAGTAGGTCTTGAATGTATCTTCTCTGACTTAGATACATCCCTTCATATGTACAAATCACTTGCATACCTAAGAAATATGTGAGCTCACCTAAGTCACTAATTTTGAACTCCTCTTGCATGTGTCTCTTGATCTTTGAATGCCATTCATATCATCATCTCTCACAATAATATCATCTACATATACACATAGATAGATGTAATAAAGTAAGTATGTGATCCAAGGGTCCGGTCAGTTTAGACAGATCTGAAATCCGACACCGTTTGGTCATCCGTGTGTATGACCAAAGATTCAATGCCATAGAGTGAAATTGTTTTGAACTCCTAATCATCCCGAGTATGGTCACCAATTTTTGTGTGATTGTGAGACTATGATTGGAGGGGTTTCGGTGATGCCCTAGATGAACTGGTGACTTGCTCTGATACCAATTGTGTTGAAGGTGATGTAGATGGCATTGAAGATGATGATCTTACATCTCTTGTTCATGTTACAATTTGTGATGCACCTAATACAAAATAAATCTGTTTGGATGGCACAGATGCTCAGGCAAATGCATTGATAGATTTTTCCATTCATATCATCATCTCTCACAATAATATCATCTACATATACACATAGATAGATGTAATAAAGTAAGTATGTGATCCAAGGGTCCGGTCAGTTTAGACAGATCTGAAATCCGACACCGTTTGGTCATCCGTGTGTATGAACAAAGATTCAATGCGATAGAGTGAAATTGTTTTGAACTCCTAATCATCCCGAGTATGGTCACCAATTTTTGTGTGATTGTGAGACTATGATTGGAGGGGTTTCGGTGATGCCCTAGATGAACTGGTGACTTGCTCTGATACCAATTGTGTTGAAGGTGATGTAGATGGCATTGAAGATGATGATCTTACATCTCTTGTTCATGTTACAATTTGTGATGCACCTAATACAAAATAACTCTGTTTGGATGGCACAGATGCTCAGGCAAATGCATTGATAGCTTTTTCTATCAAATTATCCCTCACATTCACCCTTGTAGGACAGCAAAGATTTATACTAGGTAATAAATCATGTTGCTTACCTCCAAAAACAATTGGAGAGTGAGCATATGATTGAAGGAGATTCAATGGACTTTTTTTGACAAAGATCAAAGATTTGAAGGACCAATTGATTTCTGCTGATGATGTCTTACCAGATAGCTCACTTGTGCAGATTGTTCTTCATGGCCTTCTTGATTCATATCAGATTCTAGCCTTCAATTGATCATGAAAGGCAATCCAAATGCCTTAATATTTGAGGATTTAATCTCTATTTTGTTGCAAGAAGATCAATTCAAGCACAACAGGTCAATTATGCATCTTGTAGATCAAGCTTTCTTAACTGGTAAGAAGGGCAAAGGTAAATGGATCTTGTCTACTAGTAACCAAATTCTGCTAATGTTGCACAATCAAAGAAGGAATACAAAAGATGAGAACAAAATAGAAAACCAAAAAAAATTGCAAATATTGTAAGGAAAATGATCATGCCATAAAGATTTATCCTAAAATACTAGCAAAAGAGGCAAAGACTTCCCATGAGCAATGTATGTCTATAGTAGAATCAGATGTTTGGTACTTTGATAATGAGGCAACCAAATATATTACCCCACAGCAAAATTTCTTCAGTTCACTTGAGCTTGCCCATACAAGGAATACTATCACATATGCTAAAAACTCCTCTTATTTTGTAAGGGGAGTTGGTAAGATCATTTTGACTATTGTTGATGGCAGTTCTTTCACATTGTTAGATGCTTTATATGTACAAAGGATCAAGAAAAATATGTTGTCAGTTTTGGAATTAGCCCAGAGTGGCTTGCTTATGAAATTTCAAGATGAGAGATGTATACTTTGTGATCTCTCAAATGGTGTTGTTATTATTGCTTTTGGCATTTTATGTCATGGGTTGTATAAGCTCATATATTATGCATAATCTATGAATGATTCAGCATGCGTACTTTGAGATTCTCATACTATCTCATGTTGTGGCATGCATGCTTTGGTCATCTCAACTTTGCTAGTTTGCTTCGCATGTAGAAATCCAAAATGGTGTCCTCTCTACCCAAACTTAAGGCACCTTGCTGTGATGGCTATATTTTTGGCAAAATGCAATGTTCCTCCTTCCCAAAAGATGGTTCAATTTCAACTACTCATAAATTGCAACTTGTTCATAGTGATGTTTGTGATTCAATGTGGACACCTTCATGTGAGAACTATCTTTACTTCATGATATTGATTACTTCTTTGAGCATGCATGGATGTATCCATTGAAAGAAAACTCTAAAGTGTATGTGCTCCAAACAACTCCTGGTTATGGTTGATAAACTATTAGCATGTAAATTGGGAACCCTCTATTCTATTCAAGGGAGGGGAATATATGTCTTCTAATTTTAATGCACTTTTGGTTGATCATGCGATAAAAATCATTGTACAATGTTGTATACATCTCAACACAATGGAGTTGCTGAAAGAAAGAATAGGTCCCTCATGGACATAGCGAGGTTTATGGTCAAAGGTCAAGGTTTACCACATATCTTCTAGATTGAGGTGGTTATGTGTGCAGCATATGTACTTAACAAGTATCCTACCAAATCACTGCAATCGATCACTCCATATGAGACTTCGCATGGCTACAAGCCATCTATTGCTTATCTATGTGTCTTTGGCTGTCTAGCATATGCATCAATGTAGAAAATTAAATGATAAAGTAGTGAAATATATTTTTGTTGGGTATAGTTAAGAAAGCAAAGACTATCATTTGTATCATCCACAAACTAAATGCATTTTGGTTAGCCCTAATGTTGTTTTTGTGGAAGATGCAATTTGTCCATTATTTTCATGTACCAAGGAGACATTAGTTATCTTTAAAAATATGTATGATACTTTCCTACATCTTTTTACAGGTGGACAGTCAAGTATTATCCAAATTAGGCAATTTCTCAACCTTTACAACTTTTAGATAATGATGTAGATCATTCCATTTGTAATGCAATTTTACATGATACACTTGTTGATTGAGAGGGATGATAAGGAAGCAAAAATTACCTAAATGGTTGGTGTAGACGTTTAGAGATAGCAATTTAGATGCACCTTTATCATATTGTACTCCTTCAGGCTCTCATAGTGCTTCCTTTGCATCATATTTTTATGCAATGGTTGCCTCTAGTCTTTATGATGAGAATGATCTTGTTTCTTTTGATGAAGCACATAATTTAAAAAACTTGATGGTTGCTACGCAATCAAAATGTGTTGTTATTATGAAGAATGATACTTGTTCTTTATGTTATTTTCCTCAAGGAAAAAGATCCCTTGCATTAAATGGGTATACAAGCTGAAATGTAAGCTTGATGGAACAGCTGATAGGTATAAGGCCAGGCTTATTGCAAAAGATTATGCTCAAGAGAGAGGCATTGATTTTGATGATACCTTTTCTCCCACATGCCGAATGAACAATGTTCATAGCATTTGTGCACTTGCAGTGCATCATGGTTGGAATGTACATCCGTTGGACATTAAAACTATATTTATGAATGGTGAATTACATGAAGAAGTGTATGTATTTTAGCCCCGTGGTTTATGCAAAAGGGCATGAAAACAGTGTAGGTTGAAAAATGCACGATAGGGTTTGAAGCAAGCACCATGTGCTTGGCATAAAAAGATGCATGCCTACTTGATTGCACATGGTTTTGAGAATAGCCCAATTGAGAGCACCTTATATCTTAAGCGTTTAGAAGATGTACTTCTAAAGATTGTTCTATATGTTGATGACATACTACTCATTGGTCCTAATGAGAAGCATATTGTTGAATTTAAGGTTGATTTTCATGCCTCTTTTAAGATGTCAAGCTCAAGGCATTTGCATCATTATTTGGACATTCAATTTATGCAAGTTGATGGAGGAATCGCTTTGTGTCTAATAAAATTTACTGACATATTATTGTAATATTTTGACCTTGAATATTGTAAATGTATTGCCACTCCCATGGAAATAGGTTGAGGGTTGAGTATTTATGATGATCAAGGTGCATTTGATGTTTTTCTCTATGACCAAGCTATTGGATGCTTAAATTTCATATGCATAATGCGATCTGATATTCACTTTGTTGTCTCTCAGATGAGTGGGTTATGCATTGCCTAGGTGTCAAGCATTGGCAAGCTTAAGCGCGTCTTTCCTCTGTGAGTGGTACCTTGGATTTATTTATCTCAAGAGGGGATCATTATCATTACATTTACATGTTTTTTTGACTCAGATTGGGTTGGTTGCTTTGACACTTGAATATCCACGAGTGGTTTTTGCTTCATGATTGGTAGCTCATGCATATCTTGGTTGAGCAAGAAGAAAACTATTGTGGCCACTTCTAGTTGTGAGGCTAAGTATAGAGAAACTTTCATAGTGACTATTGAGTGTGTGTGGCTCATACACTTTTGGCTGATTTGGGTGTTAGTCAGTCTTCTGCCATCACCAAGTTCACTAACAGTTAGAGCACATTGGCAATTGTGAGGAAATCTATGTTCCATGCTTTCCACAAAGCACATTGAGGTGCACTATCATTATGTTATGGAGAGGTTCTTTGCTAAAGATATTAGGTTGGCTTATGTGCCCACATAGGATAATGTTGTAGACCTTTTCACAAATGCTCTACATAGGGCGAAGTTTGAAGCTTTTGGCAAAGCTTTGGGCTTACTTCCTTTTGTGGATTGATCTCTCTCCACATACCTTGACACTTCCTTATACATGAGTGCTAACTCCTTGTTCACGGCATCACTCCTAGGGGGGATTTGTTGATATATTTTGATACTGATGTGTGTGAACACACTTAGGACCATCAGGGCACTTTTTCCCTCTTTAGGAGGTTTTTCCCCCTTGTATATACACCTGTAACCCTAACGGTTCACTTATATTTGTACATTCATTTGATAATACATTATGTATTGTGTTATGCTCCAAGCTTCTTCTTCTTCTTCGTTGTGTTGTTTGTTTGCTTTCGCAGACCTTAAAATCCAACAAGAACTACCATCGGCAATAGCCAAAATTATCTTCCCAACTCCCACGATAAGATGACAAAACTTTTTAGCACATGTGATAGTATTCCTTGTAGAAGCAGGTGCAAGTGAAGTAAAGAACCTATGATGCAAGACAATATGTTTGGTTGCACCACTATCAAAGTATTAAACATACAATTCTACCACAGACATACACTACACATGAGAAGATGCTTCCTAGCTGTAATGAGTAGTAAATGTCCATTGTTCATTCTAAACAAGATTAGCAGACTCTATTTTAGGTGTAGAGGCCTATGTAACAACTATCCCATCCTCTTTCTTCTTTGCCTATTTTGCTGCCAATTTAACACAACTCTTAATGAAATTATCATTTTCCTTATAGTACTTGCAAAATAATTTCTTTTTTTTTCTTCTTGATATCTTTTTCTTCCTTCTTTCATTGTGCAATAGTAGTAGATTTTTACTTACTAGTAGATGATTATCATGGACACAAAGAAAACCATCATAAATTTTGGATTCCATGTGAATCTCTATATCTCATGTTTGGTTAAGAATTTGAGAAACTAATCTACCATCATGTCTAGAACATGCCAAAACCCTAAGATCAACTATCTATTTTCTTGATTCTGACACTCGGAGGTCCTATTTTGAGTTGATCATATCATCAATTCATAACTTCCCATGATAAACTACCTTTGAATACCTATATGAGGAGGGCTTGGCGACTCATATCCTCAGTCTTGCCAATGACAGTCTTGGGAGCTCAAGAAGTCGCGATCTCCAAGTAAGTACTTTCCAAGTTCTAGTTCAAGTTCTAGTCTTATTCTTTGTTCTAGCCTTATCTATTCTAGTATCCATGACATCCTATCTTGTCATATTATAATTTCATAGTACGAGATCTTGTCGAGTTATTTCTTGTATCTAGGCTTCATACCCATGGTTCTAGGTTGTGGGATGTCTTGTATTCCGTCTAGTCCAATTATCCATATCTATCACTCCCAAGTTGTGGGAATTTTTGTATTAGTTGCATATTCTTGTATTATTTTCCCTACATGGGTGATCTTTTAATCAAAAGTATAATTCCAAGATCTTGTCTAGTCTAGTTAGAGGACACAATCTAGTGCTCCCTTGACATTTTGGCAAGGCTACCTTCATCAAGACCAAGCACCATGGATTCCATATGCAAGGAGATTCAATCTACCATAAAGTATTTGCTATGACATGTCCAAGATCTGAAAACATTATTATGACAAGGTGATTGATTGGTTTCAAACTACGTTTCAGATCTCAAGATATTGTTTTGTGGATCTATGTATCAAGAAGAATACCTAATTAATCAATTTCAAAGTGGTCTCAAAGATGAAGTGAAGTATCTCTTGCTATACATGCCTCAAGGAGATACCTTGGATGATGTTATCAATCAAGCAGCTCAATGTTAGAGTCAATTGTTCAAAGAACACCAAGTCCAAGAACTAGAAGTGTCAAATAATCAAAACAATGTTCCTTAAGAATTTGAATCAAGAATTTTTGAAGCCCAAGAAGTTATTGAAAATGATATGGAGTATACATATTATGAAGATAACAAAAATTTAAAGGACAAGAAGGAGTTCATGTTCAATCAATAAGGTGTGCGTACTCAAGGTTCTCCATCAAAGATCTTGAAAACACCACAATGTACTAGTAGAAGGATCTATCAAAGAGGCAAAAAGTGTCATACATATCCTTCGAGCTAACTGATGTCTCCTTGCTACATGAAAGTAATAGTTGAATTTCATCTTCCACAAAAACACCATCATGGCTAACCAAAATGTGTTTAGTCTATCAATGATGCTGATGATAACCTTTGATTTCATAATTGTACCTGACAAAGACACATAGATGAGCAACAAATGGCTTGCAAACATGCTAAGGCTCATATGGAGTGATCAATTGCAATGCATTGGTGGAACACCTATTAAGTACACATGCTACACACATAACATCCTCAAGCTAGAAGCTATCTGGTAAAGCTTGACTTTTGGCCATACACCTCACCGCTTCCATGAGAGACATGTTCTTTCTTTTAGAAAATCCTTTTTTTTTAAGGTGTATACGGCACTATCCACTTATATTTTATCCCATGATCATCCAAAAATGCATTAAAACCAAAATTTATGTATTTCCTACCTCGATCAAAATTTGAGGCTACCCAGTTTACATGTTGACACAATTTCAGCCATAACCAAGAACTATTTCAAGCACATAAACACTTCGGACTTTGCTTTCAATGGATACACCCATGCATGCCTAGAGAATTCATCAATGAAAGTCATGAAGTAAAGGTAGTTCCCAAATGAAGGTGTCTACATAGGATCAATGACATGAACAAGGTGCAATTTTGAGCAGGTTGAATTGAACCATCATTTGGGGAGGAATATTGCATTTTCTCGAAAATAAAACCTTCACAGATGACCAAAGCATGCATTCCAAAACTTTGCCTCTGAGATAGTCTGAGGATCTTTAAGTGCACATGTTGAAATTAGATTTTGCAATCTATGAGCTTTTACAACCATGAAATAAAATTCCAAAAGCAATAATAACATTACCATTTCAAAGATCATGAAGTCTACATCTGTCCTCAATAAATTTGACAACCATTCCAATCTTGGCTAATGTTAAAATTGGCAATAGATTTTCCTTGATCCTTGACACATATAAAGGATTTGACAATGTGAAAGAAGAACCATCAACAATAGTCAGGATGATCTTACCAACTCCCATTATAGGATAAGAGGATTTGCTAGAACATGTGATAGTATTCATTGTAGAGGTAGCCTCAAGTGAATTGAAGAATCTAGGCTTCAAGGTAGTATGTTTGGTTGCCCACTATCAAAGTATCAAACATTTGAGTCTACTACACACATGCACTTCTCATGAAAAGATGGTTCTTAGATGCAAATAGTAGTAAAAACCTATTCTTCATTTTGAACAAGATTAGTAGACTCTCATTTAGGTATGGAGGCCTTTGCAACAACCATTCAAACCTCTTTTTTCTTTGCCTCTTTTGTAGCCAATTTAGGACAGCTCTTTATGAAATGATCATTTGCATTATAGTATTTGCAAAATTGTTTTTGCTTTTCTATTTTCTTATCATCTTTATCTTCCTTCTTTAATTGTGCATTGTTAGAAAATTTCTATTTAGTAGTGGATGAGCTCCATTTACCTGTGCCCTTCTAACTAGCTAAGAAAGCTCAATCTGAAACATGCATAATTACCCATGAATGCCTAAAAAAGTCATCAATGAAATTCATGAAGTATAGGTAATTCCCAAATGAAGGTTTTTGCATAGGACCACAGATATCACTATGAACAAGCTGCATTTTATGTGCAATCCTAATTGAACAATCTTTGGGGAAGCAAGAATATTGCATTTTAGCCAAAATATAGCTCTCATAGACATGCTTAGTGTTGAAAATCAAGTCTCAATCATGCAAAGGACTCAACCATGAATCTTTCAAGTGAATCAATCAAAAAGGAGAACCCAAATTTTTGGAATCAAGTTAGAAGCTCCAGCAAACTCAATCAAATTCAAATCTCATCAATTATCCATCAAAAAGTGCACCTACACTGATTGGTGGGTGGTTAGATAGATTGTAGAAACGTAAAAATATACATAAGCACCATCCCACATTTTTTCCTTGAGTTGTATGCATTCTAGGAGTTTCCCACTTAGTTTAGTAAAGGCATAAACTTCAGCAAGGAGCCCCCTTGCTTGCTTACCTCATTTTCTCATGATTTTGCTCCTCTCTATTTAGAGGTCTAGTTAGGCTTTTCCAAATCTGATTGTACCATATTGCAGAGCATTGCTTTCTCTCTCATTGTACTCATACTCAATAATTTAGAGCTTCATTTGGTCTCTCATATAGTGCCTCAAATTTTGTCAAAGTTTCAAGTTCTCTGACTAAGTGAGTTGTGAAAAATGGCCAAGTTTGTGAAGATATATATATGCACATAGGCAGATATTGTTGCAAATAGGTAGCCTATTTTGCAAAGGATGGTTCTCCCAATCCGAATATCCATTTGGCCTATTTAAATCTTCTTAGATATCTCTCAAATTTAAATTTAATTTTGCAAACTTTGAGCTTTAGCTGTATAGATTTAGAGAAAAGTTTAGAACAATGAGCACATATCATTACTTGTGGACCTAGCGGAGGGCAGCCACCTTCCATTATTTGCATTGGGGTTTTAAAATCATCCCCCATCAGTGGTATCAGAGCATTTTGCAGACTTGCAGACATCATTGGGCATCATATTGAAGACTTGAAGGGATCAAGATAACTCATGGAAGCACAAGGAAGACTTATCAAAACAAGAAGACATCAAAAGTGAGCTACATCGATCGAGATCTCAACTAGTTGAAGGTTAGCAAGGGATAAGATATCAAAAGGTAATATCCACACTTCTAAATCATAAAAACACTTGACTAGAAGCTAGAGGATCATCTTAGATCTCAGTATGACCAATTATAATGCAAAAATACAGAAGTTAGAGAGAGGCAATTATCAACCATGGAAATTTAGAGTTAGCACCTACCTTATGGGCAAAGGATTGTGGGGATTATTCAGCGGCACGGAGTCAATGCCTCATGTACATGATCCACCACTTCAAGGGCAGTTCAAGGCACTTAATGAATGGATAGAAAGGGATAGGAGAGTCATATTCATTCTATCCCAACACATAAGCAGTAGCATGATATGGCATATACAAGACTTGGACACATCCAAGAAGGTTTGGGAGACCTTGGAGAGATTGCATTCTTCATAAACCAAGGCAAGGACGATTCTGCTCAAGAATGAGCTAAATAATCTTACGAAAACACCAATTACTAACATAATTGAGTACATTTTGAAGGTTAAGGAGCTTGCAGATTCCCTAGGCTCAATTGGGAGCCCAATCAAAGATGACGATCTTGTCGCACACACTCTCAATGGCTTGAGAGAGGATCAAAGTGGAAATAATTCACCACATTAATTTATGTGAGGCATTCCCTACCATATTTTGATCAATTATTCACATTGATGGTGAACGAGGAGATGAACCAAGGAGGTTCACAATCAAAGGGTAGCCAAGCCCAAGTTTTCTATGCACATAGAGGCAAAGGCAAAAGAGGTGGACAAAACTCCCAAGGAAGAGGGAGAGGAATGTCAAAATCAAGCTCAAGCAACTAAGAAGGCTCCAACCAAAGCTATGGATCAAGAGGAACAGGAAGGAGTAGGGGAAGAGGAGGAAGATCACATGAAAGAGAAGCATCCAATAGAGAATGCTACAATTGTGGAAAACTCGGCCATTATGCAAGAGATTGTTGGTCCAAAGGATGAGGCAATCAAGGATACAAAAGGAACCAAGGTAATTATGCTATTAATTCAAAAAATTCAAAAAATGGGAACTTGCTTATGATGTATGGGTCAAGTGAAAGAGTCAATTCATATTTTACATGATACATTGATGGTGGTTGTAGCAACCATATGAGTTGCAATAATGATGTTTTTTTTTTTATTTACACTCACCCATCACTCAAGGACATGTAGAGACAGGGGATGACACTGAGCACAAGATTACACATGTGGGAGATGTTGCATTGAATGGATCTCAAAGCTCTAAGGTGTTGAAGGATGTGTTGCATGTGCCAACCATCACAAAGAACTTGGTTTTGGTAGATCAAATGGTTGAAAGAGGTTATGAGATGAGGTTCAATGATCAAGGATGTTTTGTTGAAGACCTCATGCAGGAGTACAAGCTCATGGCAAAAGGAAAGAAGCAAGAAAGACTGTTCACCATGAAGGTAAATCCATCAACCCCTCACATTGTCTACTTGTCAATTGGAAATAAATAAATTGTAGAAAATGACTTATGGCATAAAAGAATTGGGCACATAAACTTACAAAGGATGAAGGAGATGCAAAGGAAGGGCTTGGTGAGTGTTCTACCTAATCTTACATCTCAAAATATGCATCATTTGTGTCATGCTTGTCAATTAGGGAAACAAAGAAAATTACCATTCAAGAAGGGAGCACATGTGACCAATGAAGTGTTGAATCTCATACACACAGATGTATGAGGACCTACAAGGGAGCCATCCATTGGACGTAATAGATATTTTGTCACATTTATAGAGGATCATTCAAGGTTTGTTTGGATGTATTGCATGAAGTCAAAGTCACGGGTGTTTTACCACTTTAAGAGGTTCAAAAACCTAGTGGAGAAGGAAACAGAGAAGTATATAAAGACTCTCAGATTGGATGGAGGGGAGAGTATTTTTCAAATGAATTTTCAGATTTTCTACATGATCTTGGCATCAAAAGGCAATTCACTTGCAGGTATACACCTCAACAAAATGGGGTGGCAGAGAAGAAGAATAGATACATAACAGAAGTGGCTAGAGCTTTGTTAAATGAAATGAATGTTCCTAACTCTTATTGGGTTGATGCAACAAATACAGCCATATACATTATGAATAGGTGTCCAACCTCACGAGTATATGGAGTTACACCTTATGAAGCTTGGTGTGGTAATAAACCCAACCTTTCACGTCTCAAAGTATTTGGTTGTGTGTGTTATGTTCACATACCTCAAGAATTGGAACACAAGTTAGAACCAAAGTCAGATAGGTGTATATTTCTTGGATATTCTTCAAAGAAAAACGATCTTAGATGCTATAATCCTTTCACAAAAGAGCTTAAGGTGTCTAGGGATGTAATATTTGATGAGTTGCTATGTTGTTATGGTAGCAAAGATGTGTTACAAGTTGATGATGCATATGAAGTTGAGAAGAAGTTCAAAGACCAACAACAAAGCATGGAGATGACTGGTCCAACCACTTTAATTGCACCATCAAAGGAGATCAGTACATCAACTTGGCATGAAATGACAAGAAATGAATCTCATTCAAGTGAAGGAAGTAGCAAAGGAAAGGAAAAGGCAAGTGAGGAAGGCCACCGATGGGTAGACATGGAATCTACAAGTTGTGGAAAAAATAGAAACTCCAGGATTTAAAGCATGTAAACCAACAAGGAGGAGATTCCTAGCACCTGATGGTGAGGTAAGGTCATCCAATAGGGTTAAATACCCTGTTCAAAGGTTAACTTATGATTCATTCATTGCAAGACACTATGCCTACATGAGCCAAGTTATAGCTTGTGAAGAACCTAAATTTTTTGAAGAAACAAATAAGCATGGGGAATGGATTGAAGCCATGGAGGAAGAAGTCAAGGCACTTGAAGAAAATGATACTTGTTCATTGGTGCCAAGAACAAAGGACATGAAATTCATTGGCAACAAATGGGTCTAAAAGATAAAGAGGCATGCAAGTGGGAGCATTTCTAGGTATAAAGCAATGTTGGTTTCCAAAGGTTTTGCTCAAACCTATGGCATAGACTTTGAGTAAACATTCAGTCCAGTAGCCAATATGTCCATCATAAGAAGTTTGATTGCATTTTCAGCCTCAAAAGGTTGGAAGATGTACCAATTGGATGTGAAAAATGCTTTCCTAAATGGAGAGCTTAAAGAGGTAGTCTTTATGGAGAAGCCCAAGGCTTTCAAGATGAGAAGTTTCCACATCATGTATGTAGGCTTAAGAAGGCTCTTCATGGACTCAAGCAAGCCCCAAGGTCTTGGAACCAAAGACTTTTGGACTACTTGGTAAAATGTGGATACAATCAGAGTCATGTATACCCATCACTCTTTGTGAAGAAGGAAGATAGTAAAACTATTTTCATTTGTATATATGTTGATGATTTGATCATTACAAGGGATGATGAAGCCAACATAAAGAAAATAAAGAGGAAGCTTTGATGTGAGTTTAAAATCTCTAATTTAGGGATTTTAAGTTACTTGGTATTGAAGTACTATATAAAGAGGAAGGTATATGCTTGATGCAAAGGAAGTACATTCTAGATCTTTTGAAGAAGTTTGGCTTGTGTGATTGCAAGCACATTGCAAATCCATTAGAAGTAAATGTTAAGCTAAGTGCTCATGAAGGTGAAGAAGTGAAGGATGTGACCATCTATAGGTCAATAATTGATTCTTTCTTGTATGCTACTATGATAAGACCAGATATTGCACATGTAGTTGGAGTGTTATCTCAATTTTTGTAGGCACCAAGAGTACCTCATCTTGTTGTAGCCAAAAGGGTACTTAGGTATCGAAAAGGATCACTGAATGAAGGGCTATATTATCCATTGGTGATGGATTAAATGTACAAGCTTATTGTGATGTTGATCAGGCAGGTTCCAAAGATGATAGGAGGAGCACTAGTGGATATGATATCATGTTAGGGAAAAAGACCATCTCATGGATGTCAAAGAAACAACCAACAGTGGCTCTCTCATCGATCAAAGCTGAGTATAGAGGCTTGGCACAAGTCTCGTTTGAGCTTATGTGGCTCAAGAAGTTGTTTCTTGATCTTGATTTGCAAGTTAATCAAGTACCTATTTTTTGTGACAACATAAGTAGCATATGCTTGGCTCAAAATCCAGTGTTCCATGCAAGGCCAGAGCATATAGAAGTGCATTACCACTTTATTAGAGAGAAGATCATGTCAAAGGATGTCAAGGTGGAGCATGTCAATACAAAGGACCAATATGCAGATATGTTTACCAAAGCTTTGGATGGAGTAAATCTAGAACACTTCAAGGCATGCATTGGAATGAAGGACCTAGGCATTGAGACTTGAGGGGGAGTGTTGAAAATCAAGTCTCAATCATGCAAAGGACTCAATCATGACTTTTGAAAGTGGACCAATCAAAAAGGAGGACCCAAAGTCGTAAAATCAAGTTATAAGCTCCACCAAACTCAATCAAATTCAAATCTCATTAATCACCCACCAAAAAGTGCACCTACACTGATTGGTGGGTGGTTAGCTAGATTGTACTAAAATTAAAACTCTATATAAGCACAATCTTGCCTTTGTTTCTTGATTTTTATGTATTCCAAGAGTTTTCCACTTAGTTTGGTGAATTCATAAACTCTAGCAAGCATCCCCCTTGCTTGCTTACCTCATTTTCTCATGATTTTTCTCTTCTCTATCTAGAGGTGTAGGTAGGCTTTTCCAAATTTGATTGTACTAGATTGCAGAGCATTGTTTTCTCTCTCATTATACTCATTTTCATTGATTTCAAGCTTCATTGCAAAGCATGCATTCCAAATTTTTGCATTTGAAACAGCCTGAGAATCAAGAACTACACATGTTGAATCATTCTCAAATTATGTATAATTTATGAGATTATACAACCCACAACATAAAATTATAGAAGGAATGATATTATCATTATTCAAAATATCATGAATTATACACCTATTAAAGTAACAATGATTCTATTTTTGTCTAGTGTTAAAACTGATAATATATTTTTCTTGATCCCTAACACAAATAAGGCATAGGATAGTGTGAAAGTACTACCATTAATAGTAGTAAGAATAATGTTTCCACATCCATGATAGGCTAAGAGGAATTTTTAGCACATGTGACAATATTGCTTGTGGGAGCAAGGTCAAGTGAAGTGGAGAAACTACATTGTGAGGTAATATGTTTCCTTCCACCACTATCAAAATACCAAACATCCGAGTCTACTACAAACATGCACTAACCATGAGGAAATGGTTCATAGCTACAAAGAGTAATAAATAGCCATTCTTGATTCTAAACAAGGTTAGTAGACTTAGTTTTAGGTGTAGAGGCCTCTGTAATAACCATTCTAGTTTATTTATTCTTTGCCTCTTTTGCAACCAATTTAGGACAATTCTTAATGGCATGATCATTTGCCTTAAAATAGTTGCAAAATTGTTTTACTTTTTTAGTTTTATTGCCATATTTATCTTCCTTCTTTGCATGTGCAACCTTAGCATATTCTTGCTTACTAGCAAACAATTATCCCAAGCATCTTTGGTTGTTTGCATGAGTAAATGTGAGGGATAATGGCACATTTGATAGAAAAGTTGTCAATGCATGTGCATATGTATCTTTTCCATCACAAGAAAGTTTTTGTATAGTAGGTGCAATAGAAACCTCGGTAGGACAATGAAATCGAAGATCATCATCTTGAACACCACTTGCATCACTTGCTATCACAATATCTGTAAGTGTAGGAGGATGTGTTTAAACACTCTGCACAATATTCCACAAGACTTTTTCTATGAATACATGTCGCATCACATATGCCCACAATGGGTAGTTAGAACCATCCAAATTTGCCTTGATAGGCAGCATTTGAAATACATAATTTCTTTTATCCATGTCTAGTGATTGTTTCTCAAAAAAGTTGAACAAAAATACCCAATCAAGCTCCATTAGACCTATAGCAGACTTCGAGGAACTTGTATTGGCAAACCAAAACATGTATATATGTTTGGCACAAAAGGATGAAATCTCCTCCATAGTCACTATGATATATGTTTGGAGGCTGAAACAGACTCAAATCAAAATTTTGACACCACATAATGAAGCAATTTTGAACTGCTAGTGAGCTTGAGTATGCTCATCAATTTTGTGTGATCTTGAGACTGTGGCAAAAAATCTGTCAAAGATGCCCTAAAGAAAGCAAAAACATGCTATGATACCAATTTTTGGAATTTATGGACTCTGGAAGCATGCAAATAGTGCAAGCAAGAAGAAGAAGATTTGAGCACAATGCACAACGAATTACTAAGTGAAATGTACAAGACCAGATAAATAGCCCATTAGAATTATATGCATACATAAAACTCAGGGGAAAAACCTCCTAAAGAGGGAAAAAAGTACCCCGATGTCCTAAGTCTCTTCATACACATCACTAAAAAATATATCAACATAGAGATGTAGGGAAAGAAAAAGAGAGAAGGAGAGAGAGAGAGAGAGTCATGGACAAAGGAAACCATCCTGAATCTCAGATTCCATGTGAATCCTATATCTCATGATTGGTTCAAAATTTGGGGAAACTTATGCTTCCATTGCATCCGGAATATGCCAAAACCCTAAGATCGATTGTCTTCTTGCTTGATTCTGACATCCAGAGACCATGCTTCGAATTGATGACATCATCAATTTGTAACTGCCCTAGAACCCTTTGGAAAACCTATATAAGGAGGGGTTGGCCACATTCATAATCATTCTTTCCAATACCAGTCTTGGGAGCTCAAGGAGTCGTGACCGCCAAGTAAGTACTCTCCAAGTTCCAATTCCAGTTCGTGTCTTGTTTCTTGTTCTAGTCCCGTCTAGTCTAGTTCTTGGACATCCTGTCTTATCCTCTTGTAATCTCGTAGTACGAGATCTTGTCAAGTTCTTTCTTGTATTCAGTTCATCTCCCAAAAGGGAGTTCTTGTAATCCAGACATCTTGTCTCATACTTACGATCCCGGGTTGTGGGATCTCCTGTATCATCTCTAGTCCAGTTTTCCATACCTATTGGTCCCGGGTTGTGGGACGTCTTGTACCGAATCCGTCTTCTTGTATTATTTTCCCTACATGGGTGTTCTTGTAATCATAAGTGTATTTCCAAAATCTTGTCTAGTGAAGTCAGAGAGCACAATCCAGTGCTCCCCTGACAGAGAGGGGGCGGAGGAAGAGAGAGATGTGTTGATTTAAGAAAAGAAAGGGAGAGAGAAAGAGATGACATCATAAGGAGATTGGGGACAGAGAGAGATTTTATCATAAGGATATAAGAGAGAGAGAGAGAGCTCTAGGATTCTTTCCCATTAAAATATGATGCACTATCCCGTAGTCCTTATAGGTACAATAATGGGGATGGTGGGAAACGACAAAGAAAGATGTAGTGACTAGAACAGTAAAGAGTCTAAATGAATCCTATATGCTACGAATGCTTTTCTTTACATATTCATATGGTAAGGAGTTATAGGGTGCTAAGGAAAATGCATATTGTGATGGAAAGGAAAATGAAAGCTCAGTGAATGATGAGTCTTAATGTGATCTAAAGACAAGTGGTTTGTATTCAAAAGCATTATTTGAAATGCTATAGTGATTAATTTTGAATTCAAATATTCAATTTATACATTTATATTCTTATATTCATTATTACATAACATTAGGTGATTCATATTCCAATATATACATATAAGGAGAAAGTATATTGTAAATACATGTATTTGCCTAGTTATTAGTAATGCTATATATATATATATATATATATATATATATATATATATATATATATATTATTAGTTGGAACCAAGTTTTTTTCAGCTTAAATATTATCCAATTTAGACATCTTTATCTATTTAATTATACCAAAATTGAAGATTTTATTTATTGTGAATTGTCTTACCAAACATGAGATTTCTTCTTTATCAAGTGTGATTAACCTTTCACTTGGTACTGCTAAACTGATGAAAGTGGCACAAGAGTTATGGATAGAGAAGCCACAAGTTTTTGGGTGTGAAGCATATGTTCATATACCCAAGAATCTTAGACAAAAGATGGACTATATGTCTAATAAATCCATTTTTCTTGGATATGGTTGAGACAATCAATTTGATATCACTTATGGAATCTTGAAACCCAATCAATGATCAAAAGTAGTTAGGTCATTTTTAATGATTTTAAGATGCATAAACAACCCATTAAGGAGGTGGAAGTGAGAAGAGTGGTGTTTGAAGATACTAGTCCTCCAATTAGCATGTATAAGAATGTTTCACATAGGGATATTCAAGAGAATGCCCAATTAGATCAGTCTGTAAATGTTCTTGTTCAACAACCATTCAAACATTATGCATGTGTCTCACATGCACTTTCTAGGTTTGGATTTAAATGCTGGTGAGACCACTTGCTACAAAGAGGCTATGCAAACAAAGGATCATGCCAAGTGGGAGTGTGTCATTTTAGTGAATTGGATTGTATTCACAAGAATGATACTTGGTATTTGGTACCTTTGGCAAAGGGAAAGAAAGTTTTACCATGAAAATTGGATATAAGTTGAAATTCACATTGGATAGTGTTCTTCAAAAGTATAAAGCACGACTAGTTGCAAAGGGTTTTAAGCAAAAACATGATGTTTATTTTGAACAAATCTTATGTCCAATAGTCAACATGTCTACATTGTGCAACTTGCTTGGAGATTTCTTTCTTGCATGGAGATCTTACAAGTGAGATCTATATGGAAGAAGTAGACAGTTATGTAGCTCCTCGCAAAGATAGTCTATTTTTTAAGCTAAAGAGGAGCTTATATGGACATAAGTAGTCTCCTAGACAATGTTACCAAAATTTTGATGCTTTTGAAACCTCAAGGATATTCTCAAATTAATGAGGATCATTGTCTTTACACTGAGAGATGCTCAAATAGAAGCCTCATATGTTTAATACTTTATGTCGATGATATGTTGATTGTTGGGAAGTCCTTTGAAGACTTGTCATTGCTTAAGAAGAAGTTGAGTGAGACATTTGAGATAAAGAATTTGGGGGATACCAAACGTATTCTTGGTATGCTCATTACTTATGATAGGAGTAACAAATGCATATAATTGTCTCAAAGTGAGTACATATCCAAAGTACTTCATAGATTCAGTATGGAGGGTTGAAAATCATTGATTACCTACATATGTGAAGTTGAGAAAAGGTGATTGCCTCAAATGAGGTGAGAAAAAGGAATTGATGACAAAAATTTCTTATCAGGTTGTTGTTGGTTGTCTCATGTATGTTATGGTAGTTATCAGACTAGACACTGCATTTATAGTGGGAGTTGTAAGCAGATATATGCCTAATCACGACAAGAAACATTGGGAGGCAATCAAAATGATTTTGAAATATTTGGATGGCACTAAGGACAAGTGTTCATGCTTAGGTAAAGGAGAGGCATCCATTATTGGTTACATTAGTTGTGTAGACAATTCAAAGTCTATATCAGGGTACATTTTTCACTTTGCAAGAGGTGCTATCTCTTGGAGATCTTATCTTCAAAAATGTACAGTTGTTTCCACTATAGAAGTAGAGTATGTTGTAACTAGAGAGTTATGTAAGGATACATTTTAGCCTTCTCGTCTTGTTTGTGACATGGGTCTACCTCACCATGTACATTTTTTGCTCAGTAATAGTCAGAGTGCCATTTGCTTTGGCTAAGAATCCGGTCTATCATGCAAAGACCAAGCACATTGAGCTGATGTATCACTTTGTTGTAAATTTCTTAGCCATTGAGCGCATTATTCTTGAGAATGTTCATACTTGAAATAATGTTGTAGATGCTTTAACTAGAGCTCTACCACATGATAGCTTTTGACATTGTTATCACTTGATGGGGGTTACGTGATTCATGATCTTGCACAGTTCCTTGTACACTGTGTAGCATGCCCATCGGGTGGGAGGTATAGTTTATATACTTACAGGTATCCTTTATCATTCTTTATTTTTTTTCTCCCATAGTTCACTTTGTCCATATTGGCCTTTAGTAGGAGATTGTTAGTGTTAGTGTCCATGTGAAAGGTCAAATGGCCACCAAAAGCTTTTGTATATGTTCTTTAATAGAACATATAGTGGTCTAGTCATCCAGAGACTGTGAATTCGACCGCATTTGTGAAAATTGTAAAACTTGTGGTTCAGGTTTTCTCTCTATGAAGTGTGAATTTTTGTGTGTTGTGCAGGTCTATGCAGAGTACTATGCACATTTCCCAAAACTCGGTTTTGTACTTTGAGAGCACTATTGTGAAGCTCTTGCAAAGATAAATCCACTGTGGTGCATCTCCATCTCGCCACTTCATAGACCTTCCTAGGAATGATGTGACTCATATTCCAAAGTGGTGTCAAAAAACTACCATATTGGGTGATGTGTAAGTAAATAACCATGAGGTTGTTCATGCATCCTAGCCAAGTTGGAAATTGATGCACAAAGGTTACGTGCTATGGATGAGATGCTCCATGTTCATAATGTTGTGACCTAGAGGATACCATACCTGATTTGATTACCAAGGAGGGAAAGTAGGCAACCTTTTCTTGATAAGAGATAAGAAAAGAGAATTATTTGCATTAAAACTGTCGTATTTGGTAAAGTAGAATGATATTTTTTGATGGTTTGTTTTCTATGGAATTAACCTTTTCACAAATTTGTGCTAAGGGTGTGATCAATAAAACTATTTAAATTCGAAAAGAAGTTAAAGTTTCACCTATGCTAGTTAAATATGGAAAATATTTTTCATAAACATTTTTGTAAGTTTTTTGTAATCCTTGTCCCAAGGAAAAAAGAAACGGCCAAACCTTGTTTCCAAAACTATTTGTAAAGATTTTTTATACAAAAGTTTTGGTGGTGCTTTAAATATGCATTTACTTTGTGCCTTTTCATGTAATTTTCCATTAAAAACATGTTTTGCAAAATGCAACCATAAGGCTATTTATTTACTTATTTATATAAGGAGAGTGCTAGGTTTTCATCTCATTAGAGTGGACATTATAAAAGGGACATGGGAAAACATCCAAGGAGATAGATCCCAAGCTAAAACTTCAACATGATGATTAGCTCAAATATTGGTGTGGAGAGGACACATGCAAATTGTCTTCATCCTCAACCCTATCTAGAAGAAGCTTCATGTACAAGGGTGGTTATAACTTAGAGGACATTCCTCACCTTCAAGATGAGGTGAGCATTTATATCCAGTTATATGCTAAAATGAACCACCTAATGATCAAGCCTCTAATAAAAGTTGAAATTCCAAGGCCTTTAGCATCCACAAATTCAAAGGATTAAAGATGCAAAAGAAGTATTGAAGATTTAGATTACTACTATTTGTGCTCGAGTTTAAAGCTCTAGATAGCCTTGGTGGACTCCTCCATTTTGATAAAGAAATAGCCCAGGAACAAGTCTCACTAGTAGATGTAGTAGTCATTTTTGTACTCTTGTGGAAGTAAGGCAAGATAGTAATTAGAATGCTATAAGAGCCGAAGTGCTTTGGAGAATATGGAAGAGCAAGAACACATCAAATTATGACAAAACCCCCAAGGATCGCCCATTGGGAGCTCCCTAGTCCTCTAGAAAAGCATGAAGAACTTTAGAAGCAACCCCTGATCCAGGCAATTCCCAATTGTTTTTCTTCCATGTAAGCTAAATGAACTAAGACGGGCCCTCACCCAATGGAAAAGAGGTCTAATTAATTACCACCATTGCATTTCACCTTCTTGCTTGTAACATTATTGAAACATGTTACAAAAAATGGGGAAGTAAAATAAGAACAAATCACACAAAAATATCATAAAAAATAGAAGAGAATAAGAAAAATATAAATAAGAGTGAATTCAAAATAAAAATATGTTAGAATAGAGATAATAGACCAAAATATAAATAAAAAATAAGTTTCAAACCATAAATATTGTAATACAAAAAACAAATGAACTAAAAAGATGCATTTTCAACTTCTGCGACTATCCAAACAGGAACAATCATACCTAAAGACAACCAATGCCTGTTCAAATCACCAAAGACAAAAGGAGCCTTTTGACAAGTTCCCGTTCATCTTTCACGTTAATTGCACATACATCCCATCTCGATGAGATGGACCTTTTATTTATATCCAAGGAGCTCGATCTGGTGGATGCAATCAATCATCTTCCACAACATTGTTCAGCCTATGTACCCCATCAGCCAATAATATTGATCAAGGCCCTACCATCACACCAAGAATGCTGTACATAGAACCATAGACACCCGTTGCCTTCATTTGGTCCACCCAACAAAAATAAGAATTTCAATGAGCTTCAGTGCAGCATCATGGACTGGGCATTTCACTAAATCAGAAGTTTACTTCCTTGCTTGATGCTTTGTGGATAGATTGAGCATTGATCTCAGAAGAAAAAATTGTAGGAAAGTACAGTTTGATTCATAGGAGTTAATATACATAGGAATTACCTAAGACTATGTATGCAACAGCACAATCTTCATCTATCTCTGTCAGATAATTTGCAGCCTGTTTCCCAGACTGCAAGTTGTTAAAATTTTTTGAGGCACTTAGCAATGTCATCCACTCTACAATACCTGGATGGAATGGGAAAATAGACAAGAAAAATTCTGCTTCTTGTAAGAGTCCTGCCCGTGTCAGAAGGTCAATGATGCAACCAAAATGACTACCACAAAGTAAACCCCCTTTGGCTTGGCCAATGCAAAGTAAGACCTGAAATGCATGATCTATCAAGCCAGCTCGACTACATGCAGCAAGAATACCCACAAAACTAGTTTCATTCGGTTCAACACCTTCATTCACCATGAAGTTGAAAAGCTTGAGTACCTTCTCAATATCACCATGATCTGCAAATGCTGTGATCATAGATGCCCATGCGGCAATGCTCTTCTCAGATAAGCTTTCGAACATATAATATGCACATTCTACACTCCCACATTTGCTGTACATACTTATCATTGCATTGGAAACAGCATCATCACACTCGAACCCACTGTTTAAAACAAGGGCATGAATCATCCTCCCAACTTTTAAATCAGCCAAGCCAGAACAAGCCACAAGCATACCCAAGTAGCTGACACTATCTGGCTGAATCCCCTCTATCTGCATGCGCACAAATGCCTCCAAAGCCTCATTGTGAGAGAGCAGTTGGGAATAAGCACCAATGATGGCATTGAAAGAGAATAAGTTATGTTCATGCATTTCAGCAAAAACCTGTTTGGCACTTTCAACACTACCACACTTGCAATACATATTTATGAGAGCGTTCACCAGGACAATGTCAACTTCAACCTGGTTTTGGATGATACTTTTATGGACATTTATGCCATCTTGCAGCATTTCTGAACCAGAACATGCAGCCACTACAACACTAAATATAAATTTGTCTGGCTTAACACCTTTCGATTGCATTTTGTAGTAGAGACTCAATACGGCATTGCTATCCCCATGCTTGGCATATGATGATATCATAGATGTCCATGCAACAACTTCATTTTGGTACACAGAATCAAACACACATTTTGCATCTACTAATGAGGAGAATTTTCCATACATAGTGACAAGAGAATTAGATACCATGCTATCCAGCTCAAGGCCACTATCCACCACCCACACATGAAAAAGCCTTCCCAGAGTTGGAGTTGACTCTCCTGTGCAGGAAGTTATAATACTAACAAAACTTGCTGCACTTGGTTCAATGCCAGCCGTATTCATCTTCCAAAACAAATGAAAAGCTACATCAGCATTTCCGATCTCTGTCCAAAATGCCAACATAGCATTCCACGACACTATATCTTTACTTTGCATTCGTTTAAAAATGTTATCTGCACATGAAATAGATCCACACCTTCCATACATCATCAGAATAGCATTATATAGACCATTATCCAAATTGCAAACACATTCCAGAACCATATCATGGACAATTCGTCCCAGTTCTAAAGCTTCTGATTTTATGCATGCAGACAGAATGCTAATGAAAGCAACTTTGTCAGGTCTTATGCATTCTTCCCTCATTGCTTGAAGCAGTTCAATTGCCTCCATATAAAACTCACACTGGATGTATGCTACAATCATGGAAGTGAATGACACTATATCTCGTCTAACCATCTGCAGAAATGTAGCCTCTGCATGGTCGACACCATGACATCTACTGTACATTCCTATGAGAGCATTCATTACAGTTACATCTAAATCATACCCATAGTTTATAATGCACGAGTGGAAAGCTTGACCTTTCACAAGGGCTTCAACAGAAATGCATGCATTTAAGACAGTAATCATTGTCACCTTGTTGATTTTCATACCCTTTTCTTGCATGAGATCAAAAAGATGCCATGATTTGAGATGTTGTTCATGCTGATTGCACACAGACATCATTGTAGTCCAGTTCGATGGATCCGGCTGTTTGATGCTACTAAACATGTTCATTGCACCTTCTACACATCCCACATTCCCATAGAAGATCAGAAAAGTATTTATTACTGCAGAATTCTGATCAAGCCCACTCTCTATGGCGGAAAAATGTATAGCCATCCCTTCAATCATAGCTGCATCTGCTGCACATGCAGACAAAATATTGACCAAAGTCACTGCATTAGGCTTTACATCTGATAGCAACATCCCATGAAAGATCTGTAGAGCATCTTTACACTGGCCACGTTGAGTATAGGCACCAATAATAGATGTCCAGGTTACAACATCTCGGCAATTGACACTATCAAACATATGTTGAGCGTCCAAAGAGCATCCAAACTTTCCGTACATACTTATCAGGGCATTGTTCACTGCTAATTCAGTATGAAATCCAAGCTCAACAAGGTAAGCATGTGCGATACACCCATCCTCAAAAGACTTGATGCTGGCACATGCAGTGATGACAGAAGCAAAGGTGACCTTTGTTGGTTGCACCCTGTGAGATTGCATTTGATAAAAAAGCAAGAGTGCATCTAAGCTTCGATCATGGTGGATAAAGACGGTGGTCATGGCAGTCCAGGTGACAACATTGCGACGCTTTAGGCGAAGGAAAACATCTTGGGCATCCATAACAGATAAGCAGTTTCCATACATGGTAATGAGACAATTTGCAATGAGTGTATCGGTCTCGAGTCCGAGAAGAGTAATGTCTCCATGTATGGACAAGCCATCTGCAAGAGATGGTAGAGAACTGCATGCTTGAAGAAGGATCACAAGACTTGTTCTCTTTGATAGGATGGTGGGACACTGACGATGCTGCTGTAAAAGCTTTTCGAGATGAGTTATTTCCGAGCGTTTGTCTCTGCCAGGCCATGTTTTCATCACCAAAGAAACATAGCAGGCTGCTCCCTTTCTCGGCGCGAGCGCACGGCAGCACACATATGTGAACGACGACAAAAGACAGACGACATTGCCCGAAAGCTTCTGTATTCCTCATTCTTAGCGGAATTGTACCCTGCATTCTATGTGTACCTTTCAGGAGCATCCTTCTTGAAAGTTGAAAGGGCCAACATTTTCAGTTTCTAGCAAGTGCACTGGATTGTAGCTTCTTTGCTGGGGGGCGAGAGATCGGCAAGTAGAGTAGCACAACATATATCCCTTTTGGAATATGGAGATGAATTAGATTTTTAATGGCGAACAATAGAAAATAAAATTTGTACGAGAGATTGAAAGTTTGATAAGATTTTTCCATTGCTTTATGAGGGGATCCGTTTCAAATACAATTTAAAATTTTGCAAAATAACGAGATGAGAATGTATTGTCCACGTCCCATTGCTGTGGTGGTTGAGTCTTTGGTCTCTTGAGGCGAAGATTCAGAGTTCAATCTTTAGGCTCGATATGTAATGGCTTTGCCCAGTCTGAACGAGTTGAAACCAATTGTAATCTTGTTTAACTCCTGCTTCGTGAAATACAGAGGATCTCGCAAGTACTATGCCCATTCACCTATATTTGTTCTTTCAAAGTTAAAGCTCTGAAGAGTAGGCGCTTTCCGAACCTTCATTTTTTTTTTAATATTACTTTTATAACTTTTGATTCGTGTAAACAAAGGTGTGAAACTCTCCTTCATTTGTATCCATACTTTTCATAGTGCTTCTTTCATGACGCTTCAAAGTCCCAAAGAGTATGTGGCCTAAGGGCTCATTGTCAAATGGTATCCTTATACAATCTAAAGATATTCTTGTTGACATATCAAGCTTAGAACATGATGATCTAGGTAATTTCTCATTACTTTTCTTAAATATTTGGCATGTTCGTGGTTGCAAGGATATGCACCTATGGTGTTTATGTCGATATGCTCTAGAGTATTTTCATTGGACCACCTACGTATCTTATCTATCAAGAGTGATAACATACTTCACTTGTGAGCTCACCCACTGGTATCTATTAGGGTTTTTCTTGTGCAGTTTGTTTTATATATTGGAACGTTTTGTTGTGTTGTATGAAGAATATTTTTTGTATATATTCTTTTGTAATAGGAGAAGAAGAGGACTTTTGTTCTTGCCTCCATTCTCGTGTGCTCCACTTTTCTTGTTTGCGAATCCATGCATGTGGAAGAACTCTCTACTCTCTTGCATTCCACTTGACATGGTATCAAAGCCGATGGAAATGAAGAGAGATATTGAAAAAGCCCAAAGATTGAGGGATTTGTGAGGAGATGTGTTGGAGTTTGAGAGAAGGAGCACACACCAAAAACATGAGAAAGAACAAGAAGAAGCTTAGGTGCACAACACACAATGTACTACTAACAATGGAATGTACAAAGATAAGTAGCCTATTCTGGTTATCGATGTTATGTATTGTTACCATTAGTTTCTATGTGAAAGGCCAAATGGTCGTTTGACACCTCTTGTATGTGTTTGTTCTAATAAAACATATATTGGCCTAGTCAACCACGAAGTGTATTGAGATTTCCCATTCGTGAAACCTACGTACAATGAACACATACTCTCTGTTCTCGATTTTCTGCATTTTTCTATAGGTTTGCACAAAAAGATACAGAGGAGCATTGTAGTGCCATCCAAAAAGATAAGACCCATTGTGAGGAGGTCAGAAGCTCCCCTTCATTGGTATCAGAGAAGTTTCACACACGAATGCACACGTTGTCGCCAATTTGCATGGTGTTGTTGAAACTTATGACCTACAGAACACCTCAATAACTCCAAGGCTTACAACTAAGGTGATCACAGCATAGATCTTGGCATATCTTATCATCCAAGTCAATGAAGTCACCATTGGCTATGCATGAGGGAGAATCTCAATGATCAAGGAAAACGGAGGTTCCCAATACTTCCCAAGAGCCCACACATTGTTGAAAATCAAGACTTAACCATACAAAAGGACTCATCCACAAGTTTTGCAAGTGGACCAATCAAAAAGGTGGATCCAAAGTGTCGATATATTTAGGTATTCATGTGTGTGAACACACTAGGACTGTCGGGGCACTTTTTTCGCTCTTTAGGAGGTTTTTTTCCCCCGACTTATATATACGCCTACAGCCTTGATGGGTTACTTATCTTTGTACATTCTAGAGGTAATACATTCAATATTATGTGTTGTGCTCCAAGCTTCTTCTTCTTCATTGTGTTGTTCACATGCTTCTGCAGACCTCGAACTCCAACAATTGGTATCAAAGAAGGTCGCCACTTCACGTCATCGACACTCCTCCAGTCACAGTCTCAGAATCGCATGAAAATTGGTGAGCATACTCAAGGTGATTAGGATATCAAAACAACTTTGTTGTGTAGTGCCAAAATCGCGATCTGAGCTCGTTTTAGCCTCCAAACACACTATCATAGTGCTTGTCTAGGCTATTTTGTCTTTTTGTTTCAAAGATATATAGGTTTTGGTTTGCCAGTATAAGTGTCTCAAAGTCTACTACAGGTTTAGCGAAACTTGTCAGGCTAGTTCTGTTCAACTTTTTCAGATATGGTCATTTTTCTACATCAGGGTATTTGCTCAGGTACATGCATTGATAGCCTTGTTTGTCAAATGTGCCATTATTCCTCACATTTGATTTTATAGAATAGCTAAGGATGCTTGGGATACACTTACCACTTTATACCATGCTAGGAATGAGGCTCGTATTGCTTACCTCCGAAAACAATTAGAGAGTGAGCACATGAATGAAGGAGATTCCATGGACAGTTTTCTGACAAAGGTCAAAGATTTGAAGGAACAATTGATTTCTGCTAATGAAGTCTTGCTTTACAGTTCACTTGTGCAGACTGTTTTGAATGATCTTACCAATTCATATTAGAGTTTTGCTTCCACTCTTCATTTGATGACGAAAAGCAATCCAAATGCCTTAACATTCGAGGAGTTAGTTTATGTTCTATTGCAAGAAGATCATTGTAGCTCAGTGATGAGTAGCACCTCCTTTAATGTCAATCCGGGAAGACGTGAGGATGGTATGAAGACCTCGAGCAAGTGGCGGCACAAGTGCGTGAGTGAGAAGCACACAAGCATGCACACACATACACACACACGCGCACACACGGCAAGACAAAGAGTTAGGAACAATGGAATTCTTAGATTACTTTCAAGAGCTCTTACAAGTTCATTCCAATTACAATCTACCCTCAAAAATGAGCTCTCTAGCTCCTTTTATAGTTTTTGACTAGCTTTGGCCCTGTCCAGACCTAGTGTCCGGCCTAGTTAAAAATTAGGTTCCAGGGCTTATTTGAGGGCTCAAACGAAGTCTAAAAATTATGAAAATTGGTACGAGGGTACTTCTAATACTCCTCAAGCTCGAGGACTCCTCGGCTTGCACAAAATGGAGTCTAATCTACCAAAAACGGGATTTACAATGTTTGTGTAGTGATTAAAATCACTTGAGTTGTACAAAATCTATGGGAAAAATGATCTGGCCTTGTTGCCGTATTGTGCATGACTCCTTTGTTGCTTTGTAATGCCAACACTCCCCCCTTCCTAGCGTCTGTCGCCCCTGACAGACCTTTGTTCGCGCGGGTGGTCGATGTAATATTGGATGACATTGGTGGCCAGTTCATGTTCTCCTATCCTTAAGCCTCTTGCTAGATCGGCTTCCAATGCCTCCCAATTTATTGCACCGGGGGTTTCTGGTTGCGGGGTGGTGTAGTACTCTGAATACATTGCTTGTTCACAAGCAAACAGTTGAAGCAGATGTGTCGGCTTTGGTGTGAAAATCTCCGAGTGGTACTCCCAGAAACCTGATCTGAACATTTCTTCGAAGGTCTGTTTGTAGCAGGCGGGGAGGTACTTGATGCGTGCATGCCAAGTGTAAGCCACACGGATACTGGGGGTGGTGCTCATGTCATACACCAAGTCATAATTTCCATTGCTAAACCCCGGAAGGCGTACCTGTGGTGCGGCTGCATTTCTAAAGGTCTTCAGCACCACTTGCATCATATCTAAGATTTTAAGCATCATTTGCGCTGCTACATCTTGCATGGGCTTCAAGCGCGGCATCCAGTGGCGAATGGTCCCCATCATATATGCTACCGATGGTGGTCCTTTTGGTGGCGCGATGTACGGGTAGTTCAGCCATTCCTTGCATTGCGCATTGTTCTGTACCTTGATATTAAATGCCTTCCACGACCTGCGGCGGGGGACTGGACCGTAGCATGGGTTGTACAGGAGGTGCAACGGCGCGTTGTTCCATGTGCGTAGCATTTCTGGATAAGTCTCTAAAAGTTTCTGCCGCCATGTTGGTTGACGAATCTTGCCTTTTCGCACCTCTGGAGGAAGGTCTTCAGGTTGAAATTGGGTCGCAAAAGTAGGAATCTGACCCGTGACTCTTTGTATTTCTGCATTATAATCAGCCAAGATAATATAATATGGCCTGTACTGGAGTTCCGATGAGAGGATCAGGCGTCTCGATGACAAGTTCTTGAAGTAATCTGATTGTAAAACAGTCTCCTCTATGACCCTCATAGCCTGATTTTGCACTACGGTGCGCTCTTCATGCGAGGTCCCTATTTCCTCCACTTGTCGTAACCATGGCGGCCGTGGTGCCTCAAACGTGTCCTGCGCTTCTTCTGTTTGTTGGCCTCCTGGGAATGGTTGCGGATCATATTCTTCATCAAACGTTTGTTCCACAGGAATTTGCACCACTTCTTCGTCCGTGGGAGCCTCCGGAGGGGAAGATGGCCTCTCATATTGTAGTAGGCGTGTCTGCAATTCAGTTACCTGTTGCTGGAGATCTTTTATGGCCTCTGCGTCGGAGGGAAGCGAAGCTGCAGAGTGGGTGGTTGGAGGGGCAGCTGTTGGGCCTTGTTGGTGTTCCTGCTTCAGTTGTCCTAGCTCCTCCGATAGCTTATCATGTGCTTCGAGTAGCATGGCATAATCTTCCAATATAATCTTGATATTATCGGGGGTCACTGCTTGAAACTTGGATGGGCTGATGGGTGCCCCCGGTGTGTTCTCAATAGCTGCCTCCAGGTTCTCTTGATTTTGTATTTGCAGACGTCTGTTCTCTTCCTGAGCAGCCGCAAGATGGCGTTTAAGTAGCGCCATATTTCGCTGAAGTTTTGAGTTGCGTTCCAGCTGTGTTCGTAGGTGACCTTCTACCACCTGCACTGCTTCCTGATCTACGTTCTGTAGCTGTACCTCCAATATATTATGGGCGTCTTGGAGGGTTTGGAACTGTGTGTGGAGGCGAGCGTTCTCCTCTTCTAGTACCGCAAGGCGGAGCTGTAGTGTCGCTGAGTGCTCTTGCAGGCGTGCGTTTTGTTGCTGGAGCTGAATGTAATCTGTTCTTAAATTTGATATACAAGCCAACATGGTGTCCAATGCATTACCTATAGATGAGTGGGGGGTGTTTACCGTGGAAGATGCATGGGAAGGGAATTGGGGAAGGGAGACAGTGAATGATGTGTCTACGAAAGTTGTGTGTGTGGGTGAAATTGGTGGAGGGGGAATGGGAGGAGGTGAAACCGTGGGTGGTGGTGCCGTGGGTGGTGAAATGTCCATACCTTCAGGAGTGGGTGTTAGTGTGGGGCCTGCCATATACATTGGTATGGTAGGTGGAGTGTGTGTGGAAGTGGTGAATAGATGTGACGTGGGGTGGGGAGCTGAAAAGACAGGGAATGGTTGAGGGCCTGGTTGAAAAGCCCTAACAAGGATGTCCTGGAGGGATTGTAGAAATGGAGAGAGGGATATCGGGGGTTGGGGTCGTAAATTTGAGGAGGGCTGAAAGGGTTGCGTGGTAGCAGGGAAGCCCATGAATGTGGGTCTGGGGTCAGGATGACCGGTGGCTGAAGGCATTGGGGATGGTTGTCCTAGGGCAGGCTCGGGAATGGTTTCGGTGGGTGGTGTAGTGATGGGGTTTGCGTCAAAGACCGGGTTATCAATGGTAGAGAATAGGGTGGCACTGGAGATCGGAGTACGGAAGGTGAAGGTGGGGTCGGTGGGTTGAGTAGTCGATGTGGTTTCCACTGTTTCTCTTCTAGGAGGTGATGGTGGGGGAGTGGATGGTAGTGGTTCGGTGGACTCCTCATGGGTGGCGGGGTGCTGTTGACTAGCTGTTTGGGAGGTAGGTGTAGTTGTGGGTTCTTCTGCAACTGTAACGGGAATTTGGATATTTTTACCTGAGCGAGGTCGTGTCTGGAACCTTCGTGGGTCATATTGAACTGAAGGCCTCTGAATGGCAGTGCGCACAGCTTCTACAACTCCATATGTTTCTGCCATCAATAAGAGACCTTCCCTGTACTCTGAGTCAACTCCCGCTTCTTCCAACAACTGAGTCATAAGTACTCTGCTGCTCTGTTCAGTGAGTAACTGCTGTGATCGCACTCTTTCCATAATCTGATACAGCCTTCGGAGTTCTGCTGTATATGCTGGGGCTTCAGTGGTCTCTTCTTCATATGCTTCTTCTTCTTCCGGGTGTCCGTGTTGTTGGCTTTGCTGAGTGTCACTCCAATGGACATGTCTACCGTCTGTAGACTTTCTTCTTCTCCGTGAGGATGTGCCCTGCTCCTCTGCCTCTGAATAAAACTCCACATCAGAGAATTGTGTGCTTTGTAGGAATGCTTCGAAATCCTGGGGGTCCAGTCCTTCAGCCTCTCCAGTGGCAGCAAACTCGAATTCAGGTGTAACCGGAGGAGCCGATGGGGTGGGTTGTGTCGTAGTGTCAGATTCCGACCTGGGTATCCTAATGGTAAAAGGAGGTACAGTTCCCTCTCTTAATGGTGATGCCTCAGGAGTAGTCAGGACTTCCCTTGTCTGGACACACGGAATCGCGCCCCTCATGCGCTTGGACTGATGTGTGGATGTCTTGAGCCTTTTAAACATTTGTAATTGTGCCCAAGTTAAGGCACGCTCAATGGGGACATCATATGCCAAGCATCGGTAAATGATGCGTGTGAGTGCACAGCATCCGTTCACAACTAATTTCCTAGAAGCCCGTTTGTTCACTTCATACAACTGATCTATAATCCACACTGGTAGCTTAATAGGTAGCGCACCTGCTTCCGCCAAGTAGAGAGCAAACCAGATCTTCTTGTGTGGTTGCGTGAATCGGTCTTGACCGGGGAAGGCGAAATGTTGCATGCACATGCGGAGAGGGATGGACACATTTGGGGTGAGGGCTGCCATGTCTTTCAGCTTCACCACTTTCCTGTCCTTCATGTTGTTGGGAACGAGAGCATCCTTTTCTGAGGGTACATGCGTGCCATGCATCTTTAAAGCATCACTTACCAGCTCCACAGTAAGTTCAAACCTCTTCAACTCGTTGTTGCCCAGCAGTGAGGGGAGAACAAATGATCCGGGTTGGTCCTTATCCTCATGAGCTTGTAATGTGGAGACCAGATAATAACATCGGAGGAGATCGGGTTTAGGTAGTGGGGCTTTAAAATATTCCGCTAACCCTGCTCGTTGCCATATGATCTGGAGATCTTCGGTGTTCTGTAAAGTCTCGAACTCTTTGGAGAAAAATTGGAATCTCACCCATGATCTGTCATACTCGCATTTAGACTCCCAGATATACTTGGCCTCACCTAATGGACCGGGCATGCCATTGAACCAATGAGAATTCGCATGAACTCTTTCCGTGATTCCTGTAGGTGGATCTGGCACCGGGATTTGCTGAAGGTGTTGCATCTCCACTGGTCGTTCAGTTGGAGGCACGTCCACAGGTAGGCTATCCACATCAATTCCTGCAGTAAGTATCCCTGCTTGTGAGCCCGAACCTGTCGCTTCAGCCATTTTACTGCTTGTCGTCTGATTCTGTGAGAATATAGAAGCATGTGTTAACATCGTAATGGACAGAATAAATCCGTTGCTGTCCCCGTTACAACATTAACATGAGGCAGGTGATGAGTTAGTGGTTAGTAAGTGCACGAAGACAGTGAGTGTAGTTAACGTTTGTGTATTCCTAGGAGACTAATGCCGTTAGTAAGTGGGGTGAATTTACAAATCGGGGTCGGGGGGTTTATTACAGGTCTTAGACTGCCAAATGCAGTGGATGGGCTTTGCTTTCGGTTTCGTAGGGACTCTAGAGAGCTGTGTCGGTGTCGCCGTTTGGGAATGGGGCCTTTTAGGGACCCACTTATAAGTGATTTTATGCATGCTCATGGGTCTTGGTGTGTTCCTAAGTGTTGAGCACGAGGGAATCCTGGTTGTACTCGTAGAAGGGTTATGCTGCATAGGTTGTGGCCTTGGCGTAACTACTTGTGCCCTCAAGCAAGCCTTAGGCACCCAAACTTGTCTAGATTGTGGGCTTGCCTTCATCGACTTCTTGGGCACCCAAATTGATTTTACTTTAGCAGAAGAATTTCTGAAAGACCTCTTATTAGCGTCGTGTTGTTGGTTACTAATAAGAGGCTTTGCCCGCGTAGTTGACGGTGGTGCACCCGGTCGTTCGCCTTTCCGCACCCACATCTGGATTATTTTCTGGGACATTCTGCTGCGCAGGTATTTTTGATCTCGGACATAGGTAGTACTCTGCTTCTTCTGCTTGTGAGCCGCCTTTGGTTGCTGCCTCCTTCGGGCCTTTGGAAAAGAAGGGAGATCCGTTGCATCCCTGGCGCCTTTTTTGCAAATGTCATTCCTCTGCAACACAGGGTTTTGAACAAGAACAGCATGGTCATCTTTATGTGTACCCCTGGAAGGACCAGGAGTTTGTGCCTTTCCTAGTTCCTTGAGTGCTCCATTGTCTAATTCTACTGTAACTCGACTATGATTGACCCAAACCTGGAGAAGTCCACTTCTTAGGTTTAAGTTAATTGCTTGGTCATAGATCCAATCTTGACCCAAGACTAGAGGTTCAGTGAGATCATCATCTTGACATACCAGTACTTTAACTGTCATTGCCTCATCATGAATGTAAAGGGGAAGTTCCGCCTCGCCCATGCAAGGGGTTGCCACTCCTCCCAATCCTATGAGATATGCTTCCACCGGGTGGACAGTTAATTGTAATTCTTGGCAGTAAGACAATTTAACAACACTAGTGGCTGCTCCTGAGTCAATCAAGGCCCTTACGGTCCTTGCATGCTTCCCTTGTCCTATATCTAAGGTTACGAAAGGACGTCTATCAATTATCCTATGCGAGCTTGTTCCTGCAACTTCACACATGGCTATGGGAAATCCTTGGTCTGCATAGTCATTCGCTCCAGGCTGATCTCTGCCTTGCCTTCGTAATTTCATCCTTCTGATGCGTTCTAAAGCTTCAGCTTGAGCTTCTTCTCGAATTCGCTTTTCTTCCTCTTTGCGTTTCTTAGCAGTGTTGAGTCGACTGAACATTTCCTCCGTGAGGGGTTCTTGATATAACTTGACTCTGCAACCGCTAATATAATTTGGGAGAACATCACCTTCTAGTGTGGCCAATTGTACTGCTCCGCTCGTGGAGATCCCATTGATGATCATAGGTCCGTAGCCTCTCTTTTCTAGCTTCCTCGCGTGTTGTTTTAGTGTATAGACTAAAACTAGATCTCCTGCTTTCAAGCCCTTATCCTTCACGTGGGCATCGAAATATGCTTTCTGTCTCTTCTTGGCTGCATATATTCCTGCCGCGGCTCTCAATCTTGTTTCTCCTAATCGTTCAAGATCAAAGATCCTAGAGGAGAGCTCATGACCTGTCCATTCGTGCTCTTGTGCTACTCTCAATGTAGGGATCAAGAAGTCCAAGGGTAACACAGCGTTTTGACCGAATACCATCTGAAAGGGAGTGGCTTGGAGTACCGTTTTGTAGGCCACCCGGTATGCCCAAACAGCATGGTGTAGCTGTTTGTCCCAATCAGAGCGTTTAGTGTTCACTAATTTCGTCAGTACATTGCATAAAATCTTATTAGTGCTCTCAGCTTGTCCATTAGCTTGGGGGTGATAAGGGGCAGACTTCTTGTGTATTACCAAGAATTCTTGGAGTAGATTTTCAATCACTTCGTTCAAGAAATGAGTGCCTCTATCACTTACAAGCTCTATAGGTAGCCCGTATCTTGTGAATACATTCTCAAACAAGAATTTAGCAGTTGTCTGAGCGTCGTTCTTTGTTGTAGCCTTTACCTCTACCCACTTGGTGAGATAATCTGTTGCAACAATGATGTATTCCGCATGAGAACCTTTAGCTGGAGGATTAATAGGACCTACGAAGTCTATTCCCCACTTAGAGAATGCACGTCCACCCATCATAGGTTTCAGTGGCATCTCATCTTTGCGTATAGGATACTGAGTCCTCTGACAGATATCACACCGTTTCACATAGGTATGTGCATCCATGTGAAGGGTAGGCCACCAGAAGCCCGCAAATAGAATTGCCTTGATCACCCGATCCGGTCCAAAGTGTCCTCCTGCTACACCTTGGTGAGCAGTTTCTAAGATCTTAAGATACTCACTTTCGTGGACACATAGCCTCAGGTAACCATCTTTACCTCGCTTATATAGATTATCACCAATAAGTGAATAATCTTGGGCTTCTTGTTCTAAGCTTCTTTTCCTAGCTAGAGTCGTGTCTGGAGGGAATGTGTTTGTCCTCAAGAATGATACTAGAGGTTCACTCCAATCTGGCACAATGGATACGTGATAGAGAGTGGCATGTTCCACAGGTGGTTTAGTGCAACAGATTGGGCATTCCTTGCACCACTTTTGGACATCAGCTTCCATAGTTGGCCAATGTACTCCGAGTCTCTTTAGGGTCTGTAAAGTTCGTTGCTTTGAGTAGTGTTGCTCTAATGCACCGACATGTGCTAATTGCAACCATTTAGGGTACTCATCCTCTTCTACGCAACAAGCCAAGATCCCTTGATCTGTGTGCTTGTACATGCTTCCTGCCATGATGTGGTACTTTTGGGCTTTTACAACCTCCCTATTCCGTGTGTTTATTACTGGATGGTTAGGCCCGTATGTCAATACTGGTACCAACGGCTTAGCCCACTGCGGCACCACTTCTAAATTGAACAAGTAAGCATCAGGCAGATCATCTGGTACTCCTTGTGGGGCTTCTCCCGATGTGAGCCTAGAGAGATGATCTGCCCGTAAATGAGTCCTACCTTTTCTTACCACAACCTCAAAATCATATTCCATTAGCAAGAGAAACCATCTCACTAATCTTCCTGTATTGCATGGCTTGTTTACGAGGTACAGCAATGCCTGATGGTCAGTAAAAAATTTAAACTTATTTGCAAGCAAATAGTGTCTAAATTTCTTGACTGCATATACCATGCCTAAGCCTTCTCTCTCTGTAGTGGTATAATTTCGTTCAGCTGCATTCAATTGTCTACTAGCGTAGGCAATTGGAAGATCCATATTACCTTCACCAGTAGGTTGTGCAAGTACACATCCAATAGCATAATTGGATGCATCCACGTGAACATGGAATGGCTTACTCCAATCTGGTGTGGTCAAGATTGGTGCTGAACATAACCTTCGTTTAAGCTCCTGGAAGGAATTCTCACACTCATCCGTCCACTCAAAGTTAGTCAAAAGCCCGTACATGGGCTTTGCAATGACAGCGTACATGTGTATAAATCGTCGGTAATAACCACAATGCCCCATGAAAGCTTGTACTTCCTTGACATTCTTTGGCCTAGGTAGCTCTGCTATGGCTCTCACTTTTTCTACATCGGTAGATATGCCATTCTTTGACACTATGTGTCCTAGAATCTTGCCTTGCCTGACCATAAAAACGCACTTTTCTGGGTTCAGGCAAACTTGATATTCTCTACATTTGTCAAAGATTTGTCTAAGTTCAGGGATATGGGTGTGTCTAATGTTGGAATGAGCACAAAGATCATCAACGTAGACTTCTAAACTCTTCCTCAGGAACTCCTTAAACACATGGCACATCAGCCTCTGGAAGGTAGCTGGTGCATTGGTAAGCCCAAATGGCATTACTCTAAAAGCAAAAATGCCCCATTCTGTGGCAAAGGCTGTCTTATGCTGATCCTCTGGAGCTATGGCTACTTGATTGTAGCCCGAAAATCCATCAAGGAAGCTGTACACTTCCTTGCCTGCCACTCTTTCTAAGAGATGTTCTGTGATGGGAAGCGGATAGTTATCTCGAATTGTGGCTGCATTAACCTTTTTCAAGTTAATGCACACGCGCAGTTTGCCATTCTTCTTGGGCACCACTACAATGGGGGATACCCATTCAGTGTGCTCAATTTCATAGATAAATCCAGCTTCGACCAGTCTATCTATCTCTTCCTTGATCTTAGCAGCGTAGTTATCGCTATATGTATAAGGCTTTTGCTTAGAGGGTTTGGCATCTGAGGTCATGGGGATGGTGTGTGAGCATATGTCAGGGTCAACACCTTTCAAATCTTTGTAACTCCAAGCGAATACATCTCTGTATTCTCTTAGCAAGGCAATCAATTCGTGCTCTTCTTCTGCTGTTAGGTCATGACCTATGTACGTACATCTCTCCTCTCCTTCTTCTAGGCCCACTACTATTTTCTTGGTGGTTTCTTTGTTATCATAGGCCTCTCCTGATTGTGCCTCTCGTTTAGGCATTCTTATCATGACTCTCCTGTCGTCTATCTCATACTTCTTAAAATTTTCAGGGACCTCAAACAAAGATTCTTCCTCTTCTGGTGAGGCTTCTCTCTTCTTTCGTTTCTTTCCTTCTCCCTTAGGGGTCATATGCGTTGCTAACCTTACATCATTTGTAACCTCTCCATGCCTCTGGGGTTGAAATTCTACTTCATGGAAGTATTCTTCATCTGATGCAAATGGTGGGTCCATAATGATTGACTCTAGATCGGAGTCACTTGCATCCTCACATGCATCAGGGCTAGGTTCGCATTCTTCTAGAACTGCCTCTCCCATGATTGGCTCTATGGAGAAGACTGAAATATCATAGCCATCCTCATCGCAGTGAGGTGTCCATTGTTCTTCGTTGATGGCTACGTCCATTGTTGCTAAGATTTCTGCCCAACCGTGAGGTTCAAATTCTTCGTCTGGAAAAACTACAGGTGCATAGGCTGGGTCTTGAATGGGTCTATGAGTTTCGTTCGCACCTACCTCTCTGGCTTTCTCTCTCTTCTCTTCTTCTACTGCTACCTTGCACATCCATAAGTGAGTATCTTCATGCATCCATGAGGATCCAGACCCTATGGAATGCACCGATTCTGTATCATCTTTGGCTCTATGGATGGGATTCCATTGGATAGGAGGGACATCTCTATGAGAATAATCCTTGAGATTGACTTTGGTTGTAACACCTAAGTGCTGCAAATACAAGGAGTTGGTTCCCCAATCCTGTACCACTTGCAACTGTCGCATAAATGGTCTTCCCAAAATCATCTCGTAGGCATGATTTTTGCTGAAGTCGCATATGGCAAATGTATGCTCAAACTCGACACCACAAGTGGTGAGAGTTATTCCTTCTAGCAATCCTAGGGGTCTCTCTATGTGACCATCGGCCATCTGCAATTTCATTCTCGTTGGCCTGAGTGCCGGTTTGCCCCAACGCTTCCATAGGGAAGTGGTGGCAATTGCAACTCCTGCACCAGAGTCCAAAATTGCCTTGGTGGTGTACTCCTGGTAGGTGATGGGAAGATAGGTGTTCCCTTCTTCACCTTCACACATATCTCCTATCTTATCCAAGGGAATTTCTGGCACTGTCCTACGGGATCCTACCTGGGAACGAGGTTTTGCTATCTCTGGTACTTGTTTGGCTACATGTTTCCATAATTCAGGTCTAACCTTGAGTAGCTCTTCTAACTTGAGGTTACACTGCACGTTAGTGTTCTTCACTACCTCTGTGTTCCTAGGTATGACTGAATCCTCATTTCTTACCATGACTGTGGGGGTTCTCATACAAGTAGACTTGGCTTCCCAGGGGCCGGTGAAGTGGGGTAGCTCTTGTATGGAGTTAGACTCAAAGTCCAGTCTTTCGTGAGACTGAGTACTCTCATGTTCCCCGTAAATAGATGGGATGTCTTGTGGGAATTGGTCGTGTGCATCATCCACAAGTTCAAAGGGAGGGGCGACTTCACTTTCGTTATCCCATTTGTCTTCCTGAATCTCTCGTAGGAAGTCTGGTGCCAACCGATTCATAGAAGAAGAAGTGTCTGGCTCCGTAGAATTAGGCGCATAAGCAACTTGGGGAGGAGGGCTTATTCTATCGTTGGCTCTCTCCTCGTTCTCATATATGGCTGGAGCACAGGCGTCCTGGGGAGGGTTACTTATTCTGTTACTTTTCCGAACAGGCTCATACGCTCCCTGAGAAGGAATGTAGGTGACCTGTGGAGGTACGCAAGCTTTCGAAGGAGGCTCATGTGCCTTTTGTGGGGGAAGATAAGCTTCTTGAGGAGGCACGTGGGCTTCCTGAAGAGGCTTGCTTATCCATTCTCTTACCCTTTCCTTTCTTTGAGGGGCAGGTTCCTTTTTTGATTGTGCCATTAGCCTCTCTATTCTTTCTAAGGAGGGACAGTTGTCTGGTTTAGTGGCATTGGCCACATACACTTCTGATTGGGAATGATTCCTGTTTTTGCTTGCTTTTTCTTGGTCTTGATTTTTTTCTTCCTTGTCAGATCTTGCAATTATTCCCTCTAACTTCTCTAGGAATCCATCCAAGTGTAATTGCGTCTTGGCTGAGCCCGAGTAATTGAAGTGGCGACTGGCTTCAAACATAGTCTGAGCCAATGCGACCATTTTCGCGCACAGCTTGGTTCTTTCTATCTCTAGGTCAGCTCTAGGATAGCACTTGTCATGATCCGTGACGTTTGGCCCTTCTTGGATTCTGGCCTGATATGCCTTAAGCATCATGTCTATGTCTTCGGGAGTGGGATCAGCTAATACTGATCCTGTTTGGGGTGGTGGGTGGGTTACGTGGGGTGTCTTAGAGGGTGGAGGGATGGAGGGTGATGGGGATGGTAGCGGTGTGAATGTGTGAGAGTGCGGTTGAGATGTGATCTCTATGATTTTAGCCTTGGTTTCTCGTAGACTTTCCTCAAGTTCACTCATCTTCTTTGCCCATTGCCTTTTCATGCGTTCGCGGCTATCTCTCCAAGCTCTTGTTCTCTTTTTATTTTGGCTCTCAGTATCGCTAGCATCTAGGCTCTTTTCCTAGCCTACCCCTTGGTTTTTCTGCAATGCCTGAGCCCTAGTGACTACCTGTACTGGTGCAGTGGAAGTGACGCTTCCTGAGGAGTCTACCACTAACCCAACAACGTTGATAGGGGTGATTTTTGGCATGCTATTGGGGTTCTTTGGGCAATCTCGCAAGAGATGCTCTTTTCCGCAATCTTGGCAGAAGCCTTGGATCGTCATCGACTGGGTTTGCGTAGGTGGAGGCAAGGGACAATCACGAATGAAATGATCACCCTGACATCGGTAGCATGGTCCTCTAGGAAATGGGGGTCTTACCTGCCTAGGTTGGGGTCTAGGGTTGGGGTTTGCATACATGACATTCGTGTAATCTGATTCCCAATTAGTTTCTTTTGGCTCTTCACTATAGTAAGACTCACCATGTTCAGGAGACTGCATGTAGTAAGCCTGGGGACTATCAACATGTGTGGAATCGAAGCTATGGTCACTCGGATCACTCTCTGAGAGCAATGGTGTTACGAGGACTATAGCTCTATTCAGGTTTTCCTCTGCAGCTGCGTACTTAACAGGGATCGCGTTGGAGGGAGCTGGAGGTTGTTGGGCTAACACAGGCTGAGGCCTTTGTTGGGCTTGGTATTGTGGTTGGTAGGTTTTTTGAGGCCTGGCATACTGTTGTGGGTGGTATTGGTTCGGGTATCGGCCTTGTTGGGGGTATGTCTGAGGGTAGGTTTGCCTAACCGCTTGCTTATTGTATGGGCAGTCTTGCGCGGTGTGATTGGTGTACCTTCGTTCTATGGTGCAGTACTGGCTACTGGGATTAACTTGGGGTTGAGCCATAACGGGACAGACGCTCGCCATGTGGTCACCACCACAAGTATAGCACCTTTTCACAGGAGCAAACCTTGGAATTTGTTTGCTAGTTACTCCTAATTTTTGGGCCACTTTCTCAGCCAGTTCCTCAATTGATGTGGATTGCGTGGAAGAGTGACTAGATGCACTGTCTGAATCTTTGTAAATTTTGGACAGCTCTAGCTCTTCTCCTAGGTTATCTTCAATGTCAATGCATATACGTACACACTCTTCTATTGTCCTAGGGTCTTTCAGATACACGTAGGATCTCAATTTTGGACTCAGCAATCCATCAAGGAATAAGGCTACTTGTTTAGCAGATGTGGGTAGTTCCGAAATAGGGCACCTTTCAATATATTGTCTAAATCTTCTTCCAGCCAATCTGACAGTCTCTTGGGGGGTCTGTTTGAAGCTGTGAATTAATGAGGAGGTATTGTGTCTTATGCCACTCTTAGAGAACTCTACAATGAATGCCTCTAGGAGTTGGTCTATGCACCTGAACTGACGCTCATCTAATGGCTGAAACCATGTAAGTGCCGTGTTCCTAAGGGTTAGACCGAAGGCATTGTACTGCGTGAATAGATCCTCAACTTGTTCGGCTCTTAAGACTTGCTTGAACTCTGCCACATGATCATAGGGATCTCCTGTGCCGTCAAAGTAATTCTTCATGGACTTAACTAGCTGGGTGGGTCTCAAAGTTCTTGTGTGCTCTCTAGGCCTCGGCAGAGGGAATCCATCTAAATTTCTTTGGTTCCTGTGGGCTCTAAGCATCTCGGGTTCTACCCTATTCGTCTCCGTCCTCGTTCTTTCTCTGCCCACTGGGTTGGCAAAACTTACTTCTGGTCTATCTCTACTCCTGTCTCTTTGAGTTCCCTGAGCTTGGGATGTTCCAGCTCTAGGGTGACTGTAGGATACATTCGATCTTGGTTGGGGGAAAATGAATTCACCCTTCCAAGTGTAAGCATGCCTATCATTTTCTGTCACCACAAAGATCCTCTCCGAAGTGTGATCTAAGTAGATCACTCTACCTGGGCTATCCGGATCCTTAAACTCATAGATCATGATAGTTTCTATATCAGTTGGCTGATTAGATTTATACCTCCAGAAGGCTTCGTCAGTTTCTCGGTTGAGGAGCATCTCTATGCTCTTGTTGTCTTGGGGAACCCGCTCAGGTGTGATAATCCTAGTGAGAACAGATTTGCCTCGGGGTGTTCTAGGTTCCACTCCCATGTTTCCTTGTTCCAAGTCACCTAAGTCCGCTTCTGAGATTACATTTCCAAATTCATCTGTCCTATCTGGGTGACTGGTGACTACGTATATGGTTCCTTCCTTGTCCAGGTATGCACCGTTTTCAAACTTGACAGCTGGGTGCTCTAGTCCTATGGATTGGTCGGGGTTTTTAATCTGGACCACGAATCTTCCTAGGCCATCCTCATAGATGCTAGCACCTAATCGGTTGGTCCTAAGGTATTCCAACTGTGTTTTGTAAGGGCCTTCTACCCTGTACAAGTATGGCACACCTGAACTCTCCGTAGGTCTGTCTATGCCTTGAGACATCTCTGAATCACTGGTCTCAGAGCTAGGGTAGTACGAGTGGTGGCTCAACTGCTGGGCCCAAGACCTAGCAGTATGGTTAACACTAGCCTCTGAGGATCTAAGGCTTTGTCTCTCCCTTACTAGGTGTCGTCCTGATCTAAGGTTCATATGCCTATCTAAGTAGCACAGTTCTTTGCCCAGAGTACAACCTCGTTGTTGGTTACTTTAGATTGGTCGCTTGGTTCTTTTTAGTTATTTTATCGTGTTTAAGGTCTTGTCTGATATCCCGTCGTCAGGAATATTTGAATGTTGTTTCGCACTTACAGTTGATCGTTCCACGTTAAGTTCTTTTCCCTTTAAAATTCTCGACAGTACAAGGATTATGCCCTTAGCTTGAACTTGAAAGTTTAGGTATGCTTCGACTTTGATAGTTGCCTATAGTCGCACTGACTTACTCCTACTTCTAATCGTTCTTAGCCTAAGCTAGGAATTGACGAAGAGGAGTTGAGAGTATTCCAACCTTTCTCGCTGATCCTTGCTCTTTAGTGCTCGATGAGTTGATTCTCAAGCTTGCACAAAACCCTCGTTTAGATGCTCTCAATTGCTTCTCAATAGACCTGCATCAATCCCAAGATTAGCTCCAAATTGACCTTTCAATTGACAGACAATTTAATTCAAACACCTTTTTTTAATGACCCTTGTTCCCCCTTTTGTATTGCTAAAAATTTCCTCTAGAGCTCCCTTGGTGTTTCTACCCCTCAGTGTGTCAACTTCCAAATATCCTATCTGAAAATCAATGCGTTATTCTTATAAAAAACAGTTGAGGGCGTGTAGTATATGCCAAGAGCTTTCCGACAAGCCCTAGAGCTCAAAAAATGGATTTCGTATGAGAAAGTTATGACCGTTCAGGGTTTAGGGGGTTAACCAGACAACAGAACCTTTCGGGGGTTTTAATGTGTGTTTCTAAGGCCTTTGTAAGTGCATGACTATTTGAGAGTGCAATTATGCCCAAAATTTAGCCTAAATTTCCCAAAAAATTTACCCCTAAATTTTGCCGAAATTATCTGTCTGTCGCGATAGACGGGTGTCTGTCGCGATAGACGGGTGTCTGTCGCGATAGACGGGTGTCTGTCGCGATAGACGGGTGTCTGTCGCGATAGACGGGTGTCTGTCGCGATAGACGGGTGTCTGTCGCGATAGACTGTGTCTATCGTGGGTTTCTGTCTGTCGCGATAGACTGTGTCTATCGTGGGTTTCTGTCTGTCGCGATAGACAGGTGTCTGTCGCGATAGACGGGTGTCTGTCGCGATAGACGGTGTCTATCGTGGGTTTCTGTCTGTCGCGATAGACGGGTGTCTGTCGCGATAGACGGTGTCTATCGTGGGTTTCTGTCTGTCGCGATAGACGGTGTCTGTCGCGATAGACAGTGTCTGTCGCGATAGACTGAAAAAATGCAAATTTTTGAAAAACTTCTAGTGATCTAGAGTGCCTTCAAGGTGTAGGTTACAGTGATAAACATGCATTCACAAAATGTTAAGATTTTCTGTCTGTCGCGATAGACAGAGGCTGTCGTCCCGGGACCCGTGCAGAGCCTGTCGTACCTGCGCACACTGCTGGGGATGATGGTACAGCAAAAACCTGCAAAATAGCTCAGAAAACATGCAAAAACAGCACATGCAAGCTCGCTCTCTCGCTCTCTCTCACAAGTGAAATGAGGGAAATGAGGTGGAGGTGGGGATATAGTCAAAAAACTGAAATTTTCGCGATGATGAAGATGAAGGTGGGAGATGGTGATGATGATGATGGTGATGATGAAGATGGTGAAGAAAGTAAAAGAAAATCGATGAGAGTGAAGAAAATACCTACAACTCCAACGCGTCAACTCTACGTCTTACCATCACACGCTCGTCCTCAAAGCTCGATCCCCGGCAACGGCGCCAAAATTTGGTGTAGCTCAGTGATGAGTAGCACCTCCTTTAATGTCAATCCGGGAAGACGTGAGGATGGTATGAAGACCTCGAGCAAGTGGCGGCACAAGTGCGTGAGTGAGAAGCACACAAGCATGCACACACATACACACACATGCGCACACACGGCAAGACAAAGAGTTAGGAACAATGGAATTCTTAGATTACTTTCAAGAGCTCTTACAAGTTCATTCCAATTACAATCTACCCTCAAAAATGAGCTCTCTAGCTCCTTTTATAGTTTTTGACTAGCTTTGGCCCTGTCCAGACCTAGTGTCCGGCCTAGTTAAAAATTAGGTTCCAGGGCTTATTTGAGGGCTCAAACGAAGTCTAAAAATTATGAAAATTGGTACGAGGGTACTTCTAATACTCCTCAAGCTCGAGGACTCCTCGGCTTGCACAAAATGGAGTCTAATCTACCAAAAACGGGATTTACAATGTTTGTGTAGTGATTAAAATCACTTGAGTTGTACAAAATCTATGGGAAAAATGATCTGGCCTTGTTGCCGTATTGTGCATGACTCCTTTGTTGCTTTGTAATGCCAACAATCATTCTAGGCAGAATAGGTCCATTATGCATGTTTCAGATCAAGCTTTGTTGGTTAGTCAGAAGGGCAAAGGAAAATGAAGCTCTTCTGCTAGTAAGAAGAAATCTGCTAATTTTGCATAATTGAAGAAGGAAGACAAAGAAGAGAACATAGAAAAGCAGAAATTGTCTTGCAAATATTGTAAAGGAAATGATCATGTAATAAAGAGCTATCCAAAACTGGCTACCAAAGAGGCAAGGAAGAAAGAGGTTGGAATGGTTGTTGTAGAGGCCTCTAAACCCAAAACAGAGTCTGTTAATCTTGTGCAAAATGAAGAATGGGCATTTACCACTGTTTGCAGTTTTGACCCATCTTCTCCTTAATAGTGTATGTCTATAGTAGACTCAGATGTTTGGTACTTTGATAGTGGGGCAACCAAACATATTACCTCATAGTGTAGTTTCTTCACTTCACTCAAGCCTGCCCCTAAAGGGAATACTGTCACATACACCAACAACCCCTCTTATCCTATTATGGGAGTTGGTAAGATCATTTTGAATACTGCTGATGGTAGTTCTTCTACATTGTCAGATGCTTTATTTGTGCCACGGATCAAGAAAAATCTATTATCAGTTTTAGCATTAGCCAAGATTGGCTTGGTTGTGAAATTTGTTGATGGCAGATGTACAATTCATGATCTATTAAATGGCGATGTCATTATTGCTTCTGGCATTTTATGTCATGGGCTGTATAAGCTCATTGACTATGAAAAATCTGTGAATGATTTAGCATGTACAATACATGATTCTTAGGCTATGTCAGATGCAAAGCTTTGGCATGCGCACTTTGGTCATCTGAATTTTGCTAGTTTACTATGCCTATAGAAATCTGAAATGGTGTCCTCTTTGCCCAAACTTGAGCCACCTGGTAAACATGTTTGTGAAGGTTATATTTTGGGCAAAATGCAGTGTTCCCTGTTCCCAAAAGATGGTTTAGTTTGAGCTACTCAGAAATTCTAAGTTGTTCACAGTGATGTTTGTAGTCCTATCCAAACACCCTCTTTTGGAAACTATCTTTACTTCATGATTTTCATTGATGATTTTTCCAAGCATTGATGTGTATATCCATTGAAAGAAAAGTCTAAAACTTTTATGTGATTCAAACAGTCTTTGGTTTTGGCTGAAAATTTGTCAGCATGTAAAAGGATAAAACATCAGCGTACAATGTCATATACACCTCAATAGCATGGAGTTGCTAAACGGAAGAACAGATCACTCATGGAAATGGTGAGGTGTATGGTCAAGAGTCGGGCTTTACCACATAGTCTCTGGATCAAGGCTGTCATGTGTGTAGCATTTGTACTTAATAGGTGTCCCACTAAAGCATTGCAGTCTATCACTCCATATGAGGCTTGGCTTCTCACCTACATGTTTTTGGTTGTTTGGCATATGCATTAGTGCCTGAACAACATCACATGAAATTGGATGATAAAGGAGTGAAATGTAGGTTGGATACAATTCTAAAAGCAGAGGCTATCATCTATGTCATCCATAGACTAAACACATTTTGGTTAGCCGTGATGTTGTTTTTGTGGAGTGGAGTTGGATGGGTGGATACATACTCACTCACTCTTTGGTGGATGCTATACTCTAGGAAGAAGCCTTTTTCATAATAGTGGTAATCAGAACTTGGGTTTTATTTCATTTGCAAGTACTTGTGGTACTTCTTGATTTCTGTGTAGGTCTTCTTTTTGAAGCTATGGGAAATTAAACCTCCCTAAGCCTTTTTGAATCTCTGCACAAACTTTTCATGTCATCTCTGTAATCTACATTCATTTACTCTTCTTGGGAAGAGCATTCACATGGAGCTCTCAGATATTGTGCTTTTTCTGGAGGCAAATTCAAAAGATTTAATGCTCAGACAACTGACTGCTCTGATTTTGCCTACGCCTTCCTTGAATACACCCCTTCAGTGAGCTTTCATTCAAGGTGGTCCTCCCCAGCCGATTGACGGCTAGAGGAGAACCCCCCAGCCAACCAACGGCTAGAGGAGACCCCCCAGTTGATCCGCAGCCAGAGGAGACCCACCAGCCCACCTATGGCCAGAAGAGACCCCCCCCAGCCGATAGACAGCCAGAGGAAACCCCCTCCAGCAGACAGACGGTCAATAGAGATTCCCATAGTCGATGAAAATGTGCAGAGAGCATACTCTCTTTTGAGAGATAAAGACAAAGTCAAGTGATTTTGCTTTATATAGAACTCCCTCAGATGAATTTTCTGGATATATGGGATATATGCCCGCCCATGCAAAAGCTCGCCAATCTGCACATCGTCTATCCTTTGTAAAACTTTATCTCTGCATATATTGAAGCCAACCCGAGAGCAATTAAAAGCATGAAATTCGAAGGACGGTAGAAGAAATTTCAGCCGAAACACAAGAAGAAATTCATTCAAGTCAATTCATGAAGGAGATTTGAAGCCTGAAGTGTATGAGGAAGCTCATCCAAGAAAACACTCGTTTCAAATGGAGTTCATTTGCTAAAATCTGTGGGGCAACGAATCATCCAAGGTGGCCCAAATTGACCTACAACTAGAAGAAAATTTCAAAGAAATAATAGGGGAAGTACTCGGTTTAATTTTCATCTATTTTCCTTCAGAGTTAGGAACAAGATTTTCTCGTTTCAAGTTGATTCCAAAGTATTCACTGAATAATGGGGATTCTTACGCTAGTAATATGTTATTAGACATAGCTAGACAAGAAGTAGATTATGCACCACAGGGAGGAGGTAGACAATTAGATTACACTCCAGGTCTTCCTAAGATAGGCCAATAGGAAAGGTTGGAAGTAAATATTTACAAAGAGTTAAATGGATTGGAAAAAAAGATGAATGATATCCAAGCGGATATATTCATTGTTAAGGAAATTCAAACTTAGATGGGTACCCTTCGTACTTCGATTAAGATGGAACAAATTTTGAATACACTTTGTCCATCTTTACCCCTACTTGCCCAAATGGGTTCCTTGTCCATTCGACCAAGGAACCCATCATCTAGTAAAGGACCAGATGCTCCTTTACCAATCCATAGTAACTTATCTTTAAAAACTAAGAATGATGAAGTAAATCCTCCTCCTACTTCCATTAGATCTAGGAGCCTTTCGTTCACAAAAGACTTAAAACCACCTCAATTTTCAAGGGAAGATAAAGACCAAAACAAAGATGCAATCCTGACATTTTTAGAAAAAGTGGCAAGACTTGCATCAGTTAAAAAACACCCCTAAAGCCTATCAAGTCTTAGAAACAATTTTGTCACTTGGACCTAAGGCTTATAAATGGTGGATGAGCTTAAAAGAGGCTCAACAAATCCTAGAAACTTGGAATCAATTTGAAGAATTCTTCAAAAAAGAATTCTTACCAAAAAATGAAGACGAGCGTAACTCGGAAGAGTGGGACAAAGTCCTTCAAAGAGAATGTCCCCTCTCTTTGTACATTTCTCATTATCAAGAAATAGTACTTAAACTTCAAAACTTAGACAATTTTCATAAGGTAAGAGGCTTTATCTGTGGTCTCGACAAGCAGATCAAACATGAAGTAAAGATAAGTGCTCCAAAAAGCTTAGAAGATGTTATTAAGTTAGCACAGATCTATGAAGATAATGCTAAAACCAGAACACAATCACTTCATCTTGTTGGGGAGAATAAAAAATTCAAATTAGGTAAAAGAAAGTTAGCCACTTTCAAAAAAGATGACTTTAAAACTCTTAGACCTTCATAGCCTAGACTTGACCCTGAAGTCTGGGAGAAGGCAAAAAATGAAAACCTTTGCTTTAAGTGTCTTAACCTAGGACATCTTAGTAAGAATTGCATTGCTAGGGGGCAACAAAAAGCCACCCCTGAGATGAAAGGGAAAGAAAAGATAGGAATACACTTAGTCCAAAATTTAAATCTCTAAAATAGTAAAGTTTGGAAAAAAGTGGAAGTCCTTCATGAAGACTACATGCATCAGTGTTGTTTGTCTGACTCAGTGTGGGTCCAAAGCCATTTTGGGCCTCATGACTTGGTCAAAATTCATGATTGCATAAGTGGGGAAAAGGCTAGAGTCATGATTGATGATTTGGCCACCCATAATTTCCTAAACTACTCATTGGTGAAGAGATTGAAGTTACCCCAGCAGAAGTCACCACATCAATATGTTGTATCCATGATGCAAGTTCAAGACAAGAAGGTCTGGGATACTATGATTTGTAACCTGGAAATAGAATTTCAAGGTTATAAAGATAAATTGGACTTCCATATCATGCACATGGAAAGAACTGATGTGGTTTTGGGTAGGGAGTGGCTTTGGGGATTAGGAAAAACACCTAAAATAAGCAATCAGCTGAATACTTTGGAGTTTGATAGGAATGGAATCCATTTTCTAATTCAAGGAGAGCAGTCGAGTACTCCTTTGATTTCTAGCATGGAATTGAAAAAACTTGTAAATACCCAAAAAGCAAAAGTTCGTATGATACTTCCAACCGATATAAACAATGTTTATAATATGAATCCAGTTTCTTATATCTTGTCTCCTTTATGTGAACATGAAAAGTCTAAATTTAAGTGTTTAATAAATAATTATCGGGATGTTTTTCCAAAAGAACTTCCCCATGGCTTACCTCCTTCTTGTGGACAAGTCGATCATTCTATAGACTTGCTCCCAAGAACTAAGCCTATATGTAAGCCCCTTATAGACTCCCTTTTTCCCAACAAGCTGAAGTAGAGAAACAGCTAAATGAATACCTAGCTAAGGGATTCATTCAGCCTAGTTTTTCACCCTCGGCAGCACCCATTCTCTTAGTCAAGAAAAAAGAAAGATCAATGAGACTATGCATTGACTATCGAGCCTTGAATAAAGTTACGATCAAGAATAAATATCCAATGCCCTGAATTGATGATTTATTTGATCAACTAAAAGGTGTTGAGATATTTTCAAAACTTGATCTCCATCAAGGATATCATCAAATTAGGATTAGATCTAAAGATGTTCCTAAAACAGCTTTCAGAACTAAATATGGGCATTTTCAATTCTTAGTCATGCCGTTTGGACTAACAAATGCCCCGGCTACGTTCATGAATCTAAGAACACTATACTAAGCCCTTATTTAGGTAAGTTTGTAGTTGATTTCCTTGATGATATTCTTGTCTATAGTCAGGATGTAGCCTCTCTTTGGAAAGAGTTTTCCAAGTTCTAAGAGAAAATAAATTATTCAAAAAAGATGATAAATGTGAATTCTTTTCAAGAGAAATCAGATATCTTGGACGAAGAAAACTAACCTAACGAGTTCTAGTAGACCTGTAGCAGACTTCGAGATGCTTATATTGGTGAACCGAAACCTGTATATATCTTTGGCATGAAAAGACAAAATAGCCTGCACAAGCACTGCAATAGTATGTTCAGAAGCCAAAACGAGCTCAAATCATGATTTTGGCACCACAAAACAAAGCTGTTTTGATCTCCTACTCATCCTGAGTATGCACATCAAATTTTGTGCAATTCTAAGCCTGTGACTGGAGGGGTGTCGACGGTGCCCTAGATGAAGCAGCAACCTGCTCTGATGCCAATTGTTGGAGTTAGACGTATGCAAAAGCACGCAAATAGCACAAGGAAGAAGAAGAAGCTTGGAGCACAACACACAATACTGAATGTATTACCACTAGAATGTACAAAGATAAGTAACCCATTAGGGCTATAGGCATATATACAAGTGGGGGGAAAAAACCTCCTAAAGATGGAAAAAAGTGCCCCGACGATCCTAGTGTGCCCACACACATCACTACCTAAATATATCAGCAGTGTGTGAACACACCAAGATCGCCGGGGCACTTTTTTCCCTCTTTAGGAGGTTTTTTCCCTTGGCTTGTATATATGCCTATAGCCCTAATGGGTTACTTATCTTTTGTACATTCTAGTGGTAATACATTCAGTATTGTGTGTTGCGCTCCAAGCTTCTTCTTCTTCCTTGTGTTGTTCGCATGCTTCCACAGACCTCAATCGAACTCCAACACAAAGTCATGGAGCCAAGTTAGGAGCTCCACCAAAATTAATAAAATTCAAATTTCATCAATTATCCACCAAAAAGTGCACCTACACTGATTGGTGAGTGGTTAGTTAGATTCTAGGAAAAGAAAAAGTCTTATATAAGCATCATTTCACCTTTTTTTCTTGAGTTGTATAAGTTCCACAAGCTTCTCACTTAGTTTACCAAAGTCCTAAACTCCAGCAAGCAGCCCCCTTGCTTGCTTATCTCATTTTCTCATGGTTTTGCTCCTCTATATCTAAAGGTGTAGTTAGGCTTTCACAATGCTGTTTGTACCATATTCCATAGATTGTTTGATCTCACATTGTACTCAATTTTATTCATTTCAAGCTTCATTTATTCTCTCATATAGTACCCCAAAGTGTTTCAGAGTTTCAAGTTTTTCTATTAAGTGAATTGTGAGAAATTGAGTCAAATCCTCATGTACATGATCCATTGCTTGAAGGATAGGTCAATGCACTTAATGAATGGATAGAATGGGATAGGAGAGTCATATTCATTCTATCCCAACACATAAGCAATAGCATGATAGGGCATATACAAGACTTGGACATGTCCAAGAAGGTTTGGGAGACATTGGAGAGATTGTACTCTTCAAATCAACCAAGGAAAGGAAGATTAGACTCAAGAATGAGCTAAATAATCTTAGAAAAGCAACAATAACTAACATTAATGGGGGCATTTTGAAGGTTAAGGAGCTTTCAGATGTCCTAGGCTCAATTGGGATGCCAACCGAAGATGATAGTCTCTTTGCTCACACTCTCAATGGCTTGAGAGAGGATGAAAGGTGGAAAGAATTCACCACATCAATGTACATGAGAGATTCCCTACCAGAATTTGATCAATTGGTCACATTTATGGTGAGCAAGGAGATGTACAAAGGAGGTTCACAATCAAGGGGTAGCCAAGCCCAAGTTTTCTATGGAGATAGAGGCAAAAGCAAAGGAGGTGGACAAAACTCCCAAGGTAGGGGGAGAGGAAGTTCAAACTCAAGCTCAAGCAATCAAGAAGGCTCCAACCAAAGCTATAGATCAAGGTGAAGATGAAGGAGTAGAGGAAGAGGAGGAAGACCACACACAAGAGAAGCATCCAATTGATAATGCTACAATTGTAGAAAATCAGGTCATTATGCAAGAGATGGTACAAAGGAGGAGGCAATCAAGGGTACACAAGGAACCAAGGTAATTATGCTAGTACTTCAACAAATTCAGAAAATGAGAACTTACTTATGAGTATGTTCAAGTGAAAGAGTCAATTTTATTTTACATGGTGCATAGATAGTAGTTGTAGCAACCATATGAGCTGCAATAAAGATGTTCCCCACTCAAGGACATGTAGAGATAGGGGATGACACTGAGCACAAAATTACACATGTGGGAGATGTTCCATTGAATGGATCTCAAAGCTCCAAGGTGTTGAAGGATGTGTTGCATGTGCCAACCATCACTAAGAACTTGGTTACAGTAGTTCAAATGGTTGAAAGAGGTTATTATTAGCTATGAGCTTTATGTAGCTCTTATGTGTGAACACCTCTATCTAATAGGGTAATCTTATCCAAAGTTCTATCTACATTTCCATTGGCTATTGCTATATAAAAAGACCTTTTTGGTCGCATAATGAATGGCACACTTCCGTTTGTCTCACGAATCAAACATCCTCTTTATCATGCACCATAGCTCTTCGAGCTTGAAGATGACACTGGTATCAGAGCAGAGGTATTGTTGTGCATATTCTTGTGGTGACTCCCATTATTACTACTTTGTTGTTATGATGTTCTGTTGCTGATAAGGGGGAGATGGAGAGTTGGTGATATCAAGATTGCTAACAAAATATTCTGATGTTTTGTTGTTAATAAGGAGGAGATGGAGAGTTGATGATATCAAGGCTATTGACACAATGCTTGAGCCTAACATAACTATATCTTGGAGACCCCATCCTCTGCTCATTCAAGCAACCTCATAGCCATTTCCACCTCAATAGTAAAATACAAGTTTGCATACAACAGAATCTTGCAATAACTACAACTTCATCCCCATGGGCCTCCTAGCATCAAGTTCAGATTCTAAAAATCCATATGCACCTTCATCCAACTCAAATTTAGTAAGATCTTGGATTGTGCAACAAGTCGCTTCTATAACATGCTGGATTATATGCACACACAATCACGCACCTCCCTGCTAAACTGACTGTGTATCCCCTATGCTACTGCATATTAGGCACACATGGTGCCTATTCTTTCATTAATCACTAATCGTTTCTTGGAATTAAGTTTGAAGTTGAACTCAGCAAGCTAGAGCGTTCGAAGAAAACTTGAGATGTGAAGGGACTCATTACCACTATCCTTGATGTTCTTGAGGTAATCCGTGATTTATTCATGTTCATTACGTTGTCTGCGGGCAAGAACTAACAAGATCCAAAAAGCTTGAGAGAGAGTCTTTTTGGGGGGTTGTAGTACAATGTAATAGCCTCAAAATAGTGTCAACAGTGGTTGTAGCACAATAGTGTCAACAATGGTTTTAGAGTTAAATTATTTTTTAATAGCTGCATATGTTTTTGGAGATTGTTATGTTGTCTTGAAAGACTATATGTTGCAATATGCATTTTTGGGTACAACTGATGGTTATTCTCAAATTCAAACCTCAAAAATTTACATCTTTAGTATCCACTAAAAGGAAAGGAAAAAATGGATAAGCTTTGGAAATGATTCTTCTATTGGGCAACGTTACTTTTATTTTTTTTTTAAAGCAAATCACTACATGATATGCATGTAATGCTCAAACTATATAGGCCAATCATTTACAAGTTCTAAATTTATTGAATATTCTTCTACCCATGTGAATACAAAATCATCATTTATGAAGAGCATAATCAATCCTATTTCCATAGGTTTGAGCATGCTTTTGTTTTTTGCTTCCATGGAATTAGAGAGTAACCTCATCATTGTTTAGCAGTAAGACCTTCACATAAAAAGAAAGATTGTTGTAAGGATTTAGACATTGCCAAGGTGAGTTGTTTTGGTAATACCTCTCTAATATGAGTGAAAGCCTCTAGATAAATTCAATGGTCAAGGTTTCCACACAACGCAAACAAAGATTAAGATTCATCTCATAACTAAAAAATTATGGTATGTCACAAAACCATTAGCACCAAACGAAACACTTGAGCATAGAAGAGGGTTACCACATTTCACTGTAAAGGATGAACAAACACTTGGGATGTTACTCACCTCTCTAGATGATAACTATGAACATTTCTTGGATGATTTCAGTACCGTAAATCAAGCATGGATTACCCTAGAGCAAAATTTTCGAGCTATTTCTAGAAACTTCAAAAAGGCACTTAAAATGCAACTTTATTCTCCAAACATGTCTCAAGGACAAGATATAAGTACACTTGTAAACAAGCGAAAGAGTGTTTGTACCCAATTAGCTTATGTGCAATGCCCCATTGAAAATGAAGATGAAGTAGCCACCCTACTCAAAGCCGTCCTCGATGATAAGTTTGGACAAATTTTAATTGTTTATAAAGAAAAAGACCCTATCCCTAGATTAGAGGATTCATTAGTTCTCTACAACAACATGAAAATAAGTTGAAAACACATGATGAATTCACAATGAATGCCTTGGTTGTTAGAGCTACAAAATGCATTCATTGTAATCGCATCAACCATTGAAGGAGATTTCAAAAGTCTAGCAATGTCAACATAATAGAGGAGACAAATGAAGAAGAAGAAGAAGAAGATCAAGTCAACTTCACCTATAATGATGTGTTGTAAAACATCCCCTTTGTACCATCCTCATATATACAGAGAAGGATTTCTAGCACCCACAAGTTTGTTGAAGAAAGGATATAAAGAGCGAACGAATTCTCAGGGTTAAGTAAGCGGACATCAAGCTCAAAGGTGGGATTGTTGGCTATGAGCTTTATGTAGTTCTTATGTATGAACAAATCTATCTTAGAGGCTAATCTTATCCAAAGGTCTATCTACATTTCCATTGGCCAAGAGCTTCTCTATTGTTGTATAAAATGACCTCTTTGGTCACATAATGAATGACACATTTCCATTTCTTATTAGTGCATGTGTATTAGAGAGAAGTCTTATCTCTCTCTCTCTCTCTCTCTCTCTCTCCCCTGTCTCTCTCTCTCTCTCTCCCCTGTCTCTCTCTCTCTCTCTCCCTTTGCTCTCTCGAGAATCACCATCCTCTTCATCATGCACCATAGCTCTTCGAGCTTGAACATGATAATTATACTGTGAGGCTCAAGGATCAAGGATGTTTTGTTGAAGATCCCATGTAGGACTACAAGCTTGTAGCAAAAGTAAAGAATCAAGTAAGACTTTTCACCATGGAGGTAAAGCCATCAACCTCTCACATTGTCTACTTGTCAATTGGAAATAAACAGATTGCAGAGATCGACTTGTGCCATAAAAGAATTGGCCACATAAACTTAAAAAGGATGAAGGACATGCAAAGGAAGGGCTTTATGAGTGTTCTACCTTATCTTACATCTCAAAATATGCAGCATTTGTACCATGCTTGTCAATTAGGGAAAACAAAGCAAATTTCCATTCAATAAGGAAGCAAATGTGAGCAATGGAGTGTTAAATCTCATACGCGCAAATGTATGGAGACCTACAAGGGAGCCATCCATTAGAGGTAATAGATATTTTGTCACATTTATAGATGAGCATTCAAGGTTTCTTTGGATATATTGCATGAAGACAGATTCAGAGGTTTTTTACCACTTCGAGAGGTCCAAAAACCTAGCAGAGAAGGATATAGGGAAGTACATAAAGACCCTCAAATCGGATGGAGGGGGAGTGTATTTTCAAATGATTTTTTTGGTTTTCTACATGAACATGGCATAAAAAGGAGATTCACTTGCATTTATACACCTCAAATAAATGGGGTGGTAGAGAGGAAGAACATATATATATAACAGAAGTGGCTAGAGCTATGTTAAATGAAATGAATGTTGGAGAGCTTGAAGAGATAGCCTTTATGGAGAAACCCCAAGGATTTGAAGATGAGAGGTCTCCACATCATTTATGTAGGCTTAAGAAGGATTTTTATGGACTCAAGCAAGCCCCCAAGGGCTTGGAACCAAAGTCTTGTGGCCTACTTGATAAAATGTGAATACAATCAAAGTCATGCACACCCGTCACTCTTTATGAAGAAGGGAGGTAGCAAAACTATTTTCATTTGTATATATCTTGATGATTTGATCATTACAAGAGATGATGAATCCAACATCAAGAACATAAAGATGAAGTTTTTATGTGAGTTTAAAAACTCTTAGTTAGAGATTTTAAGGTACTTCCTTGGGATTAAAGTACTATGCAAAGAAGAAGGTATATACTTGATCCAACGGACATACATTCTAGATCTTTTGAAGAAGTTTGGATTGTGTGATTGCAAGCCCATTTCAAATCCATCACAAGTAAATGTTAAATCAAGTGCTCATGGGGGTGAAGAAGTGCAAAGTATGACCATGTATAGGATCAATGATTGGTTCTCTCTTGTATCCTTCTATGACAACACTAGATATTGTACATGTAGTTGGAGTGTTATCTCAATTTTTATAGGCATCGAGGGTACCTCATCTTGTTGTAACAAAAAGGGTATTTAGTTACCTCAAAGGATTAGTGAATGTAGGGATCTATTATCCATTTTATGATGGATTACATGTACAATCTTATTGTTGATTGGGAAGGTTACAAAGATGAGGAGGAGCATTAGTGCATATGTTATCATGCTAGGGAAAAAGTCCATCTCATGGATTTCAAAGAAACAACCAATAGTGGCTCTCTCCTCAATCAAAGATGAGTACATAGGCCTAGCACAAGTCTCATTTGAGCCTATGTGGCTCAAGAAATTGTTTTTTTATCTTGATTTGCATGTTAAGCAAGTACCTAGTTTCTGTGATAATATAAATGTGAAGAGATGGGTTTGTAGTTGATGAAGATGAAGTGGCGCTGGAAAAACTTTGCACTACACCAACCAAATGGACTCCAGAGATATGTGATGGGCCCTTTTAGCTTGCCAAAGGATGTATTTGACATCCTATGTACCTTGGAAGATCACTCTCAAAAAGCTGAATCAAAACAGATAAGAGTAGATTCAAGAGCCAAAAACTTGCTATTTATGTTCATAGACATGTCCAAAGTTTTGACCAATTCTCTGGACACAGCAGTAATTAACTTAATTCCTTTTGATTAACTCTTATTAGCTTAGTAAGCTAGCAATCAAGAGTTATCTCAACAAAAATGATGGACTAACCAAGGAGAAAGAAGTTTAGCAAGTGATAAGATGACCCCAATTTTCTTGGGCTGCAACAGTACTCAGACCCGTGCGTAGTAAAATGAAGATATCTCATCCTGGAATTTCTAAAGAAATGTTTAGTTGTATGATTAGTTAATCCACAAATAAAGCATGAATTAGAGTCTTCAGATCTCCCCCTGCCTTGTCTTCCTCCTCTGACTCTTCCTCTACCATGTCTTCCTCTACCTACATAGTTAGCTTGATGTGTATCTGCTTCATCATCCACTTTCTTTCCTCTTCCTTTGTTTTCTTTGGAATTGCTTTTATCAGTATACAAAGCTGAAGATTGATTACATTTGGAGCTTTCTCCATTCTTGATAATCTTGGCCTCTTGAGTAAGTAGTTGTCCTATGAGTGTGTTGAAATCTGGTACATGCATATCCATGTATAGATCCATAGTTGTAGTGAATGCTTCCCACTTGTCATCTGCCTTCAAGCCATTGATGACCTGCCTTACAATTTGTTCTTCATCTATTACCTCTCTAATGATTCCCAACTGATATGCTATGTCCTTGAGCTTTGTGACAAAATCAGTCACATTTTGTTTGGGAGCTTTCTTGAGAGTTGTGACGTCTAGCCATAGTTGATGCTTCCTGGCCTTTGTACTTGAAGAGAAAAAGGCTTCAAGTGCATTCCACACTTCTTGAGATGTTTTACAACTTCTGATGTGAGGAAACAAAAAATCTGAGATAGAGTTGAGGAGATAAGACCTTGCAAGTGCATCCTTGGAGCGCCATGTGCTCAATCATTCTTACTCTTCTTGTGTTGGTTGACTTTTATTCCTGAAACTTGGAATAACTTCATCTCTAGCTATATAACCATACAAATTCCTTTCTTGAAGATAATCTTCCATCCTTAATGATGAGGCTGAGGAGTTACCTCTATCCAATTTGTCAATTGATGAAGGAAATCCATCTGCCATGTCATCCAACCTTGCTCTGATACCACTGTGAAGAGATGGATTTGTAGTTGAAGATGAAGTGGTGCTGCAAAAACTTTGCACTACACCAACCAAATGGATTCCAGAGATATGTGGTGGGCCCTTTTAGCTTGCCAAAGGATGTATTTGACAGCCTATGTACCTTAGAAGATCACTCTCAAAAAGTTGAATCAAGACAGATAAGTTGGAGTAGACTCAAGAGCCAAAAACTTGTTATTTATGTTCATACACCTATCCAAAGTTTTGAACAATTCTCTGGCCAGAGCAGTAATTAACTTAATTCCTTTTGGAGAGCTCTTACTAACTTAGTAATCTAACAATCAAGAGTTATCTCAACAAAAATGATGGACTACACAAGGAGAAAGAAGTTTAGCAAGTGATAGGATGACCCTGATTTTCTCGGGCTGCAACAGTACTCAGACCTGTGCACAGTAAAATGAAGATATCTCAGGATTAAAGAATCCAATGCTGATGAAAATTTATAAACATATACTAGATAGTATGAGGATTCTAGAAAGCTTTAAATCATGGAAAATTGTAAAGTACACACTGAGAAACAGCTCTGACAAATTGACTATTCTAAGAGAATGCTAGCAGAGAACAAGAAAATGAGGTGACATAGTTGACTTTAAATGATAATAACTAAAAATTGAAACATCCAAATGCAATGAAAATTGGTGAGCATACAATAGACTTAGAGAGCTAACTTTATCAAGTTGAATAACTGAAAATGATGCACCAAGCTCAGACAAATCATCTCTGCAATCTAACTGAGAAAACTGAGAGATATGGCAATGAACAGTACACTTCACAAGAACATGAAAATATGAACTCAAATGATCATGAAAATGGAAGTATATTGATTGTACAATACAATGGACATACTGATACGTATGTGTGCCTTGAAAGCACACCTTGATATGGCATAAAGCTCAACTCTTGGAGGTCTTGTCTTAACCACGACTAAATCTACCATGTATTTGATCTTGAGAGCCTAACTTCCTACAATTACTCTCCAATCTATTAGTGATTGATTTGATTCTCCAACTACCTTCAATAAAAAATTCATGGCTTCTCTTTCCTCTTTTGATCAAGTGGACTCAACCACGTTAGATTCTTTCACTTTTATATTAAGTAAAGGCTTAAAAATTACAAGAGGGAGTTCACAAGTGAACTCTTCAATTTTCATACAGAGTCTTCACCTTAAAGCTTCTCCTATGAGCTTGTGAGACTCAAGCCAATACTTAGGCTTGTCATAGACTTGCTCCAACAATAAATAGCATATTCTTTTTTTTAAATCAAGTGTTCCATGCTAGATCCAAGCATATAGAAGTGCACTACCACTTTATTAGAGAGAAGATAATGTCAAAGGATGTAGTGGAGCATGTCAATACAAAGGACCAATATGCAGATATGTTTACCAAAGGCTATAACACTTCAATTCATGCATTGGAATTAAGGATCTAGGCATTGAAACTTGAGGTAGAGTGTTGAAAATCAAGTCTCAACCATAAAAAAAGACTCATCCACGAGTTTTGCAAGTGTAAAAATAAAAGAGGAGGGATGAAAGTCATGTAATAAAGTTAGGAGCCCCACCAAAGTCAATCAAATTCAAATCTAATCAATTACCCACCAAAAATTGCACCTTACACTGATTGGTGGGTGGTTAGCTAGATTCTAGGAAAAGTAAAAATTTTATAAAGCATCATTTCACCTTTTTCTCTTGATTTGTATGAGCTCCAAAAGTTTCTCACTTAGTTTAGTGAAGTTTGAAACTCTAGCAAGCAACCCCCTTGCTTGCTTATCTCATTTTCTCATGTTTTTTCTCCTCTCTATCTAGAGGTGTAGTTAGGCTTTCACAATTTTGTTTGTACCAGATTGTAGAGCATCATTTTCTCTCTCATTGCACTCATTTTTGTTGATTTCAAACTTTATTTGTTTTTGTTCTCTCGTATAGTGCCCCAAAGTCTGCAAAAGTTTCATGTTTTTCTACTAAGTGAATTGTGAAAAATTGCCAAGTTTGTGAAGCTATATATGTGCAGGTAGAGAGTTACAGAAATATAGCTTATCTTAAATTGGATGGTTCTCACATATGGAACATCTATTTGCCTTGATTCAAATCTTTTATGACATTTCCTAGGGCCTTATTTATATCAGTAAAATTTCATTTTGACTCTCTATACAACTCAATTGGATCAATAATTTAGTCAAACATTCTTGTCCCATCCAAAGCATAAAAATATTTTTTCTCCTTAAGAATAAGATTAAAATAATCCATGAACCATCCCCTAACTACATTGTTGGCTAGTCTTTCTTGTGTGGGAATCTGACATAGAGTACTTTGGAACAAGGAGGCATAGTCCGGAGTTGTTTGTATTGGTTTTTGGACCATATCCTACAATGTAAAGAAAAGTTTTCCTATTATTGTGTCCTTTTGATACTCAACTTCACAACTCAATGTCGCCACTGTAGGTTGCTTCTTACTCAACCAAGATATGCATGAGTTTCCAAGGAAAAAGCAATTATCACGAATGGAAACGCGAGTATCATAACAACAAGCCCAATCACTATTTGTAAAAGCATGCAAGCATGGATAAATATCTCTTCCATAAAAGAGACCTAAGCTCAAAGTGCCTTTGAGATATCTAAACACATGTTTCACCGCTTGCCAATGATTAGTGCCAGGGCTATGCATGCATCGACTCAACTGGGAAACTGCATATTGTATATCCGGCCTTGTGTTGCATGCATATATATGACATCCCACAACTTGTTGATAAAGAGAAGTGTCAAATGCATCACTCAAATCCTCAAATGAGAACCTAAATCCTATCTCACCTGGTGTAGAAACTGGCTTCCAATCCTCAAAGTCAAAACATTGAAGTAGTTTTTCAACATACTTTGCTTGATGCATAACAATTCCCCCCCTTAACGAATACAAATTGGATGCCAAGATAGTAGCTCAAAAGACCAATATAAGTGATATCAAAAAGTATATTTCAAATCAGCCATAAGAATGTCAAGTTTTGCATCCATAGTCAAGAGTATGTCATCGACATAAAGAACAAGCACTATAAGATCAGCCCCATCTTTGCATACATAGAGTGTGCTTCCAATTGGACTACATGTGAAGCCAAGAGCAATCAAGTACTTATGGATTTTGTCATACCATGCATGTTGAGCTTGCTTGAGACCATACAAGGCTTTATGCAAGCAACAAATCATATGCTCTTTCCATATTGTTGTGCATATCCGGCAACCAATCTAGCTTTGTAGCAATCAATGCTACCATCAAAATTTCTCTTAATCTTGTAAACCCACTCTGTACCAATGGCATTTTTTCCTTTTGGCAATTCACATAACTCCCAAGTACCATTCCTATGTATGGAATCCATTTCTGCTTGCATAGCACTCATCCATTATGGATTGTCACATGCATCTTTGAAAGTAAGTGGCTCTTCATTACATGTTGTTGCAATAAGAGAATAATCCACAAAATTACTTGATGCATGGTGAGAGCTTGATCTTGTTCTACCAAGTAAAGGTGCACCCAATTTGTTGTCCTACAAAGTTTGTTTCAGCCACTTTGACATACTTTGTGCACTCTTGATAGACATGCGTTCATTATGTAATACATCCTCAACATGTATATCATGTGTGGGTTGAATTTCATGCTCATTTTCAGCCATATTTTGATGCAAATGTTGAGCCATATGTGGCTAGAAATTTCAAGCAGTTTCGACAATTTTTGGTTGGAAAATTTCAGCCATGTTTCGCTAGAAATTCTCTCCATTTTCAGCTCTATTTTGCTGGAATGTTTCAACCCTTTGAGCCTCAGTTGGCTGGTCTACATGACCATAGTCTGCAAGCGCACCAATTTGGAACAAAGGCATGAGTGTATCAAACACACCTTTTGAGCTAATTGCTGGCTACCTTTTGCATTCAAGTAGAGGGAAAATTGAATTTTCAGCAAATATTACATCTCGAATCCCAATAATTGTGTTCATCAATGGATGGTACAAAAAATATCCCTTACTTTCAACACTATAACCAACAAAGATACATTTCTTTGCCTTGTCATCAAGTTTGTGACGTTGTTGTGATGACACAAGAGTATATGCCAAACAACAAAACATGCGCATATGACTAACCATAGGATTATGTCCATTCCAAGCCTCATAAGGAATGATGACTCTCAATCCTTTTGTAGGGTAGTGATTCAACACATAGTTTACACACATGACTGCTTCCATCCAAAACTTATAAGGAAGATGGTTTCCTTTAACCATACATCATGCCATTTCAAGGGGAGTTCTATTTTTACACTTGGCAATACCATTTTGCTGAGGTGTATATGGCACCGTACATTGGTGTGAAATTCCTCTTTCACAAAGAAAAGAATTAAACTCATGTGACATGTAGTCACTACCATGATCCGTGCGTAGAGTCAAAAACTTGTTTGAAGAAAAGTTTTCAACCATAGCTAAAAATGCTTTGAAGAAAGAAAATACCTCATTCTTTGCTTTCATAGGATACACCCATGTATGCCAAGTAGCATCATCAATGAAGGTAACAAAATATACATGCTTCTCAAAAGATGGAGTCTTGACAGGAGCACATACATCACTATGAACAAGCTGCAATTTTCTTGTAGTGTGTGTATGACTATCTTTTGGAAAAAAAGCACGATGCATTTTTACAAGAATGCAACCTTCACATGTATGCTTTTCAATTGACTCAAGTGTTGGCAATAAATGGAACTGAAAGTAAGTTTTTCTTGATATTGGCCACATACAATGCATTTTTCAAGAGAATCACACCTCCATTTGCAGTCGTAAGCTCAATTTCTCCTATTCCAATGATAGGATAAGAGGATTGTTTGCACACACCACATGTCCTCCTTTGGATGCATCTTTCAAAGATGCAAAAAATATTTGGAATGATATTATGTGCTTTGAAGCACCACCATCAAAGAACCAATCCTAATCAGCCTCACTCACAACCATACATTTAGAATGCAAAGATGCATCATAATGACATGTAACAACACATGTCCAAAAATCTTGAGCCATGTTAACTTCATCATTCTTTGCATTTGCTGAATTTTAGATATAGACATGCCGGATTCCTTCTTCTTTTCATTGCACATCAGCATCATTAGAGGAATAAGTGGAAGCAGAAGGTTGAGGCTTTGGTTTTGATGAACCCAAAGTTGAACCATACTTGCTTTTCCCCTTTTGTGAGATAGCAAGTGCTTGTGTTCCCTCAATCAAACTACTTGGATTCACTCTAGATTGCTCTTCTTGCAAAAGAAGAGACAAAACCTCATCAAATGCATACATATTGGGATTTCCTTTTGCAACCAAACAGAGTGTAGTGGCAAAGCTTTCAAAAGATTTTGGTAATCCTTTCAACATTGTAGAGATGAGTGATGCATCTGGAGTAATCTATGTTTGCCAATTTCTCTTTCAAATCCTTGATGCGTGTAACATACACATCCACAGACTCATTTCTAGTCATACATACATCCTCAAGTTGCTTCCTCAAGTATGCAACACGTGCTTCATTATGCACGGCATACAAAGAAGCAAGAGTGCCCCATGCTTGTCTTGATGTAGAACGCGATCGAATGTGTGGAACTATATGATGCTTCACAGAAAGCGCAATCAACACATGAGCTTGAGCATCTTTTCCATCCCATCTAAGCTACTTCTATGTAGGTGGAGAAGAAGAAACCACTATACTTGAAGAAGAAGCTCCATCTATGACAGTAGACTGTGAAGTAGAAGAACCTACAGGTCTTTTGTCTACATCTGCCACTATGTTCCAAAGTTGTTTTGCAACAAGAACATGCTTCATCATGTAGGAACACATTGGATAGTTGGTCCCATCAAGCTTATCTTCAGCTTGAAGCATGCCAAACAAGTCATTTTTGTCCACCATTTCACTAAAGAACAAGAATGTGACAAAATCTTTACTTCACAAAAGCTGAAATGAATGCTGAAATTTCAGCTCATAAACTGTCACTCTAATGGCGATTCTGACTGCATGAAAGGTTAAACATAACATCTGGCCCCCCAATTATGGAGTTGCTTCCATAGAGTTTCTTGCACATTTTATTTCTTTTGATGCTTTCATGCATATTGTGTATGCACCAAGCATGTATCTCCATGATGAATAGGGGTTCTACTTTGTAGTGGTGCTAGTGCATTTGCATTCGTGAATCTATGGATGGAAATTTTTTCTATTCATTGACAAGCGCAAGAGGAGCTTTGCATTTCTCTTACAACTTATCTCAAGATTCATAGTGAGTTGCATCCTATGCTTTAAATTTTGTGGTGACTTTGACTTTGATTTCATGTATAGCTATTTCCATTTAGATATCACCATGAGTGCACTTATGCAAAGATGGAGCTATGCCACAAGTGCCATATCTGACATGAATACCGGAAAGCAAACATTTTCATGTTTCTTAAAAAAATTGTGGAAGTCTATTGACTTTGATAGGCTTCAGTAGTAGGTTGAAGCTTTTGTTGTAGGAGTCAGCCTAAACTTAGATCCAATCAGACTGCTACATTAGCCACCGTAGACATATAATATCTCACACCTTCTAGGATATTTTGAGATATCTCACCATTTAACACAACCTTATCTTTGTATCTATGTCTAAACATCTTTTACATGACTCAAAGCTCCTTCTATTTCTTTTATCTAAAGTGGTGAGACAATGCAATCTTTGTCTTGTGATTCTTGTTGCTCTATAGTTCCCTTCTTCACACCCACCACTTCCTTCTTTGTGTGGTTGAAGCCTCTTATGGCTAGATCAAAGTTGTTCTCATTTATGGAGGCAACGATAGTGTATACAAGAAAATCAAGGGTAACATGTGTGAATAAGCTTGTGCTAGCTCCTTGGGTATGAATGAGAAATCATATTACCAATCTGGATAAGGAGATGGAAAGTTGAAAGGAATCCAACTTATGAAGTACTAAGTGATACTTATTCCATGGTCAATTCTATGTATAGGAAGAGTGGCTTGAGTAGAACCTTTGCTTGCATTGCAGATGAGACAACGTGACACTCATTCATTAGGGAAATAAGTATCTCAGAGAACAATTATTTCTTGAATTGAAATGAGCACATTCAGCACCACCATTGCCTGAAGAGAGTAAAGCTCTCTTGGAATCCATTTCAAGGTATCACATGTGATCGTGGACATGCCAAAAATGATTATTCGGGAGATAGGAGTTCCTATAATCACTAATGCAACAATTCATCCAATAAGATAAAGAAAATAAACACAAAGAAAAGGATAATCATGTTGAATGAAAAGACTATGGAAATTATAGTGATGCTAATGAAATCAAAATTAAAAACGAAATGCTTACTAAAAAAACACCCATGCTTTGATACCATGTTGAAATGAAGAAAACAACTCCTAAAGTACTACTAGTCACACACTAATTAGACTATGGAGGATGGAAAAAAAGAAATGAAAACATGATGAACTTGAGTAATATGAAAAGAGTTACATGAGTTGCTCTAGGAGCATGATGACTTCATGAGGTGAGTGTGGAGAATCTTATCAAGAGCTTAAGTGGAATGAAGGGAGGCATTTGTTATATGGAGTGGAGAAAAAATATCCCTACATGTGGGATAAATGAGGTTGCATGAGAATGAATGCAGACTTGGACAAAAGGGTGGAGCATGGAACTCTCAAGAAAGCAAACAAAATTTTTTTACAATAACAATAAGTCATATTATTCTAAAAAATAATTTCTATGTACATTTATCATCCATAAGGTGTATGAGCCACTACACTCAACAATAGGTGTGAAAGCTTCTTATAATCAACCTCACGACTAGAACTAGCCATAATAGCTTGACTCTTGCTCAAGTAAAATATGCTTGAGCTACCAAGCATGAGTATACTAACAACCGACCCAATTAGAATTTAAACAATATGTTAATCTAATGGTATTGACGCCCACTTGAGATAAAATAACTTATGTTGTAAGGTACTAGATAAGTAGAAAAAGATATGCTTAATTGTTGACCAATGATTCTCTCTTGGGCTATGCATGAATTTGCTTCTTTGCGAAATAAAAAATTGAAAATGTTAGGTTGACTGATGCATATGTAAATAAGGAATCCAACAACTTGTTGGTGGAGATTAACATCAAATTCATCTCTAGGATCATGAAGAATCAATTGTAAACATGTCTCCATGGGATCTACAATGCGATTACAATCCTCAAAGCCAAAATGTTCCAATAAATGTATTTTGTTTGACACAAAGCAATGCTTTCATAACTTGCACAAAGTGAATGCCCAAATAATGATGTGAATTCCCCAAATCTAGCATTTCAAAAGAAGAATGCAAATTAGGATTAAAGTTAAATAACATGCATCTCATTGGGACTAATAATCAAGAATGTCATTGACATAAACAACAATGATTAGAAGCACATCATCTACACAATTCACATGCAAGGTGCTTCTAGTTGGAGTATTTTGAAATTCATGTGCTAATATGTCAAATTATAGCTTTTCATACCAAACGCATGGTTCTTTCTCTAATATTTACAATGCCTTCTTTAACATACACATTTTGCAATCAACATATCATAAAGATAAAGTATTAAGCATGTCAAGTTGCCATCTTCCAATCTCTTAGTATAGAGACAATGATTCTCATTTCTTCTAGAATAGCTTTGGGACTTCTTGAATGCATCAAACTTTTGATACCACTGTGAAAGTTAAGTCCGTACAAGCTCTTCTTGAGCTTACATACTAGACTCTCTTTGATGGGAACTACATAACCCTCTAGTTGTTCCATATAGATCACATCTATAAGGTGTCCATGCAAGAAATTTGTATTCACATCCATTTGGACCAACTCTAAGTACTCTTTTGCAACTAATCTAAGAAACATGCGTAATATTGTCATCTTAACCATAGGCAGCAAGATTTCTTCAAAATCAATTCCTTGTTTGAATCCTTTTGAAACCAACCATGATTTATACTTTGGAGAATCACTATCTGATGTGAATTTCAACTTATATACCCATTTGCATGGTAAATCTTTTGAAACCAACCAACCATGATTTATACTTTGGAGAAGCATTATCTGATGTGAATTTCAACTTATATACCCATTTCATGGTAAATATTTCCTTACCTTTGGAAAAGATACGGATTCCCAAATAACATTCTTATGAATAGAATTGATTTCATTTCATGGCATGCTCCAACTTGACATAATCATCTCTCTGCATAGCTTCTTTATAACAAGAAGGTTCACCAATTTGGCAACATGAAAAAATCAAATCCTAGAACATATCTTTTAAGTGGATGTGAGACATGTGAAGATAGTCTCAATGGTTGTTGATCATGAGCACTAGCAAAATCTTGTCAAACATTTTCATAAATGATATTTTCTATCAGATTCTTATGTATACTAGCAAGAGAATTAGCATCCTCAAATATGAGTCTTCTCACTTCAACCTCTTTAATGGGTTGCTTATGCATCTTCATCTCATTGAAAAGAACATCACTATTTCTTGTCATTAAACATGTTTTAGGATTCCACAAATGGTATCCAAACTACCTATCTCTTACATATCCGAGAAAAATGCCTTTTCTCGATTTGTAGTCCAACTTCTATCTCAAATTCTTTGGAACATGGAAATAAGCCTCACAAAAAAAATACTTGAAGGTGATCATAGTGTGCTGATTTCCCTATCCATCATTTTTGTTTTAATTTCAAGCCTTTGACAATACTAAGTGAAAGGTGATCACATCAACTGTAGTCAATAATGCTTCTCCATAAAAGTTTTGTGAAAGGTTTGCATGATGCAACATAGAAACCACTCTATCTTGAATAGTTCTATTCATCCTTTTTGCTACACCATTTTGTATTGGGGTATAAGAATTTGCAATCTCTTTCCATATTCTTTGACACCGATAAAAATTACTGAATTCATGAGAGGTTACTCACCATCATTATCTAAACATAAAGCCTTAATTTTTGCATAGGTGGAAATGGAACTAGGGAGAGAGTAGGAATGGTAGGGATGATGATGAAGGAGAGATAAAAAAGTAAAAAACAAGAGTTTACCTACAACTCAAATGTCACATATCTACATCTTACCATCACACACTTGTCCTCAAAGCTCAATCCCCGACAACGGTGCCAAATTTGGTGCCACTCTAGCACAATGATGAGTATCAATGTGAGGAGATCCACCTCATTATTGTCAATCCAACGAGACATGAGGGAGGTGTGACAACCATGAGTGAATGTATACACAAGTGAGTGAGTGAGAAGCACACTAACATGCACACACATACACACACACATATATGGTAAGACAAAGAGATGGAGCAATGGAATCTTCAATTCATCAAAAGAAAGTTTACAATCTTCTTAGTCTGCTTTAATCTCCAACAATCCAACCTAAAAATTGATCCTTCTAGCTCCTTTTATAGTTTCTGACTAATTTTGTCCCTATTCAGACCTAGTGTCTAGCCTAGTTAAAAATTAAGTCTCCAAGCTAATTTGAGGGCTCAAATGAGCTCTAAAAATTATGAAAATTGATACATATGTAGATCTACTACTCCTCAAGCTCGGGACTCATGGGCTTGACATTATCAAAAATAGAAGTTACAATGTAGTGTAATGATAAAAGTCATTTTTTATAAATACTTTATTTGAAAAATGAACACTTGGCCTCTTCTCATGATCTGTGTCGAACAATAATGAAAACTTGGCCTATTCTCTTGATCGAACAATAGTTCATATAGCAAGATAAAGTAGGGACATCGTTGATATTGAGAGGGTTCCTTGTATTCAAGTTCTTTTAATGAATGATTGATTAGAGAAGTAGGGAATTGTCTCGAGAAGTGCAAAGCAATAAAAAAGAGAAGGGAAAATTGACCATATGTTGGAAAAAACCATGGTCAAACAAGGGATCTAAGGTGCAAAGTAATCAAGAGTAATAAAGGGCACTAATGAGTTAGAGTTTTAAAAAATAACACTAAAAATTTGTTTGCACACTCGCTTAGAGCGGATAATTAGTGAAATTATTTCCTTACCACTCCTCTTGTCTGAAAATCATTTTTGAGATTTCTTTGTTTGCGGTGAATTTCATCCTTCCTAGGGGGTTGAGGCTAGCATATGGGTGCATCTCACATTTATTATGAGGTTCATAAGGCTATATCGTCATCAAGTATTAAAAAAAATGAAAAAATAGTCAAATTGAAAACAATAATTTCCCTAGGTATAATGGGTAGATATGTCATCGAAGCAAGAATCTAGTTTTGTTAGATCAATTGGTTGGGCCCTTTGCCTCTAAATTAGAATTTTTTTGTTCAAACACATTAGCTCAATTGGTTGGCCCTTTGCCTCTCAAGGCTCGAGGGAGGGGGGGGTTGAGATATTAAAACTAGCCCCTTCGAGGAAAACCCCTCACCACTTAACTAGTGAGATGTTAAAACTAGCCCTTTCAAGGGATTATTGGGCCTTTGGGATACCCAGCTCAAACTAGTTATCTTGTTTGGCTTTAGGGTTATCCCTCCCCATTGTTTAGCTTAGGGCCTTTGAGTTCTATATCCTAGTAGTTGCTAGGTGTTCAAACTTTCTTTGTGGGATTTGAGGGGTCCCATGGATGCTATGCCCCCCTTCATTGTACTTCCAAATAAAATCAAGCTAGTCGAGAAGAGTAGATTCTCAATTATCAAACTTCCTTCAAGAAAAAAGAATCTATTTTTGACGACAACAAAGAGCTATGAGTTAAACACCATCATTTTCCCAAGGGATGTAGATTCAAGCTCTTGGGCCAAGACCAGCTCTTTAGATAAAGAAAGAGGAGAAATCGCTTAGAACTTAAAATTGGATAATGGAATTAACACGGGTTACTAGAAGGGAAAGTATAAGATTGTGGGCATAAAATATCACTTCCAAGAAAGAATTCGTCTTCAAATCTTAAGTTGGGAGAGGAAGTCATGCCAAAATATTTCCATATGAAAGATTGAAGAGACAAATGGTTTAACACAAGTTAAGTCCAAAAAGTGATAAGTTGATATTCTAAGGTGAGGGTTGTTGGGCTAGTAAGATTACAAGTGTATAATGAAAAGACCCAAATAAATGAGTGCCCAAAAGAAATCTAAATGAAAAACCAATGCCCAAACAATTTCCCTGCTGTGGTGAGGAGAGCAATCCTCTCGTGAAAGTGTGGCTCAAAATCCCTTAAATTGCATAAAGAGATCCATGGGAAGTCAAGTGACATTGTCGGCCACTCTCCAAGTCATGCAAAAAACTATCTAGAAAAGTTTTGTTGAAGCCAAGGATGGATTCTAGACTTACATCCAATATGAATTGTTTGATATTGACAAACAAGATGATGAAAATATAACTGCAACTACTGATCCATAGTACAATTTTTTTGGGTTTAGGTCCTCCCTTTGTGCCAATGTTGAAATAAAATATAAAGAAGAAAAAAAAAAGATTGGTACAATGATTTCCCTAGCAAGTTCTAGTGTGTAAGGAAATCACTCGAATTTGAAAGTGTCAAATGTTGTGAGCATCACCTACTTGAGGAGTAAGACTTGAAGGGATAGAGTCCCTCACCAAAGTACCCATGAGTGTTGGTACATTTAGCAAGCCTAAGTGCATTGCTAAAGCATAAGGACTACACACAGTACTTATCCTCTCACATGAAGTCATACATGTGAACTTATGCTAGTCAATCTCATTGTATTTGTCTTGGATAAAAGTAAATGAATAAAAGGATAAGGAATCTTGTGAAGTTATGAAGATAAACCCATGACTCATGTGGTAGGAAGAATCAACTTAAGTCATCCCTAAAGTGTAGGATCACTTGTGAGGGAAAATTCAAATTCAAACTCATGCCATGTTTATAAATACACATACTTTCAGTCATGGGACAATGTAGTCATTTTGAGAGGATTTGAGTTACATCAATGAGCACATCTTGAGCTCACATTACCAGTTTGTAGTCCACCACACTTCCTTTGTATCATATGTTCAATAGCATTTACATTTTGATACATTTCTTCAAGTACATTTCTAACTATTGTCTATTGTTGCATCTTCATCAAAATGGTGAACTTGTGGAATTTATTTCTTTGCATATACTTACTCATTTGCTATGCTTTAACTTGGGATAGTTAGAATGTCTAGTGTTCTTATATCAATTTTCAGTAATTTTGGTTCATTAGATCTCACATTATGATGCTAAGAAGCTGATTGTGCCTGCATACCTTCTAGATCCTGAAAAGTCAGGATGACCCCCTGACTTGTTAGATTCATTTCTCATGGTATGGTGCACTAAATTCATGAAATTACTTGCTTTAGTTATCAATACAATTCAATTAGATGTGTGCAAAAGCTCTATGGACAATTCATACTAGGTTGTGAGCTCTAAGCATAATACTGAGACCTTGTATGCCCAAATTAGAAGGTTCTTCTCATTTCTTGCATATACAAGTTATCTGTTTTGATGCAAACAATTGAGAATGTTACTCCAAAGGACTTGGTGGTTCTAAATGCATTAGTGTGAAGCTAAAGAAGTTTATTAAGCATCTCTGAAGTTAGATTGGTAGGTGTAGAGCAGGATTTTGTAGCACCACCTCATCTTTGGACATAACTTCAACATCTCCTCACAGTGGTATCAGAGCAACTAATCAACATGGGAGATGGATTTCCTTCATCCATAGACAAATTGGATCGCGGTAACTAATCATCTTGGTCACTTAGAATGGAAGCTTATCTCCAAGGGAGAAATCTCTATGGTTACATATCTAGAGATGAGATGATGCCAATTCTCAGAAGTAAGGGCCAACCAACACAAGAAGAACAAGAGAGGTTAAACACATGGTGTTCAAAGGATGCTCTAGCAAGCTCATATATTCTAAACTCAATCTCTGATTTTTTAATACCACACATCAAGAGTTGCAAAAATTCACAAGAGGCTTGGAGTGCCCTTAAAGCATTCTTCTCATCAAGCACCAAGACAAGGAAGAATCAACTATGGATGGAATTCACCACACTTAAGAAGATGCCCAAGCAAAGTGTGATTGATTTTGTCACCAAAATGAAGGACAAGCAGACCCACTTGGAAGCTTTGGAGAAATCATTGATGAAGAGTAGATAGTAAAGAAAGTGATCAATGGAATCATACCACATTGTGGACACTAAGGATTCAAGTTTGAACTTTGCAAATCCTACAAGATTGGGGAACCAACTCTTTGTACCTGCAACATTTGGGAGTGACTACCAAAGTCAAACTCAAAGACTATTCCCATCATGATGTACCCTCACTACAGTGGAATACCATCCATAAAGCACCTGAAGAGATTGATTCAATTCAATCTTGAGAGTCAGACCCCTCATGGTTTCATGAGGAGAATCATTTATGGATCTTAGCCACCATGGAGTCAGATCTTAGCCACCATGGACGTAGTGGTGAATGAAGAACAATGGAACCCTCACTATGATGAGGACGGTTATGATATATCCATCTTTATGATCGAACCCATGGAAGAAGATCCTATCTTAGAACAGTGTACGGAAGTGGATCCAAGAGCCAGATGAGACAAGTGACGAAGATCTAGAGTCCATTGTTATGGAACCCTTTTGTTCTTCAGAAGAAGAATATCTATATTTCGTAGAAGCCACCACCCCTGAGGTAGGAAATGAGAATCAAATTGAGCAGCTCAAATCACCCCCAGAGATCAAGGAGAATAAGCAAAAGAAAGAAAGAAAGAAGTCATCCAGGTCAAAAGAAGAAGAATCCCTATTAGAAGTACCAGAGAACTTTAAGAAATATGAAATAAAAGATAGAAGGATAATGGTAAGAATGCCTAAGAGAGAAACAAGTGCCAGAGAAGCATACAACAATCAGGAGAAGACTAAGAAGATTGTCGTGATAGCTGAAGAAGGAGAGAAAAAAATGCACATATATAGGGCACGATGTAATAGAAGGGGAAGATTCTGTTGAGGAATCACTCACGAATTTGACGAACGGACATAAAAAGAAAAAGAAGGAGAAGACGAATCTTCAGGAAATCAAAATTTCAGGCGCGCAGTATGCATTGTCAGTACGCGGTGAGCGCATTAACAGAGTAACAGAGCTATCAGAGCAATAAACCGCGGTGTGCGCGTAACACTCACATTAAAAATAGGAGCGTGGAGGGGCGCCGAGAAAATGTATATATACACCAAGCATTAGAAGAAGAGTTAGGACCAGTCGCCGAGAGAGAGAGAGAGTTCTGCGAAGAGATGGTGAATAGAATGATAGACTGAGAGGTTAGTTATGAAGAAGACGCCAGAGATAGCGTATGTAGAAGAAGACGCCAGAGATCACGTAAGTATAGATGAATAACAGAAGCCTGAGAACTCGGGTATTCATCTAAGAGAGATGGTAATAACAAACTACTCAGTATAAGAGAGTTTCTGTAGCTTGAGCAAGAAGAGACCAAGCTCACTTGTACACATCTTCTCTAATAGAAAACACATGTTCATGTGGACGTTTGTGTGTACTGTTTGTATATGGAAGAAACAGAGTATGTTTATGTTGCAGTTAAAGTTAGTCAACAGTTAACGCTTTCTCAGTAAACCCATTTTCGGTCAGTTACAATTCTTACAGTAAACGAGTAATTTTCGGTAGAACAACGAAGTATATCTCGTAGTAGAATTCGAAGTTTTGTGTGAGAACTAGCTCACTCTGTAGCTAGACATCTCTACTTTCAGTTGATCAAAGTTTCCGGTGGGAAAGATATCCACACACAGTACAAAGTCTGACCGGAAAGAGGTCATTTGAACTGGTGGAGTTTTTCTTTAAACTTCAGAAAGAGTCCAGTAAGTTAAGGAAGCTGTGCGACACTTCCTTACTTCATGTATGTTCGCTTGAAGTTATTATAAACAGAACTGAAGTTCATTACGGTGCAATTCCGGTACAATTTTGGTGACGTATCAGTGACAGTCCGGTGAAGTTCCGGTGGAATTTAAGTCATAATTTAACACAGTTAAGTGACAGTAATCCCGCTAAGCTACTGCTGATAACAAAGGTGTTCTATATCACTTTAGCTTAGTTCTCTATTTGGTGGCGCGGCAATTTCCGCAGGCCTGACAAGGTTCAAGCCTTGCCGCGACGACCATCTTCGGCGATATCTGAGTAGAAGTGAATCACTCTAGTTTAGCACTCTACTTTGGTGGCGCGGCAATTTCCGCAGGCCTGACAGAGTTCAAGCCTTGTTGCGAAACCCACCTTCAGTGCGAAAGTAATTCCGCAACAATAGTACTAGATCTGAGCGAAAGTTAATCGCCAACATTTGGTATCAGAGCTAAGGAAGTACACCACACATCCGCAACATTTGGTATTAGAGCCCAGAGTATTCCCTATCATGGTAGATCACGTCCAAATTGATAAACTGGACAGAGATAATTATCCCGCATGGGTAATGCGCATGGAAGCCTTACTTATGAGTAAGGACTTAATGATGTACGTGACCGGAGAAGAAAAGAAGCCGACTTTTGAAGATGATAGCCAACCAGAAAAGGAAGAGATAGAAGCCTTGAAGTTGTGGCAGAAGAAAGATGCAACGGCAAGAGCCTACATCTACAATACTGTTTCAGATCATCTACTACCGCACATTAGAGGTCTGGAGAAAGCAGAGGACATATGGAGCGCATTGGAAGACCACTTCCAGAATACTACGAAAGCTAGAAAGGCTAGCTTATGGTCCGAGTTCACAACCCTCAAAAAGAAGCCGAGTCAAAGCATTAGTGATTACGTCACAAAAATGAAGGATCTAGCAGATAGTCTTGGATCCATAAATGAAGATGTCAAAGATCACAGATTGATAGCGCAACTGCTAACAGGTTTGAGAGGAGATGAAAGGTGGAAACCTTTCGTACTATCAACTGAACTTTCCTTAAATCATTTTGTACCAGATTTAAATCAGTTGCTTGGTTTGATGCTCACATATGAGCAAGACCTGAAAGGAGACGCAGACAAAGGACAAAGCTCTGCAATGTACATGAAGAACAAGAAGAAAGACAAAGGCAAGTCAAAAGACGAAGAAGAGTCGAGTTCCCAGGCCTATTACGCAAGAGGTAAAGGCACTGGCAGAGGAAGAGCAAAAGGAAGAAGTAGTCAGAATACCAACAAGAAAGCTTGCTGGATTTGTGGACTAAGTAATCATCTGGCGCATGACTGTTGGCACAACCAACAGAGATCAAATCTAAACTAGAACAACAATAGCAGAGGCAGTAGTGGAAGGAATCAGAATAATTTTCAAAGAGGAAGACAAAACCAAAGAGGAGGCTACGGTAGAGGTGGATCGAGAAGTTGGGGACAGAATCAATCCTACAACACCACCTACAACAACTACGCAAACGACACGCAGAATGAAAGTCATACATCGTTGATGATGAACTCAATCAGCACATCTGATAACGAAGATCTAAAGGTATTTTACATTGACTCTGGATGTTCAAATCACTTGTCAAGAAATATAGAACTAATGTCAGAACTAAAAAAGGGTAGTTCTAGTCACACTGTTCAAATAGGTGACAATACAAGACACAAAGTTCAATCAATTGGAAAAGTGAAATGCAAAAGTGGAGCAGATTTGCTAACCAATGTTCTGTATGTTCCAACCATACCAAAAAATTTGATCAGTGTAGGACAGATAGTCGAAAAAGGTTTTCAGGTCAGATTTACAAACAAAGGAGTATTTGTAGAAGATCCCAAGAACGGATATTATCAGATCGTCTCTGGTAAGAAAGAAGGGAGACTCTTTACGTTAAGAGTACAAGGGAACATTGGCCAAGCGTTGCTCACACATGATGAAAAGGTAATTATAGAACTTGACCTCTGGCACAAGAGATTAGATCATTTCAATGAAAAAGGAATCAAAGCTATGATAGCGAATCAGTCCGTACTGGGATTACCGAACGTACAGAACCAACATATGATTCACAAATGCGAAGCTTGTCAGATGGGAAAAGCCCACAGGTTACCTTTCCAGAAGAAAGGATTCAAACATGACGGTGTGCTAGAACTCATACATACAGATGTATGGGGACCAACAAAAGAAGGATCAATCAGCGGATCGAGGTACTATGTCTTATTCATTGATGATGCAACAAGATGGATAACCCTTTATGTTTTGAAAGAGAAAACAGAAGTATTTGGAGCCTTCAGACACTTTCACGCATATGCTGAAAGACTCACAGGTCGAAAGCTTAAAAGACTGAGGTCTGATGGAGGGGGAGAATACTTCTCCCGAGAATTCAATGACTATCTTTGGAACGCAGGTATTAAGAGAGAAATAACCTGCAGGTATACACCACAACAAAACGGTGTAGCAGAAAGGAGAAACCGAACTCTAGTCGAGTTTGCACGAGCTATGCTGAAAGAAAAGAATTGTCCCGATTATCTTTGGGCTGAAGCCGTAAATACAGCTACATACTTGGTAAACAGATTACCATGTACAGCCTTAGAAGGAATGACCCCTTATGAAGCTTGGTGGGGAAAGAAGCCAACACTTGATCACTGCAAAGTGTTTGGATCAGTAGCGTATGCTTATGTACCGTCTCAACTTAGACATAAGCTTGAACCGAAAGTAGAGAAATATGTATTCGTCGGATATGATGAGAAGCAGACGGGTTACAGGTTATGGAGTCCTCTAACCAAACATTTTACTGTTTCCAGAGATGTAACATTTGATGAACAGAAGAGTTGGTATGCAGATCAGAGTCATACAGCTGAAGAATTTGAAGAAGAGATAAAAAGGAAAGAGAAAGGGAAATCAATTGTGCAGGTAAACAGAGATGAAGATCATATGCAGGCAAGTACGTCCAGAAGCAGATCAGGTATAAGGAACGAAGATGAAGACGTATACTCAGATACACATGAAGAATATGAACTAAGAAGGTCAAACAGAGTAAGAAGACAACCGGAAAGATACTCGTATGATACATCGTATATAACTCAACAAGATTATGCATATATGGTTAAAGATGAGGATGAGCCTCAGAGCTATGATGAAGCCAAGGGCAAGAAGCAATGGCAAGAAGCAATGGAAGAAGAATTCACCGCACTAGAAGAGAACAAGACATGGGAGCTTGTTCCTAAACCGAACGGTAAGAAAGTGATCGGAAATAAATGGGTGTTCAAAATAAAGAAACTTGCAGATGGAAGGATAGCCAGACATAAAGCGAGACTGGTTATCAAGGGCTATGCTCAGACACATGGCATAGACTATGACGAGACGTTCAATCCGGTGGCAAAGATGTCAACCATAAGAACAGTGATTGCCATAGCAGCATCAAAAGGATGGAAGCTAAGTCAGCTAGATATAAAGAATGCATTCCTGAATGGATATATATCAGATGAAGTCTATATGGAACAACCGTAAGGTTTTACAAGTTCCAGATACCCAAATTTTGTTTGCAGGTTAAGGAAAGCACTTTATGGACTGAAGCAAGCTCCAAGAGCTTGGAACTACAGACTTGTGAAGTATCTCAATGAACTTGGATACCAAAGCTCGAAGGCAGATGCAAGTCTACTCATCAAAAAGACAGAAGAAGGAATGATTTACATTTGTATCTATGTAGATGACATAATAATTACAGGAACCTCAGATGAAGGAATCCGAGAAGTGAAGAAACTGCTCGAAAAGGAATTCAAAATCAGTGACCTGGGAAAGTTATCATACTTTCTAGGTATGGAAATCACATATACAGATCATGGTGTATATGTTTCGCAAATAGGATATCTCCTAAACTTACTGAAGAAGTTTAATATGGAGAATTGTAGAGAAGCTTCAACACCGCTTGAAGTAAATCATAAACTTAGCAAATATGATGGTACAGAGTTCAAAGATATGAAGAAGTATCAATCGTTAGTAGGAAGCTTAATCTACGCTACGCTAACAAGACCGGATCTCAGCTATCCGGTGGGAGTTCTTTCACAGTTTATGCATTGTCCGACAGATCAACATTGGGTTGCAGGACAAAGAGTTCTTAGATATATCAAAAGAACTATAAAGGAAGGATTATATTATCCTTTTACATCAGACATAAAGCTGAAAGCATTCAGTGACTCAGACTGGGCAGGAAGTCAAGATGACAGAAGATCAACACACGGGTATATGATATACCTAGCAGATAAGCTGGTAAGCTGGTGTTCGAAGAAGCAACACACAGTAGCCTTATCGTCAACAGAAGCAGAATACAAAGGACTGGTAGAAGCAGCGAAAGAGGTGATATGGATGCAGACCTTGCTTAAAAGCATGAGTATTGATCAAGGTATACCAATTATACATGGAGACAATATGAGCTCTCTATATCTTGCAGCGAATCCGGTGTTTCACGCAAGAACAAAACACATAGAAATTCAGTATCATTTCTTGAGGGAAAAGGTAATGGAGAAGGAGATAGAAATCGTCTACACTCCTACGAAAGATCAGATAGCAGATATATTGACAAAAAGCTTGGATGGAACAAAGACAAGCAGATTCAAAGAAATGGCAGGTATAAAAGAAAGAAAGATATATGAAAGACCGGAAGAAGTCAAATTAGTGATTGAGGGGGAGCTGTTGAGGAATCACTCACGAATTTGATGAACGGACATAAAAAGAAAAAGAAGGAGAAGACGAATCTTCAGGAAATCAAAATTTCAGGCGCGCAGTATGCATTGTCAGTACGCGGTGAGCGCATTAACAGAGTAACAGAGCTATCAGAGCAATAAACCGCGGTGTGCGCGTAACACTCACATTAAAAATAGGAGCGTGGAGGGGCGCCGAGAAAATGTATATATACACCAAGCATTAGAAGAAGAGTTAGGACCAGTCGCCGAGAGAGAGAGAGAGAGTTCTGCGAAGAGATGGTGAATAGAATGATAGACTGAGAGGTTAGTTACGAAGAAGACGCCAGAGATAGCGTATGTAGAAGAAGACGCCAGAGATCGCGTAAGTATAGATGAATAACAGAAGCCTGAGAACTCGGGTATTCATCTAAGAGAGATGGTAATAAGAAACTACTCAGTATAAGAGAGTTTCTGTAGCTTTAGCAAGAAGAGACCAAGCTCACTTGTACACATCTTCTCTAATAGAAAACACATGTTCATGTGGACGTTTGTGTGTATTGTTTGTATATGGAAGAAACAGAGTATGTTTATGTTGCAGTTAAAGTTAGTCAACAGTTAACGCTTTCTCAGTAAACCCATTTTCGGTCAGTTACAATTCTTACAGTAAACGAGTAATTTTCGGTAGAACAACGAAGTATATCTCGCAGTAGAATTCGAAGTTTTGTGTGAGAACTAGCTCACTCTGTAGCTAGACATCTCTACTTTCAGTTGATCAAAGTTTCCGGTGGGAAAGATATCCACACACAGTACAAAGTCTGATCGGAAAGAGGTCATTTGAACTGGTGGAGTTTTTCTTTAAACTTCAGAAAGAGTCCAGTAAGTTAAGGAAGCTGTGCGACACTTCCTTACTTCATGTATGTTCGCTTGAAGTTATTATAAACAGAACTGAAGTTCATTACGGTGCAATTCCGGTACAATTTCGGTGACGTATCAGTGACAGTCCGGTGAAGTTCCGATGGAATTTAAGTCATAATTTAACACAGTTAAGCGACAGTAATCCCGCTAAGCTACTGCTGATAACAGAGGTGTTCTATATCACTTTAGCTTAGTTCTCTATTTGGTGGCGCGGCAATTTCCGCAGGCCTGACAAGGTTCAAGCCTTGCCGCGATGACCATCTTCGGCGATATCTGAGTAGAAGTGAATCACTCTAGTTTAGCACTCTACTTTGGTGGCGCGGCAATTTCCGCAGGCCTGATAGAGTTCAAGCCTTGTCGCGAAACCCACCTTCAGTGCGAAAGTAATTCCGCAACAATAGTAATAGATCTGAGTGAAAGTTAATCGCCAACAGATTCTTAGAGCCGATCATCTTTCATGATTAACTATAGGACAAGCCCCTCAAGGGATGGTGGATGATTTACCAGATGCATACTTGTTTAATCTTGAAGTAGTGCCTGAATGGGCCAAGCCAATTTCCCTATTCTTACATTTGGGCCCAAGAATCCTCATATTAGAATCAAGGAACAAGAGGTAACCAAGTCTCAAAGATACCAAATAATGGTAGGAAGTATTTACAAACAAGATAATCAAAAGATCTTTGCTGTTGCATAGAGGAATTGGAGCACGAGAAATGGTTGCAAATAGCACACATAGGTGCATTAGAAAAACACCATTTGAAACAATGCACGTTACAAAATCTACATATATTAGGAGTGTATTGGCCTCCGATGGAAGCAAACATCTATAAACATGCAAGGAATGCCCAGTCTAGTGTGTTAGACCACCAGTCGAACATGCAAACTTATACCATGTGCCTCTTGTTGGAGAATTCCTCTCCTAATTGCAGCGGAAAGTGTAGAAGACCTTCTCAGGATGAAGACTCTTGCCAACAGCAGAACCTTCAAATAAAAACTGGTACCAACTGAAATATCCAATGAACTTGAAACTTTGGTCACTCAAACTAGACACCTAGAGCTTTCAAATGAGATATCAAACACTCAATTTGGAGTAGATTTGAGTTGTCAACTATTTGATTCAAAACAGACTACCTGTCCACTCAGTTAGGCTAAAAACTGGACTTCACTAAAACCTGAATAACTCAGAGAGCATAAAGAATTTCATAAAACTGTTCTAGACAGAGGAAGTACTCAAGATAAGCTTTCCAACGAATGTTTAAACACTAAATTTGGATACATATGTTGAGAGATATGACTCTCACAAGTAGACTACCCAAAAATGGGTGTGCGGCTGGACACAGCTGAAAACTGGACTTCACTAAAACATGAATAACTCAGAGAGCATAAAGAATTTCATAAAACTGTTCTAAACAGAGGAAGTACTCAAGATAAGCTTTCCAACGAATGTTTAAACACTAAATTTGGATACATATGTTGAGAGATATGACTCTCACAAGTAGACTACCCAAAAATGGGTGTGCGGTTGGACACACTCTATGAGCGTGAACTGAACGAAATGACTCAAACCAAATGAAGTAGATACAAAGGGGCTTCCACACCTTCTTGCTCTCTCAATGAGTGTCCTCCCTTGCTTCTTTTATAGCCAAGTGACCAAAAACTCTCATGATGAGTTTGAGAGCTCTTCTCCATCATTTCTCCACTACTTTGGACAGCCACTCCTCTTACAATTCAGATTTTGGATTTGATTCTCTTTTGAATGATTCTCTTTTGGCCTCCACTACTTGCTGAAGTAAATGCTTCTATTTTTCATTTTTGTATTTTCCTTCTACTTGAAGAAAATCCTTTTGCAAAAATATATACGAGCTTACTTCTTTATTTTTAACACTCCCCCTCAAGCTCACATGTGAGCTTGCACCAACCATATCTTGTAAGTTGATGTCGTCCTTGAACCTCTTGAGCTTAGAAGCATCGAGGGACTTTGTAAGCATGTCTGCAACCTAGTCATTAGTTCCAATGAACTTTATATCCATATCCTTGCTCAAAACTTTTTCTCGAACATAATGATAATGCACTTCTATGTGCTTGCTTCGTGCATGAAACATTGGATTGTTTGTCAAGTGAATGCTTGACATGTTGTCACCATAAATTGGAATGGTCTCCACCTGCACATCAAGATCAGCCAAGAGCTTCTTAATCCACATAGCTTCACAAGTTGCAAAGGCTAAACCTCTATATTCAGCTTCTGTAGATGATAGTGCAACAGTAGGTTGCTTCTTTGAGCTCCATGTGATAGGTTTGCTACCTATCATGAACACATAACCTGAAGTGGATCTTCTATCCTCCTTGGAACCAGCCCAATCAGCATCACTGAAGCCCTTTACCTGCAATTCTTCATCATATCTATAAAACAATGCATGATTGACAGTGTGCTTCACATATCTTAGCACTCGTTTGGCTGAATTTAAATGTTCACTTGTTGGAGCTTGCATAAATTGAGAAAGAACTCCAACAATATAACACAAATCTAGTCTTGTGATCGTAGCATAGAACAATGAACCTATAATACTCCTGTATGTAGTTACATCATGTAACTTCTCTCCATCATTTGAGCATAGCTTCACATTTGTGTCCATAGGTTGAGTGAGTGGTTTGCATTCACTCATTACAAATCTGAAAAGAACATCCAATAGGTACTTTCTTTGCATTAAGTAAATGCCATCTTTCCCATAGACTATCTCAATGCCTAAAAAGTATTTCAGCTCACCAAGATCTGAAATTTTAAACTCCTTACCGAGTTTCCTTTTGATCTCTTGTATTCCTGTAACATTACTTCCTGTTATGATGAGATCATCAACGTATATGCAAATATATACCTGCTTGCCTTCTTCTTTCTTCATGTAGAGAGAGGGATCTGCATTACTTGGACTATACCCACACCTTGTGAGGTACTCGACCAATCTTTGATTCCAAGCACGTGGTGCTTGCTTCAGCCCATACAAAGCTTTCTTCAATCTACAAACAAAATTTGGATGCTTTTTGTCTTCAAATCCAATCGGTTGACTCATGTATACCTCTTCTTGAAGTTCACCATTGAGAAAAGCATTTTTTATGTCGAGTTGGTACAATGGCCATCTCCTTGCTGCACTCACTCCAATCAAGGTTCTAATTGTTCCCATCTTTGCAACCGGGTTGAAAGTCTCTTCATAATCGATGCCGTGAGTTTGCTTGAATCCTTTTGCTACTAGTCTAGCTTTATGCCTTGCTAGAGAGCCGTCAGCATTTCTCTTTATTTTAAACACCCATTTATTTGGAACAATCTTCATACCTTCAGCCTTTGGAACTAGCTCCCATGTGTGATTGTCCTTGAGAGCTTTCATCTCTTCTTGCATAGCTTCTTGCCATTCTTTTTGTGTACATGCTTCTTCATATGCATCCGGTTCTTTATCTTTGACCACCTGTGTCATATATGCAAAATGTTTTGCAATAAAACTATCATAGCTCAGCCTTTCAATTGGATACCTTGCTCTTGAAGACATCCTTTCATTTCCTTTTGAACATTGCTTCTTCAATCGGTTCAACTTTACCTTCGGTGTGATCACCTCTTCATACTCTTCTTCACTTGTATTTGAATCACTATTTTGGGCAGCACTTTCAGCTTTAGATCTTTCATAAGCTGATGTTGGTGATGAGGAATGACTCCTTAGCCTCCCCTTCCATGTTGAGCTTTCTCCAAGTGATGTAGAAGTTTCTGGACCTGACATTTGAGTGCTTGTTTGCTGAAATTCTTCTTGGACAGCACCTTCATCATCTTCGCAATCTTCTTCAAGAGTCTTCTCTTTCCCTTTGTCTCCAAACCATGGTCTTAGCTCATCAAATACCACATCTCGTGAGACTCGTAGCTCCTTTGTCACCGGATTGTAGCACCTATATCCCTTTTGCTCCGATGAATATCCAATAAAAATACATTTTTTGGACTTTGCCTCCATCTTTGTCCTTAGTTCTTGATGGATGTGAACATAACACACACATCCAAAAACTTTGAGATGTGTAAGGTCAGGCTTCTTACCGGAATAAACCTCCTCGGGAGTTAGATTATGCACTCCAGCCGTTGTGCACTTGTTCATCAAATAAACGGCCGTACTAGTTGCTTCAGCCCAATAGTTTAGTGGCATCTTCATCTCGTTGAGCATGCATATTGCAACTACTGTGATATGTCGATTTTTCCTTTCAGCTATTCCATTTTGTTGAGGTGTGTACCTACATGTAAATTGTCTCTTGATTCCATTTTCATAAAGAAAGTCTGAAAATTCTTTGGAGAAATATTCTCCTCCTCCATCGGACCTCAAGGTCTTTATGTAGCGTCCTGTTTCCTTTTCTACATGTGCTTTAAATCTCTTGAACATGGAGAACACATCTTATTTTTGTTTTATGCAAAACATCCATACTTTCCTTGAATGATCATCAATAAAAGTGACAAAATATCTATTACCAGCCACTGATGGTTGTTGTGATGGTCCCCATACATCCGTGTGTATCAAGTCGAGGACATTCCTTGCCACATAGTTGCTTTTCTTGAATGGTTGTCGAGTTTGCTTTCCTAGTTGGCATGCTTCACAAAACTCATGTAGTCCGGCATCATTGAATCTTGGAAGACCTCTTACCACTTCATGGTTGCTCATGTCCTTGAGCTTGGGAATGTTGATATGTCCAAACCTTTTGTGCCACAAATCGATTTCAACTATCCTCTTGTTTCCAAACTGAATATACATCACCTTTCCATGCAGTTGTTGAATGTCCAAAGTGAACATCCTTCCTTCTTTCCTTCCTTGAGCAATGACCTTGAATCCTTCTTTTGGATTCTTTATAAAGCAGCCTTTTTCATTGAAGATAACATGATATCCTTTCTCTACCATTTGTCCTACTGAAATCAAATTCTTTGCAATAGTAGGAACATGAAGAACATCAGCCAATACCTTCTTGTCTCCAAGCTTGATATCTCCAACATGCTCAATTGCGTGTTGAGTTTCATCGCCGGTCTCTACACATCCTTTTCCACTTGGAGCTTGTAGCTTTGTGAACAAATCTCCTTGGCATGTCATATGGTTGCTGCAACCTAAATCTATGAACCATTTTTTGTCATCACTTCTCGAGTTGTTGTAGTCATGCTTCATGGCAAGCATGGTTTGCTTGTCTCCTTCACTTGATGTACTCGCATAGTTATTTTGGCTCCTTTGGTTGCCTCCATTCAGCCTTCCATTCTTTTGCCAACAATCATTTGCATAATGTCCTAGTTTACCACAATGATAACATGTTATACCTTTATGAGGATTGTATGAACCTCGACCTCTTCCTCTATTTCTTCCTCGACCTCTTCCATGTGTGTTGTCATTTGAGTTGTCCTTGTTGTCGTCCGAGTTGTGTTGGCTGAAATTTGTATTGTTGTAGCTTCTTCCTCTTCCTCTCGAGCCTCCTCTTGAGTTTCTTCCTCTACCTCTTCCTGCATATAACATTTGACTATGGCTGTCCTTACCTTTGTTGCCTTCTCCTTGTTGAGCAACCTCTTCAGCCACAAGATTTGGTATAATTTCGTCAAATGTTGGTAGAGGATCTCTATAAAGGATGTTTGTGATGAGGGGCTTCCACTTTTCTTCACTCCTCAAGCCATTGAGGGCTGTTTGGACGATGTCTTCCTCTTCTATCTTGCATCCAACTGATGCTAGTTGATCTCGAAGCTCCTTAATCCTCAATGTATACTCACTAATGCTTTGGTTTGAGCTTTTCTTCATGTTGTTGAGCTCATTCTTGAGTTACATCCTCCGAGACCTTGTTGAGGTAGCATACACCTTCTCCAATGCTTCCCAAACTTCTTTGGTTGTTTCTAAGCTTTGCACATGACCAATCATAGTGTTAGAAATAACTTGTGAGATGAGGAACATCACCCTTCGATTCCTCTCTTCCCAATCAGCAAATTGTCTCCTTTGTGCCGGAGTAATGTTGGGATCTTCAAGGTCTACCGGTTGTGGATCATCTCCACTAACTAAACCCCATAAACCTTTACCTTTAAGGTAATTTATCATTCTATACCTCCAAGACTGAAAATTGTCTTTGTCTAACTTCTCAACTTGTTGTCCTAAATCAGCCATTGAAAACTTCCAAGATTGAAGTTTACCTCAAGTATGTTGTGGCGCTCTCTCTTGAATTCACGAAGCTCCCTCTTGATTTGTAGCTTTCCCTTTGCTTCAGTTTAGTTCCAATGCTTTGCCTCTTCAAACTCCAAGGCTCTGATACCAAATGTTGGAGAATTCCTCTCCTAATTGCAGCGGAAAGTGTAGAAGACCTTCTCAGGATGAAGACTCTTGCCAATAGCAGAACCTTCAAATAAAAACTGGTACCAACTGAAATATCCAATGAACTTCAAACTTTAGTCACTCAAACTAGACACCTAGATCTTTCAAATGAGATATCAAACACTCAATTTGGAGTAGATTTGAGTTGTCAACTATTTGATTCAAAACAGACTACCTGTCCACTCAGTTAGGCTGAAAACTGGACTTCACTAAAACCTGAATAACTCAGAGAGCATAAAGAATTTCATAAAACTGCTCTAGACAGAGGAAGTACTCAAGATAAGCTTTCCAAAGAATGTTTAAACACTAAATTTGGATACATATGTTGAGAGATATGACTCTCACAAGTAGACTACCCAAAAATGGGTGTGCGGCTGGACACAGCTAAAAACTGGACTTCACTAAAACCTGAATAACTCAGAGAGCATAAAGAATTTCATAAAACTGTTTTAGAGAGAGGAAGTACTCAAGATAAGCTTTCCAACGAATGTTTAAACACTAAATTTGGATACATATGTTGAGAGATATGACTCTCACAAGTAGACTACCCAAAAATGGGTGTGCGGCTGGACACACTCTATGAGAGTGAACTGAACGAAATGACTCAAACCAAATGAAGTAGATACAAGGGGGCTTCCATGCCTTCTTGCTTTCTCAATGAATGTCCTCCCTTGCTTCTTTTATAGCCAAGTGACCAAAAACTCTCATGATGAGTTTGAGAGCTCTTCTCCATCATTTCTCCACTACTTTGGACAGCCACTCCTCTTACAATTCAGATTTTGGATTTGATTCTCTTTTGAATGATTCTCTTTTGGCCTCCACTACTTGCTGAAGTAAATGCTTCTATTTTTCATTTTTGTATTTTCCTTCTACTTGAAGAAAATCCTTTTGCAAAAATATATACGAGCTTACTTCTTTATTTTTAACACCTCTAACACCAAAATAGATCCGACCAATGGTAAACTACTTAAGAACAAAAACATTCCCTCAAGGAATGACTTTAGCAAGACAAAGAAGTCTAGACCAGGGAGTTGAAGACTACACACTCATTGGCAATAATCTGTACAAAAGAGGAAGAGATAGATATCTGAGACAGTGTGTTCATGAGAGTGACTACTTGAGCATATTAGAAATTGCACACCAAGGTGTTGTAGGAGGTCATTTTGGCCTCGATTGGATAATCAAGGCCATACTATTCTTAGAACTATGGTGGTCCACTCTTCGTATGGATGCACATACATATGTGAAGAGATGTGATATATGGCAAAGAGCTCAGTTTCCAACTCGGAGAGATGAAATGCCACTGAAACCCATGACAGGAGGACATGCTTTCTCTAACTGGGGTATAGATTTTGTTGGACCCATTAACCCCCTGTCAAAGTCACTCATGCAGAATACATCATAATTTGAGAATGTCTTTACAAGGTATGGATTACCTATAGAGCTCCTGAGCGACAGAGGGACTCACTTTCTAAACAAAGTCATTGAATATTTGTTACATGATTTTATGGTGATTCACAAGAAGTCCGCACCATGTTATCCTCAGGCCAATGGATAGGCAGAAAGTACTAACAAGATCCTTTGCAATGTACTAACGAAACTCGTAAATAGCAAACACTGAGAATGGGACAAATAGTTACATCATGTTGTTTGAGCATATCGAGTGGCCTACAAGAGCATACTCAATGCAACTCCCTTTCATATGGTTTTTGGTCAAAATATAGTGCTTCCCTTGGATTTTTTGATACTCACCCTTAAGGTTGCACAAGAGCATCAATGGACTGGCCACGAGTTATGATCAAGGATCATGGACTTGGAAAGATAAGGAGAGACTATGTTGGGAGTGGCAATATGCATATATGCAACCAAGAAGAGAAAAAAAGCCTATTTTGATGCACATGTGAAGGAAAATGGCTTGAAAGAGGGAGATTTAGTCTTAGTAGTTATGCTGAAACAACATGCACGAAAGCTAGAGAAACAAGGGTATGGACCTATGATTATAAACAAGCTTTCAACGAGTGGAGTAATATAATTAGCCACTCTAGAAGGAGAGATAATGGCTAGCTATATTAGTAGGTATAGAGTCAAGATTTATCAAGAACCTCTCACCGAGGATATGCTTGGATGACTCACATTGGCAAAGAAATGCAAAGATGAAGAGAAGAGAATCAGAGAAGAGGCTTAGGCAGAGGCCTTAGAACGCATTAAACGTATGAAATTATGAAGACAAAGACTAGGGAGAGAATGCTATAATCAATTAGAAGGCCTCAAAGTAACCCCCTATACTAACATAGAAGTCCCCAGATATCCGATGGTAATGTGCCAGACAAAGTTACCTGCATATCCTAGCATAGTGGATATGAGATCATTCATTACGGTTAGGCTAGGGCAAGGTAATTCTCTCAAGGAGATTAGGGTGCTAATTGATTCAAGTGTTGTAACTAGTGTGATTTGGTGTTCTCACTATCAAGAGATGTGATTAGAAATACATCCTATTGAGGGATGGGAGGCATGGAAACCCATTGCATGGGTGAGGTGGATCTTCCTATCATAATAGAGGATGTAGCCTTGATGGTGAAGCTCCTAGTTTGTTATGATGATGACCTAATAGAACCATTGATTCTTGGCCAAGATTGGTTATATGATCACTTAGTGGACTTGAATCTTAGAAAAAGCTCTCTTTATCTTAGGATAGCAGGCCAGCAGTGAGTAATACCGCTTAAGTTCCCTAACCATGCCCTCTTAGAGGAAAGTAACACTAGAACCCAGGTGATGAATGCGAAGGAGGATCGGAAGATATTTGGGCAAATCCTTCATTTGATGATGATCCTTGGACAAATGCTGACTACTAATAGTCAGATGGGCACTATGGGTAAACAAACGGGCATAATCAGTGGTCAGATGGGCACCATCAATGAAAAAATGGGGACCATAGTCTCTTGGGATTCTCCCTCCACACTTCTTGCATGCCTGCCTAGATCCGTTGTGCAGAATGCCTCAGCTCTTGATGGGCAAATCATGCAAGTGTTGGACCTCCCTTCTTTTTCCAAAGCAGAGTTTCCACTAGACCTCTAAACCACCACCATGGGAAAGCCAACCACGATTTGGAAATCCCAACTGACGACCACCTCAAACTACCTCGTGGAAGCAACACATGTATACCAAAGTAATAGGTAACAAGAAAATATGGGTACCCAAAGATCAGCGATCATCGACCATCTCCAATAGTGCAGGATAAGAAGTCAAGACAAAGTAGAATCAACCTCAATGATCTAGATCCCCTAGACATTCTCCATTGGTGAGAATTCGACAAATATAGGTGCCTAATAGGTCTCTAATAATCACGCCCAACACCACTCAAATTTGGGTGCCCCAGATCTATATTGTAGCAGAAAAACCAAGCCATGTAATATCCATCCCTCTGAAATCACACCACTCACTAGCCTTATCACCTCAAAATCCATCCCTTCTATCTCATCCAAGGAACCATGTTCATTCACCAACCCCTAGGAAATGGGTGCTGAAAAGCCCCCAGAATCCTCCGTGCACCCCAGTGTAGAGTGTGAAACCTCATAATACTAACCTTCATCCTTGTAAATACTCACTAACCCTTAATCCTTGTAAAAACACTAACTCACTAATCACTTTTGTGGCATCTTGCATGAAAAGAAATATATGCATTTATTGAGTGCCTATAGGCAATCTAGCGACATGCATTCATCACTAAGAGATCATTACATGATCACCTCACACAAAAAGCTACACGGGCTACACATCAATTATGGAAAGGGATTGCGGTCTCACTTTATTGGGATCAAAATTAATTTCCATGCTAATGTGCAGTCCTTTTGTAGCAAATATTGTACATGAGCACTGACAATCACAATGCAAGCTGAAGGATCTTCAGGTGGTGGCACCAGCATGCTAGTAGTGGATTTTGAGAACCTACTGGTAGAGGCTCATCCTTCAATGAGACCTCCGACATTTCAGGACTTCATGGGACCAATGCCTATTGATGATCCTCCCATAGGAAGGACATAAAAAGTACACAGTAAGTCACATTGGTTCCAAGGATTGGAAGGACCATTGGCTAATGCAAAGCACATTTATGATGCAACTCTGTGCTTTAGCAGTGACACGTGGGGAAGATATCAATTCTTCTCATAGGACTTTGAAGCTCTTCATTATTCAGAGAAATTAAGAACAATTTGGGCAAGGACAAGTTTTACATAATACTTCAGTGCACCCCTTCCCAAACCCAATTTTTATTGCTGCTACTATCTGGTCACCACCTTACAACCACCCATCAGGAAGGAGCTTTCGGGCACGTTCATATTTCCATCTTTAGTTGGGGACCCACCCTTCAAAAAGTTTTATCTCTCAGCTGACCTCATCAGGGCTGCATTGAAAATTCATGGCACACATACACCAACAAAAAGGGAAAGGCTCATACCTGAACCTATGAAAAAAGGAGATGTCTTGAAGTGGGCTGATATTTTAGCTATTACACCTAAAATGTTGAAGTTGCTGTGAGTATGCATGTAACATTTTTCCTTCCCTACACAAGGTCGTTTTACATTGCCACAAAAACATATATGGTTTGGGCTATATCTAGCAAATACTAGACCCCAAACTATTGATCTAGCTAGTTGGATCCAAGTACAGGTGTATTTGGCAAACTAGAGATGGATTAGAAAGCGAGTCATCCATGGTTGCTGTGTAAGTACAAGGATATTATATATGTGCTTGGCCTATGACATACCTATCGTGTGAGCCATGTCTAGTGAAGAATTAAAACGATTTAAAGCATCTACCAAAAAATCCCATAAGACACCTAAGCCAAGAACTGGAAAGCATATGAGGGGCACAATCCCATGTCTACAAGTACCTGCATCACCCTCCCCTCAACCATCACCCCAATAATCACATACAAAACCTCATTGTACCTCCCATCAAAATCCATCTATCTTGCCCCATCACATCTGAAGGAACCTCGAGTGCTACCATAACCTCTCAAGCAAGTACAATGACCACCATGGCCACTACAGCTACAGAAGCAAGAGAAGTCACAACTACTATTGGTGCTGAGGAATTTGGTTTCCCTATACCTAACTTAGAGGTGGAGCCACTTAATACCACATTTGATTTTGAAATGTAGGATGCTTTTTCAAGCGAGTTTCAATTTTGAGAGGCTCAGTTCTTCTCATAGGAGTATGAACACCTGAGCTATCCCATCTTCCCACCAGAACATGAAGGCGACCAAGTTGTGTCTAGCTCAAACAATGATGATAAAACAATTATAGAGGATGACAATGAAGGTGATGAGAGTCAAAGAGTCAAGAATCACAGACTGAAGATCAACAAGGCCAAGAGGTGTAGAAAACTGAGGCACAAGATGACACAAGCATCCGAGAGGATGACACCTCCAAGGCAGCAACATACACTATTGTGATCCAAAGGTTTTACAAGCACATGCAAGCAGTTTGGGAGAGGAGTCGAATAACATAACAACAAAGTAAAGAGATTTTAGAATAGGAATTGGCAAATAGTGGATTCAAAGCTTCTTTTGTCAATGCTTTTAATGAACTAGTTCAGACAATGGGCACTATTGAAGTGCTACATTTCCTAAAGCAAAAGCACCTACCAAAATTCAACCCTCGATGAGTCAGACTAATGTCACAGCCCGGAGAATAGATATGCATACCTATCCAAGCACAATCCTCAAGTCACCAAGCAGAAAGGGTTATTGTAGATTCACCACCCCAAGGTGACACCATCATCATCGATTTGCCACCACGTCCTTGACCTCCATGCCCACCACCACTGTGGACCTTTCCTCTACATCCAAATCCACCCTCCAATCGTTAGTACATCTAGTTTCACCCATGCACCCTAGCTTATCTTCACTCAACACCCCAATAGCCGATTTCGTATCTCCAACAACAATTCCTCCTTTTCTTACTCCATCCAAAACACCACCCACATCGTTACCACAACTTTTCCATCAATTCCTGTTAACCCTTTCCTAACTCCTTCCATTCCATCTACCCCCTTCCCCCACCAATCTTTATTCACCCCACAAAGTCCATTTAATCTTCCATCTGTGTTACACCCTAGTCCTGCCACACTACCACAATTGTCTCCTATTCATCAATTGGTGTTTGAACCCCTTCATGTAACATATTTGTCTATCTTTGTAAATCCAATGTTTACACCTACACAATCACCCACAATCATGCCACTATTCACCATCAGTTCACTAGAGCAAACCTCTTGCGACATGGATATTTCACCACCCATCGCACCCCCACTCACGACCACTTCCAAAACTCACCCATTCATGTCCACACACCTCCACTATCACCACAACGTCCATACTCCCTCACCCCACCCCTATCCCCTCTGCATTACACACCAACCAACACACATTTTTTAGCACACCATCATTATTTTCATCATCCATTGTAGATAGCATATTCCAGCAAATGTTCTCATGTATGCATCAAGTTCGTGAAGAGCCCACTTGATTAGGAAATCACTATCAGGCTCTACAACAAAACATCACTCAACTCCAAGCAAACCTTAATTCATTAACAATTGAGAATGCATCATTGAATGCATGCCATCAAGAACTCCGTGATGCTTATCACTCAATGGAGTTGGAGTTGGAGTAGAAAACCAACAAAGCTATAGTCAACACTGAAGAAAATTTATGACTATAGGTTGTCAGAAATGCCACTCTAACATGCAACATGGGATTCTTAAGATGTCACCTAGCAACAAACAAAGAAGAGAATCAATTTCTACAAGAATAGAATAGGGAAAATTTTGAAGCTACATTGGACAAACCCGATGAATCCATCAACCCAAGTTCTTTCAAGGTGATCCCATCGGAAACCATGCAGATGTTGCTAGATGATCATGCCCGCCTATTAGAAGACTACGACAAACTGATAGAGGAGTCTTAGACACTTAAAAATGAAAATCCACACTTACAACCCAAAGCATCTATTCAACCACCTACCATCCATGAAGTCACAACACCCAAAATCCTGGAAGAATTGAACACATTATGAGCGTGTGTACTAGAACTTCAAGCTCAAATATTGGATCCCTCAGGGATCCCCAGATCAGAGAATCACCACCAGACATACCTGTGGTAGAAGAAACAATCACCCTCCTTGTGGAGGCCACCTTTGAAGACGAATACGAACCATAGCCTACCCTTGGTGGTTGAGTGATAGAGGAAGGGAGGACACATTTGAACTACCCACACCGGCCTGGATGAAACTAGTAGAAGAATTGGGTAAGACTCACCCAGTGCATGTAGAAGATCAACTACATACTATGGCATTTATAGAGGAGAAGATTCTTCAAGCTCCCTAGTTTTCACAACTGGTGCCATGCAAGTGCATATCTATTAATGAACTATAGTATAAACCATACTTTATATACATGACCGAGTATAATATTGCAATCAAGAAAGTCATGGGCAAGAAGCTCACACATGTCACTCAATTTGAACCCAACGTTCTACCACTTGATGCACAATGAGGCAATATTGTCCAACCCACCTAGAGGAAGGAATTACTGCAGGAATATCCTAATATGTACACTTGGACAAAGGGCACTCTACATTTAAAGTACAACCTATGTTATGGCCTTGTACCTCGATGTAGTTCCTCGATCACATTTGCTATAAAAATACAAAATAGTAAGCAATTCCAGGTTTGGATCAATTATCCATATTTTGCACCACCACAACATCCCCTTATGGTTGGGTATATGATGGCTACCATCCAACATTGGCTCCCCTTGTCTTCACTGAATGATCGATGTGGCCGCCTAAATGACCATCAATTTTTTCTATCTGATGCAGAACACATTTAAAATATTCAAACACATCATACCTCCACATGTGTCCACCCTAGGCTTTGAGCACGATAATGGTGATCTAGTTTATGATATGATTACAATGCCATCGCTTTGGGTGTGTTATGCTTGACATTATCGGATTAAGTATTTACTAGCATGTTACAAATTAATGTTTGAAGAGATGTTTACTACGGGCTTTTGGGAGTATCATTTAGAAGTATTCATTAGCAAGCCTACACAATTGTTACAACTTTTAGCCTGTGAACAGATGATGTACTCAATGCATCATAGACCCCCCATGATGAGCCTCAAACATTTGACTAGGAAAATCTAGAAGTAGATTTAGCAAGAGGTCTCCACATCATAGAACAAACCCTCACCAATAATCTCTTGCAAAATTACATCAGCCAAGCCCTACAACTAGGATCTCTTGGGGATGATAGACACGAGAGGGAGAGGGGTGTTAGCAGTGCAATCAGTAGCAGCTACAGACATCAGCATAGAAGAAGCATGTGAAAGGGAAATGCAGGAAGTACAGGGGACCAGAACCATTATTTTTCAAAGAAATATGTTTTCATTATCATTTGGTCAAACCATTAACATTGATTTTAATCACTCATGTAACATATGTAATATAGAAAATACAATCTTATGATGAGCCGCACCATTTTGTGCAAGTCTAAGAGTACTCGAGCTTGAGGAGCTTAGGTAGAATGCTCATACCAAATTTTACAATTTTTAGACCTCATTCGGACCTCCAAATGACCCTTAGAACTTAATTTTTAACTAGGCCAGAGATAAAGTTTGAAACCAGCCAAAACTAGTCAAGAAACTATAAAAAGAGCTGGAGAACTCATTTTTGAGGTTCACTAGTGTGATTGAGTTTTGCAAGAGTGTATGTGTGTGCACTTGTGTGCTTCTCACCTGCACCTTCATGCACATCACTCGTTCACGATCTTCACATCATCCTACCTCTTTAGTGGATTGACAATTAAGGAGGTGGAGCTTCTTGACATGGTACCTACCATTGTCTAGAACAATAGAAGCCAACTAGGCTTATCGAGCATTTATGAACAACTAGCATACATCTCCTATGGCAAGGCTCGATAAGTCTTCCACCTAGATCACCAAAGAGACCCTGACATCATTGTGTCTGTCAGTTAAGAAAACCTCACCACAACCCTCTTTATCAACATCAAAGGCTTTATGCAAAGATGTAATTGCTATATTAATAACCACATGGGCGTACATAAGCAGTATCCACAAAAGTGTACATAGTGTGTATGTGCTTAGTATATGTAGTAAAATGGCATTGAAAAGCTAAAATTACATCCCAAACACTCGCCAAAAACAACTAGAAGTGTCTTTCAACCATGTTATTTAGGCCCAAAAACCTACATAAACTTGTCATGGCTGCTCCCACCACAATTGAAAACCTTTCAAGAAACCTATAGATTTACTAGTGTGGTTGAAAACATAGCCCCAAAGCTGAATATTTTTCGTCAGAGAAGTACAAAGACAACTCCTCTTGATGTTCTTAAACCTATGTAAAGATAACTATGCATGAAAGTACCCCAAGATGGCTCCAAGAATAACCCCAAGAATGCTTCAAAAGGGGTTTTGAAAGCAAAGAATGAAGCTTTGAAGGCCAAAAACATGTTCAAGGTAATGTACACCTTAGTCTTTCCCGTTTCTCAAGCACCACAAGAGTGTATCTTAGTGGTAAGTGATTGTTAGTTAAGCAATCCCTGGGAGGAACAAACTAGGATTGATGACCTCTCAAGAAGTATCGAGAACCTCCGTCTTCCTTGATCATTGAGGTCCTCCTTTGTGTGAAGCCAAGAGTGCCAATGGTGAGTTTAGTGACTCGGATGACAAGGTATACCTTGGTTGCCACCTTAGTCATAAGCCTTGGATAAATCTTTGGGTGTGGGGGTGAGTGCTCGCTTTGCTTGCACAAAAGCAACAAAGATTTTGCATTGGAATGCTCTGATACCAGTGAAATGGTGCAATGGTGATGCACATGATGGTGGACTCTCCTTCTTGAGAGTTCCACAATGACACTCTCATAGTAGAAAATTGAGCTCTGAGTGCGGTACACAATACTTTGCACAGGGCATGCAAAAAATGCAAAAAAAAAAAGTACACAAGGAGCACAAACACATATTTCTTAGGTGTTACAAATGCAGTCAAACTTACAATCTATGACTGACCAAGACACTATATGTTTTATTAAAGAACATATACAAAAGTGTCTGACAGCCATTTGGCCGTTCACATGGACACTAATAGTAACATAATTTTGATGAGGTTGTGTTTCTTCTTTTGCAAGAAGAGAAATCAAGTGGTTTTCCTGAGGGAACACAAGCACTTGCTATTACACAAAAGGGAAAAATCAAGTATGGTTTAGCTTTGGGTTCATCAAAACCAAAGCCTCACTCTTCCTCTTCCACTTCTTCCTCTCTTGATGATGATATGCAAAACTAAAAGAGATGTTTGCATAGTGGGGGCTCATGCAGTAACTCTATTGTTTAATACAAGAGACATCGGGTTCACACATAACTCTATATTGGTAGATATGTGGGTCAAGGCCTCCCATATCTTGATAATACCAGTAAAAAAACATTGGAAAACTATCGAAGCAAGTCAAGCAATGGTAAGTTGATATTCCTCTATGAGAGTAGGACACAACTATACCGATCAAGGGTTCTCTGGACCTTCTAAGTCATAAACAATGTTTTGGTCCTCCAAAACATAGGGTTGTCTATCCTTTATTGAAGTCCTCAATTGGCAGTTGTCTAGTTCAATGTCTAGAACATATTTCAATATGCAATATGGTTCTACTTTTGTTCATAATTCTTGTGTAGTACTGAGTTTGTTATCAGGCGATGTAGTCATTACTCGTATAGTAAAAGCACTAGGTGTCCAATGGTCTAAGACATTTTGCAAATCAACATTTCCTAAGGATAGCAAATCTTTTTTGGCCTTCAAAAAAGTTGTTTGTTCGTAATCAATTAGATCTTCTAACATATGGATATGTTCAGCCAATTGTGGCAACTGGTGGCACTCACAGGGTGACAAATCATCCAAAGGGACTGCATATTTTAGATTACTATATTTAAATATGAGGTTGTGTGAAGACCAATCTTGCATCACTTTGGTCTACCTTAACCATGGTCATCCAAAATGGAGGTTATAGTCTAGACTAGAATTATGTGGGTAGAGGACCAAAAAATTCAGACAAAATGTGGCTCCCTGTAGGGAAATAGGAATATCTCTGACTAATCTAACCAAATGCACCCCAGATTAATCATCCATTCGCACAAAGAACTTCACTTTAATCGTCATCCATCCCATTTGAGTACATAGAGCTTCAGTAGTGACATTGAAACTTGAGACTCCATCAATTAATACTTTGGAGATACTCTTGTTTTTACACCACACAGTAATGAATGGGACAACATGATCAACTATCATATCAGGTTTTGGTTGGACCATTGTAGTCACTACTTTTGGTTGAAGATATTCTTCAAACTGTCGATGAACTCCAAGAACTAGAATAAGTAACTATCCCAAGGGAAGGATGATTGGTGCTTGTGCTAATATTTCCCAAGTGTTGAGTGTGGTTAGTTCTTTTCCTTTTAACGATCGTACAATATCTGGTTGATTGACTCCAGCTAGTATATGGCTGATGGTTGATGCTTGTTCTATAATAGTTGTAGGCTTAGGAAAAATAGGTGATTCTTCTTGAGCCCAAATAGCTTCCTTTGTAGCCATCTGCCTCTATTCTTTGAAACCAAGCTCAAAAGCTACCATCGCTAGTTGTAATGCCTTCCTCGGTCTTTTCTAGACTATTGTTTGCTATACTTCTATAGAAGCAATAATTATGTTCACCATCAGACCATGATTTCTTCTTTCTTTTGTCATTCTTGGGCTTCTTTACAATTCCTTCTTATGCGATGTATTCGCCACAAGACTGATAGTACATGGGCATAACTCTCATAACTAGATATTTGTGGTAAATGACCATCGATTTTTCGTCGAAATTTGATTAGGATATGGTTGATGTTGTGAGTAATTGTGGTATTGAGGAGTCCACTGTTGTGATGGAACATAACTAGAAGAAGATGTGGCTGGATCCTAGATGATAGCATTAATGGCATGCCTGTTGTGTGTCTTTGTGTTATATGGACAAGCTTTTGTAGTGTGCTCAGTACATTGAAAAATTGCACAATAATGCTAGTTTAATGAATATGTATGGCCTACCTTCCCTACATTTAGAGTAGAACACTTGTTTCACCAAGTCATCTTGTAAGACTTTGGTAGGGTTAATAGGCTTCCAATCCAAATCCTCAAAAAATCCTCCAACTTTGTGCTCCAATAGCAAGGACATGTCCACCACATCCTCTGAAGTCATGTCACCAATGTAGCAAATTGTCATAATCTATCTCAACTGTGGGATGAGGTTGTTAATGAACCATGGAGTTGTGACATCTATGGGCAAAGCATTGTTGATCCAAATTCTCTTGAGGCGTGTTTTGAAAATGGTTGCATATTCTTGCACTGACTATTGAGGTTTCTATTTGTTGCTCTGTAAAAAGTCAAAGAACTAGGTCAAATTCTTTTTTTTTAGTAATATATGTAAGAATGCATCTTTAACTATTCTATACATGTGGAAATGATCTATTTTGACTTCATTCAGCCACCTAGCTACTTCATTCATGAAGGTAGATTGGAAAACTCAGGCCTTATACTGATCATCACCTAGAGCATTTGTCATCACCTCATAGTTAATCTCAAAAGATTTCACATGAGCATCTAGATCATCTATTGAGAACCTCCAAACTTGGCATAACTCATACCAATCAAGAATGCTCTTATGAAAATCATATTTTGTGTTGCCCTCTCGAGAAAATTGAACTAGTCTAGGGGATCCAGAATATCTTCAGATATTGAGTTTAATGAAAATAGCTCTGTACAGTTACAAGATAAGTTTTCGATTTGGTGCAGTGTTTCTAAAGTGTGTATAGCAAAAGCTGTCAATGGTTCAAAATACCATGGGTTGATTTCTTCTTCTTTGGTTTGTAAATTTTTGCATCCAAGTGTCTAGAAATGATTAAAGGGAAAACCACAAGTTCTCTTTTCTAGCGGTGTTTGGTAGCCACTGAGCACATCGAAGGTTTTTCCAGTAATTTTTTATGGATCAAGATCTACAACAATTTGTTCCAAGGGTGGCATTGATGAAGCCATAATGTCACCAATTAGCACCAAAGGCAATTTTGGTGTAGTTATGAGCTAGTGGTTCTCTTCAGAGATGGGAATATGGGATGCTTTTGATTGTTTCCTCTTTGTTTGTGTTGATTTTGGGGCTCCTAAGTGACTTCATACTATACATGGCTGTGTATCCAACTTATATATGGGGCGAGTTTCTCTAGAATGCAACATCCACATACATCTTTGGCCAATACTTCACCAAATTTTGTCATCGATATCTCTACCACTACCAAATATCATCTTGCATAATGCAAGTTGCCAAGTAGGTGGTGCTTACCATGGTGAATGGTCTGTCGGTATTCATCTCTTCGTGTTGCAATCCCATCAAAGTGATTGACCATTAGCTTGTCTTTCATTCTTGATGGATGTCCTTGTTGATGGTTAACTAGTGAGATTCTTTGAGTGCTTGGTCTTGTCATTTTTTTAAAAAAAATTTATTTTTGCTTTTCTTTTTTTCTCTTTTTTTTTAGCAATGTCACAAAACAAGAAGAAGGTGCTTAGTATCAATAAAATAGTTTACATATGTCAAGTGTGTCACACGTGCCTGGGATTCTCAATTGTGTCTATGCATGGCCTTATAGTGTGGCCCTATATTAATGCATACTTTGGAAATCCATGACTTGAATGGTGCAAAAAATGGGGTTATGCAAAGAGCACATGGTTTTTGCATGCCGAGGCTTCTGATGTTACTTGCAAACTTGATGCAGGATTGCGAAATGACAACTGATCATTCCTCCTTATAGGGATCCATTTTAGAATAGTGTTTGGTTGTGTATATATCACTTTTGGACTTTTCCTCTTTGGATGGTCTCTTACATTTTGTATCTCTCGTGGTTGGCTCTTTGTTTCTATGGGTGCTACTGGTGCTTTTGGTTTCCAAAACCATATCCTTGATGATTGTCTTCTTACTATTTCCAAAGAAGAGAATTGATCTTCTTCTGATCTCCGTGCTTGGTACTGGACCCTTCCTCTTTGTGGCTTCTTTTTTGAGACTTTATGGAGACATAGGGTTTTGTGTATGTAAAAGTTGCTTGGGTACCCACATGTGTAATTTCCCTTGTTGAGCTGCAGCTAATTTCTTAGGCACCCAAATTTGTTGGATACTTTGTGGTTGAGCTCGTCCTCATTGCTCGGTTCTTCTTTTTTCATGGTTGGTCTGCCTGGATGGGAATTGTTGGGACAAGGCTGGTGGTTTCTCTCCTTTTTGTACCCAGATCGGCTTCATCCCCAAAACTTATTTCTTCTTGAATTTTGTTTTTCTAGTTGATATAGTGGTTGTCTGGTATTGCTTTACTTGCCTCTTTGGTTGAATTATTATGCTTGCATTAGTCTTTGATAAAGAAGAGAGGTCAGCTCACCTTTGAGACTATTCTTCCACGATTGAGTTCTTCTGGATCATAAAGCTTTTGACAAATACAACATCTTCTTCTCTAAGACTAGGCTTAGAAGAACTAAGAGAATGTGTGACACCTGGATTTGTGAGCATGCAATTCTCTAATTCTAATGTAATGCATTGTTTGTGTACCCAAATTTGAAGAAGTTGACTTATTAGGTTTAAGTTGATTGCATGGTCATAGATCCAATCTTGACCCAAGACAGGTACCTTATAAAGGGTAGTGTACTCCACTGGGGGTCTCTCTTGGCACATTAGACAATTCTTAATCCACTCATGTATTTCTTTGTCCATACTAGGCCGATACACTCCCAAATGTTTTAGATTATGCAATGTTCATTGTTTAGAATAGTGATTTCCTAGCAATCCTTCATGGGATTGTTGCAACCAACTACTATGTTCATCCTCCTCAACACAACAAGCTAAGACACCCTTTGTATCTTGTTTGTACATACTTCCTGCCAATATTTGATATTTTTGTGATTTTACAATTTCATCCTTGTTTGTTTTCACATTCTTATTTGCAAGTCCAAAGGTTACGATAGGTACCAAATTATTTGCCCATTTAAGAACAAATTCTAAATTGAATAGATACGCATCAGGAAATTCATGAGACACTCCTTGTGGTGTCTCTCCTGAAGTGATGGAGGAAAGGTGATCTGCCTTGAGTTGGGTTCTACCTTTCCTAACAACCACTTCAAAGCCATACTCCATTAGTAAGAGGAACCATCTTACTAGGCATCCTGTACTACAAGGTTTATTGACCAAATATAATAAAGCTTGATGATCAGTGAAAAACTTGAACTTGTTGGCCAGTAGATAGTGTCTAAACTTCTTCACAATGTATACCATGCCTAAGCCTTCTCTCTCAGTTGTTGCATAGTTTCGTTCAGCAATATTTAGCTGTCTGCTAGCATATGCTATAGGCAAATCCAAATTTCCTTCACCTACAGGTTATGCTAGCACACATCCTATTGCATAACTGGATGCATCTACATGGACATGGAATGGTTTGTTCCAATCAAGAGTGGTCAGTATTGGTATTGTGCACAAACGTCTCTTCAGCTCATTGACGGGATTTTCACATTCATCATTCCACTCAAAATTTGTCAACAGGGCATAAAGAGGTTTAGCTATGAATGCATACATGTGGATAATTTTGTGGTAATATCCCCAATGGCCCATAAAGCCTTGTACCTCTTTAACATTTTTTGGCCTTGACAACTCCATTATGGATCTTACTTTGTCCTCATCTGTTGATATTCCATTCTTAGAAACAATATGGCCTAAGATTTTACCTTGACATACCATGAACACACACTTTTTTGGGTTCAAACAAGCTCGATATTCTCTACACTTTTTGAAGATCTATATGAGCTCACGGATGTGGTGTCTTCTCTCTTGGGAATGAGCACATAAATCATCCACATATACTTCTAATCTCTTTTGAAAGAACTCTTTGAAGACATGAAACATGAGCCTTTGGAATGTTGTAGGTGCATTGGTGAGGCCAAATGGCATCACACAAAATACAAAGATTCCCCACTCTGTGGTGAAGGATGTTTTATGTTGATCTTCAAGAGCAATGGCTACTTGGTTGTAACCTGAAAATCCATCAAAGAAGCTATAAACTTCCTTGCCTACAACACACTCCAATAAATGTTCGATGATTGGAAGCGGGTAGCTATCTCTTATCGTAGTGGCATTAACTTTTTTAAGATTAATACACACTCGCAACTTTCCATTCTTCTTGGGCACCACTACGATGGGGGACACCCATTTAGTATGCTCAATCTCACACATAAATCTAGCTTCAATCAGCCTATCAATTTCTTCTTTTATTTTGGATGCATAAGTGTCATTATACATGTAGGGCTTCTGTTTGGTGGGCTTGGCGTCAGTAGTCATGGGGATCATATGAGAGCATATTTTGGGATCTACCCCCTGTAGGTCTCTATAGGTCCATGCAAACACGTCCCTATATTCCATTAATAAAGCTACATGCTCTACTTCTTCTTTTGCACTTAGGTCTTCTCCTGTATACATACATCACTCCTTGTTCTCTTCAATTGTTACTACAATTTTTTTTTGTTTTTTTATTATCATATGCTTCTCTTGTGATGGCATCTCTCTTAGGCATTTGTACCAAGATCTTCCGATCTTCAACTTCGTATTTCTTGAAATTTTCTAGTAATTCAAACAATGATTCCTCCTCTACTTGTTTAACTCGTTTTCTTTTCTTTTTCTTTTGACTACCTTCTTTTTCCTCCCTTGAATTTATAGTTTTAATGTGTATGAGAGGTTCTTCTTCTTTTTCAGTAAATACTCCTACATTTTCTAGATAGTGCTCCTTTGAGTCAAAGAAACTATCCATCACAATGGACTCTAGATCGTTGTCATCCTCTTCTTCTTCTATGACGTCATTAGAGTCACACTCTTCTAGCAGTGATTCATACATGAACATAGAGATATCATAACCCTCCTCATCATGATGAGGCATTCACTACTCTTCATTGATAGCAATGTCCATGGTGGCTAAGATTTCTGCCCAACCATGAGGCTCAATGCTGGGTCTCTAACTATTCTTGCTCCTTGCAAAGTTCCTTCTTCTCTCGCTTTTAGGCATCTTTCCTATTCCTCTATGACCTTGCACATTCACAAGTGAGTATCTTCATCCATCCATGATGGATTCGAAGAACTTTCAGAATGCACAAAGGTTGAATCTTCTTGCACCTTGTGAATAGGATTCCACTACAGGGGTGGTACATCTTTGAAGGTATAATCCTTCAAATTGACCTTCATTGTGACCCCCAAGTGTTGTAAGTACAATGAGTTGGTTCCCCAATCTCGTACTATTTGCAATTGCCATATGAATTTTCTTCCTAGGATCATCTCATAGAACTTATTTTTGCCAAAGTCACATATAGCAAAGGTGTGTTCAAACTCTACACCACAAGTGGTTAAAGTTATCCCTTCTAGCAATCCTAGAGGTCTTTCAATATGACCGTCAGCCATGTGAAGCTTCATTCTAGTTGGCCTTAATATAGGCTTGCCCCATTGCTTCCACAAGGAGGTGGTCGCAATCGCAACACCAGCACCTAAATCTAGGATAGCTTGGTTGTGTAACCTTTGTTGAGATATCAAGCTCAACATGTGATGATCTAGGATGACACGTATCACTTTTTCATTTCTTTGACATGTATGGTGGTCACACTGGTATATGTCAGGGACACTTCATTGAGCTTTATTAGATTTATCTATCGAGAGTGATGGCACATTTGTTTCTTGCCAGGTACTAGTGGCTTTCTATTCTCAATTGGAGGTGCAGCTATTACATGGAGTAGCAAGAAGCAACCCATTGTTGCTTTGTCAAGTACAGAGGCTGAGTATAGAGGTGCTACAATGGCAGTATGTGAGGCATCATGGCTAGAGATGCTACTTGCACATTTAGGTGTGGAAGTGCAAAAGCCTATCACTATCTATTGTGATAATCTTAGCAGTATAAAATTAGCATATGGGACACTTAATTGAGCTTTATTAGATTTATCTACCGAGAGTGATGGCACATTTGTTTCTTGCCAACTCACTCATTCACAGACATTAGGTTTTTCCTTATGTACTGGTCTTTATATATTGCAGCAATTGTATTCTTGTTTTTAGGTCATTCTTGTACATTCCTTTTTATGTAATAGAAGAAAAAGAAGAAGAAGATCATTCTTCCTTGCCTCAATCTGAGTGTGTGTTTCTCTTTGATTGTGAGAGTGTGTGTGTGAGCTCTCTTCCTTATCTCCTTCCTCGTGACAACCTTGGTAGGTGATTGGAAGATAAGTATTACCTTCTTCACCTTCACTCATGTCTCCTATTTTTTCTAGAGGTATCTCTGGTATTTTTTGCTTAGAGCCTACTTTTGATGTATTAGAACCAAGTTTTGGAACCTGATTCGCCACATGTTTCCATAACTTAGGTTTTACTTTGAGTAGATCTTCTAAGGTGAGGTGACATTGCACCTTAGTGTTCTTCATGACTTCATTGTTTCTTGGAACCACGTAGTCTCCATTTCTTATCAATTTTGTGGGAGTTCTGATATGATGAGATTCAAATTCCCATGAGCCTGTGAATTCTGGCAACTCTTATAAAGAATTAGATTCAAAATATAATCTTTCATCTTCTTGTTGTTGTGTTGGGTCTCTATAAATAGATGGAATGTCTTGGGGAAACTGATCATGAAGATCATCAATTTCAGGAATAGGAGGGGGATTGCCCTTCTCCTTGCCCCATTTCTCTTCTTATATTTCCCCCAAGAACTCTTGAGAGTGCAGTTGAATTGAAAGAGGTGTTCCAACATCTGTGGAATCAGGAACATAAACTTTGGTTGGTGGTGAGCGTTCTCTTTCAACAACTGGTTGAGCTTGTGGTGGTAAAGAAACATGTGGCTTGTTTACCAACTACTCTAATATTTCTAATAAGCCTTGGAAATGCAAACCCGGTTTGATAGAATTTGTCTCATTGAAAAATTGATTGGTCTCAAGCATAGCGTGAGCTAGTTCTACCATTTTCATGCACATTTTTGTCCGTTCAATCTCTAAATTTGCTCTAGGATAACTCTTGTCTAGGTTTGCAGTTGTTGGCCCTTCTCAAAGTCGAGCTTGGTAGGCCTTGAACATCATGTCCAAGTCTTTTGGGGTTGGATCTGCTAGAATCGACCTTAGGTGTGGTCTATTTACAGTGAATGGTGGGGTGGGATGAAGTGGAGTGGATGGAGTTTTGGTATGTGAGGGATGTTGAGATGCAATGTCTTCTATTTTCCTTTTTGCATCTCTTACGCTTTCTTCTAGTTCAGATAGCTTTTTAGCCCACTCACGATTGGCCTTTTCTCTGGTATCCTTCCAAGTTCTTGTTTTCCTCTTACTAGGATCTCCTGATTCACTTGACTCTGATTGTTCAACTGATTTAGCTTATTTTGAAGCTTGTGACCTAGTGACTGCTTGTATGGGAGCCACGTTAATGCTACTTGAACTTGAATCCACCACAAAGCCTACCACATTAATGGGTGTAACATTGGGTGCACTAGAGGGGTTCCTTGGACAATCTCTCGGAAGATGTTCTTTGCCACACTCATGACAGAAGCCTTGTATTGTGATGTTTTGTCCTTGTCCCGGGGCTGGTGGGTGGGGACATTCATGAATGAAATGGTTGCCTTGACATCTAAAACATGGTCCTCTAGGGGCTTGTGGCCTCATTTGTCTCAATTGGGGCTTGGGGTTAGGATTCATATACTTGACATTAGAGTATTATAGCTCCAATTTCGTTCCATAGGTAGTGCCTCATATTGATACAAAGAAGTCTCACTATGCTGAGGTGACTCTATGTAATAAGCTTGTGGACTATCTTCATGGGAGTAGTCAAAACTCTGAGCATGAGGGTCATTTTCTGAGACCAAAGGGGTCATCAGCACCAATGCTCTATTAAGGTTCTTGTTGTATAAACCTTGGGCTAGACCATCAAATATTAGGGAATTCTTGGTTTAATTTAATGGGTTAGACCCTCGAAAAAGGAACCTATGATTTTTGGTTTTAACCCTTGAGGTTTTCTTTCAATGGAAGTCTCAATTGAAGGGTTCTTTACCTTAAGGATAACTATCCTAAGGTAGAAGAAACCTTAGTCTTGGGAGAAGCTTCTCCCAAATGACACCTTGACTCGTACGTGAAGGGAAGGCTTCAATTGAAATAGAAGCCATGTGATTTTCTTTGGAAAATGTCCACATGAACGACACTTGGTAGGGAACATGGATGAAAATTAAGCCATGCACCCCTTGGACCTTTGGTATAAATATGAGTGGAGTTGGATGGGTGGATACGTACTCAGTCACTCTCTAGTGGATGTTATACTCTAGGAAGAAGCCTTTTTCATAACAGTGGTAACCAGAGCTTTGGTTTTCTTTCATTTGCAAGTACTTGTGGTACTTCTTGATTTTTGTACATGTCTTCTTTTTGAAGCTATGGGAAATTAAACCTCCCTAAGCCTTCTTGAATCTCTACGCGAACTTTTCACGCCATCTTTGGAATCTGCATTTATTTACTCTTCTTGCGAAGAGTAGTCATGTGGAGCTCTCACACATTGTGCTTTTTCTAGAGGCAAATTCAAAAGATTTAATGCTCGTACAACCGACTACACCGATGTTGCCTACGCCTGCCTTCAATACACCCCTTCAATGAGCTTTCATTCAAGGCAGCCCTCCCCAGCTGATCGATAGCTAGAGGAGAACCCCCCAGCCAACTGCAAGCCAGAGGAGACCCCCCAGCCGACCCGTGGCTAGAGGAGACCCACCAACCCACCCGCGGCTAGAGGAGACCCCCCTAGTTGACAGACGGCTAGAGGAAACCCCTCCAGCAGACAGACGGCCAATAGAGATTCCCTCAGCCGATGGAAATGTGCAGAGAGCACGCTCTCTTTTGAGAGATAAAGACAAAGTGAAGTGATTTTTCTTTATATAGACCTCCCTCAGATGATTTTTTTGGATATATGGGATATATCCTGGCCCATACAGAAGCTCGCCAATCTACACATCATCTACCCTTTGTAAAACTTTATCTCTGCATATATTGAAGCCAACCCAAGAGCAATTAAAAACATGAAATTCAAAGGACAATAGAAGAAATTTCAGTCGAAACGCAAGAAGAAATTCATTCAAGTCAATCCATGAAGGAGATTTGAAGCCTAAAGTGTATGAGGAAGCTCATCCAAGAAAAGACTCATTTCAAAAGGAGTTCATTTGCTAAAATATGTGGAGCAACGAATCATCCAAGGTGGCCTGATCTGACCTACAAGTAGAAGCAAATTTCAAAGAAATAATCGGTTAATTTTCATCTATTTTCCTTCAAAATTAGGAACGGCATTTTCTCATTTTAATTTGATTCCAAAGTATTCACTCAATAATGGGGGATTCTTATGCTAGTAATATGTTATTAGACATACCTAGACAAGAAGTAGATTATGCACTGCAAGAAGGGGGTAGACAGTTAGATTACACTCGGGGTCTTCCTGAGATAGGCTAACAGGAAAGGCGAGAAGTAAATATTTACAAAGAGTTAGATGGATTGGACGAAAAGATGAATGATATCCAAGTAGATACGTTCATTGATAAGGAAATTCAAAATGAGATGGGTAACCTTCGTACTTCAATTAATGAAGTCAAAGTGAAGATGGAACAAATTTTGAATACAGTTTGTCCATCTTTACCCCTACTTGCCCAAATGGGCTCCTTGTCCATTCGACCAAGGAACCCATTGTCTAGTAAAGGACCAGATGCTCTTTTACCAATCCATAGTAACTTATCTTTAAAAAATAAGAATGATGAAGTAAATCCTCCTCCTAGTTCCATTAGATCTAGGAGCCTTCATTCGCAAAAGGCTTAAAACCACCTCAATTTTTAGGGGAAGATAAAGACCAAAACAAAGATGTAGTTTTGACATTTTTGGGAAAATGATAAGACTTGCATCAGTTAAAAAACACCCCTGAAACCTATTAAGTCTTAGAAACAAGTTTTTCACTTGGACCTAAGGCTTAGAAATGGTAGATGAGCTTAAAAGAGGCTCAAAGAATCCCAAAAACCCAGAATCAATTTGAAGAATCCTTCAAAAAAGAATTCTTACCAGAAAAGGAAGACGAGCATAACTTGGAAGAGTGGGACAAAGTCCTTAACAGAGGACATCCCATCTCTTTGTACATTTCTCATTATCGAGAAATAGTACTTAAACTCCAAAACTTAGATGATTTTCATAAGGCGAGAGGCTTTATCTGTGGTCTTGACAAGTAGATCAAACATGAAGTAAAGAGAAGTGCTCCAAAAAGCTTAGAAGATGCTATTAAGTTAGCATAGATCTATGAAGATCATGCTAAAACTAGAACACAACCACTTCATCTTGTCGGGGAGAATAAAAGATTCAAAACGGGTAAAAGAAATTTAGGCACTTTCAAAAAAGATGACTTTAAAGCTCCTAGACCTTCACGGCCTAGACTTGACCTTGAAATCTGGGAGAAAGCAAAAAATGAAAACCTTTGCTTTAAGTGCCTTAACCCAAGACATCTTAGTAAGAACTACATTGCGAGGGGGCAACGAAAAGCCACACGTGAGATGAAAGGGAAAGAAAATACATGAATACACTTAGTCCAAACTTTAAATCTTGAAAATAGTAAAGTTTGGAAAAAAGTGGAAGTCCTTCATGAAGAGTACACGCATCAATGTTGTTTGTCTAACTCAATGTGGGTCAAAAACTAGTTTGGACCTCATGACTTGGTCAAACTTCATGCTTGCATAAGTGGGGAAAAGGCCAGAGTCATGATAGATGACTCGGCCACCCATAATTTCCTAGACTACTCACTGGTGAAGAGATTGAAGTTACCCCAGCAGAAGTCACCACATCAGTCTGTTATCTAATTCAAGGAGAGCATGATGTGCCGAGTACTCCTTTGATCTCTAGCATGGAATTGAAAAAACTTGTAAATACCCAAAAAGCAGAAGTTTTTATGATACTTCCAACTGATGTAAACAATGTTTATAATATGAATCCAGTTTCTTATATCTGGTCTCCTTTATTTGAACATGAAAAGTTTAAATTTAAGTGTTTAATAAATAATTATCCAGATGTTTTTCCAAAAGAACTTCACCATGGCTTACCTCCTTCTCGTGGACAAGTCGATCATGCTATAGACTTGCACCTAGGAACTAAGCCTATATGTAAACCCCCTTATAGACTCCCTTTTTCCTAGCAATCTGAAGTAGAGAAACAACTAAATGAATACCTAGCTAAGGGATTCATTCAGCCTAGCTTTTCACCTTGGGCAGCACCCATTCTCCTAGTCAAGAAAAAAGATGGACCAATGAGACTATGCATTGACTATCAAGGCTTGAATAAAGTTACGATCAAGAATAAATATCTAATGCCCCGAATTGATGATTTATTTGATCAATTGAAAGGTGCTAAGATATTTTCAAAACTTGATCTCCATCAAGGATATCACCAAATTAGGATTAGATTTGAAGATGTCCCTAAAGCATCTTTTAGAACTAAATATGGGCATTTTGAAGTTTTAGTCATGCCATTTGGACTAGCAAATGCCCCGACTACATTCATTACACTAATGAACACTATACTAAGCCCTTATTTAGGTAACTTTGTAATTGATTTCCTTGATGATATTCTTGTCTATATTCAAGATCCAACCTCTCACCTAGAACATTTGGAAAGAGTTTTCCAAGTTCTAAGAGAAAATAAATTATTCGGAAAAGAAGATAAATGTGAATTCTTTTCAGGAAAAATTAAATATCTTGGACACATTATATCTGAAAAGGGTATTCAAGTAGATCCTAACAAGGTCCAAGTTATTCTTAAGTGGCCTCACCCTAAAACCATTATACAAGTTCAAAGTTTTTTAGGGTTAGTAGGATACTACAGAAAATTTGTACCAAACTTTGACAAAAATCTCAATCGCTTTATTCGAGAAATTAAAGGGAAAACCCAAAAGTCTTAATTGGGAGAAAGAACAGGCTGAAAGTATGGAAAGACTTAAGAAAGCCTTAGCTTCAGCCCCGATTCTACAGATAGTAGACAAATGAACCCTTTGAAGTTGAAACACATGTTGGTGATCTAGCAATAGGAGCTGTTTTGAATCAAAATGGTCGACCAATTGCTTTTGAAAGTCAAAAGCTAAACCCAGCTCAAAGAAATTATTCTACCTATGAAAAAGAGCTTTATGCAATTGTGCATGCTCTTAAAAAATGGAGACATTACTTGTTTGGCACCAAAGTAACTATAGTTTTTGATCAAGAAAGTATTATTTGGTTTGCAAACCAATCTAAATTATCAGGTAGAAAAGCTAAATGGACTGAATTACTCCAAGAATTTGACTATGAACTTAGATATAGAAACAAAAAATTTAATATTGTGGCGGATGCACTAAGTAGGGTGCCAATTTTGAATTCTCTGAGTTTCATAAAAATTTCTAATGATTTACTAACACTTATGAAGGGCAAGTATCAAGAGGATACAAGCGTTAACAAATCATGGAAGAAGGTTTCAACTCAAAGTACAAAGTTATCAAATGAAGATAAGTTTAAACACTTCAGTATTCAAGATGAATATCTGTTATACAAAGGAAAGATTTGTGTCCCTTGTGATTTCGAACTTAGAAAAAAAAGTTTTGTTTGAATGTCATGATGCCCCAAGTGTTGGAAATCCTAGAATCAACAAAACTTATGAATTAATCAAAAGGCAATTCTACTGGCCTAGTATACATAAATATGTACATAATTATGTACTTAGATGTAGCAAGTGCCAAGTAAACAAAGCCGAAAAGTTTAAGATAGGAGGTTTGTTGCATCCTTTAGAAATTCTGAGTGGAAAATGGGAAAGTATTTCCATGGATTTCATTACAGGCTTGTCACGAACCCCTAAAGGCCATGACGTTGTTCGGGTCATAGTTGATCGATTGACCAAAATGGCTCGTTTTATACCTACTCGTACTATAGTAAAAACTCTAGAATTAGCTAAAATGTTCATAGAACAACTTTATAGACTCTATGGATTACCTCAAGACATAGTGTTTGATAGAGATAGAAAATTCACTAGTGATTTCTCGAGAGCTGTATTTAGTAGATTGGAAACCAAGCTAAACGTGAGTACTGCAGAACATCCACAAACGGATGGTCAAACTGAAAGAGTCAATTGAATACTGGAAGATATGTTATGAGCATACGTATCTTCTATCCAAACCAACTGGGAAGAATATTTATTGATAGTAGAGTTTTCTTATAATAGCGCAAAGCACTCTACAACGGAATATAGTCCTTTCATGCTAATGTATGGGTTTCAACCAAGAGTACCCTATGCAGTTGGACTACAAAATGAAAAAGTCCAAGCAGCTAAGGATTTCTTAGAAGACATGAACTTTAAGATAAGAATGGCCAAAGAAAACATGAGGAAAGCCCAGGATAGAGCTAAATCTTTTAGCAACACTAAAAGGTGAGATATTTCCTTTCAGGTTGGTGAACTACTATATCTTAAAGTTTCTGAGAAATCTGAAACATTGAAAACAGGACCTTGTCCTAAACTCTCTCCAAGGTTTTGTGGCCCTTTCAGGGTTCTCAAAAGAATAGGGACCTTGGCTTATGAGTTAGAACTTCCAGATGACTGTTTACTTCACCTAGTATTTCATGTAAGTAGATTGAAAAGAAATTTGGACGAACAAGACGATCTCGTATCTTCAGATACAATAGTTCAACCAATCTCCCTTCTTAACATCCCTCATGAACCAGAAAGGATTCTATGCACTCCAGTTAAAAAGACGAGAAATCATATATATAAAGAGTGCCTAGTTAAATGGAGGGATGGAATTGAAGAAAGCGCCACTTGGGAACGAGTAAGTTCCATAAACAAAAGATTTCCCTCTTTTCCAACTATCAATTAGAAACGAGGCAAAGATCCTTTGAGAGTGAGTCCATGATCAAAGAACTAAATCATGGTGCATGGGGGAATACTCCACATATTATACCAATGCACATTTTTGAGGATGAAAATGTTAAAGGGGCGAAGAATGTTGTATAAACCTTGGGCTAGACCTGTTGAGAGTTCCATGCTCCACCCTTTTGTCCCAAGTCCACTTTTATTCTCATGCAAGCTCATTTATCCCACATTGGTGTAGTCAAGCATAAGCACCACCTCCTTTACTTGTCAATTGCAGAGATGTGAGGACCGGTATGAAGACCACGAGAAAGTGAAGGCACAAGTGCATGAGTGAAAGCACACTAACATGCACACACACACACACACACGTGCACAAGGTAAGATCAAAGAGAGGAACAATGGAAAGCTTCGATTGCAAAAAGAGTTCTCTTACAAAGCTCTATTCTCTAACAAGCTAACCTCAAAAATGAACTCTCTAGCTCTTTTTATAGTTTTTGGACTAGTTTTGGCCCTGTCCAGACCTAGTGTCTGGTCTAGTTAAAAATTAGGTTCAAGGGCTTATTTGAGGGCTCAAACAAAGTCTTAAAACTATGAAAATTGGTAGGATGATAGTTCTAATACTCCTCAAGCTCAAGGACTCCTCGGCTTGAACAAAATGGAGTTACAAAAATAGAAAATGGTATTTACAATGGTTTTTAGTGATGAAAATCACTATTTTTGTAGGGGATTCTTTTGAAAATTTGACATAGACTTCTTGGAGCTCCCTACTTGCTCTCTCTTCTTCTATATCCACTTCTTTGATGTGCTTCCATGTTTTATGCTTGACCTTGAGTTCCAACACTCCCCCCCTCTCGAGTCTGTCGTCCCTGACAGACCCTTGTTGTAATGGTTGTTCTAGGTTGCTTTGAGAGGGAGTGTCCATTCGGATGAACCATATCCATCTCTCTTCCAAATGTGGCAAGGTTGGTTGTTCAGTTCTTCATTTGTCACTGGGAGCCTTTGCAAGTTGTAATCCCTTGGTAGGTGCTTCTGCCTTGGATTCCAGCATGGCTGTGTCGTTGTGAGTCTCCATTGATGACCTCAGATCGTCCAAAGATGATGTTCATAGTAGTCATGCCAAGTACTCATAACCCATAATGGATGATGGGTAAGTGTGTTTGTGCATGGGTTGAGGAAAATATGTGCCTTGTGCATGGCCTTGTAATGTAGCCCTATACATGCTTACTTGGAAAATGCATTGGAAGAAGTATGGTGCAAAAATTGGGGTCTTGAGCTAAGTGCTCAAGGGTATGCCGACGAAGAGGTTTCCTAATCTATCATGGTTATGGTGTTGCCAAGGTAAAGGATACTTACCATGGTGAAGCATTGATCGATGTTTATCTCGTCCTGTTGTGCTCCCGGCATTTGTGATGGACATAGTTGATGAATGTCCGTGTTGAGGATCCATTGATGAAATTCTTTGAGTGCCTGGTCCTGTCTATTCTCTTCAAAGAAACATTTGCCAAATACTGAGAATTGAATTTCTTTATATTCCTTGACAAATGACATTGGGTAACTACACCAAGCTTGGTTTCACATATTCTCTTTAGCTCACCATAAGCAGGAGTCTTCTCATCCAGTATACATACAAAGGTTTGCAGGGTACCAGAACTACCCCTTGCAGATATCTCCCTAGATGCTCTCGTACATGCAGTAGTTAAGCATCTCTCAAGTCGCGGGCCATCGAGATCTTCCCTTCTACCAAAGTAAGGAGAAACAAAGTTGTGGATGCCATGTTCCTATCAAGTTCTTTACGTCTACCACATAAAGCAGCAATAATGTCATCTACTAACTGAGACACACTTCTATCGAAGCTGATAAATGTCCAGTAATCAATGGTTCCACCTTCAACTAAGCATGACTCATTCATGTTCCATGAGCCAATCCTTGGAACAAGCTCTCTCTCTCTCTCTCTCTTTTCTCCTTCTCTCTCTCTCTCTTTTTTTTTAATTCTTTTTTTTTTTTTGAGGAACAATGTCACAAAACAAGAAGACAAAGGTTAGTATCAATAAAAATATTTGACATATGTCAATGTGCTCTTGTGCCTGTGATTCTCAAGTGTGTCTATGCACGGCTGTGTAATGTGGCCCTATATTAATGCATACTTTGGAAATGCATCACCTGAATGGTGCAAAAGACAGGGTTGTGCAAGGAGCACATGGTTGTCGCTCGTCGAGGTTTTCGATGTTACTTGCAGATGTTGATGCCGGCTTTGGTGGAGGTATCCACGGGGTCTTGAGCTGATGTAATGCTCCTTATTGGGGTCCATTTTAGAACAGCATTTGGCACTGTAGAGATCACTTCAGGATTCTTCCTCTTTGAATGCTTTCTGAATTGTGGTATCCAGTGTGGTTGGCGCTTTGGTTCGGTGGAGGCTACTTGTACTTTTGGCTTCCAAACCCATACCCTTTTTGTATGTCTTCCTACTATTGTTGAAGAAGTTTGGTCTCTGTATGAGGTTCTTACCCTTTCTTTTTGGCTTCTTTGTTGAGACCCTTTGCATGTGGGAGAACATAGGTTGCTGTGGATGTAAGAGCTTCTTAGGTACGCACATCTGTAATCGCCTTTGTTGAGCTGCAGCTAATTGCTTAGGCACCCAAACTTGTCAGATACCTTATGGTTGAGCTTGTTCGAGCTTCTTCCTTCATCTTCTGGCTTGGTTGGCTTGCTTGGGTGGGATTTGTGGGGGCAAGGCTGGTGCTTGATCTCCTTTGCGTACCCAGATCTGCTTCATGCTTGAAATTGCTTTCTTGTTTAAGGGTGTCATTCCATTTGCTATAGCAGTTGTCTTGAATTGTTGTGCTTGCTTCTTAGGTTGAACTACTGGGCATGCTTTACTCTTAAAAAAAGAAGGAGGGTTTTCTTGCCTTTGCGTATGTCCTTCCATGATTGAGTCCTTCTGGATCATAGAGCTTTTGACACATACAACATCTTGCTCGTGAAGATTAGTCTTAGAGGAACTAAGAGAGTGTGTGGTGCCATGATCTATGAGCATGCAATTATCTAATTCTAATGTAATGCATTGTTCATGTACCCAAACTTGAAGAATTTGACTTCTTAGGTTTAAGTTAACTGCATGGTCATAGATCCAATCTTGACCCAAGACAAGTGGTTCTATAAGGTTCTCATCTTGACACACTAGCACTTTGACTTTCATTGGAGCATCTTGAAGGTAGATGGGAAGTTCCACCTCGCCCAAACAAGGGGTTTCCACACCTCCCAATCCTATGAGATAAGCTTCTATGGGATGGAGGTTCAACTGCAAGTCTTGGCAGTAGGACAATCTAATTGCACTACTTGCTGCACCTGAGTCAATCAATGCTTTCACAGTCCTTGCACCCTTTCCTTGTCCTATCTCTATGGTCACAAAGGGACATTGGTCAATGACTTGAGATGTAGTTATGCCTGATTTTTGGCACATATCCATGTGATATTTTGGAGCTTTTGAGGCAACATCTAGGCCTAGTCGCCTTAACTTATTTTGCCTAATACGCTCTCTGGCCTCTACCTGTGCTTCTTCTCTCACCCTTAACTCTTCTTCTTTTTGTTTCTTAGCAGTGTTGAGTCTCATTAGCATATCCTCAGTAAGAGGTTCTTGATATAGCTTGACTCTACATCAACTAATATAGTTTGGCAAAATATCTCCTTCTAAAGTGGCCAACTGAACTGCACTGCTAGTGGAAATTCTATTAATGATCATGTGTCCGTATCCTCTTTTTTCCAACTTACAGGCATGTTGCTTTAGCATATAAACTAGCACTAGGTCTCCCTCTTTCAATCCTTTATCTTTGATGTGTGCATCAAAATATGCCTTTTGTCTTTTCTTTGCAGCATAGATGCCTGTTGTCGCACGTAGCCTTGTCTCACCTAAGCGTTCTAGATCAAAGATCCTCGAGGACAACTCATGTCCATTCCACTCATGCTCTTGTGCTACTTTTAAAGCTGGGATTAAGAAATCTAATGGTAGCACAACATTCTGTCCAAAGACCATCTGAAATGGGGTGGCATTGAGTACCATTTTGTAGCCAACTCGGTAAGCCCAAACAGCATGATGAAGCTGTTTATCCCAATCACAGCGTTTATTATTTACTAGTTTGGTCAAGACATTACATAGGATCTTGTTTGTGCTCTCAGCTTGTCCGTTAGCTTGTGGATGATAGGGGGCAGACTTCTTATGTATCACCAAGAATTCTTGGAGAAGATTTTCAATGACTTCATTCAAGAAGTGTGTGCCTCTATCGCTCACTAACTCTATTGGTAGACCATATCTCGTGAACACATTCTCGAATAAGAACTTAGCCGTAGTCTGAGCATCATTCTTTGTTGTGGCTTTCACTTCTACCCACTTGGTAAGGTAATCTATGGCTACAATAATATACTCTGCATGGGAGTTTCTAGCTGGGGGGTTAATAGGACCTACAAAGTCTATAACCCATTTCGAGAATGCACGTCCTCCCATCATTGGCCTCAAAGGCATCTCATCTTTTCTAACTGGATATTGTGCACATTCGCATGTGTCACATTTCTTCACATAGGTATGTGCATCCATATGGAGAGTGGGCCATCATGACACACAGTCTTAAGTAACCATCTTTGCCTCTTCGGTATAGGTTGTTTCCTATTAAGGCATAGCCTTGAGCCTCTTGCTCCATGCTTCATCTTCTTGCTAAACTAGCCTCTTTGGGTAATCTTCCCGATCTCATAAACTCTACCAATGGAGCACTCCAATCAGGAATTAATGACACTTGATAAAGGGTGGCATGCTCCACTGGTGGTCTCTCTCTGCACATTGGACAATTCTTAATCCACTCATGTATTTATTTGTCCATGCTAGGCCAATACACTCCTAAACGTTTCAGATTTTGTAATGTGCACTGTTTAGAATAATGATTTCTGAGCAATCCTTCATGAGCTTGTTGCAACCAACCACTATGTTCATCATCCTCAACACAACAAGCTAATACACCCTCAGTATCTTGTTTGTACATGCTTCCAGCCAATATGTGATATTTTTGTGATTTTACAATTTCTTCTTGTGATGTTTTCACAATCTTATTTGTAGGGCCGAAGGTTAGGATGGTACCAACTTATTTGCCCATTTAGGAACAACTTCTAAATTGAATAGATAAGCATCGGGTAATTCATCAAAAACTCCTTGCGGTGACTCTCCTGAAGTGATGCGAGAAAGGTGATCTGCCCGAAGGTGTGTTCTACCTTTCCCTGACAACAACTTCAAAGTCATATTCCATTAGTAAGAGGAACCATCTTACTAAGCGTCCAGTATTGCAAGGTTTATTGACCAAATATAACAAAGCTTGATGATCAGTGAAAAACTTGAACTTGTTGGCCAATAAATAGTGTCTAAACTTCTTCATAGCATATACCATGCCTAAGCCCTCTCGCTCAGTTGTGGTATAGTTTCGTTCAGATGCAGTGAGTTGTCTACTAGCATATGCTATGGGAAAATCTAAGTTTCCTTCACCTGTGGGTTGTGCTAGCACACATCCTATGGCGTGATTGGATGCATCCACATGGACATGGAATGGTTTATTCCAATCAGGAGTGGTCAGTATTGGTGTTGTGCACAAACGTTTCTTCAGTTCATTGAAAGAATTCTCGCATTTGTAGTTCCACTCAAAATTAGACAATAAGGCATAAAGGGGTCTAGCTATGATCGCGTACATGTGGATAAACCTACAGTAGTATCCACAATGGCCCATAAAGGCTTGTACCTCTTTAACATTCCTTGGCCTTGGCAGCTCCGCTATGGCTCGTACCTTATCTTCATCTATTGAGATTCCATTCTTAGAAACAACATGACCTAAGATTTTACCTTGACGCACCATGAACACACACTTTTTTGGGTTCAGACACACTTGATATTCTCTACACTTGTTGACGATTTGTCTGAGCTCAGGGATATGAAATATTCTTTCTTGGGAATGAGCACATAAATCATCCACATACACTTCTAAGCTCTTTCGCAAGAACTCTTTGAAGACATGACACATGAGCCTTTGGAATGTTGCAGGTGCATTGGTGAGCCCAAATGGCATCACACAAAATGCAAAGATTCCCCACTCTGTGGCAAAAGCTGTTTTGTGTTGATCTTCTAGGGAAATGGCTACTTGATTGTAACATGAAAATCCATCAAGGAAGCTATAAACTTCCTTGCCTGCAACACGCTCCAATAGGTCTTTTGTGATTGGAAGTGGATAACTATCTCTGATCGTAGCGGCATTAACTTTTTTAAGGTTAATACATACTCGCAACTTCCCGTTCTTCTTGGGCACCACTACAATCAGCCTATCAATTTCTTCTTTTATTTTGGTTGCATATGTATCATTATATGTGTAGGGCTTTTGTTTTGTGGGCTTGGCATCAACAATCATGGGGATAGTATGAGAACAAATTCTTGGATCTACCCCTTTCAAGTCTCTATAGTGCCACGCACACACATCCCTATATTCCCTTAATAGATCTATGAGCTCCATTTCTTCTCTTGCACTTAGGTCATCTCCTATATATGTGCATCTCTCTTCATTCTCTTCAATGGTCACTACAATTTTCTTGGTCTTTTCCTTATTATCATATGATTCTCCTATGATGGCCTCTCTCTTAGGCATTCGTACCAAAATTTTGCGATGGTCAACTTCATATTTCTTGAAGTTTTCTGGTACTTCAAACAATGATTCCTCCTCTTCTTTTTTCACTGCTTTTCTTTTCTTTTCCTTTTGACTGCTCTCACTTCCATCCTTTGAATTTACTGTTTTAATGCTTGTGAGAGGTTCCTCTTCTTTTTGGTTAAACACTCCTACATCTTCTAAATAGTGCTTTTTCGAGGTAAAGCAACTATCCATCACAATGGACTCTAGATCATCATCGTTCTCTTCTTCTTCTATGACATCACTAGGGTCACATTCTTCTAGCAAGGGCTGACACATGAACACTGAAATATCATAACCCTCCTCATCACAATGAGGTGTCCATTGTTCTTCATTGATAGCAATGTCCATGGTGGCTAAGATTCCTGGCCAGCCATGAGGCTCAAATTCCTTATCTGGAAAGATCATCAGTGTGTAGGCTGGGTCTCTAACTGGTCTATCTCTTGGCAAAGTTCCTTCTTCTCTTGCCTTTAAACGTTTTTCCTCTTCCTCTGCGACCTTGCACATCCACAAATGAGTATCTTCATGAAGCCATGATGGATCAGGTGAACTTTCAGAATGCACAGAGATGGAATCTTCTTTTGCTTTGTGGATAGGATTCCACTGTAGGGGTGGTACATCTCTGAAGGAGTAATCCTTCAAATTGACCTTGGTGGTGACCCCTAAGTGTTGTAAGTACAAGGAGTTGGTTCCCCAATCCTATACAATTTGCAATTGTCGTAGGAAGGGTCTTCCTAGAATCATCTCATAGACATTATTTTTCTCAAATTCACATATAGCAAAGGTGTGCTCAAACTCTACACCACAAGTGGTTAGAGTTATCCCTTCTAGCAATCCTAGAGGTCTTTCAAAATGACCGTCGGCCATTTGAAGCTTCATTCTAGTTGGTCTTAATGTGGGTTTGCCCCATCGCTTCCACAAGGAGGTAGTCGCAATAACAACACCAGCACCTAAATCTATGATTGCTTTGGTTGTGTAACCTTGGTAGGTGATTGGAAGATAAGTATTACCTTCTTCACCCTCACACATGTCTCCTATTTTGTCTAGAGGTATCTCTGGTACTTTCTGCTTAGAGCCTCCTTTTGGCATATTGGAATCAAGTTCTGGGACTTGATCCTTCACATGATTCCATAGCTCAGGTTTTGCTTTGAGCAGCTCTTCTATAGTGAGATGACATTGAACCTTAGTGTTCTTCATGACATCAGTGTTCCTCGGAACCACTGAGTCTTCATTTCTTACCAATATTGTGGGAGCTCTGATCTGAAGAGATTCAGATTCCCATGGGCTTGGAAATTGAGGCAATTCTTCTAAGGTATTAGATTCGAAATCTAACCTTCTGTCTTCTTGTTGCTTGACTTGATCTCCATAAATGGATGGAATGTCTTAGGGAAATTGTTCATGAAGGTCATCAATCTTAGGAATAGGAGGGGAATTACCCTTCTCCTTAGCCCATTTCTCTTCTTGTATTTCTCGCAAGAACTCTTGAGAGTACTGTTGAAATGAAGGAGGTATTCCAGCATCCGTGAAATTAGGAACATAAGCTCCCATTGGTGGTGAGCTTCCTCTTTCAATAACTGGTTGAGCCTGTGGAGGTAAAGAAACTTGTGGTTTGTTTACCAACTGCTCTAACCTTTCTAGTAAGCCCTGGAAATGCAAATCCGATTTGACAGAGCTTGTCTGATTGAACTTTTGACTAGTCTCAAGTATAGCTTGAGCTTCTTCTACCATTTTCATGCACATTTTCATTCGTTCAATCTCTAAATCCGCTCTAGGGTAACTCTTGTCTAGGTTTGCAGTTGTTGGCCCTTCTTGAAGTCGAGCCTCGTAGGCCTTGAACATCATATCCAAGCCTTCTGGGGTTGGATCTGCAAGAACAGACCGTGGTTGTGGTCTATTTACAATGGGTGGTGGGATGGGATGAGGTGGACTGGATGGAGTTTCCGCATGCGAGGGACTTTGAGATGCAATGTCTTCTATCTTTGTTTTCGCTTCTTTCAGGCTTTCTTCTAGTTCTGATAACTTTTTATTCCACTTGCGATTGGCTTTCTCCCTGGTATCCTTCCATGTTCTTGTTTTCCTCTTACTAGGCTCTCCTGATTCACTCGACTCTGATTGCTCTACTGGTTTATCCTGTTTTAAGGCTTGTGCTCTAGTGACAGCTTGTATAGGAGCCACATTACTGCTACTTGAACTTGAATCTGCCACTAAGCCTACCACATTAATGGGTGTAATCTTGGGCGCACTAGAGGGGTTTCTTGGAAAATCTCTGGGGAGATGGTCTTTGCCACAATCAAGACAAAAAGCTTGTATTGTGATAGCCTGTCCTTGACTCGGAGATGGTGGGTGGGGACAATCCCGAATGAAATGGTCACCTTGACATCTGAAACAAGATCCTCTAGGGGCTTGTGGTCTCATTTGTCTCAATTGGGGCCTAGGGTTAGGATTTGTGTACATGCCATTGGAGTATTCTGGCTCCCAATTTTGCTCCATAGGTGGTGCCTCATATTGATACGAGTAAATCTCACTATGCTCAGGCGACTCAGTGTAATAAGCATGTGGACTACCTTCATGGGAGTAGTCTGAACTATGAGCATGAGAGTCATTATCTAGTATCAATGGGGTTAGTGGCACCAATGCTCTATTTGGATTTTCCTCTCCCACAACATACTTGACTGGAATCACATTGGCAGGAGATGGTGGTTGGTTTCCCAAGATTGGTTGGGGCCTATATTGTGCCTGATATTGTTGTTCTGGTCGATAGTATGGCTGTTGGTATTGGTTCTGATACCTACCTTGTTGGTAAGGTTGTTGATAAGTTTGTCTAACAGCTTGCCTATTGTATGGACAATCTTGAGTCGTATGGTTTTTGTATTTTCTCTCAATAGTGCAATATGGAGAATTCCTTTCTCTCATGTTCTGGTTGTGCATTGGGCATACGGTAGCCATGTGGTCCCCTCCGCAGGTATAACATCGGTTCAATGAGGTGACTCTCTCTGTTTGTCTATTTTGGACTCCCAGCTTCTTGGCAACTTGCTCAACTATCTCATCTATTTTCGTGGAGATTTTTGAAGTATGACTAGTAGAACTATCAGAATCCTTATAGAGTTTGGACAATCCTAACTCCTCACCCAAGTTATCTTCTATGCCAATGCACGTCCGCACACACTCTTCTATGGATCTAGGCTCTTTCAAGTACACATATGATCTTAACTTGGTGCTTAGTAAGCCATCTAAAAACAAAGCCACTTGTTTGGCTGGTGTGGGTAGCTCTGGAGCAGGCATCTCTCTAGATACTGTCTGAACCTTCTACCTACTAGCCGCACTGTTTCTTGGGGTGTCTGCTTGAAGCTGTGGATCAAAGATGATGTGTTATGTCTAATACCACTCTTGGAAAATTCTACAATGAATTTGTCTAGCAGTTGACCTATATCGTGATAGTTGCGACTACTCAGTGGTTGAAACCAAGCTAAGGCAGTGCCCTTAAGTGTCAAACCAAATGCCTCGTACTGGGTGAACAAATCCTCAACCTGTTCGGCTCTTAACACTTGTTTGAACTCCGCCACATGATCATAAGGATCTCCTGTCCCGTCAAAATAATTCTTCATTGCCTTGATCACTTGAGTGGGTCTAAGGGTTCTTGTGTGTTCTCGGGGTCTAGGCAATGGAAAATCATGTTCATCTCTTTGTTGCCTATGTGCTTGATGTCTCTCTCTTTCAGGTCTTTCATTTTCAAATCTTAATCTATTTATGCCCATAGTGCATGCAAAACTTACCTCAGGTCTCTCTCTAGTTCTTTCTCTCTGGGCTTCATGAGCTTTGGATGATCCTACTCCTTGGAGGCCATGGGAAACATTGGATCTTGGTGGAGGGAAAGTCAATTCACTCTTCCAAGTATATGCATGTCTATCATGTTCTGTTACCAAGAATATTTTCTCTGATGTGTTATCCAGGTAGACAACTTTGCCTAGTATCTCTGGGTCCTTGAACTCATAAATGATGACTATGCCCAATTGGCTAGGTTGATCTGGCTTGAATCTCCAAAAGGCTTCCTCTGTTTCTCTATTCAAGAATAGTTCTATGCTTTTGTTGTCTTGAGGGATCCAATCTGGAGTGATCACTCTGGTCAAAACTGACTTGCCTCTAGGAGTCTGGGGTCCTTGTCCTACATTTCCTTGTTCTAGGTCTCCTATCTCATTCTCAGAAATGATATTTCCAAACTCATCGGTCCTATCTGGTAGGTTGGTGACCACATACATGGTTCCTTCCTTATCAATGTATGAACCCTCTTCGAACTTGACCACCGGGTGTTCAAGTCCAAAGGGTTGATCTGGATTTTTGAGTTGGACCACTGATCACCTCAGGCCATCCTCATAGATGCGTGCACCTAATTGGTTGGTCTGAATATATTCCAATTGTGTCTTATAGGGACCTTTTGGTGTTTGTAGATGGGCAGTTCCTGAGCTACCTGTAGGTTTCCCCATGCTAAAAGACATTTCTGAGTCACTTGTGTCAGAGTTTAGTACGTAAGGACAACCACTTAGTTGTTTTGCCCAAGACTTAGCTGTATGGTTGACACTAGACTGAGAAGATCTAATGCTTTGTCTATCCTTTCCTAGGTGTCTACCAGATCTCAGGTTCATAAGCTTTGGTTAAGAGTCCAAAATTTCCCCTTGGTATGGTTCAAAATCCTTTGGAGTCCCCTTGGTTCCCTAGTCCCGCTTGAGGGTCAACTTCAAATTAGTCTATCTGAAAATCAACACATTATTCTTATAAAAATAGTTGAGGCCGTGTAGGATTCAAAACGAGCTTCCCAACGAGCTATAGAGCTCAAAAAATGGACTTTGGATGAAAAAGTTATGTCAAATCAAGCTCCTGGGGGTCAAAGCAGGCAAACAGGACCTTTTGGAAAGAATCGTGATTTTGTGAAATCAAGAGAATCGCGATGTTGTGAACTTCAAGAGAATCGCAATGCTGTGAATCTCAAGAGAATTGCGATGCTGTGAATCTCAAGAGAATCGTGATGCTGTGAATCTTAAGAGAATCGCGATGCTGTGAATCTCAAGAGAATCGCGATGCTGTGAATCTCAAGAGAATCACGATGCTGTGAATCTCAAGAGAATCGCGATGCTATGAAATCAGAGAATCGTGATCCTGTGAAACCACGAGAATCGCGATCCTGTGAAACCAAGAGAATCGCGACGCTATGAAATCAGAGAATCGCGATCTTGTGAAACCAAGAGAATCGTGATCCTATGAAACCAAGAGAATCGCGATGCTATGAAATTAGAGAATCACGATGCTGTGAAATCAAGAGAATCGTGTTTTTTGAGAATCGCAATTGTCAACAGAGAATCGTGTTTTGGAGAATCGCGATTGTTATCAGAGAATCATGTTTTTGAGAATCGCGATTTTGTCTTGGAAAATCGTGTTTGATCACAATCGTGTTTTTGGCTGAAAATTGTGATTTGTGAGAATCGCGATTTTGAGCACAACCAGAGAATCGCGATTCTGAGAATGACCACAGAATCGTCTTTCTTTCAGCAAGCTTTTAGGCGGGAAATAGAAAATCACGATTTTCAAAAAATTTTGAATTTGTCATAAAATCGTGATTTTCATCACAAAATCGTGTTTTTTGGTGGGAAAATTGAATTTTTGAGCGCCGAGCAATGGCGAGCTCCGTATGTGTAGAAAATCATGAAAAAACATAGCGCTTGCTCTCCCTTGCACCTCCTAACTCCTTCTCATACAATAATGCATGAAAAATGGTATGAAAATGGTGAAAATGCACTAAGAAACAAGAAAGTTCTATGAAGAAGAAGATGGAAGAAGGTGGAGATGATGATGATGATGAAGATGAAGAAGAAAAATCAGAAAATGAACAAAAATGATAGTTTTTTTCCAATGTCGCAAATCTACGATCTTACCATCACAACGCTCGTCCTCGAAGCTCTCTCCCGGCAATGACGCCAAAATTTGGTGTAGCTCAAGCATAAGCACCACCTCCTTTAGTTGTCAATCCCCAGAGACATGAGGACCAGTATGAAGACCACGAGAAAGTGAAGGTACAAGTGCGTGAGTGAGAGCACACTAACATGCACACACATACACACACACGCGCACAAGGTAAGATCAAAGAGAGGAACAATGGAAAGCTTTGATTGCAAAAATAGTTCTCTTACAAAGCTCTATTCTCTAACAAGCTAACCTCAAAAATGAGCTCTCTAGCTCTTTTTATAGTTTTTGGACTAGTTTTGGCCTTGTCCAGACCTAGTGTCCGGCCTAGTTAAAAATTAGGTTCCAGGGCTTATTTGAGGGCTCAAACAAAGTCTAAAAACTATGAAAATTGGTAGGATGATAGTTCTAATATTCCTCAAGCTCAAGGACTCCTCGGCTTGAACAAAATGGATTTACAAAAGTAGAAAAATGAAAATCACTATTTTTGTAGGGGATTCTTTTGAAAATTTGACATAGACTTCTTGGAGATCCCTACTTGCTCTCTCTTCTTCTATATCCACTTCTTTGATGTGCTTCCATGTTTTATGCTTGACCTTGAGTTCCAACACACATGCAAGGGAATTCTCCCAAACTCCATATAAGCAAGGCCTCCCTTCACTTCTCACAAGTCATTCCACTCTAGCCCATTGCCAAGAGTGTGCTTCCACTCCTCATGGAGTCTCCATGCTCAAAGAGCAATCTTTGTAAGTTCATTTCCATTTTAATCTATTCATCATGTTTTCATATCTTTTGTTCCTTCCTCCATAGTTAATTTATTTTGTGATTAATTGTAGAGTAGGAGTAGCTTCTTTCATTTCAACATGGTATCAGAGCATAGGTGTTGTTCAGTAGCATTTTCTCTTAGGTTTTTCTTTCATTAGTTTCATCATTAATATGTATCCCATTCTTAATCCCTCCCTCCCTCCCATTTCATATTCTCAATAAAAAGTGCTTATAAGCACTATTTTCTTTTCTAGTTAAGCTTGCATACTTGTAGTTATATTGCATTTTTTCCTCTCTCTCTCTCTTATCATAATCATCTTTGCATATTATATAAACATTTCATCATTATGTAATAAAACTTTCTTGAGCACTATAGTAATCGATAATAAAAGTGCTCATAAGCACTACAACTAAACACTATTGGCACTGACTCAAAGAGAAGAGCAAGATTTCTGAAGCAAGACGGATCATCAACAATTCCTTGTGGGCAAGAAACGACGGGGAAGCTTTACTGCAGAAATTATGAAGAAGTCAAAGGTCTGGCTCGGAATCCTCAACTCCACAAATGAAGCATCCCTCGATTATGATGATGCAGTTGGTGAGTGCAAGATATGAGAGCCTCAGCAACCATAGAAGCGGATACAAACAAGAGGAAGCTTTCCATGGAGCAATGACTGATTGCTGTTCCACTCATCGTTGACTATAGCTTCTCAACACACCACATTCACTTGAATCTACCTGAAATGGGGATTATGCATAGAAAGAAGCATAGCACTTCATCTCATGGATCTCAGGATCTCATGAACCACTGCTACAAAGCGTCGACAGAGAGGGCATGTATCTGCGCTTCAGTCAAATGGATTGTGTAGTTTTATGGTACTAGATTTTTTGGCACCGAACCGGCCCAGCTACGCATCTGCTAGGAAGGCACCGATGAGTGCTATGAAGCCCACAATACCCTTTCCATGCCTGCATTAGGAAGTTGAGGATGAAGGGAAGCTAAGGCGGAACAAGAAGAACTGAGCAATGCTTCTATACATAGACATGAGGAACTCTGCTGCGCCATCGTATTTCCACAGAGAATGAATTGGTAAGCCAACAAAGAAATGGCTGGACACGGGCATTATTGGATCAACACAACAGAACTGAGCCAAACTATAGGTGAGCATTCAAATTAACACATATATTTTGGGTGGTATATTGCCATTTGCGGCAAAGGTTGTCTAGAAATGAAGGAGAGGAGCACTGTATTACCCTCCATTGAAAGAAAATATGGAACACCATTCATCTAACAGAAGCATTAGTGAAAGTGTGAAAAGTGCCTTTTGGATCAAGTCCCTCGAGTTGTGGCCCAAGTGGTGATGCATGGAGGTTCTGCCTCTGACAAAACACAAAAGTCCTAGAAAAACTTGCCCTTTGCATCGACTCGGAGGTTCCATCTTGCCATCCAGTCTCTGTGTGCCTGTTTCTACTATGCAAGGCGTCTTGGATCTGGCATGCATCATCTGCAGCCTAGCGAAATGCATGAAGATTGCTAGTGTTTCACTATGAACATCTGCTCCATGCGAAAAGCAAAAGAAAATCAGTTACACATAGCATTACAAGGCAGAAGAAGACCAGGCCTCATTTCTAAGATAGCTAGGCTCAACTATGGTCAGAACAGAAGGATGCTATGGGCAGATTCATTCCCTCAGCCTCCACTGCTCCCAGATGACGCCTTCAATTCCTGGAGTAACTGATAAGGCTAGCGATCGAAACTAGCCCCATCTCTCAGAGAGCAGAAGACATAGGTGCATCAAACCTACAACATCATCTGCAATTGACGTTTAAAGTGTGAAACACGATTTTTTTTGGTGCACATGGGGTCCAATGTCTATAAATATCCATAGAGCGCCAAACTGAGCAGCTCTAAATGTTAAACAAAGGAAGGAAAGTTTTGGGCCGCCAAATGGGCTCCACTCTGTATAAATATCCAGATAGATCTAATGCTTGATTCATGGTAAAGCATCCAACAAAGCTTGGATAGTACAAGTTCAAACACACATTTCAAGCCTCCTTCTAAAGGGAATAGACACTCCCACTAAAAAGTATGGTAAGACCTTTCCTATAATTTTTCCATAGCATTTACATGGAAGCTTGTAAGGGATTAGACACCACTATGCCTAAGCATAGTAGGACCTTCCCAATGCCATACAAAATTATAACTCGTGCCCATGTAAACCCTCTCTACCACACAATGCTCAAAAGGTGGCAAATGGTTCCATAAACACTATCTACCCCATGATGTAAACCCTTTATATGTCTAGGGATCCCATATGTCCCTAGATCCACAAAATCACTTGGATCCCCAATGCCCAAGTATATGTCTTGGGATCCCATATGCCCCAAGATCCTAGGGATGCCATATGTCCCACACTTGGATGCCATATGTCCAAGCTATGTCCAAGGATTCTATATGTCCTTGGATCCTAAAAACCAAATGGACTAAGTGATCCCATATGTCACTAGTCCCCATATTAAAAGCAAAAGGGTCATCACATGGAGGGGGGGTGTTGAGAGTTCCATGCTCCACCCTTTTGTTCCAAGTCCACTTTTATTCTCATGCAAGCTCATTTATCCCACATGCAAGGGAATTCTCCCAAAGTCCATATAAGCAAGGCCTCCCTTCACTTCTCACAAGTCATTCCACTCTAGCCCATTGCCAACAGTGTGCTTCCACTCCTCATGTAGTCTCCATGCTCATAGAGCAATCTTTGTAAGTTCATTTCCATTTTAATCTATTCATCATGTTTTCATATCTTTTGTTCCTTCCTCCATAGTTAATTTATTTTGTGATTAATTGTAGAGTAGGGTTAGCTTCTTTCATTTCAACAAGACCCTCAAATATTAGGGAGCCCTTGGTTTAATTTAATGGGTTAGACCCTCAAAGAAGGAACCTATGCTTTTTGGTTTAAACCCTTGAGGTTTTATTTCAATGGAAGCCTCAATTGAAGGGTTCTTTACCTTAAGGATAATTATCCTAAGGTAGAAGAAACTTTAGTCTTGGGAGAAGCTTCTCCCAAATGACACCTTGACTCGTACATGAAGGGAAGGCTTCAATTGAAATAGAAACCATGTGATTTTCTTTGGAAAGTGTCCACATGAAGGACACATGGATGAAAATTAAGCCATGCACCCCTTAGACCTTTGGTATAAATATGAGTGGAGTTGTATGGGTGGATACGTACTCACTCACTCTCTAGTGGATGCTATACTCTGGGAAGAAGCCTTTTTCATAACAGCTCTCCTCTACCACTGTATAATTAACTAGAATCACATTAGAAGGAGGTGGCAATTGGTTTCCTATCATCGATTGTGGCCTATATGGTGCCTGATATTGCTATTGGTATTACGGTTGGTATTGCTATTGTGGCCTATAATATGGTTGTTTGTATTGGTTCTGATACCTACCCTGTTGGTAAGTTGCTAATAAGTTTGTCTGATAGCCTGCCTATCGCAATGACAATCTTGAGCTGTGTGGTTCGTGCATTTTCTCTCAATAGTGCAATATGGAGCATTCGATTCTCTCATGTTCTGGTTTTGCAATGGGCATAAATTTGCCATGTGGTCCCCTCTACAAGTATAATCTGCGTCCTGCTAGCCAAATTGTTTCTTGGGGTGTCTGCTTGAAGTTGTGGATCAAGGATGATTTATGCCTGATGACACTCTTGGAAAATTCTATGATGAATTCTTCTACTTGTTGACCTATATTGAGGTAATTGCGATTGTTTAGGGGCCAAAAACAAGCTAAGGCAATACCCTTGAGGGTCAAACCAAATGCCTCAAACTAGGTGAACAAGTCCTTAACATGTTCAGTTCTTAACACTTGTTTGAACTTCCCCACATGATCATAAGCATCTCCTAACCCATCAAAGTAGTTTTTCGTGGTCTTGACCACTTGAGAGGGTCTAAGGGTTCTTGGGTACTCTCGGGGTCTAGGCAATGGAAAACCATGTTCATCTCTTTGATTTCTATGTGCTCCGTGTCTCTCTCTTTCATGTCTTTCACTTTCAAGTCCTGATTTGTCTCTGCCCACTATGTGTGAAAAACTTACCTCAGGTCTCTCTTTGGTTCATTCTCGTTGGGTTTCATGAGTCCGGGATGATCCTACTGCTTGAAGGCCATTGGAAACCTTAGATCTTGGTGGAGGGAAAATTAATTCACCTTGCCAAGAGTATGCATGTCTGTCATGCTCTAATATTAGAAACATTCTCTTAGATGTGTTATCTAGATAGACAACTTTGCCTAGTATCTTAGGATCTTTGAACTCATAGATGGTGATTTCGCATATTTTGCTAAGTGGATCTGGCTTGAATCTCCAAAAAGCTTCCTCTATTTCTCTATTCAAGAATAGTTCTATGCTTTTGTTGTCTTGGGGAATCCACTCTGGATTAATTACCCTGGTCAAGATAGATTCGCCTCAAGGAGTCTTGGGTTCTCATTCTAGGTCTCCTTGCTCTAGGTCTCCTATCTCATTCTCAAGAATGACATTTCCAAATGCATCTGTCCTATCTGGTTAGCTAGTGACCACATACATGGTTCCTTGTTTATCAATGTATGATCCCTCTTAGAAATTAACCACTAGATGTTCAAGTCTGAAGGGTTGATCTGGATCTTTGAGTTGGGTAACTGATCGCCTCAGAGTGTTCGCATAGATGCATGCACCTAATCGATTGGTCCTTATATATTCCAACTACGTCTTATAGGGACCTTCTAATGTCTATAAATAGGCAGTGTTTGAGCTACTTCTTGGTCTCTCCATGCTAAAAGACATTTCTGAATCACTTGTTTCCGAACTGAGTATGTAGAGATAACTACTAAGTTGTTGTGCCTATGACCTAGCTGTATGGTTGACACTAGCCTCTAAAGATTTGATACTCTGTCTATCCTTGCCTAAATGTCTACCAAATCTAAGGTTCATAAGCCTTGCTTACTAGTCCTAGTTTTCCCTTTGTATTGTGCAAAATCCTTTGGAGCCCTCTTGGCTCAAAAAATGGATTTTGGATTAAAACATTATGCCAAATCAGGCTTCTGGGGGTCAAAACATGGAAACAGGATCTCATGATACATGATACCTAGGAAGTATCGGTGATACTTGGGAGCAAATGTTACATGATACCTGAGCTATGCAATACATGATACTTGGACTTGATCACAATACATGATACTTGTCCTCATGATACAATACTTGTCCTTGGATGATATGCGATATCAATCCTATTGATATGATACTGACCTTCGTGATACATGATACTTGGAAAGTATCGCGATACACGGCCCGATAATACTCAACCCGGCGATACACGATACTCATGAAGTATCGTGATACACGGGAGATGATATGCATTACATGATACTCAACCCAACGATACACGATACTTGAAAAGTATCACGATACATGGGGAGTGAGGTATTGGCGATACACGATACCTGTCAAGTATCATGACACACAAAAATTCTGGTGTCGTGATACTTGAATTCAACTGGCCATGATACTTGGACTTTTTGAAGTACAAATTCAAAATCTTTTGCAAATATGTGTTCTTTGTGCCCTCCTTGTCACCCCTATGTGCCTGTAGAAGAAAAAATCTCTCTCAAGTCCCATGATACTACACTCATGATACCTATCACAGATTGTTTCAGCCCGCATGATACTTCACTCAGATTTTGATGTATTGAGAGTGTGAAACTCAGTATTTTCTCCACATTTCAGCTCTAATCTCTCTCTAAACTCCTCACACAGCTGAGAAAAAAAAATGAGGTGCAAATGTAGTGAATGTACAACCGAAAAACAAAAAAATATGAGAAGATGAAGGTGACAGAAGATGATGATGGTGGAGAAAAAATAAAAAATTGAACAAAAAATAACTATTCTTTTGCCTTCCAACATCACAACTCTACGTCTTACCATCATATGCTCGTCCTCGAAGCTCTCTCCTCGAAAACGACACCAGGAGATTCACCTCATAAATGTCAATCTGTGGAGATGTGAGGACTAGTATGAAGACCATGAACAAGTGAAGGCACAAGTGCATGAGTGAGAAGCACACAAGCATGCACACACATACACATACATGCTCACACAAGGTAAGAACAAAGACTGGAACAATGGAAAGCTTTCTAGTACAAAAGAACTCTCTTAAAAAGCTTCAATCTCTAACAAGCCAACCCTCTAACAAGCTAACCTAAAAAATGAGCTCTCTAGCTCTTTTTATAGTTTTTTGGCTAGTTTTGGCCATGTCCAGACCTAGTGTCCGACCTAATTAAAAATTAGGTTCTAGGTCTTATTTGGGGGCTCAAACGGAGTCTAAAAAGTATGAAAATTGATATGTAAGTACTTCTAATACCCCTCAATCTTGAACAAAATAGTTACAACAGTGTGAAATGATATTTACCATGGTTTTTAGTATAAAAATCACTATTTTTATAGAGATTTCTTCTGGAAATTTGACATGTGCTTCTTGGAGCTCCCTACATGCTCAGTCTTCTTATGTGTCCACTTCTTTGATGCGCTCCCATGCATTGTGCTTGACCTTGAGAGCTAACACAAGCTTATCCAAATGTCTGTCTTTCACTCTCAAGTAGGATATGAAGTAAATTACCGAGGCTATAATGAATGTTTTGAGAACCATGGCACAAACTCCGAAATTAATCTACATACCCTTTCAATATCCCGTTTTTTGTCAATCTTAGTAAGAACCCAATCCCATATTTGACTAGTTGTGATATCGAAGTCTAAAGGAATACCAAGAAGACAAAAAAGTTGACCAGTTGGAATATCTCGACACCCTTGGTCCATGAGGAATCGTGGTTGTTGTCCAAGAATGGTTTTGAAGGCAGTTTTGACATGGTTTATTCTGGAACTCGACACCACACAAAATGTATTTAGATAGTGCCAATAAGTGGTAATGCATTTTGAATCATTCAATAGAAATGCATTCGTGTTGTCTCCAAACATTCTCATAATTTTTTTTTTTTTGGCTATTTGGCAGCACTTGACGCTGAATCAAACCAGGTTGGTTATTGGTTGACTAGGGAGCTTAGGCCATTGGTGGCAATAGAAAAGAGCAAAGGAGCTAAGGGGCAGCCTTGCTGAATTGAGCGTTTCAATCTAGTTGATTATGATAATTGACCATTGATATTGATGTGAGCTATCACATTTCCCCAAAGGGTTGGGATCATCTTTATAAATTTTGAACCAACCCCAAGTCTTTCAGGGATTGAAGAACAAAATTCCGCTCAATTTTATCATAGGCTTTGTCGAAATCAATTTTTAGGAAGAGAATTTCTTGTTGAGATTCCTTCGCATAGTCAAGACCCTCCGAAACATTGATGATGGCCTCAAGGATGGACCTGCTCTTAATAAAACATTTTTTATCAACATTGATCCACGACTTAAGAAGGCATGAAATCTAATTAGCAAGGACCTTAGCAAAAGTCTTGTGACCCATTTGCAGCATAGTAATTGGACTCCAATTTTTTATTCTGTTTTTGTTGTCTTTTTTGTGAATAAGTCTGGTCACCCCCATATTAAAACAAACTTGTAGTATGCCAAAATACATGGCCTCTTGCCAAAGTAGGTCGTCCCCAGTCAATTGATCTCTTGGAGATAGATGAATTTTGGGTTTATGCATTTATCTTTAAGACATTGTCCAAAAATGGTGGCCCTAGAGGGGTCGAAAAGTCCATGTATCTTGGACTCGAGCTTCCACTATTTGGATTATCTTCTTTGCTAGTGGTAAGTTTGGCCTCTTTACTTATACTATGTTCCTCTGAGTTGTCTTCTTTACTCGTGGAATGTTCCTCAAGAGAATCATCTTCATTTACTATCAACATATGACTCATTCCATTGGGGTAGTGTAGAAAGTTAACCTCCTTTTCGAGGTTGCTGAAGATGTTGTTTACCAAAACAATACAGGAAGGATTAGGTATGTTCCAACACTCTATTTTCTTGGGGTTTCTTTTCGTTCAATTTCTTACTTCATTAAACCCTTTCGGATTTACCAAATTGTGTTTCCTGAACTTCTTCCATCTCCTCAGATTGGTTCCTTGGTTCAAAACAGTGCTCAAGTTTTTAATTGTTCGCTTGTTTTCCTTCAATTATTTCTACCTAGAAGAGTTTTGTCTCAAGGGGAATTCTTGTATTCTATGATCTTGCTTTCCATAGTAGAAGTAGGCATTTGGGAGGTTCTTGTATAGGATCTCTTGTTCCCAAGGTTCCTCCTCTCCTATATCGATTCTGAATCTTGTGGGTAAATCCTTGTTTAAATTTGTTTCTACATAGATCTACGGATGCCACCTCACATTGAACGAGTGCATTGTCCCTTCATATATGAATATGTCGACATCAACCCTCAAGGTCATAGATTGGCCAATTGGTTGAAAATTTTCTTTGATGAATATAAGTAAAAGGTACGGAAGGTTGGGGAGCTTCACTCAGAGCTGGTAGTGCAGAGGTTTCGAATGTTAGGAACACTTAAAAAGGCACATTGCAGAGCGCCCAATTCGCCAAGCACCATCTTGCAATGCTTGGAAATCCATTTCCTCATGATTGAAAAGTGGGAGAATGTGATTCACCTGGAGAACTGGCACTTGACAATGATTTTGCCTCTCAAATACCTTTCTTTTCTAAACTAGAAGCAGAATGACGCCAAAGAGAGTTTAGGGCCAAAAAGGTGCCCAATAAAACAAGCCTTCTTTAATTCTTCGTGCTTAGCTCGGACTTCCTCTCTAGGAAGGAGATAGTTGGAAGAAAAACACCAAAGAGTTCCGATGATTCTTTGAAATCCACTAGAACCGAGCCCAAACCCACATTATCTCTAACCAAGGAGGGCCCGGATCACCCATTAAAAAACTAGCCTTCAACAAACAACAGATCCTTGGCAGACACTAAGCAGGTCGCCTAGAAAAGCCCAACAATCCAGAGATTTAGGGAAGGAGGCAAGGTAGGGCTTTCACGTGCCTAACAATGAAGAGATAGGGGGTACTAGCCAAGGGAAGGGTTAACTCACGGGTCCCCCACCCATCCGCAATACCAACTCCTACACATGACATAAATGTGTGGAGAAACGAGATCAAAACACACTTTCCAAGGCGATATGATATGCCCTCATGACACATATACATAACAATACTCTCAACTTAGCCATATGATATGTCCTCACTAAGCATGAAAATATCCGAAATCACCAGCTAGATTTGGCATGTATTATGTTATTAAAGATGTTTGCAATGATGGAGAAGTGTATAATAGTCTTCAAAAACACCCCAATGCCATTCCTGAATCAAGATGGATTTAGATTTGGTGTGGGATCCATGCTATATGGCCTTAGAGTTAATTCAAAAGGAGGTACGCCTCATTTCTCAGCCTCATCTCCTAGTGCAAATTAAATGGAATAGAATCATCATCAATATGAACAAAAAAAACGAGGGAATGCAAATTTAGACGATTGAGAGAGCTCGTTAGAAGATGAGGACAACAAAAATAGTAACAACACCTATCGAGGATGATAGAGTTTAGGAGGGGGTGAAGTGTTCCACATCTCCAAAGCCAATAGTTAGGCTTAGTTCATGGCTAGTTAGGCTTAGGTCATGGCAGTGGAGGAATTGAGATGATGGAGTGGAGCAATGTAGATGATGAAGATTGAAGACTTGTTAAGACTAGAAAAGTGCCAACATTTGCTACCGAAATCATTTTTTATCAAACCTTTGCAATTTTCTTGATGGTAACTTTTATGGACTTACCAATCAGGATGAGGAATCACTTTGTAACTTAGACTTGGTTTTTGGAGTAAGTTAAGGAATCAATTTGTAACTTGGACTTGGTATTTGGAGTAACTTACCAATAGGTAAATAGTTAAAAACAGTTCAAGAAATCATAGAGGTTTATTTTTAACTGCACCAACCAATAGAGCCTGAGAATGGCCATTTTTTTTAATACAAAGCTCAATGAAAAGCTCAAACTATTAGATTTTTACTCCTTTTGAAAGAAGGAGCTCTTGTAAATTTGTATGTGCTTGATCACATCGACTTCAATTACCTTCAATATTGGTATTCTTTAATTGAAAGAAGATGGTTGGAGTGCATCAAGAGAGACGCAACACACACTTTTTTCCAATAGGAGATGAGCTTGTAGAGACCATGACATCCATCTTCACTCCATATCCACATTTTCTCCATTAAAATCATGACCATACCCATTTTCCGATGGGTTACTCCTCTCATAAATCCCCGCAACGATATCCATCTTTTCCACCAGCACTCAAGTAGCACTTCAAGAGGAGCTTCACATTCCCTATGGAGGGTAACCCTAGTTATGAGCCCATCCCCTATGATCGCTCCAATTTCTAGGGTGGAACTAGAAGATCAATCCCTTTCTTAATACCTTTCTCCAAATAACTTTTATGCATCATGTTTTACACCCCTAGATTAATATAAAAAAAGGGAGATAGAAAGAGATAAAAACAAAAAAAAAAAGAAAAGAAAACAAGAGGGAGAAGAAAAAAAACAAGTAAAACAAGTAGAGAGAGAAAAAAAACCCTAAAATTGTAAATAAAGACGCAAACTAAAAAAGAAAACGCACCCAAATAAAGCCTCTCACCATCGTCACCAAGATCTTTGCCAAGTGGGATTCGATAACACACATAAATAAAGCCTCTCACCATCATTACCAAGATCTTTGCCACGTGGAACTAGATAAAAGGCCCAACAAGCATTGTGGGCATGTGAGAAGGTCTTTCTAAGTTGTAACCCATTTATGACATGTTGATCTAACGTTTGGTAGGTTGATCTGCTATACATGATAACATGATAGTAGAAAATTGACACTAAGGGCGTAATAAGGCTTGGTGCACATAATTGTTGTAATTGCCAGGTCATGACATATATTCTAGAAAGTAGTACCGCCGGGGTAAGCCCGCCCCTGAGCGGCACATCCAACTGGCTTAACTTTTCATACCTTTTTAAAGCATTATTAAAAGCTCCAACTTCCCAATGTAAACATTCAACATTTGTATTATAGCAAAAATAGGTCACGTATTACATCATTTAAATTGGCTTAAAAAATATTTCCAATGTATACTTTTCACACTTTCCAACGTACATTTTTCAAGACTCCTAATTTCATTCCCAATGCTACGTTGTGAAGAGGAGAAGAGTGCAAAGTACTATCCATAGTATAACATAACAGAGATGTTTTTTTATTTTAATTGTATATCATTGCATGTTTTGCATTGACATGCGTACTTATTGTTTTGCATTGACATGCGTACTTATTATTTTTCTTTGCTGAGTTGTTTTTAAGGTTTATTGGAGTGAAGATCAAGTGAAAAATACACTTATTATTTTTCTTTGAGCTTTTTTTAAGGTTTGTTGAAGTGAAGGGCAAGTGAAAAAGGTATTCTACATACATGTGTTTTTCCTTTTCTTTTCATTTCAATTTATATATATGTTACTCATTAGTTTTGTTTTTATTTCAGGCAATGGATTCTCAAACACCTCATTCTTTTTAATGTCAATGGGAAGAAGACAATATTGTGTTCTCCCAATCTTCACTTTCTCAACCTATTTATTACCCATATTCACACCCATCTTTCTCTATTCCTCGTCATGACTACCAACCCATGTTAACCACTTCTCTTTCTCCTACCCATCCATTTGCATTTAGACCCCCTTCTTATTACCCATATTCACACCCATCTTTCTCTATTCCTCCTCATGGCTACCAAGCCATGTTAACCATTTCTCTTTCTCCTCTTATGGGGTAAATGCAAATGACACATCAAATTCATCATGTCATCCCACTTCTTCACGCTTGAAGGCATCTCAAACAAATCCTCCATGTAGCAAGTCAACAAAGAGGAAAGAAGATAGGCAAGATGAAAGTCCTCAACCATGAAAACCCACAACAAAGAAGGACAAAACAAAAAAAAGAAAGATCTTCATCGATTTAGGGATGAAGATGACAACAAGAAGAGCAAATGAAAGGATCATTGAGTGGAACAACTCATTCACATACGAGGTGGAATGAGTGAAGAGTTCAACAACCCATTGAAGCAAGTACAAGGATGCTAATTGAAAGAGCTTTTGGTATGTTGAAAGAAAGATTTCAGATCTTATTAAAAAGATGTGATATGGATCTACATTATATGCGAGATCTTATTGCCGCATGTCTTGTCCTCCATAACATTTGCATTTGTCATGGAGATGCTTTTGATATGGATTGGGTTCGAGAAACAGAAGCAAAATTGGCAAATCACAATGGACAATTTGAAGAGAATGAAAAAGTAGTATCCATGTCCTTGACAGAGCTACGAGCAATACATGAAATGGGATCAGAAGAAGCAATGGATTATAGTCAATGCACTAATGAGGAAGCAATGATCTTGGGAGAAACTCAGAGTGATGAGACAAGATTGCAAGCATAATGTACAAAAAGCACGCAAGAATTAATGTTCAAAAAAGCTTTGGAGAGATGGATATATCATCATATCATCTTCATAATATGTTTCATTTTAATCCAATATACGATAACAAGGTATGTTTGTTTATGTAACTATTAAGGGTATCTGATTTATTAGTTTGATCTTTTTTATGCATTTGTAAGGATTTATGTGAAAAAAAGTAGTTGATCCGCCATCTCTTGTGTTCACATAGGGTAGCGGCACAAAAATAGTTTTTACATAGTTCTACTTTCTCGTCGAAATGCATCAATGATAGAATTGATTATTTTTTCAATGTTCCACTTGGAATAGTACACCTTTGAGTGTTTGTTCCACCATCTCTGTGTGAACCCAACCTAAGCACTAGGAACGCGTGAAAAGAATACTCGATCAATCTAAAATTTGGTCGATTCTTCTCACTCACGTGTACCAATATTTTACAAGTTACCAAGGTACTTGCACATGAGTAGGAAATACCCCCTAAAATGGAGACCCTCTAAGCCGCACAAAACGTTCCAAGGAGAGGATAATGAGACATTATAAGCCAACAAGAGGATACCTCACCTAACACTATGTTACACCTAGCGAGCCTTTGGACATCACTCTATTACCTTCTCTTAGTGATCTACTACATGGAATCTAATCTTCCTCCCTCTTCCCCCACATTCCTTACTCTCTCTTCCTTCACATTCCCTCCCTCCTTTCGATTTTGTTAGGCACCTTAGGCAAGCCCTTAAAGTCATCCACCTCTCCATGGAATTCAAGAATAGCATGTAGGTATTGATGCCCTTTGTACCATTGGCTTGTTAGCTATTCTATAGCAAATCATGGTGCATCGTACAGCTTGAAGGGTCCATTACTTGAATTTTTCTAAACAACAAGTACCAATGCAATTCTAAACCAAACTTATAGAGCCACTAATTCTACTTTACATACACACATCTTTTTCCTAACAAAACTAATTCTACTTTTGCAAATTACTTTAATCTTATAGGTAGTTGCCTAATTAAAGTGGGAAGCTTAAAGTGGTAGCAAATGTGAGTCTTGCTAAATGATTATCACTACTTAAAAACATGAGTTGAGATGATCTATTTATTATTATAATTAACTCAATTAATTCCCGCCTTTCATTGTGCTTTTCAATTACTTCAAACTAATCGGGAAGAGAGAGCAGATGTCACTGATCGAACATCCTTTAAAAGAAATTCGACATGAAAAATCGAGAAAATAAAACTCTAGTTGTCCATGGACTTCGGAACTGACGAAAATGCTTCAGCACAAATACAGAAGAGCTTGCTCATGGTTTCTTCTCGTGCAGGAGCACTTGCATGTCCAAAGTTACGAGGTTAATCTGCGTGTCCGCCGTTGGGGGAGATGTGAGCGGACGTAAATTGGCCTGCAGCAATGCAGCGGAGGAGTCATGACAGAGAGAATTCGCAAAGGCTCGATCATCTCTTCTTGTTGGGCTGAAGGAGACGTTTGAAGATGTAAGCTGAATCTTGGTGTGCGTCACAGGGTGAGATGAATCCTTAAGTAAATGGGGATTCGAATAATACGGCAAGAGCAGAACATTGCGGGCAGAGAAGCCTCTCGGAGTGTCTTGGGCGAGGAATCAGGATTCGACTTCATGATTTTTGGATATGATGGAAATTCTGTCTTGTCCCTCACCTCCGGCGATCATCAGATTGCTATCTCAAAGGGATCAAATCCTGACCTATGAAGCTTTCATTACTTTTTTAACGCACTACAGGAAAACGAAGTTACCGAGCGAAGGTAAGCTTGTTCATAGTCTCACCTGTGAATACACGTATGATCGTTCCACTTTCATAAGCAATTGTTTTATTGAGATGTATGGCAATTGCGGATATGTTTCCGATGCTAAAGCTGTTTTTTCTAGAATCCGCAAACCGGATTTTTACTCCTGGCACATATTAATGAAGGCATGTGGCCAGAATGGGCTTGTTGACGATGCTTACGCTTTCTTCTCCCAAATGCCTTGCAGGAATGATGTGTCTTGGAACACTATGATTTCTGCTTTTGCACAGAATGGCCATGGCAGGCGCACATTAGAACTCTTTCACCAAATGCAGCTCACGGACATAAAACCAAACAGGTTGACCCTTGTCTCTGTTCTTGATGCATGTGCAGAGCTGGCAGACCTGAACGAAGGCGTACAAGTTCACTCTCTCTTGGATGTGGATAGGAATGAAATAGATGTCGTGTTGGGAACTGCTCTTATCACTATGTATGGGAAATGTGGAGCCATCAAAGAAGCTAAAACTGTCTTTGATGAAATGGCTGATCATGATGTTATATCTTGGACAGCCATAATTGCCGCTTTTTCACAAAATGGTCATGGAACTGAGGCTTTTGAATATTTTATTCAGATGCAGCTTAAAGGTTTCAAAGCAGACAAAGCTGCTTTTATATGTGCAATAGATGCATGTGCTGGGCTAGAATTTCTTGATGATGGACGAAAATTGCACATGTCAACCATAGAATCTGGTTTTGAGTGCTTTACTGGAATTGGAAATGCTTTAGTCAGTATGTATGGTAAATGCAAGCGTCTGAGAGATGCAAGAGATACATTCAATCGGATAGCAGCTAAAGATCTGGTTTCATGGACCACCATTATTGGAGCTTGTGCTGTCAATGTGGAAGGTACAGAAGGGTTGAAGTGGTACAATCAAATGATAACTGAAGGTATCATCCCTAACAAAGTGACTTTTCTTGGTGCTCTTGATGGTTGTGCAGTCACAACAGCAATTCGAGCAGGAAGAGAGCTGCACACTAGTATATATCATTTTGGTCTCCATGAAGATACGATGGTGGGAAATGCACTTGTCAACATGTACAGCAAGTGTGGTAGCCTTTCTGATGCGAAGCTTATCTTTGATAACTTGCTTCAACGGGATGTTGTGTGCTACACATCAATGATTGCAACATTATCCCAGACAGGCCATATCAAGGATGCATTCAGTCTCCTCAAACAGATGGAAAAGGAAGGTATCAAGCCAAATGATACTACTTTTGTGTGTACTCTGAATGCTTGTAGTCATTCAGGACAGATTGATGCTGCAAGGTTATTCTTCTATTCGATGAACCAAGAGCATGGCCTACCATACCGAACAGACCATTATGTGTGCATGATTGACCTTCTTGGAAGAGCTGGACACTTAGATGAGGCAGAGAAGCTTATAGCTCATATTCCAGGAGAGCAAGCAACAGTAGCATGGCTATGTTTGCTGGGTGCTTGCAAAATCCATGGGGATACAGAAAGGGCAGCACGTGCAACTAGCTTTTGTCACGAGCTAGATCCAAATGATATTACATCCTATGTAACACTAACAAATATATTGTCATCATCAAGAGCAAGGCCATTGGAAGGATTCGACAAACAATATATTAAATATAAGCACTGTTTTCCAAATCTTCATTCGATTGAGCCAAGTTCTGAGAACTCTTATCCTAATTTGCAGAAGATGGGGGTGAATGCGTAAGTGACTTCGACTAAAGAGCAGTTACCAATGGTTAAGACAGGGTGGTTCACATAATATTTGTCTGGATTGCTGTCTATTTACGGGATAATTGGTAAAGTTAGTCAGGACGTGATGTTTATGATCCTTGCGGGTGTCACACAAATGCTCATAGACATCTGAATGTAATATAAAGAGATGATTATATATCAATTTGCAGCGGCAAGATTGCAAAATAATGGCATCAGTGGGAGCCTCTGCGTGCTTTCAAAGGACGGGACATTTTTGGGAATGTCACATGGAGGGAGAAAGTAATCGAATTATTTCTTCTGTTGTGTCCAGTATAATTAATGTCAAGATTCTTTTATTAATCTTGTAGAAGTATACTATTTCCACTATGGGGAATTCAAAGGTAATCTTGGACTCAAGTTTTGAGCACTGGCTTTCGATATGGTTGTATTATGTAAAATCGCATCAAAGCAATATCATCAACCTTCAGATCTCAAAATGATACAACAGAGAGATATACTTAACTTTTTTTTTTAAAAAAGTGGAGGTTCAGCCGTTTTTATGGTGAAAGATTACTCTATGGATTGTCCGATGGTCGTGTTAAATCCCAATTTTCAACACTACAATCTTTACTTTCTTTTATCTATGGACTTTTAGGTTGTTTTGGTGGATGGAAAATTACATGCGATGAGAGGGAGATTACAAAGGAGACTAATAAAATTCCCAGATTGGTGTCGCGAATACATATAACTTTTGAACCTGAAGAGATTTAGGATATATATGTATTTTTGATAACCTAGCTTATTCCCTAGACATCCAAACCTTGTATTTTCATGATCTGCTCAACTGGCAGGCAAAAGTTCTGTAAATACATCTAAAATCAGTGATCCTTTTTGTTTTTGAAAAGCCATAGTGCTTCATTTCGTTGTATTGCTAAAATAAACAATTGTATGAGGGAAGAGTGATGCGTGTTCGTTGTGTATTTCTTGAGGCTAATGTCCCATAGACTTGGAACTTGAAAGTGCGACTGTAAAGACGAATGTAGAGGTAACTTGAAAGTGCGACTGTAGAGGCGAACAGAGAGTATTTAGAAGAAATTTGATGCCATCGTATGTTGAGAGAGAGAGATAGTTCGCTCCAAGGGAAGGTTTTCTTTGCCAATCCAGCAAGGTAATGGACGGTCACACATTGAAGGGATCAATCTCTTTGAGCCAATTCGAGAGGTCAAGTGTTTAAGGAAAATGGTTGGAAGGCCAACTTCGGTAGCAAATCACTTTAATGCACCTAGCTCATTTGAGTAGATCACATACCTCATGACTCCTGTTGGGTTCCAAATAGCATCCATCCCCCCAACATAAAAAGTTTTTTCCTATTGAAAAAACATAGAGACAAAGAAGACATATCAAGGTGTTCCTGCAAGTAGCTCCCCCAAGTCATTTATGCTAGTTCCTTAATCACATCACTCACTAAACAAGAAAATTTGAGCCTTAGCCTAAGGTTGAGTCCTCTTCTTGGAGTTGTTCATGATATGCTTAATGCTTCTTAATAGGCTCATTGTGTCAATTAAGTGGCAATGACTTCAAAAAGTTTTCCATTGTCAAAAGGATGGCTAGTCACTCTAAGGCAAGTCACGATTGGTCATCCGTTTATGCCCTCAGACTATCCCCAACTTAGAAAGCACTCACAAGCACCACCCAAGGCATGAATGAGACAACACTATTGACTTACATTCTCAAAGCAAGCTCTGGCTCACAGTTTATATACTCTCCAACCATCCAAAGGAGGGCCTATCAATGGCTCAAATCGCAAACATGCAGCATATAGAGCGGCTTATAGTCATACCAATCGTTTTTCATACTTAGCCCTTGCCTCAAGGGGACCTGCAGGAAGCTTCCATTTAACTTGGCCTTGGTCTCAAGGGGACCCCTGGTTGGCTTCCTTTTAAGGGCACAAATGGATGGTGCAAGGGGACTTACATACCCGTTGTCCATAATTTTCTTAGTGCTCTCTCGACCTCAATCGGTTCCACAAGTAGCATGATATCATTCCATTTTAACTATGAGCTTGTTGACTCAATAGAAAACAATTTGTTCATTTGAAATCCATCTAGAACAAAAGGCCCATGGTGCTCATTACCCTCATCGATGAGTTTACCCTCACGAGAGAACATGGCCGTTGTGTAAAGTTAGATTATGAAATTAATATTAAATCATGGAATGTAATGCTTACATTAAGATTAAACAATGGGATGGAATGCTTACGTTGATTTGCTTCTAATAAACAACGTACAATCAAAACTTACTTTGCATACACTTGAAGTAGAAAAATCCATCAAACATCCACTTGAATGCATCACTTTCATAAGCTTTCAACCAATGCCATGTGTGCTGAAAGATGAAGATTTCCAGTAATGTTCAAAGTAGATTTTATTACAAAGAATGAATGAATCAAATGATCCATATGAGGTTTCTCACAAGGGGTTATCAAAGGTTAGCTTTAAAATCACTAAGGCTCTTAAGTTCTCAAATTGCTTTGGGGTTTCAAGCTCTCAAACTAAGATGATGATACAAGAATGGATTATAGGATAATGGAAGTGTTTCTCTTTTATAGGAAAATTTTTCCCATTTATCCATGCTTGATTTAAATGGACAATCAAATCCCTTAATTTTTCCTTTACAAACAAACACAAATGTGTTTTCTATTTGATATTTCACATAAGCTATGGTCCAAATTTGAATCCATTTGTTGTTGTTTATTCCTCTCCTTCATCTTCATCATTTAAATATATTTGAAGCTTTTTAATTATTTTCTTGAGCCTTCCTTTGATAGTACTTTCCGTTGACATCTTCTTCTCTTTCCTTCATCTTTTCTTTGCTTCAGTTGATATACTCCATCATTTGAGCATCTTTGAGGTAGAAAACTCCACATCGAGATTTGGATACTTCTTCTTTATGTCTTAAAGAAGGTGCATGGACACAAGAGACATCTGTCAAGTACATATTCTACACACATAACAACCTTAGGCCAGAAACTATGTGGTAAAGCCTAACTCTTGACCATACACCTCACTATCTCCATGTGTGACTTGTTCTTCCTTTTAGCAACTCCATTTTCTTGAGGTTTATATGGCACTGTACACTGATGTTTTATCCTACGCTCAGTCAGAAGTGCATTAAATTCAGAAGACATATATCGGCCCCTTGATCACAATGGTGGGTGCCCACTTTATATGCTAACAAATTTCTAGCAAAAATTAGAAAATTTGAAGCACATAAACACTTCGGACTTTGTTTTCAATGGATACACCCAGGCATGCCTAGAAAAATCAGCAATGAAAGGCACAAAGTAAAGGTCGTTCCCAAAAGAAGGTGTCTGCATAGGACCAGAGAGATCACTATGAACAAGTTACAATTTCTGGGTTGCTCGAACTGAACCATCTTTTGGGAAGGAGGAACGCTGGATTTTGCCCAAAATGTAGCCTTCACAAACATGTTTACCAGGTGCCTCAAGTTTGGGTAGAGAGGACACCATTTTAGATTTCTACAGGCATAGGAAACTAGCAAAATTTAGATGACCAAAGCATGCATGCCAAAGCTTTGCATCTGTCATAGCTTGAGAATCATGTACTACACATGCTTATATAGCCTGTGACATAAAATGCTAGAAGCAATAATTGTTGATGTCGACACGACAAGAAGCTTGATAAACTAAGCTGCAGAATTTTGCCGTGTCACAACAAGAACTAAGATAAAGTGATATTAGAACACCTCTATAATCATCAGTAGCTTAGCAACTTTTTTGTAACTGAAAACTTTATAACTGTGTCTAGTGAAAACCGAAAATTCACTTTACTGGAAACTTCACCTTTTCTTCAAACTTCAATTCTGACCTGATTTACTCCAAACTTTACACTACTGTGTTTGCTTACAGTTAGATAATCTTTTCGTCACTTAAGTGTGCCAAAATTGAGTTTTAAATCTCACCAAAATATCACCGAAACTTCACCGGACTGTCACCGTAATCTTACCGGAATCAACTCCTAATCTGTTTGTGGTTACTTCAAATATTTGTAAATGAAGTAAGGAAGTAATACCTGAGCTTCCTTCACTGAAAAATCTATCTGAAGTTTGAGAAAAAACTTCATCAGTTCTTTACGGTCAGACTTAGTACTGTGTGTACATGTCCGTTTCACAGAAATCTTTTGATCAACTTATAGTTGAGACTATTAGCTTCAAGATGAGCTATCTTTCATGAAAAACTTTACACTATGTTGCAAGATCTAACTTGTACAAGTACCGGAAAATGTTTATTGAGAAAACTGTAACTGTTAACTAACTTTCATAGTAACATGAAATCACTTAGATTTCTTCACACAAGAATAACGCGCTCAGATCTTTCCACATGAACATGTGTTTTCTATTAGAGAAGATGTGTACAAAAATAGCTTGGCCTCACTTTGATCATAGCTATGGAAAACTCTCCTACTCTGAGTAGTTATTCCTTACCATCTCTCTCAGATGAATACCCAACAGTTCAGGCTCTATTATTCATCTCTACATATGCAATCTCTGGCGTCTTCTATATCTCACTTCTATATTCATCTACTATGCACTCTCTCAACTCTCTTATATACATTTTTATCCGAGATTCAAAACTCGTACTTCTGGAAGTTTCTACATCGTATATTACAGTCGTAAATTTGTCCCTTCACTAAGGCTTGATTTTCTGAATGCTTTGTTCCTGCTTCTCTTTGTCTTTCTTCGTCTTTATGTTTGTCTGTATGTCAAATTTGTGAGTGATTCTTCAACAGCTCCCCCTCAAACACTAATTTGCATTCTCTGATCTTTCATATATTCTTCTTTTCTTTTATACATGCCATTTCTTTGAATCTGCTTGTCTTTACTCCATCCAAGCTCTTTGTCAGAATATCTGCTATCTGATCTTTTGTAGGAGTGAATACTATTTCAATCTCCTTCTCCATTACCTTTTCCCTCAGGAAATGATATTGAATCTCTATGTGCTTTGTTCTTGCATGAAATAATGGATTTGCTGCAAGATACAACGAACTCATATTATCTCCAAGTATGATAGGTATACCTTGATCAATACCCATGCTTTTGAACAAGGTCTGCATCCATATCACTTCTTTCCCTACTTCTACAAGTCCTTTATATTCTGCTTCTGTTGACGATAAAGATACTGTATGTTGCTTCTTTGAACACCAGCTGACAAGCTTATCTCCTAGGTATATCATATACCCATGTGTTGACCTTTTGTCATCTTGACTTCCTGCCTAGTCTGAGTCACTATATGCTCTCAGTTTTATATCTGACGTAAAAGGATAATATAATCCTTCTTTTATAGTTCTTTTGATATATATAAGAACTCTTTGTCCTTCAACCCAACATTGATCCTTCGGACAATGCATAAACTATGAGAGAACTCCTACTGCATAACTAAGATCTGGTCTTGTTAGCGTAGCATAAATCAAGCTTCCCACTAAAGATTAATACTTTCTCATATCTTTAAACTGTGCACCATCATATTTGCTGAGTTTATGATTTACTTCAAGCAGTGTTGAAGCTTCTCTGCAATTCTCCATGTTAAACTTCTTCAATAAGTTTAGGAGATACCTTTCTTGAGAAACATATACACCATGATCTGTATATGTAACTTCCATTCCAAGAAAGTATGATAACTTTCCTAGATCACTGATCTTGAATTCTTTTTCAAGCAATCTCTTTACCTCCTTGATTCCTTCATATGAGGTACCTGTGATTATAATGTCATCTACATAAATACAAATGTAGAACATACCTTCATCTGTTCTCTTAATGAGTAGACTTACATCAGCCTTTGAACTTTGGTATCCAAGGTCACTGAGATACTTCAAAATTCTATAATTCCAAGCTCTTGGAGCTTGCTTCAATCCATAGAGTGATCTTCTTAATCTGCAAACATGAATTGGGTAACTGGAACTTACAAACCCTTCAGGTTGTTCCATGTAGACTTCATCTGATATATATCCATTCAGAAATGCATTCTTTATATCCAGCTGACTTAGCTTCCATCCTTTTGATGCTGCTACATCAATCAATGTCCTTATGGTTGACATCTTTGCTACCGGACTAAATGTCTCATCATAATGTATGCCATGCATCTGAGCATAGCCTTTGACTACCAGTCTAGCTTTGTATCTGGCTATCCTTCCATCTGCAAGCTTCTTAACTTTGTAAACCCATTTATTTCCAATCACTTTCTTACCATTTGGTTTTGGAACAAGTTCCCAAGTCTTGTTCTCTTCCAGCGCATCGAACTCCTCCTTCATTGCTTCTTCCCATTTTTCCGTACCTTTTGCTTCACTGTAATTCTGAGGTTCTTCACCTTCCTTTACTAAGTAAGCATAGTTTTTCTGAGTCAAATAAGAAGTGTCATAGGAATACCTTGTTGGTTGTTTCCTTACTCTGTTTAACCTTCTTGGTTCAAACTCTTCATGTGTATCTGAATACATATCTTCATTAAATCTCGGTCCATCTTCATTTCTCATACCTGATCCGATCCTGGACATACTTGCCTACATATGATCTTCATCTCCATTTACCTGCATATGTGATTTACCTTTTTCAATTCTTCTAATCTCTTCTTCAAGTGTTTGAACACTATGTTCTTTATCTGTATACCAGCTGTTTCCTTCATCAAATGTCACATCTCTGGAAACAATAAACTGTTTGGTTAGAGGATTTTCATAACCTATAACCCATCTGTTTTTCATCATATCCAATGAACACATATTTTTCAGCTTTTGGTTCAAGCTTATGTCTCAGTTGTGATGGTACATAAGCATAAGCAACTGATCCAAACAATTTACAATGATCAAGTGTTGGTTTCTTGCCCCACCAAGCTTCATAAGGGGTCATCCCATTTAAAGCTGTGCATGGTAATCTATTTACCAGATATGTAGCTGTATTTACAGCCTCAGCCCAAAGATAATTTGAACAATTCTTCTCCTTTAGCATTGCTCTTGCAAACTCAACTAGAGTTCGATTTCTTCTTTCTGCTACTCCATTTTGTTGCGGTGTATACTTGCAAGTTATTTCTCTTTTGATACATGCATTCCACAAATAATCATTGAACTCTCGAGAAAAATATTCTCCTCCTCCATCAGAACTTAGTCTTTTAAGTTTCTGTCCTGTAAGTCTTTCAACATATGTATGAAAATGTCTGAAAGCTTCAAATACTTCTGACTTCTCTTTCAAAACATAAAGAGTTATCCATCTTGTTGCATCATCAATAAAAAGAACGTAATACCTTGAGCCACTGATAGATCCTTCTTTTGTTGGTCCCCATACATCTGTATGTATGAGCTCTAGCACACCATTGTGTTTATACCCTTTCTTCTGAAATGGTAATCTATGGGGTTTTCCCATCTGACAGGCTTCGCACTTGTGAATCATATGTTGATTCTTCATATTTGGTAATCCTCTCACGGATTGTTTCTCCACCATAGTTTTGATTCCTCTTTCATTAAAATGTCCTAACCTCTTATGCCAGAGGTCTAACTCTGTAAATACCTCATCACCATGTGTGATTAATGCTTGACCAACATTTCCTTGTACTTTAAGAGTAAAAAGTCTACCTTCCTTTTTACCATGGACAATTTGATTGTATCCATTCTCTGGATCTTCAACAAATACTCCTTCATTTGTAAACCTGACTTGAAAACCTTTTTCTACTATCTGTCCAACACTAATCAGATTCTTCGGGATTGTTGGAACATACAACAACATTTGTTAGTAGGTCAGCTCCATTCTTACACTTTACTTTTCCAATTGACCTTACATTATGTTTTGTGTTGTCACCTGTTTGTACTGTATGATTTGAAATACCTCCTTCAAGTTTTGATAACAATTCTATATTTTCTGACAAATGATTTGAACAACTAGAGTCAATATAGAATACCTTGAGATCTTCATTCTCCGACATACTTATCGAGCTCATCATCAACGTTGTATGACCGTGATTCTGCGTATCATTCACATAGTTGTAGTAGGTAGTGTTGTGAGACTGATTCTGTCCCCAACTTCTTGCTCCACCTCTACCATATCCGCCTCTTTGGCTTTGTCTTCCTCTTTGATATCTTCCGCTTCTGCCTCTACTATTGTTATTCTGATTCTGACTTGATCCTTGAGAATCATGCCAGCAATCATGAGCCAAATGATTGCTTAATCCATAGACCCAACAACTCTTCTTGTTGTTATTCTGATTACCTCTTCCTTTTGTATTAGCTCTGCTTTTACTTATGGCATTACCTCTTCCTCTTGCAAAATTTTCTTGAGTAGATATCTCTTCTTCATCTTTTTCTTTACCTTTCTTCTCACTTTTTGCATACATAGCAGAATTATGTCCTTTATCTCCGTCTGTCTTCAAATCTTGCTCAAACGTTAACATTAGTCTAAGCAACTGATTTAAATCTGGTACAAAATGATTTAAAGAAAGTTCGGTTGAGAGTACAAAAGGTTTCCACCTTTCATCTCCTCTCAGTCCCGCAAGCACTTGTGCTATCAAACTGTGATCTTTGATATCTTCATCAGTAGATCCAAGACTGTCTGCCAAGTCTTTCATCTTAGTGACATAATCACTAATGCTTTGACTTTGCTTTTTCTTGAACGTTGTAAACTCTGACCATAAGCTAGCCTTCCTAGCTTTCGTTGTATTTTGGAAATGATCTTCCAATGCACTCCATATGTCTTCCGCTTTCTCCAGACCTCTAATGTGCGGTAACAAATGATCTGTAATGGTATTGTAGATATAAGCTCTTGCCGTTGCATCTTTCTTCTGCCACAGTTTCAAGGCTTCTAACTCTTCTTTCTTTGGTTGACTATCGTCTTCGAAATTCGGCTTCTTTTCTTCTCTTGTCACATATATCATTAAGTCCTTACTCATAAGTAAGGCTTCCATTCGCATTACCCATGCAGGATAATTATCTCGGTACAATTTGTCAATAGAGATATGATCTGCCATAATCTTCTTGTTTCTGTTACTTTCGGTGAGTGTAATGTTAAAAAGTTTTACCTTTTACAAACCTTTACCCTTGAGAATTACTTCGGAACGTTTCTTGATGCCGTTTGTTGTTCATCATCTCAACTTTCACCTTTCTTGTGAAAGTTCTTCAAATTCTCTTGTATCTTCACTTCCGTTTACTCTTGAGGATCTTTCTGCTCTTCAGAATCTTTCCGCTCTGATACCACTTGTTGATGTCGACACGACAAGAAGCTTGATAAAATAAGCTACGGAATTTTGCCGTGTCACAACAAGAACTAAGCTAAAGTGATATTAGAACACCTCTATAATCATCAGTAGCTTAGCAGCTTTTCTGTAACTGAAAACTTTATAACCGTGTCTAGTGAAAATCGAAAATTCACTTTACTGGAAACTTCACCTTTTCTTCAAACTTCAATTCTGACCTGATTTACTCCAAACTTTACACTACTGTGTTTGGTTATAGTTAGATAATCTTTTCGTCACTTAAGTGTGCCAAAATTGAGTTTTAAAACTCACCAAAATATCATCGGAACTTCACCGGACTATCACCGTAATCTTACCGAAATCTTATCGGAATCAACTGCAAATCTGTTTGTGGTTACTTCAAATCTTTGTAAATGAAGTAAGGAAGTAATACCTGAGCTTCCTTCACTGAATGAGCTCTATCTGAAGTTTGAGAAAAAACTTCATCAGTTCTTTACGGTCAGACTTAGTACTGTGTGTACATGTCCGTTTCACATAAATCTTTTGATCAACTTATAGTTGAGACTATTAGCTTCAAGATGAGCTATCTGTCATGAAAAACTTCACACTATGTTGCGAGATCTAACTTGTACAAGTACCGGAAAATGTTTACTGAGAAAACTGTAACTGTTAACTAACTTTCACAGTAACATGAAATCACTTAGATTTCTTCACACAAGAATAACGCTCTCAGATCTTTCCGCATGAACATGTGTTTTATATTAGAGAAGATGTGTACAAAAATAGCTTGGCCTCACTTTGCTCATAGCTATGGAAAACTCTCCTACTCTGAGTAGTTATTCCTTACCATCTCTCTCAGATGAATACCTGAGTTCAGGCTCTATTATTCATATCTACATACGCAATCTCTGGCGTCTTCTATATCTCACTTCTATATTCATCTACTATGCACTCTCTCAACTCTCTTATATACATTTTTATCCGAGATTCAAAACTCGTACTTCTGGAAGTTTCTACACCGTATATTATAGGCGTGAATTTGTCCCTTCACTAAGGCTTGATTTTCCGAATGCTTTGTTCCTGGTTCTCTTTGTCTTTCTTCGTCTTTATGTCTATCTGTATGTCAAATTTGTGAGTGATTCTTCGACAATAATGGCATCACCATTTGATAGATAATTAACTGTACATCTATCATCATTAAATTTCACAACCAAGCCGGTCTTAGCTAATGCTAAAACTGATAAGAGATTTTTCCTGATCCTTGGCACAAATAAAGCATCTAAAAATGTAAAACAACTACCATCAGTAGTAGTCAGAATGATTTTACCAACTCTCCCATAATAAGATAAGAGGAGTTGTTGGTGCATGTGATAGTATTCTCTATAGGGGTAGGTTCAAGTGAAGTGAAGAAATTACACTACAAGGTAATATGTTTGGTTGCCCCACTATCAAAGTACCAAACATCTGAGTCTACTACAGACATACATTGTTCATGAGAAGATGGGTCATAACTGCAAACAATGGTAAATGCCCATTCTTCATTCTACACAAGATTAGCAGACTTTGTTTTCGGTGTAGAGGCCTCTGCAACAACCATTCCAGCCTCCTTCTTTGCCTCTTTTGAAGCTAGTTTTGGACAATTCTTTATGACATGATCATTTCCTTTACAATATTTGCAAAAGAATTCTGCTTTTCTGTTCTCTTCTCGTCTCTATCATCTTTCTTTGATTGTGCAGACTTAGCAGATTTCTGCTTACTGGTAGATGAGCTCCATTTACCTTTTCCCTTCTCATTAGCCAAGAAAGCTTGATCTTCAACACACATAATTTACCTGTTCTGCCTAGGTTGATCTTCTTGCAACATATGTTGATATATTTAGGTAGTGATGTGTGTGAACACTGTAGGACCGCCGGGGCACTTTTTTCCCTCTTTTTGAGGTTTTTTCCTCGGATTGTATATATGCCTATTGCCCTAATGGGCTACTTATCTTTGTAAATTCTCTAGTAATACATTCAATATTGTGTGTTGTGCTCCAAGCTTCTTCTTCTTCCTTGTGCTATTCGCGTGCTTCCGCAGACGTCTAACTCCAACAATTGGTATCAGAGCAGGTTGTCGCTTCATCTAAGGCATTCTCTACACTACTCCGATCATAGTCTCAGAATCACACGAATTTTGGTGAGCATACTCAGTGTGTTTCTGAGATCAAAACAACTTCACTATGTCCTGTCGAAATCGTGATTTGAGTTCATTTCAGCCTCCGAACACACTATCACAGTGCTTGTGCAGTTTATTTTGTCTTTTTGTGCCAAAGGTATATACCAATTTCGGTTCGCCATTATAAGCATCTTGAAGTCTGCTACAAGTTTAGCAGAACTCGTATGGGGAATCCCATTCAACTTTTTGAGATACAGCCAATTTTTTGCATCAAGGTATTTTAGTCACCGACCATGGTTGAAAGCAGTTATGTATTTCGTATGTTGGCTGTTTAGGATAAGTTGGATGGTACCAACTACCCATTGTGGACTTATATGATGTGAGATGTATTGGTTGCAAAAGGACTGTGGAACATTGTGCACGGTATTGAAAAACATCCTATCACACCTGCAACTGTTACAACTATAGGTACTGAAGCTGTTGCAAAAGGTATCGAAGATGATGATATTCTACATATTCATGTTCGTGCTATGATTTCTACTGCACCTACTGCAAATAAAATTTTTTGGGATGGTGACAGACTTTGCATGATAGCAAATTAGATGCACCTCTATCATATCGTACTCGTTCAGGCTCTCATAGTGCCTCTTTTGCATCAGATTGCTATGCTATGCCTGCATCTAGTATCTGTGATGAGAATGAGCGTGTTTCGTTTGATGAAGCAAAAAATTCAGAAAATTGGATGGTTGCTATTCAATCTGAATATGATGCTATAATGAAGAATGGTACTTGGTCTTTATGTGACTTGCCTCCCGGCAAGAAGGCCATTGGTACTAAGTGGGTATACAAGCTGAAGCATAAGCCTGATGGTATAGTTGACAGGTATAAGGCTAGGCTTGTTGCAAAGGGTTATGCGTAGGAAAAAGGCATTGATTTTTATGAAACCTTTGCTCCTACTTTCCGTATGACTATTGTTCGTAGCATCTGTGCACTTGCAGCTCATCATGGTTGGAATGTACATTAGCTGGATATTAAAACAAAATTTCTGAATGGTGACTTGCATGAAGAAGTGTATGTTTTTCAGCCTCGTGGCTTTGTGCAAAAAGGGCATGAAAACCAGGTGTGCAGGTTAAAGAAGGCATTATATGGTTTACATGGTTTTGAGAACAGTCCAATTGAAAGCACCTTATATGTTAAGCGTGCTAATGATGTACTTTTGGTCATTATGGTTTATGTTGATGACATGCTGTTCACTTGTCCTCATGAGAGGCATATTGCTAATTTTAAAGCTAATTTGGATGCCTCATTTGAGATGTCTGATTTGAGGCATTTGCATCACTATTTGGGCATTCGGTTTATGCACATTGATGGTGAAATGGTTTTGTGTCAAACGAAATATATTGACACATTATTGTATCATTTTGGCCTTGAAGACTGTAAGCCTATTGCCACTCCTATGGAGAGAGGTTTCCGATTGAGTCTTCATGATGCTAGAGATGCATTTGATGCTGTCCTCTATCAGCAGGTTATTGGATGCCTGATTTACTTATGCATTACTTGGCCCGATATTCAGTTTGCTGTCTCACAGATGAGCAAGTTTATGCATTGCCCAGGTGAAAAGCATTGGCAGGTGGTTAGTCACATCTTTCGCTACTTTAGTGGTACTCGACTACTTGGGTTGTTTCTATCCCAAGGGGGGATCACTACTGCTAGATTTGCATGCTTTTTCTGACTGATTGGGCTGGTTGCTATGACACTTATGCATCCACTAGTGGCTTTTGCTTCATGCTTGGTAGCTCATGTACATCTTGGTTGAGCAAGAAGAAGCCTAGTGTGGCCACTTCTAGTTGTGAGGCTGAGTATAGGCAGCTTTCACACCAATTGTTGAGTGTGTTTGGCTCAGACACCTTATGGCTGATTTGGATGTTGGTCAGTATTCTGCCACCACCGTCTTCACTGACAGTTAGAGTGCATTGGCAGTTGCGTGGAACCCTGTGTTCCATGCTCGCACTAAGCACATTGAGGTGCATTATCATTATGTCAAGAATAGGTTCTCTACTGGGGAGATCAGCTTGGCATATGTGCCCACATAGGAGAACATTGCAAACCTTTCACGAAGGCTCTGCCTAGGGAGAAGTTTGAAGCTTTCCACAAAGCTTTGGGCTTACTTCCTTTTGTGGAGTGATTTCCACATAGCTTGGCACTTCCTTATACATGAGTGCCAGCTACTTGTTCACTGCATCACTCCCAGGGGGGGATTTGTTGACATATTTAGGTAGTGATGTGTGTGAACATTCTAGGACTGCTGGGGCACTTTTTTCCCTCTTTAAAAGGTTTTTTCCCCCCGACGTATATACGCCTATTGCCCTAATGGGCTACTCATCTTTGTACATTCTCTAGTAATACATTCAGTATGGTGTGTTGTGCTCCAAGTTTCTTCTTCTTCCTTGTGCTGTTCACGTGCGTCCGCAGACGTCTAACTCCAACAACATAATAGAGACTAACTCCTCAAATATTAAGGAATTTGGATTGCCTTTCATCATCAATCGAAGGGTAGAAGCAAAACTCTGATATGAATCTAGAAGATTCAAAACAGTCTACACAAGTGATCTATGAAGCAAGATTTCACCAGCAAAAATCAAATGCTCCTTCAAATCTTTGATCTTTGTCAAAAAAATATCCATGGAATCTCCTTCATTCATGTGCTCACTCTCTAGTTATTTTCAGAGGTAAGTAACATGAGCCTCATTCCTTGCCTGGCATAAAATGGTAAGTGTATCCCAAGCATCCTTTGCTATTTTATAGTAGTGAATGTGAGGAATAATGGCACGTTTGATAGACAAGGCTATCAATGCATGTGCCTTAGCATCTTTGCCATCCCAAAAAAGTTGCTCTATAGTAAGTGCAGCAAAACGTGCAACATAAATAGGAACGTGAAGAATATCACCATCTTCAATGCCATCTGCATCACCTTCATTAACTATGTTTGCAAGTGTAATAGGATGTTTTTCAACACCCTGCACAATATTCCATAGTCCTTTTGTAACCAGTATATTATGCATCATATAAGCCCATAATGGGTAATTCATACCATCCAACTTATCCTTAACAACCAACATGCGGGATACATCACTGCTTTCAGCCATGCTCGCTGACCAAAATACCCTGATGCAAAAAAATGACTATCTATTTGAACAAAACTACCTTGTTGAGTTCTGCTAGACTTGTAGCAAACTTTGAGGTGCTTATACTGGCAAACTGAAACTTGTATATATCTTTGGCACACAAAGATGAATTTCCTACATAGGAATGGTGATAGTGTGTTTGGAGATCAAAACGAGCTCAGATCGCGTCGACACCACATAATGAAGTTGTTTTGAACTCCTAATTGCCCTGAGAAAGATTTCATGCAATTCTGAGACTATGATTGGATGGGTGTCGATGACTGTTGCAGAGAAAAGAGGCACAAAAGAGGAGCCCCAAAATTTTCAAATTAATGAGCACGAATTTACTTCTTCAATATCCTAGGAAATTCTCTCGAAGCTATGTAAGTGCATTAGAGGAGTCCTCTAGATGCATAAGCCAAAATCCTTGTAACATAACTCTTGTAAAATATTAGGAAATTAGAGATTAGTCAATAAAGTGACGATCTCTTGTGTGAAAGGACCATTTTTAGGGAACATGTATATAAGTCACTTGGTGACTCTTTGTAAGGACTTTTCTTTCATTATGAAGAAGAAGAGTAGAAATTTGGATTTGCTTCTTTCCTACTGATTTCCTCCTCTATGGTCTTTTGTGTGTGTGTAATGCTTGGAATGCATGTGTAGGACTGTAAGCTATCCCTTCCCCCCATTTTAAATGACTATAATGTGTGCGTGAGCCACCACGAGTTGCAGAATGAGTGTTAGTGTTTCCTGCCATTCACTGTTTTGTGCATAACCTGAAGAGGGTTTTTTAGATTCCAATGAGAATGCCAATAGATGCGTCTCATTGAGAGCTTTGAAAGGAACCCACTATTGGCCATATTCAGAGTTGGGAGTTGGGAGAAAAGTTTGAATTTGTGTTCACTGTTGTAAGTGGTATCGTAGCATGCATTTCCAGAGAGTTAGTGAGTAGGAGAGGTAGTTAAGTCTTTTCACATGCATTCTAGCTCAGCCACTTCACTTTTCATCATGTGCACATGCATCCTCATATGCTTGGTTCATGTGGTTCCTCGGATTGATAATTAAATGTGTATCGATCCACCACTATATGCACTTGTGGGGTGATTGAGATTTAGTCTCATTGGCACAAGTCCCTAAGACATCACGACTTAGGTACACACATTTTTGGCACCGTTGCCAGGGAACAAACTTAACCAAGGTGCCTTCGTGATGGTTGTAGCTCTGGAGTGAAAGAATCATACTTGTAGAGGTGAATTCGTTCAGTGACAAGTAGTCAACCCCTTCAACACTTGTTACTTCACATCCTTGAGGTGTGTGTAATGAGTTCTTAGGTTTAGGGTTGTGAGTGAGGAAGAAAGGGAAGAGTTAGGGTTAGGTTAGAGAGAGGAGTAGAGTAAGAAGAAGTAGAAAAACCTAAGAAAAAAATCCCAAAAATTGTCAAAAATTAGTGTAGACTAGGTCTCAGGTATCCCAAAACTATAAAAACCAAAAAAATAGTTCATTTGACACGTGTGAGGGCAAGTATCATGAGCAGAGCAGCGATTGGTATCGCCAACGTGGTATTGTGCCTAGCATGCTAAAGAATGACTTTGGAAGCACAAATTTGGGTTGAGGTATCCTTGAAGGTAAGCTACACATTTTTTTGATAACAAAATCATTTCAAAAACACACTGGAATGTGATAAGAATTATTTCCGAAATCATGAGGAAGTGTAGAGAGTTTTTTGAAGGTTTTTGAGTGATACAGAGGGCCAAGAGGGAAGAGGTGAGGTAAACAAACACTTTGAACCAAAAAATTATGACTTTAGATGAAATTTGGCTGAGGTATCATGGTCGGTTGAGTTTTGGTATCGCGATACCAAAATTCCCTAGTATCACGATACTCGCTTGGTATCATATCATTGCATACCCACTTCGTTGGAGCAAGTCTATGACAAGCCTAAGTATTGGCTTCAGTCCCACAAAGTCATAGAAGAAGCCTTAAAATGAAGACAATGTAAAGTTCACTTGTGAACTACCTCTTGTAACTTTTGAAGACATTACTTAATGTAAAAGTGAAAGAATCTTAAGTGGTTGAGTCCACTTAATCAAAAAGGGAAAGAGGAGCCACAAATTTGTGATTTGTGGTAGATAGAGAATCAAATCAATCACTAATTGATTGGAGAGTGATTGAGGGGAGTTAGCCTCCCAAGATCAACTATAAATACATGGTAGTCTTAGTGGTGGTTATGTGAAGACCTCCAAGAGCTGAGCTTTATGCCATGTCAAGGTGTGATTCCAAGGAACACATATGTATCAGTAAGTCCATTGTATTGTACAATCAATATACTTTCATTTTCATGATCATTTGAGTTCATATTTCCATGTTCTTGTGAAGTGTACTACTCACTGCCATATCTCTCAGTTTTCACAGTCAGATTCTAGAGATGGTTTCTCTAAGCTTGGTGCATCATTTTCAGTGATTTAACTTGGTAAAGCTAGATCTATAAGTCTAATATATGCTCACCAATTTTCATTTCATTTGGGTGTTTCAATCTTCATTTATGGTCAGTTGAAGTCAACCCTATCTGTTCATTTTCACTTCTCTGTCAGGTACCCAACTTTTTTATTCATCTTGTCAGAGCTGTGTCTCAGTGTGTACTTACCCAAATTCAATGATTTAAAGCTTGTTAGATTTAAAATATTGTTTAATATAAGCATAAAAATTTTCATAATCATTGGATTCTTAAATCTTGAGTTATGTTTATTTTTTTGCTCACTAGTCTCATTACTATAGCAGCCTGTGAAAATCAAGATGATGTCATCACTTGTTAAACATCATTCTCAGTGTGTGGTTCATTATTTTTTATGAGATTACTCTTGAAAGTTAGATCTTTAAGTTAGCTAGAATTAGTTAAACGGAATTAAGCTAATTATTATTGTGCTCAGAGAATTATGCAAAACACTGGACAGGTGTATGAACCAAAATAGCAAGTTCTTCACCTCTGAGCTAACTCCAACTTATCTGTTTTGATCTATCTTTTTGAGAGTGATCTTCCAAGGTACATAGCGTGTCTAATACATCCATTGGCAAGCTAAAAGGGCCCACCACATACTCCTTGAGCTCATTTGGCTGGTGTAGATCAAGGATTTTGCAACACCTCTTCATCTTCAAGCACATACCTATCCATCTCTTCACAGTGGTATCAGAGCAAGGTTGGACAACATGGTAGATGAATTTCCTTCATCAATTGACAAATTGGACAGAGGTAACTACTCAGCTTGGTCATTAAGTTGGAAGCTTATCTCCAAGGTAGAACTTTATATGGTTATGTGGCTGGAGATGAAGTTATGCCAAGTTTCAGGAACAAAAGTCAACCAACACAAGAAGAGCAAGAAAGTTTGAGCACATGGTGCTCCAAGGACGCACTTGCAAGGCCTTATCTCCTCAACACTATCTCAGATTTTTTGTTGCCTCACATTAGAAGTTGTAAGACATCTCAGGAAGTGTGGGGTGCACTTGAAGCCTTCTTCTCTTCAAGTACCAAAGCTAGGAAGCATCAACTATGGCTGGATTTCACAACTCTCAAGAAGGCTCCCAAACAAAATGTGACTGATTTTGTCACAAAGCTCAAGGACATAGCAGATCAATTGGGAAGCATTGGAGAGGTAATAGATGAAGAGCAAATTGTAAGGCAGGTCACCAGCTATGGATTTGTACATGGACATGCATGTACCTGATTTCAATACACTCATTAGACAACTACTTACTCAAGAGGCAAAACTTATAAGAAATGGAGAAAGCTCTAAAGGTAATCAATCTTAAGCTTTATACACTAATAAAAGCAAGTCCAAAGATAACAAAGGAAAGGCAAAGAAAGTGGATGATGAAGCAGGTACATATCAAGCTAACTATGCAGGTAGAGGAAGACATGGCAGAGGTAGAGGAAGAGGAGGTAGACAAGGCAGGGGGAGATCCCAAGACTCCAACCCATGTTCTATTTGTGGACTAACTAATCATACAACTGAAAATTACTTTAGGAATTCCAGGAATCAAAGAGGAAGAGGATACAATAGAGGAAGTTATGGCTACTCAAGAGGAAGGTTCAACAATTATCATGGCAACTACAACAACTACAATCATTCAAACTATCAAGGAGGCTACAAAGGAAGGAGAGACTTCAATAACTACACAGAAGACTCAAACAAAGAGGATTCATTATTGATCATGAACATGGCTATGCCACAACGTAAATCTTATGAATATGTTTTCTACATAGATTCAGGTTGTTCAAATCATGTGGTAGGAAATGTGGCATAGGAAATGTCAAAGCACCTGATGGAAACATCAACTCAGTAAGGTACTCTATGTCCTTACCATTACAAAGAATTTGATAAGTGTTGGGCATATAGTAGAGAAAGGGTTGCAAGTCAGGTTCACAAAAGAAGGAGCATTTGTTGAAGATCCAAGTCAAGGATTCAAAAGAATTGCAAAAGGTGAAAAGACATGTAGATTGTTCACATTTGAATTACAAGACACTAGAAACATTGCTCTCTTTAATTATGGAGTTTGGAACTCCAACTATATATAATGAAAATATGAGTTCTATTCATTTGGTTGCTAATCCTAATTTTCATGCAAGGACTAAACATATTGAAGTTCATTATCACTATGTACGAGAGAAGGTTCTAAGCAAAGAGATTCAAATATCATATGTGTCCACTCATCAACAATGTGCAGATATTCTAACCAAAGCATTGGATGGTACAAAGCTCTGCAAGTTCAAAGCCATGATTGGTTTGCAGGTAATCTTGGAAGATTGAAGACCTCAAGCATACTTGGCTTGAGGGGGAGCTGTTAGAGCAAGTCTATGACAAGCCTAAGTATTGGTTTGAGTCCCACAAAGTCATAGAAGAAGCCTTAAAATGAAGACAATGTAAAGTTCACTTGTGAACTACCTCTTGTAACTTTTGAAGAGTTTACTTAATGTAAAAGTGAAAGAATCTTAAGTGGTTGAATCCACTTGATCAAAAAAGGAAAGAGGAGCCACGAATTTGTGATTTTTGGTAGATAGAGAATCAAATCAATCACTAATTGATTGGAGAGTGATTGAGGGGAGTTAGCCTCCCAAGATCAACTATAAATACATGGCAGTCTTAATCGTGGTTATGTGAAGACCTCCAAGAGCTGAGCTTTATGCCATATCAAGGTGTGATTCCAAGGCACACATATGTATCAGTAAGTCCATTGTATTGTACAATCAATATACTTCATTTTCATTATCATTTGAGTTCATATTTCCATGTTCTTGTGAAGTGTACTACTCATTGCCATATCTCCAAGTTTTCTCAGTCAGATTGCAGAGATGGTTTCTATGATGTTCTTGCCTTGTGTGTGTGTGTATGTGTGTGCATGTTAGTGTGCTTCTCACTCACGCACTTGTGCCTTCACTTGCTCATAGTCTTCATACTAGTCCTCACATCTCCACGGATTGACAATTATGAGGTGGATCTCCTCACGTTGGTACTTGCCATTGTGCTAGAGTGACACCAAATTTGGCAATGTTGCCAGGGAGAGAGCTTCGAGGACGAGTGTGTGATGGTAAGATGTAGAGTTGAGACATTGAAGTCATAGGTAATATCCTTTCTTTTCCATATTTTTCTTCTTTCCTTTCTTGTTTTTTCATCACCATCATCATCCTCACCATCTTCCACCTCCATCTCCATCTTCACAAAAATTTCAGTTTTTGGTCATATTCCACTCCCCACCTCATTTCCCTCATTTCACTTGTGAGAGAGAGCTTGCATGCTATCTGTTTTTGTGTGCTTTTTGAGCTTTTGTTGCAGGTTCTAGCTGTATGACCATCTCCAGCAGCTTGCACAAGTATGATAAAACTCTGTACAGTCTCGGGACGACAACCTCTGTCTATCGCGATAGACAAAAAAACTTAGTATTTTTTGAATGCATGCTTGGCACGATAACCTACACCATTAGAGCACTCAAAATCACTAGAAGTTTCAAAAAAATTTGCATTTTTTCAGTCTATCGCGACAGACACCATCTATCGCGACATACACCATCTATCGTGACAGACAGCGTCTATCGCAACAGACACTCATCTATCGCGATAGACAACACCCCATGACAGACCCCGTCTATCGCGACAGACCAAAAGCATGACAGACGACAGATTCAGTCAATCGCGACAGACTTCCATCTATCGCGATAGATGGGTGTCTATCGCGATAGACCCCATCTATTATGACAGACACTGTCTATCGTGACAGACCAAAAGCACAACAGAAGACAGAATTGATCTATCGTGATAGACAGAGACCCATGATAGACCCCATCTATTGCGACAGACATCGTCTATCGCGACAGATCAAAAGCACGACAGATTACAAACTCGGTCTATCGCGACAGACACCCATCTATTGCGACAGACAGAGACCCACGACAGACCCCATCTATCATGACAGACACCATCTATCGTGATAGACCAAACCACAACGGACGATAGACCTCGTCTATTGTGACAGACACCATCTACCGCGATAGACAGAGGCCCACGATAGACACCGTCTATCACGACAGATAGGACCCCACGATAGAGACCGTCTATCGTGACAGACACCCATCTATCACGACAGACAACCCCACACGACAGCCAATGTCTATCGCGATAGGCACCGTCTATTGCGATAGAGAGGCATTTTCGGCAAAAAAAATAAGGGGGTAAATTTTTTGAAAATTTAGGCTAAATTTTGGGCATATTTGCATACTCAATTACTCATACACTTACAAAGGCCTTAGAAAAATGCATTAAACTCTTGAAGGGTCCTGATTGTCTGTTTTAACCCCATTAACCTTGAACTGTCATAACTTTTTCATATGGAATCCATTTTTGAGCTCTAGGGCTTGTCAGAAAGCTCGTGGTGAATACTTTCAGATAGGATATTTTGAAGTTGGCCTTTTGAGGGGTAGGTGCACCAAGGGAGCTCTAGAGAAAATCTTTTGGCAATCCAAAAGGGGGAACAAGGGTCATCAAAAGTGTCTGAAATAAATTGTCTGTCAATTGAAGGTAAAAACCTGAGCTAAACTTGGAATTTTTACAGGATCATCGAGAGCTTTTGGAGAAATCAAAGCAAGTGCCATTGTGTGCAGGCTTGGGAATGCGCTTCCTGGGAAGACAAGCATAACAAGGGGAAACGCCTTGAATTTGGAATATCTCTCAACCCCCTTAGACCATTCTTAGCTTAGGCTAAGTGCGAGTAGTTGCCTTGATTGACTAGGGGTATGATAGGAATACTCAAGTCCTAAGAGCCTCTAATTTCTCAAGTCTAAGAATAGGATAAATTGCAATCAAGGGACAACTTAAGGGAAAAGAACTTAAACTAAGTGGACAAAGAATATCAAGTACGACACACTTAAGTGCTCTTGATGACGCTTAATTAAAGACAAGAAAAAACATACAAAGGAACCCAAAAGGAACAAGTGATTGGTACCAAAGAATCAGCAACATGGTTGTACAAGGATCATTGGGTTAATTGAAAGGGCATATGAACCTTAGATCGGGAAGATACCTAGGGAGAGACCGTCAAAGTATTAGATCATCCGAGGCTAGTGTCAACCATACAACCAGATCTTGGGCCCAGCAGTTGAGTGATTACCCCTATGCTTTAGACTCAGAAACCAGTGACTCTGAGATGTCTTACAGCATGGAGAGACCCATGGGTAGCTCAGGAGTTGCGTACCTAGAAAAACTAGAAGGTCCCTACAAGAATCACTTGGAATATATCTAGAACAAGTGCTTAGGTGCACACATCTATGAGGATGGTCTGAGAAGATCTGTCGTCCTAATTAAAAACCCGAATCAGCCCATTGGACTAGAACACTCGATAGTCAAGTTCGAAAATGGTTCCTACATAGATACAGAAGGAACAATGTATGTGGTCACCAACCAACCTAAAAGGACGGATGAATTTGGCAATATAATCTTTGAACCTGAAATAGGTGACATAGAGCAAGGGAATTTAGGAAAGGAGCCAAAAACCCCTCGAGGCAAGTCGGTTCTGACTAGAATAATCACTCCAGAGTGGGTTCCCCAAGATAACAAGAGCATAGATTTGCTCGTGAATCGAGAGACGGATGAGGCTTTTTGGAGGTATAAGCCTGAGAAGCCGAATGAAGTGGGAGCACTTACCATCTATGAATTCAAAGACCTTGACAGCCCAGGCAAAGTGACCTACTTAGATGATGCTTCAGAGAGGATCTTTGTGGTCTCAGAGCATGAAAGACACACGTACACTTGGAAGGGTGAATTTGTTTTTCCCCAACCTCGATCCACTGTGTCTTATGGTAACCAAGGAGCTGGAACATCTCAGGCTCATGGAACTCAAAGAGAGAGGAGTAGAGATAGGCCCAAGGTGAGCTTTGCTAACCCACTTGGAAGAGAGAGAATGAGGACACAGACTGATAGGATGGACAGGGAAAGACATAGGGACCCGAGGAATCCAAGCAGATGAGTTCCCTCTACCAAGGCCTGGAGAACATTCGAGAACCTTAAGGCCTACACAATTGGTTAAGTCCATGAAGAATTGCTTCGATGGCACAGGAGACCTGTATGACCATGTAGCAGAGTTTAGGCCAGTTTTGAGAGCTGAACAAGTGGAAGACTTGTTCACTCAATACAATGCTTTTGGCTTAACTCTCAAGAACACTGCATTGACTTGGTTTCAACAACTTCACCAAGATCAGTATAGAAATATAGATCAACTTCTTGAAGCATTCATCACTGAGTTTTCCAAAAGTGGCATTAGGCATAACACATCTTCCCTGATATAGATCTTCAAGCAAACACCTCAAGAGACAGTAAGGCTAGCAGGAAGAAGGTTTAGGCAATACCTAGAAAGATGCCTTGCTCCAGAGTTACCCACTCCAGCCAAACAAGTGGCCTTATTTTTAGATGGATTGTTAAGTACCAAACTGAGATCATACGTGTACTTGAAGGATCCTAGATCCATAGAGGAGTGTGTACGCATGTGCATAGACATTGAGGATAATCTAGGGGAGGAATTAGAGATCTCAAAGATCTATAAAGATTCAGATAGTTCTACAAGCCTCACTTCCTCACAATCCACATCAATTGAGGATCTTGCAAAAAAGGTAGCTCAGAAATTAGGTGTTTCTAGCAAGCAGATTCCTAGATTTGCCCCAGGGAAACGATGCTACACCTGTGGAGGAGATCATATGGCTAATGTGTGCCCTATCATGGCTCAACCCCAAGTGAGCCCTAGTAGCCAATACTACACCATAGAAAGGAGATGCACCAACCACAGTGCACAAGACTGCCCATACAACAAACAAGCCGTTAGACAAAATTATCCTCAGACTTACCCACAACAAGGAAAATACCAGAGTCAATACCCACAACAACAATATGGTAGGCCCTAGCAACCCTATCAACCACCCTATCCAGGGCAACCAAGACCTCAACCAGTCCTAGCACAGCAACCCTCTCCTCCAGCCAATGTGATCCCAGTGAAGTATGCAGCTGTAGAAGAAAATCTAAATAGAGCTTTAGTGCTAGTGACACCATTGCTTTTAGAAAGTGACCCAAGTGATCATAGTTTCGACTCTACACATATCAAGAGCCCACAGGCTTACTACATGCAGTCACCGGAGCATAATGAGTCATACTATTATGAAGAGCCCAATGAATCTAGTTGGGATCCAGAATATGCGAATGTCAAGTACGCAAACCCCAACTCTAGACCTCAGCCTAGGTAGATAAGACCTCCATTTCCTAAAGGACCATGCTTCCGATGTCAGGGAGATCACCTCATTCGTGATTGTCCTCTACCAGCACCTACACAAACTCAATCTGTGATAATTCAAGGCTTTTGTCCCAATTATGGGAAGGAGCACTTGTTATGAGAGTGTCCCAAAAACCCCAACAATATGCCAAAAATTGCCCCTATCAATGTTATTCGGTCAATGGTAGACCCCATAGCAAGTGTGACTTCCACAGCCCCAGTGCAAGTCATCACGAGAGCTCAGGATCTTAAGCAAAACTAAGGCTTAGGCCAAGAAAAGAATGCTGAGGTTAGCGAGACTGAGAGCCAGAATAAGAAGAGAACAAGAGTTTTGAGAGAAAGCCGTGAACGTATGAAAAGGCAATGGGTGAAGAAAATGAACGAAATTGAGGAAAGTCTAAGAGAAACAAAAGCCAAGATAATAGAAATTACATCTCAAATGCACTCTCACACATCACCCCCACTACCATCCACATCACCTTCCATTCCCCTACCTTCTAATCCACCACATGTAACCCACCCACCACCCCGAGTAGGATCAGTCTTAGCAAATCCCACTCCCGAGGACATATATATGATGCTTAGAGCATATCAGGCCAGGATCAAGGAAGGGCCAAATGTAACGGATCATGAAAGATGTTACTCTAGAGCTGACCTAGAGCTTGAACGAACAAAACTTTGCGCCAAGGTGATGGAATTGGCTCAAGCCATGTTTGAGGCCAGTGGGCTCTTCAATTGCTCTAGCTCCACTAGAACACCATTGCATTTTGATGGTCTATTAGATAGATTGGAGACAATAATTGCAAAGTCTAGAAAAGGAGCCAACTTCCAAGCTAAGGAGAGGGCAAGTGATAGAATAAGAATTCCTCCCAAGGAACCTTATGTGCCTAACTCCACTGAACTAGACACCTCTTCTTCTATGAATTGGTATTCACCAGAATTCCTACGAGAGATTCAAGAAGAGAAATGGGCTAAAGAAAGCGAAGATCCTCCTCCAATTGAACTTGTGGATGACGTGCACGACCAATTCCCCCAAGACATTCCTTCCCTTTATGGAGAGCAGGAGAGTGCCCACTCTCAGGAGAGAATAGATTTTGAGTCTAATTCCTTACAAGAACTACACCATTTCATAGGCCCATGGGAAGCAAAGTCTACTTGTATGAGAGCACCCATGGTGATGATAAGAAACAAAGACTCAATCATACCTAGGAACACAGAGGTAGTGAAGAATACTAAGGTGTAGTGCAATCTCACTTTAGAAGAGCTACTCAAGGTTAAGCCTGAATTGTGGAAACATGTAGCCAAGCAAGTGCCAGACATATCAAAACCTCGTTCCCAAGTAGGATCTCACAGGACAGTGCCTGAAATACCCTTGGACAAGATAGGGGACATGAGCGAAGGAGAAGAAGGAAACACCTATCTCCCTATCACTCATCATGGTTACACAACCAAGGCAATTTTGGACTCACGCGCAAGAGTTGCAATTGCTACCACTTCCCTATGGAAGCGTTGGGGCAAGCCAACACTCAGGCCCATGATAATGAAGTTACAAATGGCTGATGGTCACATTGAAAGACCCTTAGGCCTACTAGAAGGAATAACTCTCACCACTTGTGGTGTAGAGTTTGAGCATACTTTTGCTATATGTGACTTTAGCAAGAATCAGGCTTATGAGATGATTATGGGAAGACTCTTCTTGAGGCAATTGCAAGTAGTACAAGATTGGGGGACAAATTCTTTGTATTTGCAACACTTGGGTGTCACGACCAAAGAAATCTCAAAGATTTCTCTCATAGAGACGTGCCCCCTATTCAATGGAACCCCATCCATAGAGCTAAGGATGATACGTAGTCAGTGCATTCCATAGGATCAAGATCCTCATGGATGCATGAAGATACTTACTTATGGATGTGCAAAGTAGCAGTAGAAGAAGAGAAGAGAGAAAAAACAAGAGAGGCAGGTGCGAAGGAAAACCATAGATCTATTCAAAACCCAGCCTATGCACCTGTAGTATTTCCTGACGAACAATTTGAACCTCATGGTTGGGCAGAGATTTTAGCAACAATGGATGTAGCCATCAATGAAGAACAATGGACACCCCACTGTGATGAGGATGGCTATGAAATTTCAGTCTTCACAATAGATCCAATCATGTGTGATCCAATTATTGAAGAATGTGAACCTAGCACTGATGCATTCGAGGATGCAAGTGACTCCGATCTAGAGTCAATTATAATGGACCCTCCTTTTGCATTAGATGAGGAATATTTCTACGAAGTAGAAGCTCACCCTCAGAGACACAAAGAAATTACAAATGAGGTGAGATTAACCACACAAGTGACCACTAAGAATGAAGGCAAGAAGAGAAAGAAGAGAGAAGTCACACCAGAGGAAGAAGAATCTTTGTTTGAGGTCCCTGAAAATTTCAAGAAGTATGAAGTTGAAGATAGGAGAGTCATGATAAGAATGCCTAAACGTGAAGCTGTCATAGGAGAGGCCTATGATAACAAAGAAACTACAAAGGAAATCATAGTGACCATAGAGGAAGGTGAAGAGCGATGCGCATACATAGGACACAACCTAAGTGAGGATGAGGAGCAGGAGTTAATAGCCTTACTACGAGAATATAGAGATGTGTTTGCATGGAGTTACAAGGACCTGAAAGGTGTAGCCCTGACATATGCTCACATACAATCCCCATGACCTTAGATGCCAAACCCTCTAAGCAAAAGCCATACACATACAATGACAACTATGCTACCAAGATCAAACAAGAGAGATCGCTTGGTTGAAGCTGGATTTATCTATGAAATCGAGCACACTGAATGGGTATCTGTAGTGGTGCCCAAGAAGAATGACAAACTACGTGTATGCATTAACTTGAAGAAGGTTAACGCAGGCACTATTAGAGATAGTTATCCGCTTCCTATCACTGAGCATCTATTAGAAAGGGTAGCAGGCAAGGAAGTGTACAACTTCCTAGATGGGTTCGCTGGTTACAGTCAAGTAGCCATTGCACCAGAAGATTAGCATAAGATGGCTTTTGTCACAGAGTGGGGCATATTTGCCTTTAGAGTAATGCCATTTGGTCTTACCAATGCTCTTGCAACCTTCCAAAGATTGATGTGCCATGTATTCAAAGAATTCTTGAGGAAGAATTTGGAAGTCTATGTTGATGATCTTTGTGCTCATTCCAACATTAAACAGACACATATACCTGAACTCAAACAAATCTATGACAAATGTAGAGAATATCAAGTCTGCCTAAACCTTGAAAAGTGTGTTTTCATGGTCAGGCAAGGCAAGGACACATAGTGTCAAAGAACGGCATATCCACTAAGAAAGAGAAAGTGAGAGCTATCGCAGAACTACCTAGGCCAAAGAATGTCAAGAAGTGCAAACTTTCATGGGGCATTGTGGTTACTACCGACGTTTCATACACATGTATGCCATCATTGCAACGCCTCTGTACGAACTCTTGACCAATTTTGAGTGGACTGATGAATGCAAGAAATCTTTCAATGAGCTTAAATGGTGATTGTGTTCAACACCAATCTTGGCTACACCAGATTGGAACAAGCCATTCCATGTCCATGTGGATGCATCCAATTATGCTATTGGGTGTGTACTTGCACAACCTACAGGTGAAGTTAATATGGATCTTCCAATTGCCTATGCTAGTAGACAGTTAAATGGAGCTAAACGAAATTATACCACTATTGAGAGAGAAGGATTAGGCATGGTATATGTGGTAAAAAAATTTAGATACTATTTGCTTGCAAATAAGTTTAAATTTTTTACTAATCATCAAGCTCTACTTTACTTGGTAAACACGCCATGCAATACAGGTAGATTAGTAAGATGGTTTCTCTTACTAATGGAATATGATTTTGAGGTAGTGGTGAGGAAGGGCAAGAATCATTTGAGAGCAGATCATCTCTCAAGGCTCACATCCAAAGAGGCCCCACAAGGAGTATCAGATGACCTTCTTGATGCTTACTTGTTTAATTTTGAAGTTGTACCACAGTGGGCCAAGACTTTAGTGCCAATACTAACATATGGGCCTAAACATCCAGTAGTCAACACTCAAGATAGGGAGGTAGTAAAGGCCCAAAAGTACCATATCATGGCAAGGAGTATGTACAAGTACACAGATCAAGGAATATTATCTTGTTGTGTGGAGGAGGATGAGTACGGGAAGTGGTTTCAATTAGCACATGTGGGTGCATTAGAACAACACTAATCGAGGAAAAGAACTTTACAGACACTAAAGAGACTCGGAGTTCATTGGCCAACCATGGAAGCAGATGTCCATAGGATGTGCAAGGAATGCCCAACCTACCGTACTAAACCACCAGTGGAACATGCCACTCTTTATCAAGTGTCTTTAGTGCCAGATTGGAGCGAGCCACTAATAGCCTTCTTGAGGATGAGAACCTTTTCCCAAGAGATGACTTTGGCTAGACAAAGGAGCTTAGAAAAAGAGGCATTAGACTATGCTCTCATTGGAGATAATCTATACAGACAAGGAAAAGATGGGTATCTTAGATTGTGTGTCCACGAGAGCGAATATCTGAAGATCTTGGAAACTGCTCACCAAGGTGTAGTAGGAGGACACTTTGGACCAGATCGGGTGATCAAGGCAATACTATTTGCAGGTCTTTGGTGGCCAACCCTTTGCATGGATGCACATACCTACGTGAAGAGGTGTGATGTTTGTCAGCGAACTTAGTATCCTATACGCAAAGATGAGATGCCATTGAAACCTATGATGGGTGGACGTGCATTCTCTAAGTGGGGAATAGACTTTGTCGGTCCTATTAATCCCCCAGCTAAGGGTTCCCATGCTAAATACATTATTGTGGCCACGGACTACCTAACCAAATGGGTAGAAGTAAAAGCTACAACAAAGAACGATGCCCAAACTACAGCTAAGTTCTTATTTGAGAATGTGTTCACCAGATATGGGCTGCCAAGAGAGCTAGTAAGTGATAGAGGCACACACTTCTTGAATGAAGTCATAGAAAGCCTTCTCCAAGAATTCTTGGTGATACATAAGAAGTCTGCCCCTATCATCCACAAGCTAATGGTAAAGCTGAGAGCACAAATAAGATTCTATGCCATGTATTGAAAAAATTGGTTAATAATAAACGCTCTGATTGTGACAAACAGCTACACCATGCTGTTTGGGCATACAGAGTTGCCTATAAAATGGTACTCCAAGCCGCACCCTTTCAGATGGTGTTCGGCCAAAATGTAGTGCTACCATTGGAATTTTTTATACCTACATTGAAAGTAGCACAAGAGCATGACTGGACAAGCCATGAGCTCTCCTCTAGAATCTTTGATCTTGAACGATTGGGTGGAACACGATTGAGAGCTGTAGTAGGAATTTATGTAGCCAAGAAGAGACAAAAAGCATATTTTGACGCACATGTGAAGGATAAGGGCTTGAAAGCAGGAGACCTAGTCCTAGTCTACACCTTGAATCAACATGCACAGAAGTTAGAGAAGAGAGGCTATGGACCAATGATTATCAATAGGATCTCCACAAGTGGAGCAGTTCAACTAGCCACGCTAGAAGGCGACCTCCTACCAAGTTACATCAGTGGATGTAGAGTCAAGTTATATCAGGAACCCCTCACGGAGGAGATATTAAATCGACTCAATACTGCAAAGAAACGTAAAGAAGAGGAAAAGAAAATTCAAGAAGAAGCACAGATAGAAGCTTTAAAACGCATCCGGCGAATGAGATTGAGAAGACAAGCTAGAGATCAGCCTATGCCTGACACTCAAGAATCTCTAGGTTATCACATGGCCATGTGCGAGACATCAGGTGCACATTCCCATAGGATAGTCGATCGGCAACCTTTTGTGACCCTAGAAGTAGGACAAGGAGAGAGTGCAAGGACCGTGTGAGCTTTAATTGACTCAGGAGCAGCCACTAGTGCAGTTCGACTTTCTTACTGCCTAGAATTGCAATTGAAGATCAATCTGATGGAGGCATATCTCATAGGATTGGGAGGTGTGGAAACCCTTTGAGGTGGAACTTCCCCTCTACATTCAAGATGTTCTAATGACAGTCAAAGCACTAGTATGTGAAGATGCGGATCTTACTGAACCTCTTGTCTTGGGCCAAGACTGGATCTATGATCATGCAGTCAACCTCAACTTAAGAAGTGGACTTTTTCAGGTTTGGGTGGGCCAAAATCTCATCATGATTGAATTAGGAAATCAAGCACTCAGGCCACTAGAAAAGGCACCAGATCCTGGTTCCCCCAGGAACCCACATGAAGATAACGATGCTATTCTTGTCCAAAGTTCCATGGTGCAGAAGATGGTCACTTTTGACAAAGGTGTAGAAGTCAAGGAGGAGTTCCCTTCTTTTCCAAAGAGGATTCGAGGAAGGCCGGCCGGGCAACACACGACACCAAGGAAGCCGATGATCAAGAAATGTGAGCACCAACCTATACAATATAAAGTACCTCGTGGCACAAAGCAAATCTGGGTACGCAAGGGTGAACAACCCTTAGCTTTGGAGACAAAATCCCAAATATGCACCAAACAAGCTACAGTGTCGAGGATTACAACGAAGGAGTATCCTAAGCATCAATCTACACAAACCATTTCTATTTGGGTTCCAAAGAGATCAAGGAAGGCTATCCTAAATGGTAGATAGATATGGGTGCCCAAGATCTGCTTACAAGCTCAAATAGCTTCACCTCCATTCACAAGAATGAATCAACACTCGCAAGCACCCTTGGCACAAATCCCAGGGCAAACATCTACACTTCACGCCTCTACTTCTTCGGTCACACCTAGGAATGTCAGGAAATGGGTACCCAGAAGGTCCCAAATCCAACACAATCTAGTCCACAAACCTTTACATGTCATGACCACTAAAAGCTACGATTCCACCATCAAAGTTTGGAGACTTAAACCCCGTATCAAACTGCCTGAGGTAAATCAATTCCCTCTCATGTAGGTGCATTCTGAGTACATTGCACATCCAAAGTATGCATCTAGGATGAACACTAACCTACTAACCAACATTCACACACATCACAAACACTCCACCCGCTAACCCCTAACCACTTGGAATGTCATGTTAGTATTGTGGAGGGAACACCATAACATCCTATTTCCTATGCAATGCTAATGTGCCCCTCTTCTTCTAGCAGATAAGCATCAAGAGTTACAAGCAGTCTCATGGCAGAAGCAACGGGCTCGAGCTCACAGATAGGAGTAAGTAATGCAGGGATTAATGTGGACAGTCTACCTATTGATATGCCACCTTCAATGGCATGCCAAGGCCCTTAGGAGAGGCCAAGTATATGTGGGAGTCCAAGTGTGAGTATGATAAGTCATGGGTCCGATTCCAGTTCTTTTCCAAAGAATTTGAGACCCTCCAGAACACACAAGACCTTCAAATCATATGGCAATGTGTAGGGCTATCGGAGTACTTTGAGGCACCCTTACCCAAACCAGATCTCCTACGATGTTACTATTTGGTCTCAACATGACAGGCTAATGAAGAAAAGGACAAACCAGGAACATTCATTCTTCCTTCTTTGCTGGGAAACAACAAGTTGAAAAGGTTCGAAATTACATTGGAATTGGTGAGCTCTGCTTTGAATATGCACGGCACACATGTACCCTCTGAGAAGGATGCTCTCATTCCCACTAACATGAAGAACCGCAAACTACTAAAGCTGAAAGTTATGGTGGCACTCACACCAAACGTGTCTATTCCTCTCTGTATGTGCATGCAACATTTTGCATTTCCTGGTCAAGATTGATTCACGCAACCCCACAAAAGAATATGGTTCGCTCTTTACTTGGCAGAGAACGGGGCACTACCGATTAAGCTTCTTGTATGGATTATGGAATAGCTATATGAAGCAAATAAAAGGTCATCTAGGAAGCTAGTGGTGAATGGCTATTGTGCAATCACGCACATCATCTACAAGTGCTTAGCATATGATGTACCCCTTGAGCGCGCTTTAACATGGTCTCAACTATAGATGTTTAAAAGACACAAAACTACCTCACATCAATCCAAGCGTATGAGAGGCTCAATTCCTTGTGTCTAGACACGTGAAGTTCTGACGACTCCAGAAGTCTCGCCACGAGGGGAGGCCATTGTACCTCCCTTTACCATTAGAATACCCAGGTCTGGATCTGAAGGTACATCACAAGTCGCCCCATCAGGTCCCCCTGTCCCTCTAGAATTTGAATTTCCTATAACTAGAGACGTTGAAGGGATGAGTACCTTCGACTTTGAATCATTCTTGCAAAATACACAACTCTCTAATGTAGAGTTCTTTTCAGACACCGAAGAACAAGGCACCTCTTCCCAAAGATGGAGGAAATCCACAGAAGGCTACCATGTACATTGGGATGATGATCAACATAGAACTTTATCTCAACAACTAGAACACTCAGAGGCAGAAGAAGAGGAAGGAGAAGAAGCAGAAGCAGAAGAAACCACATGAACCCCAACATATACAGCAGAACTTCGAAGGATGTATCAAATCATGGAACGAGTGCGGTCGCAACAATTGCTCACCGAACAGAGCAGTAGGGTGCTCATGGCTCAACTATTGGAAGAAGCTGGAGTTGACTTTGAATATAGCGAAGGCCTACTATTGATGGCAAAAACGTATGGGGTAGTGGAAGCAGTTTGATCAGCACTCCAGGGGCCCCCTATTCAATATGATTTGCAAAGATTCCAAACACGACCACGGTCTAGTAAAAACATCTAGATTCCCATTACTACAGTGGGAGAACCTATTATTACATCCAAACCCATTGAGACAACCTCCCAAGCAGCAGTAACCTCTAGCCAAGAGCTCCCAGTCACCCATGATGAATCAACTGAACCACTACCACCGACCCCCCCACCATCAGCTCCTCGAACAAAAGCTATAAATATCACCTCGACTACCCAACCCATAGAGAAAACCTTCATTTTCCGTAGTCCCACCTCTAGTTCCACTTTGTTTTCCTCCTTTGAAAACCCTCTATATAATACCACCACCATCATAATAGAATCCTTCATTGAGCTTGCCATATGACAACCAGCCCGCACGCCCTCAGTCATAGGCCATCCTGACACTAGATCCATATTCTTTGGATTCCGTGCCACCACACCACCATTCATGGCCTTCTCGCCTCCGGTTTCTCACTTCCCACCCCCCATACCACTAGTCCTTCAACCCGCCCATGACTACTTTTGTAGAATGTTTCAAGCCACCACCCAACCCCTCTCATCGAGCCCTTTCCCAACATCCACACCACACTTATTCACCATGATCACACACACACCACCTACCATTCCGCTATACATGGTAGACACTACTCTCACGTCCACCCGTGAGGGTATGGACATTTCACCACCAACGACACCTCCACCTCCCCCCACACTCCCACCTTCTCCCATTCCCCCTCCACCAATTTCACGTGCACATATCTCCAATAGACACAACATTCACTCTTCCCATTCCCCAATCCCCTCCTCTTGCATTTTCCATTGTACAAAATACACCTTCATCTATAGGGAATGCATTTGACACCATGCTCGCATGTGTTTCACAATTAAGGACAAAATACAATCAACTTCAACAACATAATGAACGAATGCAAGAGCACTCGCAAGTGCTACAACATCATCTTGCTACACTAGAAGAGGAGAATGCTCGCCTCTAGACACAATTTCAAACTTTACAAGAGGCTCATAGCATATTGGAAGTAAAGTTACAGAACGTAGACCAGGAAGCGATACAAGTGGTGGAAGGCCATCTACAGATACAACTGGAATGTAACTCAAAGCTTAAGTGAAATATGGACCTACTCAAGTGACACCTTGCAACTGCTCATGAAGAAAATCGACGCCTCCAACTACAGAATCAGGAAAACTTAGAGGCTACCATCAAAAGCACACCCGGAGCAATGATTAGTCCCTCAAAATTCCACACAGTGATCCCGGAAAACATAAAGATAATCCTCAAAGATTATGCTATACTACTTGAGGCACATGACCAGTTATCAAAGGAACTGGATCAACTGAAGCAGAAATGACAGGAAGACACAACAGCTACCCCTCAAACCACCACCTCCACTGCTTCACTTCTCACGGACTTAGAGGCCCTAAAAGATCTCCAAAAACAGGTCTGAGAATTGCAAGCATGCCTACTACAATACGAAAGACCACCTTCCCCATCTGAGGCTCCCATTGACGAAGAAACAGTACAGATTCCTGTGGAACAAACATTTGAAGAGGATTATGAGCTGCAGCCCATCCCAAGGGGATGACAAACAGAAGAAGGCTAGGGTACTTTCGAAGGGCCACGACCTCCGTGGTTAAAACATGTGGAAGGAATTGGCTCATGAAGAGCGCACAGTAGTGCAAAATCAGGCCATGAGAGTCATAGAGGAAACAATATTACAATCTAGTTACTTCAAGAACTTGTCATCTAGACGTCTCATCATATCATTAGAACTCCAATAAAGGCCTTACTATATCATTCTGGCAGATTATAACGCAAAAATACAGAGAGTCACAGGAAAAATTCCTTCATTCGCAACCGAGTTTCAACCAGAAGACCTTCCTCCAGAAGCATAGAAAGGCAAGATCTATCAACCGACATGGTGGCAAAAGCTTCTAGAGACATACCCTGAAATGCTGTGCACATGGAACCACACGCCTTTACATCTACTTTACAATCCATGCTATGGCCTGGTTCGACGACGCAGATCATGGAAAGCATTCAACATCAAGGTACATAATAATGCTCAATGTAAGGAGCGGTTCAACTATCTGTACATAGCGCCATCGCAGGGACCACCATCGAAATTCAAGATTGGATGCCTCGACTGAAGCCCATGCCAGATGTTTCAGCCCAAATGATGCTCAAAATTTTGGATATGATGCAAGTTGTGCTCAAAACGTTTAGAAATGCAGAAGCACCATAGGTACGTCTACCGGGGTTTACCAATGGAAATTATGATTTGGTGTATGACATGAGCACCACCCCCAACATTCAAGTGGCTTACGCTTGGCATGCATGCATCAAGTATCTACCCGCATGTTATAAACATACATTTGAAGACATGTTCAGATCAGGTTTCTGGGAATATCACTCGGAGGTATTTGCACCTAAGCCCACACGTCGGCTTCATCTCTTTTCCTGTGAACAAGCCATGTACTCCGAGTACTACACGACACCGCAACCAGATATCCTAGGTGCAATAAATTGGGATGCATTGCAAGCTCATTTGGCAAGAGGATTACGGATAGGAGAACACGAGCTGGCCACCAACGTTCTCCAATACTATATTGACCACCCTATAGAACAGAGGTCTGTTAGGGGCGACATACGCTATGAAGGGGGGAGTGTTGGCATACAAGTCATAAGAAGAGCATACAAGCACAAAAGGATCAGTCATGCATAATACGACAACAAGGCCCAATCATCAAGTGATTTTCATCACTACGCACACATTGTAAATCCCATTTTTGGTAGAATAGACTCCATTTTGTCCAAGCCGAGGAGTGCTCGAGCTTGATGAGTATTAGACTTAGCTACATACCAATTTTCATAATTTTTAGACTCCGTTTGAGCCCTCAAATAGGCTCTAGAACATAATTTTTAACTACACCAGACACTAGGTCTGGACAAGGCCAAAGCTAGTAAGAAAACTATAAAAAGAGTTAGAGAGCTCATTTTTGAGGTTAGATTGTTAGTGATTTGAGCTTATGTAAGAGACTTTTGAACTAATGCAAAGAACTCCATTGTTCCCCTCCTTGTTCTTGCCTTGTGTGCGTGTGTGTATGTGTGTGCATGTTAGTGTGCTTCTCACTCACGCACTTGTGCTTTCACTTGCTCATAGTCTTCATACTAGTCCTCACGTCTCCACGGATTGACAATTATGAGGTGGATCTCCTCACGTTGGTACTTGCCATTGTGCTAGAGTGAAAACATGGCTCTGTCCCTAGGGAGAACATGTCATCTGTAGAGGGGGAATACCACACCTCTCTACAATATGTGTCCACTAATACCCAAGGGATCCCTATTTACTTGGATGGCTTAAATAGGTCTACAACAAGGATGGTGAACTCCATTGAACCAGCAATAGTGCCCAGACCTGCAATCAAGTATGAAGGAGGAGTGTACATGGAGAAATTACGTCACATCTACATGGTAACAAAAAACCCAGATTTGATCAACATGAGAGGGGGATTGGAAGGACAAGGAAACTCAGGGAGACCTGATCCTGAGGAGCTAGTACTACACCAAGAGGCAAGTCAGTCGTGACTCGAGTCTTGAGAGGGGATTTGATACCTCAAGATGATTACTTGTTAGACATCTACTTATTCCACGGGTCAGACCTACTGTTAGAAATTGACTCACCCACACGAGGACATGAAGAAAACCCAATGAATTTCTATGAGTTAAAGGATCCCAAATATGAGTCTAGAGTCACCTACCTAGACCAGAACTAAAGAAGATATTGGCCAATAGATGCAGTTGATAGAGCTTAGTTGAAGTATATGGGGTTTCCTATATTCCCTTCTCGAGAGTAGGCAACCACCTCCCATAATCCTTCTAGAATGCATCAAGAGCCAGAGAATACAATGCCAGGACAAACGAGCCAACGAAGTGTTCCTAACCAAAATCATGTGCAACTTACAATGCCAAGAGTGCAATCACGCAACCAAGCCTACTCTAGAATGGGTAAAGTGCATCGGCCACCAGTTAAGCCAAGGCCACAACCAGGAGTGCAATGTGGAACACATCCAATTAGATGAGCAATTCCTGTGATGCCCAGACCACCAGAACCAATAAAAAGACTAAGACCAATTCAAGTGGCCAAATGTATGAGAAATCACTATGACAGAATGGGAGAACCCTATGATCACATAGGTGAGTTTAAACAAGTATTACATGCCGAACAAGTGGATGATTTCTTTGTACAGTATGAATCCTTTGGACTTACCCTCACAGGGATGGCTTTGACTTGGTTCCAACCATTGGATGCCAATCAATTTGGAAATATTGAGAAATTTTTTCAACACTTCATTGGACAATTCACCAAGAGAGGCATTAAACACAACTCTTCATCCTTAATCCGTAGCTTCAATCAAAATCCAAATGAAACGGTGAAAATAGTTGCCCGAAGATTTAATCAATATGTTGATAGATGTCCAACAACCGAAAGACCCTCTCAACAAAAAATTATATCACTATTCTTGGATGGATTGGCAAACGGGACTTTGAGAACCTTAGTCTACGTGAAACGGCTCCAAACATTGAGTGAGTGTCTTCAAGAATGTATTGACCTAGAGGACAACCTAGCTGACGATCTCAAAAGCACACCAAGCCCTATGAAATCAGAAGACACTAGAAGTAAAGTGACACCTAACTCCAGTAATGTAGAGGAGTTAATGGAACTGGTAGTTAAGAAGTTAAGAGTCCATGGATAGAGGAATTACCAACACCCATCAATGAGAATACCCAGGTTGCAAAGATGCAGCCTATGCAGTGGAGATCATCCATCTCACATGTGTGCGAGAGGAGGAATAGGCATGCCTAAAGCTTATCCATACAATAGGCCACATCAAGGACCCACCCTGTACTGCCATATAGAACAAAAATACACTAATCACACTACTGAAAATTTCCCATTCAATAGTCAGTCCAGACTCTTAAATCAACCTCAGTATAGGCCTTATGGATACCCTCCTAGAGAGCCAGGAAGGGAGATTCCAATATACAACCCCTATCGAGGCCCACAAGGAGCACCTAGACCATATGAACAAGGGCAATTTGAACAACCTTAGCCAGTGTTAGGACAACAACCATCCCTTCCACAGAATGTAGTACCATTTAAATATACTCAACCATAGGAAAACATGCAGAGAGCCATAGTATCAGCTACATCATTAGCTAGTATAGAATCAAGGAATCAGGGATATGAGTAAACCCAAGGAGAATACTATCCCTATGACACCAGTTTGATGGAGTATGACCAAACTTATGACCAACAATACTATGGTTATGAGGGATATGACAACACCTATGGACCGGAGTTTGCAACCCTAATGTACACCACACCCAAGTCATCGACACCCATGAGACCACCCATTAGACCATTTGTGCCAAAGGGACCATGCTATAGATGTGGAGGAGACCATTTCATAGGAGAGTGCACTTGACCATATAACCCACCACCCCCCAGGACTTGGGAGGGGTACTGCAATGAATGTGGAAAGGAACATCTATTTAGAGACTGCCCAAAGAATCCCAATAAGACTCATGATACAACACAAATCAATGTGATCGGAGTAATTGAATCGTCAAGCAGTGATAAAGAGTACACAGTACCATTAAAAGCTATCACATGAACAAGACAAAGGACAAGAGAGAAAAAAAATAGACTCTGAACAAGAAAAGAATAAAAACCTAGAACCCAAAATATAGCTAGTGGAAGACTCTGAAGACCCATGTGAGAGTACCCAAACAAAGAAGACCCAAATTTGGAGGGATAGAAGAGAAAAACTTAGAGACAAATGGATGAAAAACAAAAGTAAGGAAGACAAGAACATGAGAGACGGTAAGAAACCTGAGAAACCAAAAATATGAGAAGGAAACTCACTTACACCTCAGATACGAGAACTAAAAAAGCCAGGATCAATAGCAGACCCAAGACCAGAAGATTTGGATATGTGGTTGAAAGCTTACCAAGCCAGAATCATGACTGGACCAAACATAGAGCATCACGAGAAACTTTACCCACAAGGGGCATTAGAAAAGAAGAGACTTGCGATATGCAGAAAGCTCATAGAGGTAGCTAAGGCCACTCTAGAAAAGACTATCCTTGTCCTCCCAGAGATGAGAATATCTGAGAATCAATAGAATGAGTGTTTTAAAGAAAATGGCCAGAAAGTAAAAGAGAAAGATAAGAATCAAGATTTACCTCACATTCATGACAAATCAGTTTTTGTAATCCCTGAATTAGAGGCTGATTGGCCAAGAGAGTTGTGGGCCAGGATTTAGGAAGACCGATGGAAAGAGAATGGAATTTCAAGACCACCCTTTGAGGAATTAGATGTTGGGGACGATCAGCCAACTCCAAAATTGGAAGAAATATATGAAGAGGTTTCCATGCTAGACCAAAATAGGGAGGAAGCACACAACATTTCTACCCTACCAAACTACATGGGAGAATATGAGAAAGAATCCATAATCTTCCATGCTCCCACTGTACAAGGAAAGGAAAATGATTCTTCAGGCAAGAGCTCTCACAATCTAATTGAACACAAGAAGACCAAGGTACAATGTTGGTTGACTGTGGAAGAACTATGACGTGTCAAGCCTCAAATATGGAAACAATTAGCGGGATAGTTGAAGTTAGAGCACGAGGAGAATAAAAAGGAAGGTAATGAAATTGAAGTCCCTTCTACTATACAAATCCCTATGGATAAAGTTGGAGAGTTTAGTGAGGGGGATGAGGGCAACACATGTTAACCCATCACATATAATGGATACATGACCAAAGCCATTCTAGACACAGGGGCGGGTGTAGGCATAGCCACCAAAGAGATTTGGGAGAAATGGGGAAAGCCAACCCTACGACCAACACATATGAAGCTTCAATTAGCATATGGTCATGTAAAGAGACCCCTTGGATTATTGGAGAAAATAAAGTTAGCCACTTTCAGAGTGGAGTTTGAGCACACATTATCTATATGTCAATTTGGAAAAGCGAATAACTATGAAGTGATATTGGGATGACCATTCATGAGACAACTTAGGGTAGTACAAGACTGGGGAACAGATGCGTTATATCGACAACATCAAGGAATTACTACTAAGATAAATTTGCATACATTTGCATATAGGGATGTACCCCCACTACAATGGAATCCCATACACAAGGAAGAGGATGATTTGTCAATTCATAGTGCCAATTCAAGTGATCAATCATGGATGCACGAAGATGCCCAATTATGGATGTGTAAGGAAGCAAAGAGAGAAGAGAAAAAAACTCAAATATGGTCTATAGGACATCAAAATTACCAACCCCAAGTTTTCCCTAATGAAGCATTCGAACCACACGGTTGGATGGAGATTCTAGCCACTCTAGATCTATGCATAAATGAAGAGGTATTGACCATGAATGGATGTGTGGATGAAGAAGGTTATGATGTAAGCTTTTACATGGTAGTCCTTCAGGAGGTAGAAGCAGGAGAAGTATTAGAAAAAGAATGGAAGGAAGATTATGAAAGCATAGAGATGGAACCAAAGTTTGATTCAGAGGAATGGTATTTAGAAGCAATCCAAGCTGATGAAAAAGAAGGAACACCCAAGGTGTTAGCAATAGAAGCTGCTCAGTTGAGACCGAACCATGAGGAAACCATAGATAAGACCGAACCAACCTGAGATCTGTTTGAAGCCCCATAACACTTCAAAAGATATGAAGTAGAGGAGAGGAAGATAGCCATTCAGATGCCTAAGAGAGAGGCAAGAGAAGGAGAAGCATATGACAACAAGGAACAAACAAAGAAAGTAATAGTGACTATGGAAGATGGAGAAGAAAGATGCACGCACATAGGAAAAGATGTGTCACATGAGGAAGGAGACGAATTGATAAGACTAATTTGAGAGTATCGGGATGTGTTTGCATGGACCTACAAGGACCTCAAAGGTATAGAGCCCTCCATTTGTTCTCATTGAATACCAATGACACCTGATGCAAAACCATAAAAGCAATGCCTTTTCACTTATAATGATGTCTATTCAGCAAAAATTAAGGAGGAGATAGACAAGTTGTTAGCAACCGGATTCATTTGTGAGATAGAACACACTGAATGGGTGTCACCACTAGTGGCCATACCCAAAAAGAATGGGAAATTAAGAGTGTGTATTAACCTAAAGAAAGTAAATGCCGCCGCGATCCATGATAGCTACCCATTACCTATCACTGATCACCTCTTGGAAAGAGTCGCAGGTAAGGAAGTCTATTGCTTCCTGGATGGATTCTCTGGATACAACCAAGTAGCTATTGCCACTGAAGACCAACACAAAACCACATTTGCGATTGAATGGGGAGTCTATGCTTTCAAGGTGATGCCTTTTGGGCTCACAAATGCCCCTGCTACTTTCCAAAGGTTGATGTGTCACATCTTCAAAGAATTCCTAAGGAAAAGTATGGAAGTATACGTAGACAACTTATGCACATACCCAGATCGGAGACAGGAACATATTCTGGAGTTGCGAAGAATAATTGAAAAATGTTGACAATATAGAGTGTGCCTGAATCTTGAGAAGTGCATTTTTATGGTGAGACAAGGAAAAATCCTAGGACACATTGTATCTAGGAATGGAATTTCCACTGATGAAGACAAGATCAAAGTAATATGAGAACTTCCAAGACCAAAAAATGCAAAGGAAGTGCAAGCATTTATGGGTCATTATGGATACTATCGTAGATTTATTCACATGTACGCCATCATTGCAAAGCCCCTCTATGGTGTATTAACCCAATTCACATGGACGAACAAATGCGAGAAAGTGTTTAATGAACTAAAAAAATGACTTAGCACAACACCTATTTTGAAAACACCCAACTGGAACAAGCCTCTTCATATTCATGTAGATGCCTCCAACTATGCAATAGGATGCATTCTAGCTAAACCTGCAGATGAAGGAAAATTGGACCATCCTATTGCCTATGCTAACAGACAACTAAATCAAGCTGAAAGAAACTATACAACTATGGAACGAGAAGGTTTAGGGATGGTGTACGGAGTAAAGAAATTCAGACACTACCTTCTAACCAACAAGTTCAAGTTCTTCATAGATCATCAAGCCTTATTGTCCTTAGTCAATAAGCCTTGTAACACGGGAAGGCTAGTAAGATGGTTTCTGTTACTAATGGAATTCGATTTCGAAGTGATTGTAGAAAAGGGAAATACCCATGTAAGAGCTGATCATCTATCTAGGTTAACACATGGAGAACCACCTAATGGAGTATCAGACAATTTACCACACTTACCTGTTCAATTTGGAAGTATGTCCTAAGTGGGCCGAAAAGTTAATTTCAATACTCATCCATGGAGCACAACACCCAATTAACAGGGAGATTAGGAAGGAAATTTTGGAATCATGCAACTTACACATTGTAGCAGGAAGTGTGTACGACAAAGAACCTAATGGTGTATTGTCAAGATGTGTAGAAGAAGACGAACAGAAGAACTTGATTGAGCAAACACACGTAACGTAAACAAATGTAGAATGCACACGGGAACCCATGGAACTATAAGGGAATTGAAACGATTAGGAGTTTATTGGCCTGATATGCCTAAAGATGTTCATGAGTATGTTGGTAGTTGCACAAAATGTCAAGCAACTACTCCAAAAGACCATACATCATTACCTTCTCTACAATAGCACCACACTGGAGTAAGAAATTGGTGAAATTCTTAAAGACATGAAAGCATGAGTAAGGAAAAAGTCGAGCTAGAAATCCATCCCTAGAAGAAATGAGTAAGGACTATGTTATATTGGGGAGACAACTACTCAAAAGAGGAAAAGACAATCAACTACGACTATGTGTGCATGAGGGAGAGTACTTACCGATATTAGAAATGGCACATGTAGGTGCCACAGGAGGGCATTTCTCAGCCAAAAGAACTATAAAAAGGATTCTCTTTGCAGCTCTGTGGTGGCCAACTCTACATATGGATGCAAACACCTATGTACGAAGCTGTGAGGTATGCCAAAGAGCTAAGTACCCGATTAGACGAGATGACATGCCTCTGAGACCCATGGTTTGTGCGATAGCCTTTCCCAAATGGGGTATTGATTTCATAAGACCCATTAATCCACCAGCCAACAGATCACACGCTGAGTACATAATAGTGGCAATAGACTATCTAACTAAATGGGTAGATGCAAAAGCAACTAGAAAAAACTACGCTCAGACCACTGCCAAGTTTTGCTTTGAGCACATCTTTACTTGCTTTGGACTACCTATAGAGATAGTAAGTGATCGAGGAACGCACTTCATTAACAAAGTAATAGAGTACTTGATGAATGAATTCTTAGTGATTCATAAAAAATCAGCCCCTTATCACCATCAAGCTAACGATCAAACAAAAAGTTCCAATAAAGTGTTGTGTACGGTATTGACAAAAATAGTCAATAGTGGAAGGTCAAATTGGGAAAAACAATTGCATCATGCAATTTGGGCCTTCTGTGTGTGGCTTACAAAACAGCCATTAGAACTACTCCTTTTAACCTAGTGTATGTAAAAAATGCAATTTCGCCAATTGACTTCCTAGTGCCTACATTAAGAGTAGCACAACAGTATGAGTGGACAGGACATGAGCTATCCAAGCAACTCGAGCAGATTGAGAAGTTACACGAAACAAGAATACAAGTGGTTGCGAGAATTTATGTTGCTAAAAGGAGACATAAAGCATATTATGATGCACACATCAAAGATAAAGGGTTGAAAGAAGGAGATTTAGTCCTAGTGTATAATTTGAAGCAACATGCCACGAAGCTGTAGAAACGCGGATACGGACCCCTACTGATCAATAGGATCTCAACGAGTGGATCAATCAATCTAGCTACATTAGATGGAGATATACTTCCTAATTACATAAGTGGTTGCCAGATAAAATGATACATGGGGCCATTAACGGATCAGATGTTAGCACGACTCATAGGAGTGCAAAATTAGAAAAGAGAAGAAGAGAGAATTAGAGAAGAAGCATGCCAAGAAGCCCTAGAGCGTATCAAGAAACAAAAGGAGTGGATAAGGCAAAGAGATGAATGATATCTAAAAGGAGAAAAACCCATACCCATGGCCAATTACCAAGTCCATGAAGCCGATAAAAAAAACCTTAGCCTATCCCAACCATACTTAAACCTAGGGATTGGAACCACAGAGTACCGATTGATAGATACTCTGATCGACTCAAGAGCAGCCCTCGGCTGCATATGAATGACATTCATTACGTATTTCCAAACAACCATAAGCCCAACTAAAGCACGCATGATAGGAATAGGAGGCCAAGTCATAGAATGTGTTGGAGAAGCTGTTGGAAATTCTTCGATGAAGCAAAGAGTTTTGGTATGTATGGACGAAGACTTAGTAGAAAATCTAGTCCTAGGGCAAGATTGGATTATCGAGAACGAAGTGAGCATTCATTTAGCACAAGGATACATATCAACCAAAATAGCACATAAGGAAATCTTTAGCCTGTTAGAAGGAAGACCTTCTCATGTTCATAAAATTATCACATTGGAGGAAGACACCGTAGAAAAGGAAATAGAAGATGAATCAAGCAAGAGCATACCCAAAGAATACCCTAAGCTAGAATTTCCTACAAATACGAACATGCTGCTAGACGTTGTGCCTTCTTTTCCCATGAGAGATGAATTTAAAAGAGAAGGTGAGGACAATGCTCCAAAAATTACCTACGCCAAAGGAAAAACATCCCCATGGAAGTCTACTACTCGAGCGACATATCCATGGAATACTCATCTACAATGGATTCAGAAGGATCAAATGACTAAGCCAGATGATTCAACTCAAAAGTAGACTAGTCATTTAGTGAAAACAAGGAGAGACAATCACTACTCACAATTGCAATTAGAATCACCAACACCCTTTGTGTGTGGCTTCCAAAATCATTAGTAGAAGCACAGAAAACATGGTAGTATATGTGGATTCCAAAGAAGTTTAGACATACTGCAAACCAAGAACTAAACAAGCTAGAGGAAATATTATGCCGGTGAAGTGAAACAACCAAGCCCAACAAGACTTATCAAAGATACAAGAGGAACAAACATCAAACACTCAGACTTCAAGAAAGCAAGAGCCAAGGGCTAGAGAACGACCAGAGTGATGGAGCCAACTACCTCAAACACCAACTACAAAATGGACATGGAGGCCCGAGGCAACAATGACAAGAACAACCTACTCAACGAGATTCCACTTGCACTCATGAAGAGTCCAATGCACCTAGAGTATGCATGAGAGGGACACATTAAAGGGCCATGCATTCCACACATCATCTTTTCAACAAAACTAGTAGTGCACATTTCCAACTTGGGAATAAATCTTAGATTCTACTTCCATAAGAATGAACCTACAATGTAAATAAATAAACGCTTCGGATAAAACTAACTTTTGTTTTCTCTCAGGAATATAAATTAAAACAAGTTTGGTAAGAGACCTTACTTAAGCAAGGGGAAATGGAGTGATGCAATAAGCGACATATTACTGAGTCGCACATAACTCATGACTTGATTTCTACTAGAAGCTGATGTTCTCTCTATTACAAGTGCAGATGGCTTTTGAGGATTCCAAAGCAACTATTCAAGAAGAGGTGATCGAGTTTCCATTACAGAGTGTGAAAAAAGAAAAAGGTCATTGGTTTCAAGAGGATCAACTTGCTAGGGATTATCTTTTCTTAGTAACAATAAAGATTATGGACACTGACCATCAGTTCCTAGTAATGTCTCAAGATTTCAAAGTTGTACATGAACTTCTGTCAACTATGGACATAATGAAGAAGGAAGTATTCAGAAGTATTTCAAACTGCCCATCTATAAAATAGACTTCTAAAGATGTACTCAGGTAATGAATACCCTACAACCAACTTTGCATGAGCCGTTGGTGCTCAAAGCAAGAGTTCTAGATGCAGCAGGAGAGTGGGTAATCATCCAATTCAGCCATGACTTAATCAAAGAAGCTTTCAATTGGAAAAAGTATGGAAATAAAGTTTTGAAAGGCGAAAGTCGAGGGACTAAAACCCAAACATTCACGGACATCAAGCGTGTCGATATAGAAGAAGAAGCCAGTCTGATTCATCAACACTTTTGCTTTCCAAACATGCACGAATATATTGCACCACAGAAAATCATAGTGCACATGCTATCTCATGCTATCAAATAGATAGGTAACCAAGTGAACATGATGCCATACATCCAAGAACGTCTTTTTGAAGCGAAGAAGCAGTGGAACCATAGAAGTTCTTGAACGGAAGTGTTACTCTGACAATAATTATCTATCATGCACTAGGTATTCGAGAACACTTGAAAGAGATGCACTCATCTTTGGAGATGGCTAAGTATGCAAAGTTTTCCACAGTTCCAAGGAAGAAGAAGGGAGTAAAAATAGTGGAAGAAGCTGAAACCAGCTTGCAACCGAGAATGAGAGGCATGAAAATACTAAGAGAAATGATGAAGGTAGAAGAAACCCTTCTCGCATAAAAAAGGATACAAATACTTCCAAGAAAAAGGCTAGAAGACAATATGCTCATCACCGAAGAGGAACTAATCGAAGCCATGGAAGAAAATCATCAGTACAAGGAAGGTCAGGTAAACTTGTCCATACAAGCACATCATTACCAACAGTCTCATATAGACAATGAACAAAGAAAGATTCTGACTAAGGTTCATTGATATAGGGATTTGGGATTGACCAACTCTAGTTCATCATCCGATACGCAGGGAGAGCAAGAACCATCTATGATAAATGTGGACATTAAAAGTGACTCCAAAGATGATGGTAACTAGGAGGAACTGAACCAAGTCACGGATGACTTTGGAGTGGAAGGTACAAAGGTAGATCAAATTACTGATGAAACTATCAAAGGCACAACAAGGCAGGAATAATCTAAAGAGGGAATTCATATATTCAAAATGAATGAAGCAATGAATATTCAAATCATAGAGACTCACTTAAAGGAAGAAGCATTGGTAAAGAATCCAAAGGAAGAAAAAGTAGAGGAAACAATGGAGGAGCCCGAGCCATTCACACTAATCAGGGTGGTAATAGAGCCCTCTCCTTTGGATGTCACTTTTCAAGGTAGTGCTACAAAATCAACCACCAATGAAGAGGAGGAAAGAGAGAGAGAAGTGCACCTTCAGATAAGACAACCACACAATGAAACTATACACGTGGAACAAGGAGGAGACATACAAAGGGGGAAACAACCTAGCATCCCCAAAACATGGCTAAATGTGGACGTAGCTCAATTAAAGTCGGTTGTAAAGAAAATGATACAAACGGCTATGGATACTCAACAACTAATGCTTGAAGTGGATGCAGACTATGACAAGACTATGTGAGAGAGAAGCCAATTCCAAGTAATAAGTGAGAACTTATCTGCATAATTAATTCAAGCTCAAAAGACACTCTCAGCCAAGGAATCAGAAGCCAAAGAAACCAAGAACAAATGCACCATGCTAGAAACTGGAAAACAAGAAGCTGCAAGATCAAATAAGAGAGCTACAAAGCAAATATGAAGGTGATGAAGCAGAGAAGAAAAGAATGAATGCCAGAAGTAAGTTGCTAGAAAGTCAAATCAAAGTGTGTATGGAGGAAGCAGATAATCTAAGAAACAGGAATAAAGAATTGATGACTACCATAGTATGCAATCAACTCATAGAAGCACAAGGAACGATCACAAGCGGCACAAAGGTATTAGAAAAAATTGCAAAATATGAAGATCAACTGAAACAAGAGCAAGCTATCAGAGAGGAATGGGAGAAGAGATATATGCATGACACTAATGAACTTAGGAAAAAATGGAAGATGGTAGAAATTAAACTCATTGAACAATGCAACGAAGATGCTAATCAAATGGCTACCATAGGTGAAGAACTTCTGAAGAACAAGGAAACAATCATGAGACCGACTGATGAAATCAAAGAGAAGGATGAACTAATTGAAAAATTAAAAGCTCAAATAGAACAACAAATAGCAATGGGGACACCAGTAGTTCCAAGCTCCATAACGGCTATTGAGGAGACTGAGGTATGTCCTCTTTCTCCCCCCATGCATCATTCACCGATAAGGGAGGAAGCAGAGCCAAACACTGAACGATATAATCAGGCTATTGCAGAACGAAGCCGAAATGAGCGGGCACTATTAGTGTCCCAACTTACGAAACAATTTGAAGAACAGGTGGTCAAGGTAATGAAAGAGGCAAAGATTGAGAGCAAGAGCCTAGAACAGATCTTGAAGCCTTTCAATATACCTTATGGAATACTCAAAGAAGAGACACACCAATATATAAAGATCACCACCAATAAAGAACCAGATGGCGATCTACAATTCAACATGCATATTTTCACCTATACACAAGAGGAATTTGATAAGGCAAACCCTATTTGGAGATGCAAGTTTTTGTAAAATAATCCTACGTTATGGGTACACTCAGAATCGGCACCGTACGTGCTTCAAATCAATCCATCTTTTTGCCCAGTACCTAGAAGACGATCCTACACACAATTTTGGGAAGCACAGCCAAGGAAGCTTAAATAATCAATGGCTAAATTATCCACTATTACAGAGTCCACCCCCCAACTACTTACCAAGGAACAAATACATGGTGAAGACCATCGAGTTTTGGATCTCCATATATGCCAAAGTACCAGATCTAGCAACTAAGATGACAAACAAAATTTTGAGTATGCTACTTATAATATTAAAGGTATCCCAACACATGCAATACACATTTTTGAATTTAATCGGAATTAAACAGGGATTAAATGCACTAGTTTTTGATTTATCTACTATTCTTAGTCGCTTAACATTCATGGCAATATGCTCAAGACTTATGTTTTTGTCGAGTCCATACATGCAAACATTTGAAGAAGCATTCTTTACAGGATCTTTTGAAATGGACTCAGAGATCTTTGTAAAAATATCTTCTAACTTAAATGCACGACTGGTGGCCTATGAATTAAGCTTCTTTGTAGACCATAGACAGGTACCAGATGACAGAGTATAGTCAAGCCAATGGAAGGAACTGATGATATGTCAAGCAAATTCACTTAACCATAGAGAGCAAAAAGTCATACAAACATATGCACGTCACCACAAAAAGCCTGTCGAGGATGACAGAGTTCAAGAGGACGGATGTGTGGAGGGAGAATCAAGCAAAAAGAGAAGAAGAAGATCAAAGACCAAAACAGCTCAATGAAGAGCAAGCTAAATAATAAAAGAACCAACCTCAGCCCAAAGCCTCACAAGGGCACACATCAGGCGACAACACCAAAGAAATAGGTCATGAAGAATGGAAATAAAGAAAGATAACAACCATGACTTTTCATGGGAGGTTGCACATAGCTTCCTCATCCACCAGGTGCATGCGATGTCAAAAAATGAACAGGCTAAAGAAATGCATCAGGTCCTAGAGGATGTGAAAGAAGATTCAAGAATAGGGCCTTTAAAACATAACGCCAGCTTGAAAGGGAAGCAAGGCATACCAAGTGATGCATGCGGTGGAAAGAAGTAAACAGGATCCAGAAAACACAATAGTGGGAAGTACGCAATAGGCAAGGATGGATCAAGGCCAGCAAGTATCCATGAAGAAGTGCAAGAAGATATCTAGCAAATTCTCAGCCCCAGGAAGGTGCTTCAACCTTTTGATCTTCGGGAGGTCCAGATCGAAGGCTGTAAATCCAGACCTTCATACCTTCCGTATGGTGCCTGCAGTGCAGATACAAAGAGGCGATTGGAAAATTAGACTACAAAGTTATTGTAGTCCATCTTCACTAGGTGTATGCATGATAGCTTGACTTAACACAGCAACCCAGATTGAAAGAGGTTATTGACGCCCTAAACTACAAATCGATTGTAGTTCATCTCCATGGGTTGCGTGCGATTAAAAGAAAAGAAGAGGCCAAAACCATAGAGGCATAGAACTAGCGACAAGAAGCAAAGCCTGTCAAGGGACGAAAGAGACAAAGAGGGGGAGAGTGTTGCAAAGAAAAGACGCACAAAAGAGGAGCCCCAAAATTTTTAAATTAATGAGCACAAATTTTCTTCTTCAATATCCTAGGAAATTCCCTTGAAGTTATGTAAATGCACTAGAGGAGTCCTCTAGATGCATAAGCCAAAATCCTTGTAACATAACTCTTGTAAAATATTATGAAATTAGATATTAGTCAATAAAGTGCTAGTCTCTTGTGTGAAAGGACCATTTTTAGGGCACATGTATATAAGTCACTTGGTGACTCTTTGTAAGGACTTTTTTGCCATTATGAAGAAGAAGAGCAGAAATTCAAATTTGCTTCTTTCCTGCTGATTTCCTCCCATCTATGGTCTTTTTTGTGTGTGTAATGCTTGGAATGTGTGTGTAGACTGTAAGCTATCCCTCCTCGCCATTTTTGAAAGACTGTAATGTGTGTGTGGGCCACCACGAGTTGCAAATCGAGTGTTGGTATTTGCCACCATTCATTGTTTTGCACATAACTTGAAGAGTGTTTGTCAAATTCGAGTGAAGATAGAATGATAGATGTGTCTCATCAAGAGATTTGAAATGAACCTGCTATTGGCCATATTCAAAGTCCAGAGTTGAGAGAAAAGTTCAAATTTTTGCTTATTTTTGTAAGTGGTATTACAACATGCATTTCTAGGGAGTTAGTGAGTAGGAGAGGTAATTAAGTCTTTTCACATGCAATGTAGCTCAACCACCTTCACTTTCCATCATGTGTGCATGTGTTCTCATACACTTGGTTCATGTGGTTCCTCAGATTGATAATTAAATGTGTATTGCTCCACCACTATACACACTTGTGGGGTGATTGAGATTTAGTCTCATTGACACAAGTCCCTAAGACATCACGACTTACGTACACAATGATGCCCTAGATGAAGCAACAACCTGCTTTGATACTAATTGCAGGATATTGAGGACTGCAAAAGCATGCAAATAACACAAGGAAGAAGAAGAAGCTTGAAACACAACACACAATACTGAATGTATTACCAAGAGAATGTACAAAGATATATTACCCATTAGGGTTATAGACATATATACAAGCCAGGGAAAAAAAACCTCCTAAAGATGGAAAAAAGTGCCCCAACTGTCTTAGTGTGTTCACACACATCACTACCTAAATATATCAACACTTTGGTATCAATCAACATTATTGATATGGTTGCCCATTGAAACTCAAGCCACGTAGAGATCTTTGATATTCATATCTTTTAAAGGCTCAAATGTGGGGTCCACTAAAAACACAACAAGCATATCTCCAATGTTCCACTAGATTTTAAACATAATAGTACCCATTTATTATTTATCGTCAAATGAGAGACAAATCAATCCTTTGGGTTGGTTTTTTACATGGGAGATGGAGTCCAAAATGGGAAAATATTCATTAGGCTAATTTGTAAGAACTTCTATGTTTGATCATAAAGCTCCCATAGCATTCTATTCTAATACTGTTTTACCACAACATTCTCTTCCAATATCTATGTTCTTAGATAAAATGAAGTCTTCTGATATCATTTTCTAATTTTTTTATGAGATGGTAAATAAATAGGATTTTATGAGATGACAAATAAATAGTTAATTTTAGTAGTTCTATATTGTGGAATACCTACGCAATGCATGATGGGAAGTAATGATGTTTCTATGTGGCAGACTCCTTTTAAGCCCACAAACTTCTCAAACTACACAAAAAATCATAAAACACACAAAAATTGCTTAGAGTAGAACTCAAAGCACAAAAGTATGCAAAATTTCATAATTCATAGTTTCCCTTGCACAATAGTAGCTAAATATTTCACACTGGGTTTATTTAACAAAATATAAAAAGTATTCAGTGGACATTGGCCTTTCATACAGACACTAACAATATAAATCTCCCACTATATACTAAGATATTGAAAATGAATCAAGGAAGAAAAATAAAGAAAAAAGAATAAGTCTATGTATACAATCTATACTTCCCAAATGATGGGCATGTTACACGATGTAAAATAAATTGTCTAAAATAAGGAATCAAATGACCTAGTTCATGTGAAAGCATTGTTGGAAGTTATTTTGTGATAGGTCATTTGTCAAAAGAGTGTTGGGCGTGAAGATTCTTGAGAAAAATATGGCTAATGGATGAGCAAAAACATATATGAAGTTATAGCACACCTAGTGTGATTGCTCTTGCATGGTATGCTAGATTTTTAGCTAATATGATGGTACTTTGACTATCATTGAGTAATATATGTAAATGTTAAGCTATTACAATATCACAACCAAATTGAGAAATCCGTAATACTTCCTTCCATGAATCACTATCTTCAACATAATGGTTCTTCTAGTATACAATCTTGAAGAAAAGACCTACACCTCATGTGAAGTGAAAAACAAGTGAAAAATGTACCTCACATTAGAATTTCTATTGTCTACATGAGAAACATAGCTAGAGTTTGTATATTAGAAAATACGTTCATAAACTCTTTTTAAACGTAGAAGCTTTTCCTTATATATTTCGATTTTTCTTTAATCATTTCAAATTGCTTCTTCCTAGGACTAAACATAATTTTCTAGTCCCATTGCAAATGCAACATAATTTTCCTCATTAGGTTAGGGTTGATCATCCTTGCTAAGCTTTGTGTCTATGGGAAAGGGTGTACTAAATGCCTTTCCACCATGCATCACCCATGTGCATGTACTCATTTTGAGACAAGTATATGCATCTGTTTGTCCCATAACAAATACTGGTCATGGAAAGATTATGTTTGGCATCATTGGAATCTCTCATGTGAAAATTTCAACTCAGTTTTTACTTCAAGAATGAAAAATCTTTGAGGATCTTCTAAAAATCAACATATAGTATCAAATGTATCAAGGTGCCATACAAACACATCTTAGTGTAAATGTAGTGATACTCTTTGTTTCTAGAATATCCCTATGACTTCATAAAATCATTAAATGTTTGTTATTATGGTTGTTGTCATGCAATACATGGTACACACATACACCTTTAATTTGTCCAATCTATACAAAGTAGACCTCTATCTAATTGTAGTAAGAGGAAATAAGTAGATAGGATGGATAGATATCTCACCAATCTTACTGTATTCAACTACCAACTTCCCTAATCATCCAAATTTGAACACCTAGAATTGTGTGAAAAATGATCAACATGCACTAGATGTGGAGATAATTGAAGTTCTAAACTTTTTTAAGGTTTACTTGCAACCATTCTTTGAAGGAAGGATTTCCAAGCTTCAATTATCATTGTAAACAATACAATTTGAGTATATTCGTCATTCATGCATGCCTTGTTGTTGTGATGTTGGAACTTTATATAGGCTCTTTGGTTTGACATCTACCTCATGGTTGTTCAGTTGCTAGAAGTTTTGATGCAAAGTGAAAACTATCTTTTTCTCTCTCCTTTTCTCTTTTTGTTTCTTGTTTTTTTCATAATTTTTTTCTTCTTTTCCTTTCTTTTTCCTTTTTCTCTTTTTTTTTTCTCTTTCAAGCTTTTAATATTTTGATAATAAAATGAAAGCTATACAAGGACTAACCAAAATATGGTACATGACTAGATAACAATGAAAAGACTAGATAACAATGAAAAGAAATAAACTAGAATGAAGGAACAACTGTGTCTACTTGTAAATGATCTATTCATTGATGAATGATCTACTCCTCATAAGTCCTATGCTCCCCTCCTCTTGGACTAGTTCATATGTTTTTGATCTTCATAATCGGGTTGAGTGGGGATTCTCCACAAGTTGTGCTATCCCGTCATGCAACTTGGTAAGCATCCAAAGTTTACTACATTGAGTGTCTCTGAAGTGAAGGGCTACTATTGCTTCATCATCACGTTTTTCCAAGCATAATCTAATTGATTCCTACTCCGATATTGGCTCTACATTACCCATTTTTGCTCCACCACCAAATTGAGTGCATAAGCCACTATTTTTATAGTAAGCGCTCTTGATCTTGGAGTAAAGATTGCCCATCCCTTCTCAAAAAACCATGTTGCAAATGTTTCTTCAAAGGTTTCAATTTACTAGGATGGCAACAATATCAATCTTGAATAATAAGAAGGGGGGTTCCAAAAATTAAATGGTCTACCTGCATCAGCCAAAAGGATTACAGGGGTCTGGGAATTATGGATATTGAAGGCATGGCTGACAAGTTGGCAGCAAAATGGATCATTAGGGCTTGGTGCAACTCTGAGACTTCTTGGGCCAAGCTTATTTTTAGGAACAAGAATGAGATCACGCTGGTGGGCCTCTTGGGTTGGCAGGACTTGGGCCTCCTTACCCTTTTATTCTCCCTGATTCCGGTTTCCCCTAAAGGCTCGGATCTTGTGTGCTCCCTATGGAAGAGTTGGAACAAGTTCAAACAATTTATCAGAATTAGAGAAGATTGGAAATGGGCAGCCGATATCAGACAAAATGACTCAATCTAGTTTCCAATCATGGGCATCATGGGTGTGGCTTCTTGGGACCTCCCAAATGCTAAGAGGCTCTGGAACAAGGGTTTCAGACATTCGAAACGCCTCTGGAAACAAGAAACTGGCAAGTGGATCTGCTTTGTGGACATGGACCTAGAATTAAGAGTGAACTATGAAGAATGGAGTCTCATTCAGGGTAGATGCATTGCCTGGAATCGTTAAAAAACCCGGCTCCTCATGGGGCAGGATCCGCCGTGTCATGAGGGTCTTATTTGGCACAACGGCAATTGCTACTCCAAAATTCTCAGAATCAAGGTGAACACAGACTATCATATCATGCTTAACAAGAAGTGGTGTCTGACTTGGACAAGGCTATGTTGCGATTTGAAGTTCATGTCTATTTGGCACCCCCTCATCGAAATGAAAAAGTCGGTGCTCATGTGGCAAATTCTCCACCGAGGTATCTGGACCAATCTAAAGGTTAGCAAAATTTGTGGAGCCCTGCCATGGTGCAAGCCATGCCATCATAGGATGGAGGATTTGGGTCACATCTTCTTCGCTTGCCCCAAGTCTCTACGACTCTGGCGGACCCTTGGGAATATTTTTAGACTGCAAGAACAAATCACGTGAAAGCAAGCGCTTTTGGGTGAAGCGATCGGCTTCTCAGTGGCTTTGTGGAACACTATAAGAGGGGAAACCCTCTACGAGATTTGGAGGGAGCGGTGTGCGTACAATTTTGGACACCCTCCTAAAGAGTGGTTGATCCAGAAGTCTCTCTTCCTCCTTGACAAAAGAATCTTCAACTGCAAGAGATCCCCACCTTTAGGCATCATAAAGTGTTTTTCATCGAGAACAACAAGCTTTAATCCAAGTGGGCACCACATGAGGGGGAGACGAGGGTCATTAATCTCCTTTGCAACATGCTCTAGATCCGCAAGTTTTGTCTGTGCTTTGTGGGATTCGAGGGGTCCCAAGGGCACTAGTTTCATTCACTTGTATCATTTTCTTCATTTTTAATTAAAGTTCGGGAGAGTAGGCTATGACCGAACTTCTTTTTTCGAAAAAAATCTTGAATAATAAGCATAAAGGCATCGATTGGTTGAAACCATGGAGAAGTCAAATACCATGCACTCTCGCCTTGCATGAAATCATATTTCTTCTAAAACAAGAAGTTGCATATTTTTAAAATGTTGTGAGGAGAACTTGTGAAATATTGAAGATCTTTTTGATAATTTTGATAAAGAGATCTAGTACGATTGGAAACGTATTGGTGTACCTCATTACTCATAATATATAACGATGAGATAATTTGCCTTTCTCTAGAGCTCGGAGTTCAAGCTATTTTAATGAGCTTTTGGAAATCATATTCTCCCTCTCTAAGTGTAGAAATTACAAATTATTTATTTGCCTCGGCATTGGGAAGAAACCTAGATATTTAGGTAGATATTTTCGTGAAGAACTATTGGAAATTTTTGTTGTAAGTCAGAAAAGCCTCCTTCCAAGGGGCACAATATGTATGGTGAATGAGCCTATTTAAATAAATTGAATCATAAATTAGGTACTTTTCTAGATCTTTTCCTACCACGTGTGCCAAGTGAATGCTTTCTTGTGCCTTCATGAGAGCATACGATGCATGTAATGGACATAGCAAATTAATAGTGGTACTTAGAGTAAGAAGTTCTAGTAAATGACTTGTCAACACTTCTCTTTACAACTCAGAGGAACTCTTGTACATACTCTAGATACATTGTTGCTTCATCTAGAATTCCAGAATCTCATATGGACTTGAGTTGGTTCTCTCACTCTTTGGAATGAGGAGCTTCACCTCCTCTTGCATTGCCTCTCTATGGGAGGATGATGATGGTGTGACTAATGATCAAGAAGATGACTCTAAAAATGATTTATCATGTTCATGGTTGGGGTCCTCCTCCCTTTCCTCTTACAATGTGTGGGTTTGATTTTCAAGGCCAATATTTTCTTTCCTATATCTATTGTTAGCAGCCGGTGTGGATGAACTACTTTTCTTGTAATTACAATTCTTATTTCCAAATGTAATAAAAATGGAGGTTTACGGAGATATCAAGAGTTTCTCGCAATTGCAATTTCTATTGTTCTATATTTCTGAAGTTTAGAACATTGTGAAGAACTACCTATAAGACAATAGTTACACAATATAACACAGGAGCAGTAGCAAAGAAGATAACAGATATATGAGAATCTCAACAGTTTTTCTACTAACAACAAGTACAAAGATGATGGCATTGTCCACCTGTGCGCTCTCAATGTAGAACTTAAATGGTGATCTAGACAACTCTAGATAGGAAGATACAAGGTAGAGGTATGCCAGCTCAATTCGATGTCTCAGGTAGTGCAGAAGTCATGTATATATAGGATCATGGGTAGCCTTCCGTGGACGGCTATACATGGGCAGTAGAGCTATTGGGAATTGAACTCACAACCTCCCGGTTAGGAGTGTGATGAGCTAACCACTTGCCCCAAAAGCCATGGTTGAGGATTACTTCCTAATCCTCTCTCTTAAGGCGTGTTTCAACCATCTCCTACTAGGATTATGTGACATTCCTTCCCCCTTAGATTGAGCATTGTTCCCAATGCTCACTTGTGGACCCTTCTAACTCTTGGACCCACTTTCCATGCATAAGCGCTTCCACCAACCTCAAACTCCAGCACATGGACCAAATTTGGACCTATCCCACCCTCTATGGGTGCCCAAATGCCCATGCGCCTTCATCCAAGGCCAATTTCACACTCACCATGGATAAGCGCTTTTTCCAAGTGCCCACGAATGAGGCGTGAACCTCCATCTCGCCCAATTTCTCAACTAGGCTCTGATACCAATGTTGGGAATTGAACTCACAACCTCCTGGTTAGGAGTGTGATGGGCTAACCACTTGCCCCAAAATCCATGGTTGAGGATAACTTCCTAATCCTCTCTCTTAAGGCATGGTTCAACCATCTCCTACTAGGATTATGTGACATTAGCATGGGCAACCACTGCCTGCATAATTGCCGTACACGGCTTAGGCCGGTTGAACTGACCTAACAATTATAAATGATTTTTGACTCGACAGGGAATATTCCATGGAATATTCCCTTTACTGTCGTGCCGGGGGTGTTGCCCTCGGACCCCCACTAGGGGGCCCGCCGGCCCCCTGGGACCCCCCAGCCAAGGGGCCCACTGGCCCCCTTGGACCCCCCAACGGGCTTGCTCACCGCTGCCCTGGACCCCACAATTGGGGACCCTAGTAACTCCCTTTCCTTACAATACCTTACATGGTCCAATATGACCTTCATCCAACATGCAAGTTGGGATTCCCATCAATTGGGTAATGCATGCTTGGCTTCTCCTCATAATGGAGGCCTTACAAAATGTGCATACAGCCATGAGGGGTAGACATTGATCACATACTAACACCCCCCCTCAATGTTTACTGATGATAAATCAAGTAGGTCTCGGTCCTATGCCCATCTGTTGAAGATGCCTATTGATCTGCTCTCTTCCAAGTGCTTTAGTGAATATGTCAGCACAATTTTCCTCTGTTGGGCAATATTCTAGCTCCACAATTTAATCTTCAATTAGCTCACGAATGTAATGGTATTGTACTTCTATGTGCTTGGTGCGAACATGAAATACAGGGTTCTTTGCAATAGCCATACAATTTTGATTATCACACTTGAGTACAATCGCCATATTTGATGGAAAGCCTAGATTTGCAAGAATTCTCCTTAACCAAACTACCTCACAAGAAGCAAAGCAAGCTGCTTTGTACTCCGCTTCAATGGAGGAGAGTGCGAGAGTTGGTTGCTTCCTACTTACCCCAGAAACTGATTTTCTAGAATCACAATCTCCAGCCCAATCTGAATCACAATATCCTTGAAGTGTATCACCTGTGGTACAAAAAATACCAAAATCCAAGGTTCTTGCAATGTACTTTAGAATTCGCATTCCAAAATTCTAATGACTCTCCTTAGGTTTGTTGGAAAACCTGCTTAACACTTCAACAACATAGCAAATGTCTGGTCTAGTGTTGCACAGAAAAATAAGACTTCCAACGAGCTTTCTATACTTCTTAGCATCTACATCAGGCATGTTATCATCCATAGAAAGCTTATGATTTACCTCCATAGGTGTGCTAGTTGGTTTGCACTCCATCATTCCAAATGCCTTGAGAATTTCTTTGGCATATTTTTGTTGTGAGATGAAAATGCCATCCTTCCTCTGCCATACTTCAATTCCCAGACAAAAATGGAGTAGACCTAAGTCTGTCATTTCAAACTCAGTTCCCAAGTTGATCCGAGTTTGATTGATGAGTTCTTGATGATCTCCTATAATGATCAAATTATCTACATATACAATGACAACAACTAGCTTGCTATCCCTTTTTGTTACATACAAGTTAGCATAAGAAGTACTTCTTTCAAAACCCATGTGTTTGAAAAAATTATCTATTCATTGGTACCAAGCCCGTGGAGCTTGCTTAAGTCCATACAAATCTTTCTTCAACCTGCAAACTTTATTTTCTGAATTGGGCACCTCAAAACCTAGTGGTTGAGATACATATACCTCCTCCTTGAGGTGACCATTCAAAAATGTAGATTTGACATCCCTCTAGAGAATAGGTGTAATAAAGTAAGTCTATGATCCAAGGGTCTGGCCGGTTCAGAAAGATCTTAAATCAGACACCGTTTGGTCATCCATGTGTATCACCAAAGATCTCAAGTTTAGACTTACTAGGAGGTTGTGAACAAGTGATCCACTTAGCTTAGTGGTTAAGTCTCAAGGATGTGAAGGAGGAGGTCTTGGGTTCAATCCCCATGGGAGACATGGGGAGAGTATTTTGTCCAAAGAGATCTACAGCCTTCTAGAAGCATCCACTTGAGTTAACTCGAGTTAACTGGGACACTTGGCGCACATGCAGTTACATGGCCGACTCATGGCTCGCTAGTATCCACCTGCCCAAGAAGGCAGTCCACTGGAGAGAGCTATATATAGAGGCATTTGGTTGGGAGGAGAGTCATCTCTCTAGCACCCTTCTAGAAGCATCCACTTGAGTTAACTCGAGTTAACTGGGACACTTGGCGCACATGCAGTTACATGGCCGACTCATGGCTCGCTAGTATCCACCTGCCCAAGAAGGCAGTCCACTGGAGAGAGCTATATATAGAGGCATTTGGTTGGGAGGAGAGTCATCTCTCTAGCACCCTTCTAGAAGCATCCACTTGAGTTAACTCGAGTTAACTGGGACACTTGGCGCACATGCAGTTACATGGCCAACTCATGGCTCGCTAGTATCCACCTGCCCAAGAAGGCAGTCCACTGGAGAGAGCTATATATAGAGGCATGTGGTTGGGAGGAGAGTCATCTCTCTAGCACCTGGTGGTCGTAATCCTTGTTCTCTTGCATTGGTATCAGAGCTCTAGGCTTAGCTTTCATGGAGACCTTAGAGGTTTCACAATCTTCTTTCGAGTCCTATGGCGGAGCATGTTGCTCATCTATCTTCGGATTGTCCATCTATATTTGGATTTTGACGCTACACAAGCTCATTTTTAGAGTTTTGGGAGCAAAAGAGAAACAGATAGTGTTTTCATTATGTGTGGACGACATCTGAGGTAGAACTCACGACCTCCGAATGTCTTAGTTCTATCACTTCCACTGTACTACAGCTATGGTTATTGCTTATGACGGCGCTTATGATTAGCACAAATACTCCTATCGGGCTGGCCAGAGCGCCTCATGCGCTCATGTAATTCACCTATTGCTAATTGAACAAATTTTATTCGATGCTCTGCTGAAGCTATTTTGCCATTTCGTGAGGCAAAAGAAGAGAAGAACTTTGTGCTAATTGCTCAAAAACAGAGCTGCGCGATCTCCATGATGCGCGTTCTCCATAGTAGAGCTGTGCGTTCTCATCAAGAAGCTGTGCCATAACAGTTCAATTGACCGCCGCTTTCTTTCTGAAATGGAAAGCAAAAGCACAGATACAATTCTCCTTAGTCGACGAGAGCAAAAGAGAAGATAAACAGAAAAAAAAAGATTATTTGTTGCTGTGATAATGCGCAGGATCGAACCCATGATGTACGCTTAGGGAAGGAGATCTCTTCTCCAAATCGTCCAGCTGCTTGCGTAGGAGCAAATCAACACATATTTTACTCTGCTCGATAGAGCGGGTGACACAATTTTTGATGGCGGACGAGCAATCTTGATCAACCAAAACATTCTGCTTTATGACTCCGCCATATATGTTACACGTTCAGAGGTTGATCCGCTGCTGAAGATATCGGGTTTTTGTGGCACAGAAGCTTGGAATGTACAAGCAAAAGGTAAAAGATTTTCTTTAGATGGTCCTGAGCGGGAATTGAACCATAGCCAGTTACCAACTTTACCGCTATGCTTCAAAGCATTGATCATTTGCTTTTCAAGCAAAGCAAATCTTTCCCTCTTTTATCTTTATTTGAGAGATACCACTTCATCTACTAACTTTCTGCTACCGGAGCCTCTACCAAGGCGCACTCCAACCATTAGAAAAACAGAAGATTAAAATCTTGTTTTTCTATAACTTGAGTTGTGTGGGAGGACATGCACTTGTGGTGGATGTTGCATATAGTAATTGATGGCTTCAAGAGAAATTTGACTCTTGAGCTCATTGATCATTCTCAAGCACCAACCAAAGATAAAGAGAAGCAATCTTGAATCACGAAGGATCATGTTTTGGTTTTCATTTCTCGTCGAGCAACAAAGGAAGGCTTCATTTCTTCAAAGAAGAAGACAAGAGGAACCTACGACCTTCAAGGAAGAGTATGTAATTTTCCTCATGGACCAAAAGATGAAGAATCAATCTTCCTGAGGATAAGAGGATGGACGAAGCTATGATCAAAGCTAAGTATTTTCCAGTTTGTACTTGGTCTTAATGCTTGATTTATCTTGTTTTCATTATTCTACACTTAATCCTAGATGCACATTGAAATAGCCAAGATTTCAATAGATTAAGTCTAGATTAGGATAATGAGACCATCCACTTCTCATTTCAAGCATTAGTTTGCATTAGGGAAAGACTTGATTTCAAAAAGGATCCTTGTGCATCAAAGAATGTATTTTGGTAGTTTAATTCCAATTTCCTTTCCATTGAGTAAGCTTTTTATTGCACCAAGAGGATATGTTTTTATATCATAGTGCATTAGGACAAAGGAAAGGATATACATGCATCAAGATTGCATGATATACATTCTTAGTACAAGGAAAAGTCATGCATCAAGCTCATTATTTTTTGGGCATGCAAAGAACATGCATGCATACACATGTGAGCATATGGATTTGGATGTAGATACATGCATTTGCATGATAGAACGGGATGTTGTTTGCAAGTAGATATGAAAATGTACTCTCTTAGTATTTAGCTTACTTTATAAAGCTCACGGCCTGACATTAGGGAAGATAGAGGACTAGTTAGTTGCAAAGACATGTAAGTTCTAGTTTGCAGCTCAAGTAATTAGTCGATTCCTTCCCAAGTTGATACTCCGCTATCAAGAATAAATACTTAATGACAATTAAGTATGTTTGATGTCTTACTAGGTATAAGTAGGCAGTAGGAGAAAGTTAAGTATTAAATTTTCTTGATGACTAAGAAAATTTAATTACTTGCAAACCTTTTGTGATGTATAATGACTCTAAGTCCCGGATGTACTTAGGGAGTCATGAAGATAAGCTTATAATGATTACTCTAAGTATTGGTGATATTTAGAAAGTCATGCGAATAAGCTTTAGTTGATTACTTACTTAACTTCTCAAGCATCCCAAGATTGGATGATAACTTCAGCTATGCTACCAAGTTCCATGAGCACTCTTCAACTCTATGGAACTCAACAACCAAATCGATGAAATGAAATACAAATTGAACTTTGAAGTTCAATAGATTTGTGTTTTATTCATGTTTTGCATCTCTCGTAAATGATGCAACTAGCTAAGCAATCTTTAGGAAATAAGATAAGTTCCTAAGACTTGAAGAAAGTATGAACTTTTTATTTAGGAATAGAAAGTTCCAAGAAATGAATCTCCAATCCATGAACTTTTCCTAAACAATCTATAAAGTTCAAAGTTGTGTTCATAGTAGTATTACTAGTGGATCCATCATCAATAGATGCTTGGACTTTAAACATAATTTTGATTGGTGAAATATGTTTAAAGGACTCTAGTAGCATCTAAAAATTGACCAATAATAATGAATTTTGTATCAAACTCAAGAATAGGAGTCGATATCACATAAATGAAAGTTCAAATTAAATTTTCATAGTGGCATGTGTCATGGACAAAGGAAACTCTCAAATTCCATGTGAATCATATATCTCATGTTTGGTTCAAAATTTGGGGAAACTAATGCCTCCATTGCGTCCGGAAGGTGCCAAAACCCTAAGATCGACTGTCTTCTTTCTTGATTCTGACATCTAGAGACCATGCTAATTGATGACATCATCAATGACATCATCGGTTCGTAACTGCCCTAGAACCGCCCTTGTAAAACCTATATAAGGAGGGGCTGGCCACATTCCACGTTGTGCAACTGTCTTCCAACATATGATGAATGATATCTTTCGAGAATATTTAGATGATTTTGTTGTAATATACCTTGATGATATCTTGATATTCTCCAAAAATCTAGAGGATCATGAAGGTCATGTAAAGATAGTCCTAGAGAAACTAAGAGAAAAAGGATTATATGCAAAATTGGAGAAGTGCTCTTTCCATAAGACAGAAGTGGAATTTTTAGGGTACATTGTATCAGATAAAGGAATTTTTATGGACCCTAAGAAGATTCAAAAACTCCTTGATTGGAAACCACCTTCATGTGTTCAAGATGTACAATGTTTTCTAGGGTTTGCCAACTTCTATAGGATATTCATCAAAGATTACTCCAAGATAGTGACACCTCTTATCAAGCTTACAAGGAACTGATAAAGAACTTCTTGCCATAGTGGACACATTTGATACATGGCATCACCATCTAGAAGGAGCAGCTCATAAAGTTATCATGTATACAGATCACAAGAACCTAGAGTATTTTATGACCACCCACATCCTCAACAGAAGGCAATCACAGGTGCAGCCACTGCTAGACTCTTTCTCAGATACATCTTTAGGCTTCATGGATTGCCTCATGATATTGTTAGTGATCAAGGTCCACAGTTCATAGCTAGCTTTTGGAACAGTCTTTGCAAGCTCCTTGGTGCTCAAGTTAAACTATCTACAGCAAATCATCCACAGACTGATGGACAAACAGAATGGGTGAATCAAGTCCTAGAGCAATATCTCCGTTGCACTAGCAATTATCACCAAAATGATTGGTTTGAGTTGTTACCCTTTGCAGAGTTTGCCTATAATAATAGTGTTCATGCATCTACTAAGCAAACTCCCTTCTTTGCAAACTATGGACAACATCCAAGGATGGATATACAACTCTCAAATCATGTCAAGAAACCAACTGCCAGAGACAAGGCCCAGTACCTGATGGACATTCACAAAGAACTCAAAGAAGAGATCCATAAAGCTCAACAACAATATTAGTACTATGCAGATCAACATCGTGTCCAGAATCCATCATATCAAATTGGGGATAAAGTATGGTTACTCAGAAATAATTTGCAAACTTCAAGGCCTTGTGCAAAGTTAGATCATCAGAGATTTGGTCCATTTACCATCTTGGCCAAGATTAATCTAGTCACCTTCAAGCTCCAGCTACCAAGTACCATGAAAATACATCCAGTTTTCCATGTATCCATGTTGGAACCATATCAGATTTCACCATTGAGGGGGGAGAGACCTAGTCCTTCACCACCTATTGAGATTGATGATCATGAAGAATTTGAAGTCGAGCATGTCCTAGATTCGAGAATATCCCGAGGAAGATTGGAGTACCTTATTCATTCGAAAGGATATGACATCAGTGATTGTACTTGGGAACCTGCAAAAAACCTTCAAAGAGCACCAATCAAGGTTCGAGAATTCCATAAGAAAAATCCAATGAAGCCGAGACCAGAGAACGTGACCGCTCCTCGTGGAACTCGTCGTTTGAGGGGGAGGTAATGTCATGGACAAAGGAAACTCTCAGATTCCATGTGAATCCTATATCTCATGATTGGTTCAGAATTTGGGGAAACTAATGCTTCCATTGCGTTTGGAACATGCCAAAACCCTAAGATAAACTATCTTCTTGCTTGATTCTGACATCCAGAGACCATGCTACGAATTCATGACATCATCGATGACATCATCAGCTCGTAACCGCCCTAGAACTGCCCTTGGAAAACCTATATAAGGAGGGATTGGCCACATTCATAATCAGTCTTGTCAATACCAGTCTTGGGAGCTCAAGGAGTCGTGACCGCCAAGTAAGTACTCTTCAAGTTCTAGTTCTAGTTCTTGTCTTGTTCCTTGTTCTAGTCTAGTTCGAGGACATCCTATCTTGTCCCCTTGTAATCTCGTAGTACGAGATCCTATCGAGTTCTTTCGTGTATCTATTTCATCTCCGAGAAGGGAGTTCTTGTAATCCAGATATCTTGTCTCATACTTATGATCCCAGGTTGTGGGATCTCCTGTATCATCTCTAGTCTAGTTTTCCATACCTATTGGTCCCGGGTTGTGGGACGTCTTGTATCGGTTACATCTTCTTGTATTATTTTCCCTACATGGGTGTTTTTGTAATCATAAGTGTATTTTGGAAATCTTGTCTACTGTAGTCAGAGAGCACAATCTAGTGCTCCCCTGACAGCATGGGAAACCATATCCAAAAGGTGATATTTAGTCTCTAATACTCAAGAAATGAATACAAATTAAATCAGTAAACTTTTTGGATATTATTTGAAAGAATTTCTTTCAAATATCCTTCTAACATTGCAAAAGATTCCAAGATGAATCATTTGATCAAGATATTTGATTCCCTAGAAGGAATCTCAAGCCTTTGAAGAATAACATTCGTCCAAGTATTGAGAATGAATTTCTTCGTACTCTTTAAACAATAAGTAGTTCCCTGGACGTCCCAAACCACCAGAAGTGGTACTTAAAGTCCAAATTGTGATACAACCTAAAAGTATATCAAAGATTCTTAGATTTGGAATCTGAGAGGCATTAGTGTATGCTTGGACTTGAGTAAGGGAAAGATCTCTAAAAATCCTGCAGGTAAGCAAAGAAGCTTTATATAGTTAGGAAAATTATAAAGACTTATTTTTTATTTTAGTCGCAAAACCAACTAGACTTATCAAGCTTGGCCATGATTATCCAAGAATGTGCGATTGGAACTACTTTGTAGATTTCCCAAGTATTGGCAATAAAATTCCTTTTGGGAATTATTCACTCAGGTTCCATTTATCAAATGGAAAATTGTGAAAAGAGTAAGCTGTTCCAAGTATGAACAAAGAGAAGAAATTCCAAGAATGTAATCTGCAACCATGAAGACGGTACTTAAGTCTGTGGAAGGTAAAACATAAATGTTTGCCTATCCTTAAAGGGATTTTGGTACAAATCCAGAGAGCATCAACAGATGCTTAGACTTAAGCAGTAGAGAGATTCTTTTAAAAGTCTCATCCGAGATAAGTACCTAAAAGCATCAGTAAAGAAGGAATCTAAAGACAAGAAGTTAAAAACTCTTGTCACTACAAATTGGTCAAGAATAAACCAATCAAACTTGAATTTGTGAAAATTCAAGTACTTGGAATTTTATTTGGTTTTCATTTGAAAACCTTAGCAAAGAAGGATGGATGCTCCATCAAAAGGTTTTTTAAAAGTTCCTTAAGAAAAGCACAAGATCGTGATAGGATCATGTGAAGGGATCAAAAACCTAGAAAATCTACTTAGAGGTAATGCCTGCAACTTCAAAATTCTTGTAAAGAATTGAAGCAAGAAGGTACTCTATCAAGAGATGTTTAGACTTTAGGATAAAAATCACTCACTCGTCAATGTGAGTATAAAATAGGGTGGTATGGGACACGAGATTTTATACTCAGATTGATGTAGGAAAGATGGTATGGGACATCGGACCATGAGTTGATGATTATCTTTTAGTCCTAGTTTGGATCTTGAAGTTAAGTTTGATCCTCAAGAGAATTAAGACTTCTAAGAAGGAGTTTAATTCAAGAAGGATAAAAGTAGTATCTCAAGATATTTCAAGATAACTTCAAGATCAAGGAAATTGAAGATATGAAGTAAGTAACTTCCAAGATCTTCTTAGAACACTTCAAGCTTAAGTGTTATCGATCAGTAATATTTGATAAATTTCTAAAAAAAAGTTGGACTTTGATTTTGAATTAATCTTTTCAACCAAGGATTTGATTGACTAAGTCAAGCACCAAATTCCTAGGGTAACTTGGTAAATTCACTCTTTTGACTCAAAGAAATGCGCAATAATTGCATTCCCAGTAAGGAGTCAGAAAGACTGAATGTGACCTGAACTTAAGTCTCAAGTGAAGCATTATTTGAATACAACACTCATCAATAGAACCTCTGTGGGTCGACACACTGATGGTAATTGCCACAACAGTATCTTGTGGTTGGATGATGTTTTTGATTTTCTTTGAATTTTTTTGAGAATCCAACTTATTTCTCTTAAAGATAAAGAAAATGCTTCAATACCCTATTGAAACAGATCTTTGAGAAGTTAAAGTCCTTAGTCATCTAGACTTTGACTCATAACAAGTTTACATATCTTAGAAGTTTGAATTGGTTGTACTGAGTTTCAGTTATTTCTTTCAGCTTTTCAAATCTTTTGGAATTGGCTCAGATATGCTATTTGATTCCTTTTGCAAAAGAACAGGGTTAGTTTTAGGTGGAAATTGGAGTTTTACCCCCCAAGCTTTTGAAGGATTTAGTCTTTGAGTGGAAGGACAGTAAACTAGCTAAAGTATTGTGGCATGGGGAATTCAATGGGACTGACCAGTAGAACCACCTGTAGGAAGAGGAATACCCTGTAGAAGAAGGTCAAAGCGGCGGCAACGTAACCCCACCAGAATTGCAATTAGCTTTAATAACTTTACCTCAAACCACTACCTTAAAAACACTTGGCAACTCAATGGCGAATAGGCACCCATTACCAGTGTTTAACTATACTCATTTTCATAAGCGAGTGGATGAAGATTCAGATGTGCATGTACGGACATTTACAAACCAGTACTTATGTAACCATCATAATATGCATGCTAATCAGCACAAATTTAAAGTGTTTCAAGCCACATTAGTCAGTGATGCAGTAAAATGGCTTATTGAGTACCCTCCCGATTACTTTTTAACATATGATGAGTTGAAAGCAGCATTCTTAGAATGATTTTGGACTGCTAAGAGTATTTTGGAGTTACATTCTTCACTTCAATATATGCTGCAGAAAGGGATGGTCGAGCGATATGCATTGGATTTCAGATCTACACTATGACAGTTCCCGGAAGATAAGTATCCTACCGAGGAAATGTTAACAGAATTTTCTGTTGGCGGACTTCAACCATGCATTAAAGAGAAAATTTATATGTACACACTCGAACAATCTCGTAGGCTAGATAAGGTTATTGACTTAGCAATCCGGATGGATCGAAAGATGCAGTTTTCCAATTTGGGCTCTAAGAAGACTAATTTGGTATTCAAGAAGGGTATGACCCTAGAGAAGTAGCTGTATTGCCTATGGTGTACGAATGTGGGCCACATTACGACCGATTATGTGCTTAACCATGTATTTTTTCCTATTTGTAACAAAACTAATCACAATTTGGAGGAATGTCGCTTTAATGCATGAAACACCTTGGTGGCTATTGTACAAGTAGAGGTACCTTCTTGGAAAGAGAATTTAACTAGATATAAGCCCCAAGTTTCTACCAAACAATGGCAGAATAGGCAGGATGCTAAACTTGCAGGACCACCCCAATATCCAGATTCATAGCAATTTCCGGAGGAATACATTCAATATTGTCTATTGTGCTCCAAGATTCTTCTTCTTCCTTGTGTTGTTTGCGTGCTTCTGTAGACCTCAAAATCCAACACAAAGCCCATCTCCATTCCTTATTGATAGAAATATGATCCTTAAATCTATTCCATGATTTTCGCAATAAGGTTTGAATCTTTGGTGATAACTTTGCAAGGAATAGGCTATGATTCTTCCAATTTAAAAAGTTATTTGACTTTATAAACACAACTTGGAACCAAGACTCCTTAAAAAATATTCAAGACAAAATCAACCATTTTTCCACCATATTCTCTACCATGTTTACCATACTAAGAATGCCTAGATCACATTTGTCTTTAGGGAGGAAATACATGTCCCATAAAATCTTGAGAATGACTTATCTCTTGGAGTTTTCTTTCCAAATAAAGTTTTTAAAGGAATCCTTGATATTATAGCTCTTTTTCTTTAGGTTCTCAACATGGAAGGAAGTAGATAGTATAGGGAATCAAAAAGATATTGATCACCATGCCCTTGCATGCACCATTGATTATAATCCCTTCCCATTGTTGATCTTATTCCCTAATTCATTCTCAACCCAATTCCATTGTTGGTTGAACAAGACTTAGAAAATCGTTGGGATCCCAAGTAGCTCAAAACTCTTTCCATGAAAGATCTCTTGATGACACGCTTATAGAAGGAAGGGAAAAGAAGGTTTTAAGGGGGACTTGGATGTCGCTTTGTGATGGTTAATTTCATATCCTGAGGCTCCACAAATGGTATCAACGGAATCCTAAAATGGCTTTGCAATTTTCATGTCATTGTGAAGAAACACATTCTTTCATCAATCAAGAGCCTTAGGATCAATTGGTCCCTAGTATTATGTATTCTAATAATTTTGGTGAGACCCATAGACATTTTATCCTTCATCACATAATTGGGATCATCTACAATAGTGGCAAAGAGGAGGGATGCAATGGGACACCCTTCATATCTTACTTCATTTATGCACATTTTTCTGGATGATTTTTCTTTTTTGGGCGCCATGGCAGCTCATTTGGAACATTTGCGAGCTTGTTTTGATTCTTGTCAGCAAGTTCATCTCTGTTTGAATATGAGTAAATCAACTTTTGTAGTTAAATGTAGAGAAGCTATTAGGCCATGTCATTTCAGAAAAGGCCATAGTAGTGGATCCAAACAAGGTCAAAGTCATTCTCGAAACTCCAGCACCCTGCAATCCAAAGGAAGTGTTACATTTTTTGGGTCAAGTGTGATGGCATGGCAGGCACTTACGGGGTCTTGCTCATATAGCCATCCCATTAAACAAGCTGGCACATGTGAAACCAATAGATTTTGTCTAGACATCTGAAGCACAAATAGCATTTGAGCTCTTACGGAAAATGCTCACCATTGCACCAATACTGAAAGCTCCAAACTGGACGCAATCCTTTTATGTATTTGTGGATGCTTCAGATCGCACTATTGAAAGTGTTTTGATGTAGAAGGAGGATCAAAGTTGGTTTTGCCCTATGTACTATGCTAGTCGGTGACTCACAACTACTGAGTAGAATAATTCAATGAAGGAATGTGAATGCTTAGGCCTAATCTATTCAATAAAGAAGTTGCAACATTACTTCTTGGGTCGCACATTCACTTTTCATGTCGATCATAGTGCACTATTATATTTGGTTAAAGAACAGAATTTGGTAGGCAGCTTTGCTTGGTGGGTCCTGCTTTTACAAGAATTCAAATTTGATATCGTTCATTGCCCAGGCGCTAGTCATGCTATTGTAGACTTTCTCTCACGCATCGATCATGGGGAACCCCTGACGGAGTTGATGAATCTTTGTCGGACGTGGAAGTTTTTTCGGTAGTCGAAGTGGAGACTATGTCTCTCACATACCCCACATGGTACAAAGAAATGCTCAATTTTTTGGAGAATGGTGTTGCTCCATCCTACTTAAGTTTCGCAGCACGGAAAAAACTTGGCCTTCGCAGCCGTGGATTTACTATTATATGGGTCAACTATATCATAAGGACCCAACCGACATTTGGATGCGTTGCGTTCCTCTGCACGAGGTGCTGGCCATAATTTTAGAGGCCCATGTTGGCAAAGCTGGCGGACACTTCAGTCATTCGCTTATGGTACGAAAAATTCAGCAGTTTGGCTTATGGTGGCCAACTATGTACTTCGATGTGCAAAAAGCGGTACAAAATTGTGATCCCTGCCAACACACTGGAGAACCTCGCGATAGTCAGTACTTTCTGTTGCAGCCGATTTTGCCTCTTGGACCTTTTTAGAAATGGGAATTGGATTTCATTGGTCCCATCAAACCACCTGTCGTGCATACCGGAGCCCTGTACATTTTAACCTGTATGGATTACTGTACATGTTGGGCTGAAGCATGGGCAATTAAGCAAGCTACTGCACGAATTGTAGCTTGGTAATTGTAGAATGATATCTTTCTGCATTATCGATTACCTCTGGAGTTAGTTTCCAATCAGTGAACTCATTTTTTGAATTAGTTGATTGCTGAGCTCACCACAAATTTCCAAATTAAGCATAAATTTAGCTCCCCCTATTATTTCAAGTGAATGGATTGATGGAGAGCACTAACAATGCTTCAAAAATTGTTGCTTGACTCAATGAATCAGTGGGAAATTATGCTCCCCACAGTCCTTTGCGCTTACAGAAGTGCTTATAAAGTTTCGTTTGGTAGCACACCTTTCAAATTGCTCTATAGACAAGAGGCCATATTATCCTTTGAATTCACGGTACCCAGTCTTTGGATTGCAGTGCTGAAGTGGTTGGTTCTATAGGAGTCTTTTGCATATCGAATGGATCAGTTGTGATGAGTAGATGAGCAGTGTTATCATAGCTTTTTACTGCTCTAGGAAGTTTAGAGCCGTCAGAAGATGTGGCATGATCGCAATCTCTAAACTAAGATTTTTCAACCGGGGGATCCGGTTCTCTATTTTCACTCCAAAATGAAGAGAAAGATGGGTAAACTGAAATTAGGGTGGTCAGGTACATTTCGAATTCATGCGATGTGCGATCCCAATCCATTTCGGTTGGCTATGTTGACCAGAGATGTTCTTTCGACTATCATTAATGGGTCTAAGCTATAGCCCTATCAATGTTCTCGTTGAAATTCAAGCATGGAAAAAAAAGGTTTTTTAAATACGAATATTATTATTGAATACATCGGATCATGGGATCTCAAGCATGATGCGTAGTTTAACTAGTTAACATGCAATCGTACAGGCAATCAATGAACGGTCGCGGCCACAACATTTCAAATTTGATGATTGTTTCTTATTTTGAGAGCTAGTAATCAGTGCTGATTTACGAAGTTATGATCCCTTAGTCACTCATCATGGTACCAGACTCGTAGCTCTCTACACAGGCAAGCCGGGCATAAAAGGCTGTGCACTTTGCTGAATTCGACTTATTTGGCAAGTTTGCATACAGAGCGACCACAATGAACACATCTCTTGTGTGTTAGAACAATGAAGCAGACAAACAGAAGCATAGCTGTGGTGGTTTCTTTCTCTGACTGTCACCTTCTCTATATCCCAGAGAAGTTATCATAGGAGCAGAAGGAATGGTTCGAGTGTAGAGGACTCTTGCAATGCGCAATGCTGGATTGGCACAGCATTAGGCCTCATCCACAAGGGAAGTATATTGCCATGGAGATAGCTAGGCAAACAGATGGCAATGACATTAACTCACAGGATATCAACATCCGCATTGGCCAAGAAGTGTTCCAGTTGTCAGCGGTGCTGATTGCTAAAAGATTTTACGTGGCTAACAAGGGCATCATGATGAGCATGGATCCTATCAATGCTACACAAATCTGTGCATTGCTCGGCAAACCCTTTTCGGGTGAATACAGGTTTGTGCAATTGCCAGAAGATAGGTCTTTGAAGTGGGGGATGCTATTAATGAAAATGATCATGAACCTGCAAGCTAAGGATTATGGAGTGTCCCAGCAGCTCTCTACCCTGGTGAAAGAATATATGAAGACCCAAGTAAATTGGGCAGAAATTATTTTTTGAAAGTTAAAGAAGGAAGTCCTGAGTTGGGGGGGGTAGTTTTTTCCTTAGTTTTTACGACTCCAGTGTACTTACCTCAAGAATGCACAGTATGCTCGGGTAAGGTATTTTTACAACTTTTAAAGAAAAGAGCGGCATAGAGGAAATCCGGAGGTAACACTTCTCATGAGCAGGTGGAGATCAAGGTTGATGAAGAGGAGGAGGCCAGTGACAGGTGACAGAGAATCAATGGAGAGAAGTAGAGAGAAAAGCAACGAAAGAAGCATAGAGAAAGGCAAGAGAGGAAGAGGTAGCATGGACTCAAGAAGAAGAGAGACAACAACATTTAGAGAAAGAGGAATCTTGGAGAGGAGAAGGTCAAGAAAGGGAAGAAAGAGCTACCGAGGAGGAGAGATGCCGGAAGCAATAGCAGGAACAAGGTGGACATTTCAGAGGATCTTTAAGCAAAATACCGGTCTTACATACTTTTCAAGGTTGTAGACTAGTGGATAAGTGGAAGACTAACGAAGGCAGGGTGAAGTTACCTCCACTCTGGTGCACAGATATAATTTATCCATGGATGTATAATGATGAAATAGTTAGACCGGAGATACTTGGCGACTTAGCCCACAGATTGTCCTGGAGTTCGGTGAAGCTCGAAGAATTTCAAAACAAGTATAATTCTATGATTGTGGAAAAAGATAAATGGTTTATTGAGCGGGAGCAAATGCTGGCTGATATTAGCCAACTCCAATCCAAGGTAGAAGCTGTTAGAGCTGAGAGTGCTGCTAGGGATAGTATGGCTAATGAAGAATTAGTGGATGATCTGAATGAGGCACTGACAGAAAATAACACTTTAAAAGTCATTGTTGAAGAAAAATCTAAAATCATAGCCCGATTACAAATGGAGATAGGACAAGTGCAAAAATCACATAAAAATTTGAAGAAAAGTAATAAGGAGTTAACTTCAAAGTTGTAGAAGTCCGAACAAGAAGTGCAGAAGCTAAAGGTGAAGGTTAAAGAATAGAGCGGGGAAATGAAAAGACAAAACATATCGATCACAGAAGTGGAAGAAAGGGTGGTAGTCCGAAATTCGGAATTTACTGCCTTAGAAGAAACCTCCAGACTGAGCAGGAGATGCTGGATACAGCACATACATAAGTTGTAGGAATCCCAAAATTGGAGAAACAAGTTAACCAGTGGAAGCAGCATTGTGCAGATGTGAAGCTTGTGTTGGCGGATAAGGAAGCGGAAGTGGAAAAGCTAATGAAAGATGCTTCAGTTTTGGGACTCACCTGTAAAACTAAGTTAGAAGAAATGTCAAAGACTACTATGAAAACTATAACTAAATTATCGGATGTAACTATAGCTTTTGACAAATTGTTAGAAGGACTCCAGTAGCAGATTCCCAAATTAGAAGCTTCTGTAGTTAGCTATACAAGTGCTAGTCAGCAGCTATTAGATCCTAAGGAGTTTTTTGAAGCGAAAATGTTTTTTGCTGATGAAAATATTAGAGAGATGTCCAACAAATTACGATATGATATAGAAAGGATTATGTTTCCGAAAATGCAGAATCAAGATGATGATCTGTAGACTTGTATATTTTGTAACTAGTGGGTTCGGATCCACCGTGCATGCCAGTGTTAGCAGCCGGTGTGGACGAACTACTTTTCTTGTCATTACAATTCTTATTTCCAAATGTAATAAAAATGGAGGTTTACGGAGATATCAAGAGTTTTCGACAATTGTAATTTCTATTATTCTATATTTCGGAAGTTTGGAATGGTGTGAAGAACTATCTTTACGAAGAAGTATGGTGTCATGTTTTATGGAAGGATTCCAAAAATTATGAATACGGAATAAGCAGATATGCAGAATGGTGAAGAGTGAAGTCTATATTCTCAAGAATCTATTTTATTGTGTACAAGATATGATTCTGTGTACATTGTGTATGATGGATTGTCTTTGTGTGCAATCAACGTTATTGTAATTGAAGGAACAGAAACACAGGTTTATGAGTATTTGTATTCATAAATCCCCATTCTCGAACCTGTATATTGGGGTACTATGAGCCTATAGGCAATTGGTATGCTAAACACTATCTATGTTGTTTTGTAGCTTTTATATTAGGGCCTCTAGCTAAGAGATCTTTTGAACACTTCCACTAGCTTCTTGCAATAGTTGAAGATCATTTTGAGCCTTTACCACCTCCAATCATTATCTTAACTCCTTTTCTTTGAGCTCAAACTCTATCCTTTGAGCTTCTGATTTCTCTTCATATTGTGTTTCTACCTTTGATATTCTTTAGAGGATCCTGATGTTTGTGGAGCATGTGCGTTCCTTAATTTGACTATCTTTCCACTCATAAATTCCTGTCATATGTCCTTGTGATCTTTGCAAATGCAAATAACTTATTATTCTTCTAGCTTGATTTGCTTTTTGTAAAGGTTTTCAAGAGAAAATTAACTATCAACTAAATATGCAATTTATCCCTACTGACAGCATAGTTGTTCCATTTGTCTATTCTGTTGGTGTAGGACAATCAACAATTGAATGAAACAAAGATCAAATTCAGAAGCATGAAGACTAGTGAATGAAGACTTGTATATACATGTACATTAAACTTGTAATCAAGTTACATATACTTTTGAATAAGTGATAAGTTTGTACATATATGCCTATATATACAAGTAGAAATTCGAGGCATAATGAGAGATGATGAATGACAAGTTTTAAGAGTCATTAGAGACTTAAGAAGTGATGAGAATATGTCTCATTAATCAGATGTAATGTTTTCTTGAATAAGAGAAAAGTTGCGTCTTGATCTTTTGCTCAATGCTCCTTCTATGTTTATCCTTTTGTGAAATGATTTTGTACAAGTCTAAGCCTATAGTTGAGTGATCTCTATACAAATTCTCAAATCCTAATTGTGATCAGGCTGAGAGAATTTTAAGTAGGAACATTTACATGTGTAAATGTGAAGAAGGGAAGACTACAGCAGGGACAAATGCAATGATAATGTTTTGGCGAGTTCTCCTTCCATAGTGTAAAGTTTGGAGCACATAATCACTCGTTCTTTAAGTTGGAAGGTAAGATACCTATGAATAAAATCATTTGAATAAACGGTTTCTAGTTTGAGAGAACTATGCATTAGAAGTTGCAGGTGTCAAAGTCGAATCTATAGAAGTATAGTTTTAGACATAGGTCAATTGTTTGGAGTAAATCTCAAGATTTACTAAATCTTTTGAGAAAGTTTAACTTGAAGAAAGTGCACAAATACTAGACAACACCTTATACAGAGTTTCATTGGAAACTTTACACATTGGTTAGTCCATGAGTGGATCAAGTGAAGCAAACTTTTTATGTGTTAAGTTTGTTCAGAGTTAGTTCAAAAGTCTGGTAATCTGGTATTGGTCTTCCAAAATTGGTTGAGGTTTTGAGTTGTTCTTGATATAGAGGTGCTCTAACATCAAGGATAACTTATTCTTTTGGAGATTAACACTCTCCATTAGTAGTAACAGATCCAAGTTCATCAAAATTGAAGAAAGGAGGACCCTGACTATTGCAGCTATACAGAAATCAACCTTTGAAGATTCAAAATGTGAAATTTTGAAGTGAAAACTAGAGAAGGAGCCCTGAAGATATAAAAAATATCAAAAGGAACTACATTCTAAGTAAAGGTACATTTATTATTCACAAAGCTTGAAGAATTTACAAAGGTGAAGAAAGGATGGGACATTCTCTTCAAATAGAGAAATTGGATAGAGAAAGCTATACTGCTTGGTCAATGAGGATGGAAGCTCATCTTATGAGAAAAGACTTGATAGGATACATTATATGTGAAGAAGAAAAACCAGAATTTAAAGATCCTAGTGTTCAACTAGGGAGGAGCTCCCAAATGTGAAGACAAGGATGAAGAAGGATGCTCAAGCAAGGAGTATTATCTACATGGGAGTCAATGATTACTTGCTACCTCACATTAGAGGACTTGAAAGTGCAAGTGAGATATGGAATGCTTTGGAGGAGCATTTCCAAAACACTACAAATTCAAGGAAGGCATCTTTATGGGCAGAGTTTACCACATTCAAGAAGAAGGCTTCTCAATCCATTTCTGATTATGTAACAAGGATGAAGGACATTGCAGATGCATTAGGAGCAGTTGGTGAAGATATTGAAGAGGACAAATTAGTAAGGCAAATTCTCACAGGTTTGAGAGGAGATGAGAAATGGAAGCCATTCATTTTGTCTACTGAATTGTCACTAGATCATTTCACTCCTGATTTGAATCAATTGCTAGGACATATGCGAACCTTTGAGCAGCATGTCAAAGGTGATGTTGATAAGAGTACTGGTCAAGCAATGCATTCAAAGGACAAGAAGAAGATTAACAAAGGCAAGCAACAATTGAATGAAGATGAAGGCACTACTAGCCAAGCTAACTTCGTAAGAGGAAGGTGGCAAAGGAAGAGGTAGAGGTAGAAGCAATAAAGATGGTTCCAAAGCTTGTTGGATTTGTGGTTAGACTAATCATTTAGCTCATGAATGCTGGCATAATAATAAGAATATTGGAGGATATAATCAGAACTTTAATTCAAGAGGAAGAGGTAATAGAAATCAGAGAGGTAATTTCGGGGGTAGAGATAGTAGAGGTTTCTTTGGAAGAAATGCAGGTAGAGGCGTCCAAAGTCAATCCTGCAATAATACCTACTACAACTATGCTTCAAATCAGAAGGAGGATTCAACTTTAATCATGAATGCAACTTGTGAAAGACAAAGTGAAGATCAAAGAGTCTTCTACATTGACTCAGGGTGTAGCAATCACCTGAATGGTAACATAGCTTTGATGACTGATTTGGAGAATAAAGTAAGTAATCATGTGGTTCAAAAAGGTGATAACACAAAGCCCAATGTGAATTCCATTAGATTAGTGAAGGCTAAGGATGGAAGCACTCTTCAGAGTAAGGTTTTCTATTTTCCTACAATTCCAAAGAATCTGATAAGTGTAGGGAAAATTGTAGAGAAAGGTTATGAAGTAAGGTTCAATAATGATGGAGTTTTTGTGGAAGACCCTAGCAATGGGTATAAACAAATTGTTTTAGGGAAGAAAGAAGGAAGGCTCTTCACATTGAAGATTCAAGGCAATGTTGGTCATGCCTTGTTCACTTATGGAGGACATAAGATCTCCGAGTTAGATCTTTGGCATAAAAGGCTTGGACACTTCAATGAAAGAGGTATTAAGGATATGGTTAACAATGGTTCAGTGCTTGGATTACCTAATGTTGCAGGTCAACATATGACATACAGATGTGAAACATGCCAATTAGGTAAGGCTCATAAGCAATCATATAATAAGCATGGTTTCATGTATTCAGAGAAGCTTGAATTGGTACACACAGATGTGTGAGGAGAATCAAAGGACTTTATCATTAATGGTTTAAGATATTATGTGATTTATGTTGATGATGCTACCAGGTGGATTACCATATATGTGATCAAAGATAAATCACAGGTGTTCAATACATTTAAACATTATCATGTGTATGCAGAGAGAATCACAGGAAAAAAATTGAAGAGACTAAGGTCAGATGGAGGGGGAGAGTTTTCTCTAATGAGTTCAGTGATTACTTATGGAATGTAGGTATGAAAAGGGAAGTTACTTGCAGGTACTCTCCTCAACAAAATGGTGTAGCAGAAAGGAGAAATAGAACTCTTTTTGAGTTTACAAGATCAATGGTGAAAGAAAAGAATTTCCCCAATTATTTGTGGGCTGAGGCTGTAAATACAGCCACATACTTGGTTAATAGGCTACCATGTAAAGCTTTGAAGGGTATGACACCATATGAAGCTTGGTGGGGTAAGAGACCTACCTTAGATCATTACAGAGTGTTTGGATGTTTGGCTTATGCGTATGTGGCATTTTAGTTGAGGCATAAATTGGAACCTAAAGCTCAAAAGTATGTGTTCATTGGCTATGATGATAAACAGATGGGTTATAGGTTGTGGAGTCCATCCACAAAGAAATTCCTTGTGTCAAAGGATGATACATTTGATGAGCAAGGTACTTGGTATGCAAGGACAATTAATATTTATGTAGGTGTTGAAGAAACATTGAATCAAAAGAAAGGTAAATCAAAGGTTCAAGTATTTGAAGAAGAAGAGAAGAATGAAGCATAAGTTGAAGTTGAAGAAATACCAAGGTTTGATCTAGAATGTGATGAACCAGAAACTTCAAGAAGTGGAGAACTCAGAAGATCATCAAGGCATAGATGGCAACCTACAAGGTATAGCTATGATACTTCTTTTTTTTACAACTAAAGATTATGCTTATATGGTGAAGCAGAGGAAGAACCTTCTACATATGAAGAGGCAAAAGGTAAGGAAAATTGGGAGAAATTTATGCAGGAAGAGTATGATGCATTGATGGAGAATGAGACATGGGATTTGATTCCTAAACCAAATAACCAAAAGATCATTAGATGCAAATGGGTCTACAAGACAAAGAGGTATGTAGATGGAAGTGTGTCTAGATATAAAGCTAGACTTGTTGTGAAAGGGTATGCTCAGAAATATGGTATAGATTATGATGAGACTTATAGTCCTGTGGCAAAGATGACAACCATAAGGACACTCATAGCTATTGCTGCATGTAAAGGTTGGAAGCTATGTCAATTAGATGTGAAGAATGCTTTTCTGAATGGTTACATTTCAGATGATGTTTTCATGGAGCAACCAAAAGGTTTCAAAGACAAAAGGTACCAGAGTATGTATGTAAACTCAAGAGAGATTTGTATGGTTTGAAGTAGGCCCCAAGGGCATGGAATTACAGACTTGTCAAGTTCTTGAAGGAACTTGGTTTCCAAGTGTCTAAGGTAGATAGTAGTTTGCTTGTTAAAGCAAGTGATGATGGATTTATTTACATTTGCATATATGTTGATGATATAATTCTTATAGGTATAGATGAGAAGGGCATACAAGGACTTAAGAAGCAAATGGAGAAAGAGTTCAAGATCAGTGATTTGGAAGACTTGTCATACTTTTTGGGAATGGATATTTCATATACTCAACATGGAGTATATGTAACTCAAGTAAGGTATTTGAAGAATTTACTAATCAAGTTTAAAATGGAAGATTGTAGGGTAGCACCTATTCCAATGGAGGTGAATCACAAGTTGAGAAAATATGGAGGAGAAGATTTCAAGGATATGAAGTTGTATCAAAGTTTGGTTGGTAGCCTAATCTATCCTACATTGAATATGCATGATTTGTCATATGCAGTTGGGGTGTTTTCTCAGTTCATGCATTGTCATAGAAAAGAACATTCGGTTGCAGGAAAAAGGGTGTTAAGATACATTAAGGGTACACTCAAGGAAGGTTTGTATTATGGTTTCACATCAGATACAAACATCAAGATATATAATGATACAGATTGGGCAGGTAATCCTGATGATAGGAGATCAACCTATGGTTACTTATGTTATGTGGGAGATAAATTAATCTCTTGGTGTTCTAAGAAGCACATACAGTTGCTTTGTCATCCACAGAAGCAGATTATAAAGGTATGGTTGAAGCTACAAAGGAGGTTATATGGTTGAAGACTCTCATGAGGAGTTTTGATATCATTCAGAGTACACCCACTATTCATGGAGATAATATGAGTTCTTTGTATCTAGCTGCTAAACCTGTGTTTCATGCAAGGACTAAACATATTGAGATTCAGTATCACTTCTTGAGCAAGAAGTTGATTGATAAAGAGATTGAAGTCATACATACTTCAACAAAAGATTAGACTGCAGACATGCTAACCAAAAGCTTGGATGGACCAAAGCTACAGAGATTCAAAGACATGGCAGGTATAAAGAAGTTGGCGAAAATCACAATTGATGATTTAGATGGAGGTGCTGGTGCAGGACAATCAACAATTGGTGATCAGGACAAAGGTTTGAAGGCAAAGAATGAGGCAAAGATCAAATTCAAAAGCATGAAGACTAGTGAATGAAGACTTGTATATACATGTACATTAAACTTGTAGTCAAGTTACATATACTTTTGAATAAGTGATGTGTTTGTACATATATGCCTATATATACAAGTAGAAAGTCAGGTCATAATGAGAGATGATGAATGACAAGTTGTAAGAGTCATTAGACACTTTAGAAGTGATGAGAATACGTCTCATCAATCAGATGTAATGTTTTCCTGAATAAGAGAAAAGTTGTGTCTCGATCTTTTGCTCAGTGCTCCTTCTATGTTTATCCTTTTGTGAAATGCTTTTGTACAAGTCTAAATCTATAGTTGAGTGACCTCTGTACAGGTATCAGGCTGAGAGAATTTTGAGTAGGAACATTTACATGTGTAAATGTGAAGAAGAGAAGACTGCAAGAGGTGCAAATTCGATGATAATGTTTTGGTCAATTCTCCTTCCATAGTGTAAAGTTTTGAGCAAGTAAGCACTAATTCTTTAAGTTGGAACGTAATCTACCTATGACTAAAAGTATTTCAATGAACGGGTTTTAGTTTGAGAGAACTATGCATTAGAAGTTGCAGGTGTCAAAGTCGACTATATACAAGTACAAGTTTAGACATAGGTGAATTGTTTGGAGTAAATCTCAAGATTTACTAAATTTTTTGAGAAATTTTAACTTTAAGAAGGTGCATAAACATTAGGCAACACCTCATACAAAGTTTTATTGGAAACTTTACACATTTGATTAGTCTATGAGTGGATTAAGTGAAGCAGGCTTTCTGTGTGTTAAGTTTGTTCATAGTTAGTTCAAAATTCTGGTAATCTGGTATTGGTCTTCCAAAATTGGTTGAGGTTTTGAGTTGTTCTTGATATAGAGGTGCTCTAACATCAAGGATAACTTATTCTTTTGGAGATTAACACTCTCCATCATATTGATGGAAAGAATCTTTTCATGCTCTATATTGCATTCTTGCCCTAGATATTCAATCTCTTTCTCCTTGCTTGCTAATGCTTGTTTCACTTCTTGAGCTTTTCCTTGGAACTCGTGGTCTTCCCTAGTTTACTGATCAAGATGCTGCTTAATCTCTATCATCTGACTATTTATGTAAGATGGATAACCTTGTGATGGTGGTGCAATCGTCATGGTGCATGTGTGGGGTGATGATGGTAGAGCCATGTCTTTATAGTATTTTTCTATTGGTTCTACTGGTGCTTGTGACTCTAAAGATCCAACTCTTCCCATCCTTTTGACTGGTAATCTGATTCTTCAAGAGAATCATGAGTAGGCATCTTCCTCCTTGGTTTCAACTTTTCTTTTTGTGGCCTATGAGCTTGTGTCCCTTCTTCTTCAATGATTCAAGAAACTTCTTCAGATTGTCAATCCAAGGATGAGTTAACCCGATTGTTGCTTAAAGGCTAATACAAGAAACCAAATGTTGACCATCCACTCAAGAATAAAGAAAAACTTTACATTGAAAGAAATGTAAAATTATGAAAAGATGACTTTCTGAGAAATCACAGTTGAAAACTTAAAATGATCATATCTTAAAGAATATTGCACCAAATTGAATGATTCATGTGTCTAATCCATGCCATTTTTCGTGTAAAATCCATATATGACATCAAAACTGAGTTATCATGAGTAAAATTCAATGAATAAACCTTTCCAAAATTGGTAAACTTTGTCAATTCATCTCAATGGTTCACGTAGTAAAACATAAACTCATCAATGATCTCAGATACAAGTGTAAACTCATTCAACCTGTGAAGATTCAAAAAAACAAGACATAATAATCTACGCAAAAGATCTTACAAAGGAATCAACACAAGAGACAAGATGACAACCAAGAAGATAGTGCTATTCTCCATAGTGTATGAATACGAATAGCCTGAAATCCCTCAAGATATCACATCAATGACTTATATGCTTCTCCAAAAATGAACTATTTTTTCTAGAGTTCTCAACTTCAAGGCTCCAAAACTACTATCTTTACTCATCCGATGGATCTCAAAATTTGTACATAGCTCCAAAGGTAACATTAATATGTCCCTTTGCAAGCTTTACAAAGCTTTGAGCTTTCTAAGTCTACTTTTAAAGGATATTTACAAAGAAATATTCTTCATTCCACAATCCAAAAATATAAACTACTAGTGATGGTTCTTAAAGATCTTCATACAATATCCTCCCTCTCCTAGATCTTTGATGTCTTCATTATCTTTCTTTTGAAATGATGTTATTTACTAGTTCAATAATTGCTTTTCTCCAATTGACTGATTCTTTAGATGCTTTAGTCGTATTTCTACTTTGATATTCCAAATAGATAGTTTCATATGCTGATAATCTTTCTTCAAGTCACAGAGAAACTCTTCCAAAAATCTTAGATTCATTCCAAAAAAATCATGTTGTAGACACATCTTTGAAATTATGTAAATGTATATTTTTCATAAAAATGGTCCAAGTAAAATGGGCCAATAGACATTGTCAATTTGGAGCTTTGATCATATAAAGTGATTATATTGGAGAATAGAAACTTAAATTTTTTATTGATCTAATATATACTTTTGAAAAGATTTCTAAACAAGATTTGATCAGCTTTAAAATTATGATCTATACTATGCATGTGGAGTCTTGTACTCCTTTCATATCTTCTATAAATGTATCACATATGTTTAGAATATAAGATTTGGTTGGCTAACCTCCTCTTGGTGGTCTTTCGAATTTGGGAAAGCTCAATGAGGTTCTCAATATATCTCCATTTCTTCTCTTCTCCCAAAAATTTGGCCAATTTCTTATTTTGGAACATGGACAATATACAAGATTTAACCTTAGACTCACTAGTGCCTTTGTCATACTACCTTGCATTCTTTATGTGTATAAAAGAAAATTATTCTCCAAGTTGGATTTAATTTTCGGAAAGACTTCTTTGGTAAGTATGAAATGACTATCTAAGTACTCCAAAAATTGATCAGGTTCTTTACAAAAATGCCTTTCTGATACTCTTTGATATATTCACAAAGATAAGTTAGTGGTAAATCTAAACTATCAAAGCTGGTGAATGGATGAATTGGCTTCTTTTTGTTTTACCAAGAATCTTACTAACTTACCCTCATATCTATTGTAAAAATCTCTCAAATAAGCTAATCGAGCATTCCTATCTGTTATTAATGACCTTGATCTATATCGTCAGATCTAACGTTCATTTCTTCTCTTGTTTCTTGCATTCATAAACCTTCTGGTTCTTCTCTAGTGTGTGTTGTTGGACTATCTTCCCTTGTCAGATCTTCATCCTCCTACCTTTGGTGATTTCTCCTTCTTTTTCTTTGATACTCTTTTTGAATCATTCAAAATTTCTAATTTTCTCCTCAACTTTATTCTATTCTTTTTTTAGAACAATTTGCACTTTATGAACACATTCCTTTAAGTCTTTCTCCAATCTTTCAATTTCTTCTCTAATGATATTTTGATGTTGCTTATACTCAATGGATGCACCCTAAATCTATTGTTACAATTATTTTTGTCTCTAAAGTTGATCTTCTATGTTTTGACCTTATTACTTTAGCCTCTAATTCCCTACTCTCAAATCTTCAATTTCTTTCTTCATTTTTTCTTCCCCCTCAAATACTTCTTGCATTATTACTTTCTGGGTGAAGCATAGATAAGAATTCTTTGTTATGCTCTTTGACCTTCTTGAATGATGAATATAATACATTATATTTCCTTTTTTGATTCCCTATTTCTCTATTATGTATCTTTAATTCCTCACTCGATTTTTGAATCTCCTCTAATTGCTTCTGTACTTCTTCACCTTGTTTCTCTATCACTTCAATTCACTTTCAAAGCTTTTATTTGATTCTTCCAACTTTTTTATTTATTCCACATATACTACTACTTCTTGAGGCATTTTTACCACTTCATGTTGGAGATATGGATTATCTTCCAAGAAAGTTTTATTTTCTACTTGCAACTTCTGAATACTGTGTTTTCATCTTTTACCTCCAGTCTTCTTCTATTCTCTTCCCCCATATTAACTCCTCAGATAATAGCCATTCTTGCTCCTTTAGAAAAAATATTCCAAATATTCTTTAAGAATAGACTTGATTCCTTTGATCTATTGATTCAACTCTTCTTTTTGTGTCCTTTCCATATGGTTCTTGCCTTTTTGGAATATTCTTTGTTACTTTGATGATTGTATAATTAATTTTCATTTCTATCATCACTTGTTGCTCCTTAGTTTTCTATTCTATCTTTTTCACAATTAACTCATTAGTAAGGCTTTCCTCCTTATCTTTGACCACTTCAAGAAAATCCAAAATGGTTTTCTTTGTTGATAAACCTCCATCATCTTTCTGGGTTTCTTTTACCTCTTTATCTTCATTATGTGCTAGATCTTTGTCTAACTTTTTTGCTTCTTCCTCTAATTATGATGAGTTTGATGGAGCAAAAATATTTTGAAATACCAATGAATGGTTCTTCATATTTTGTCTTTTTTCTTCTTTCTTAGGTACTTGATCCTCTTCCATGTCCATGAGCATGAGGTTTTTAGGTTCATATTCTTCTTCTGCATCTATTTTTTCATTCTCCTCATTTTGACTCATTAGAGCCCCAATGGCTACTTCTTCATCATTATCATTCACTTGTTGTATCTCAAAGCCCATAGATGTGTTGAAAAGGTCATCTATGTTTGCCTCTTTCTCTAGCTCCCTCATCTTCTTAATATCAAATTCTTCCAGCTATTTTGCTTCCTGAGAAGACATTTCTATATCTTAAAGTATTTTGATGGTCTCCAATGTCTTGTGCATCTTCTTCTAAGCTATTTACATCCTCCACATCATCTTCGCTTTTTGATGGTGTGGTATGACCATCAATTAGTCCATTCCTTGTATTAGGATGGAGCCTTGTGTTGGAATTTGGGGCCCCAAGATCCTTCCAAACTAAAACCTGTTGAGCATACACAGCTTAATTAACCAAGATGATATGTGATATAGATAAAGATAGAGATATTGAGACAAGATTAGAGAACGTAAGCTGGATGCTTCTCACTAAAAAATAGATGTCCAAATTACAACATGGGAGTACTACTCAACCATATAAAGTCGTGCAATCACTAATGGAAGAATATCCAAGAAGATGATGATACAAAATTGAGATTATGTTGAAGTGAATGAACAACGAAGCTAACCTTATTCTCACAAAATAGTGTAACAAAATTGTAAATCAACCAACCCTAATTTTGAGATTAGGGTAGAGAAACCCTAAAAAAAATATATAAGGTTAACTCACAAAAGATAGTTGCCACCACCTTGTAGAAGACTTTGTTGGTGTAAATTACAAGCCTACACATTTGGCTCAAAGGATGCATTGAAGTCTATACATACATGAAGAAGCATAGGAACATATGCTAGTGGTTAATTACCACTTTACCTCATTGTAAAAGTCAAATTGACTTGGAATCTCTTGTAATCACCTACCAAAAGGATTCATGAAAAATTACTTGCTTGATTGAAAGAATATCTCCAAGCATTTAGGAGCTTGATCATAGGGAGCCAAAAGCTTGAATTTGAATTCAAATTTTTAGTCATCTCTTATAAAAATGGATATGAAAAGTTGCGGGTAAGAGAGAGCACTCCCGAGCCTAGCATTACTGTTTTTGAGTGTGTGTGAGGTCTATACTCAAGCCCACACCTCTCTACAACATTTGGCATTGATGTTCATGCAAATGGAGTTGTATACAAATGTTCATTAATACATACATTCCTATTGTCCATCTCTATATTTTCTGTTAGTCTACTCAAAAGTCTGTCAACTTGTTAAGGGCATATCTCGATCAATTCTTCACCAAATTCAGTGATTCAAAGCTTGTTGGATTCGTCTTGAAGTAATCTACTTGCTGTAAAAGTTTGAAGACATTATATTCAACCATTTTGGAGAAATCTGTGTCGAGGTGAACTCTGGTCATTTTCTGCTACAGTCCTAAAAAGTCGTGGGTAGAGCTTAACTTGCTAAATTGATTTCTCTTAGCATAGTTTATCATTTTACATCATTCTACTTGGAATAGGTAGCTTACTAAGGTAATTAAATACCACTAAAAGGAATTTTTTCAATTCCTACTGTGCTGGTCATACTGAGCAAAATACTCAGCAGGTGTCAAGCCATAAATAGAAGGTTTTCTTGAGTTTGTGACTTCCAAAGTTATCTGTTTTGATTCAATCATTGCACACATCATTTCCAAAGGAAATAGGACATTTTATGGTGTCATTGGAAAGCTAAGGAGGTCTAGTTATCAACTCTGAAGCAAAAGAGGGCTGGTACAAAGCAGGTTTAACAGTACCTACTCAGTCTCTTGGAGTATCCATCCATCCATCCCAACAGTGGTATCAGAGCAAACTAAGGTAAAATGGGAGATGGTTTTCCTTCATTTATTGACAAATTGGACAGGAACAACTATCAAGCATGGTCTCTAAGGATGAAGACCTACTTACAAGGAAGGAGTCTCTATGGTTACATCTCAGGAGATGAGGAATTGCCCTCATTCAAAGCAAGAGGATTACCAACCAAGGAAGAACATGAAAAGCTCAACACATGATGTGCTAAGGATGCATTGGCAAGGTCTTATTTACTCAACTCTATATCTGATTTTCTTTTGCCACATATTAGAAATTGTAAGACATCCCAAGAGACTTGGGAAACCTTGTCATCATATTTTTCCTCCAACACAAGGGCTAGGAAAAATTAGTTGTGGATTGAATTTGCAACACTAAGGAAGCGACCTAAGCAAGCTGTTTCAGAATTTGTGACCAAGATTTAAAGATGTAGCAGATCAGTTAGCAAGCATAGGAGAAGAAATTGAAGAAGAACAGATTGTAAGGCAAGTGATCAATGGGATCAAGGCTGATGACAAATGGGAAAGCTTCACTACTGCCATGGATCTCTACATGGACATGCACACTCCAGATCTTACAACTCTCATGGGACAATTGTTTACTCATGAAGCAAAGCTCAACAAAAATGGAGACACATCCAAAGGTAATAACTCTTCTGCCCTATACACTGATAAGAAGTCTAAAGATAAAGGCAAGAGCAAGAAGGTGGAAGATGAAGGATCAACCTCTCAAGCCAACTATGCAGGGAGAGGTAGATCTTCAAGAGGAAGGGGCAGAGGAGGTAAGCCAGGTAGGGGGAGATCTTATAACTCCTCACCATGCAACATTTGTGGTTTATCAAATCATACTACAGATGAGTGTTTCAGGAATTACAAGAATCAGAGAGGAAGAGGATACCAAAGAGGTGGCTACTCATAGTCAAGAGGTAGATTCAACCATCACCAAGGTTACAACAATAATTACAACAACAACTACAACAATAATTACAATGGCAACTACCAAGGAGGATTCAAATCCAGGAAAGATTACAACAACTATACAGAGGAGCAAGATGACTCTCTTCTAATCATGAACATGACTTCAAAATCAGGTACAAATGATGACCACCTATTCTACATTGACTCAGGATGCTCAAATCATGTGGCTGGCAATGTAGCATTACTCTTTGATCTTGAGGAACCAAAAGGTAAGCATCAAGTCCAAACAGGTGATGACACAAAGCATTCTGTAGTTAAAGTTGGAAATGTTAAGACTTGTGATGGAAATCAGAATTTGTTGAGCAGGGTACTCTATGTACCAACCATTACCAAAAATTTGATGAGTGTTGGTCAGATTGTGGAGAAAGGTTTGCAGGTTAGATTCAACCAATATGGAGCATATGTGGAGGATCCAAGACATGGGTTCAAGAGGATTGCTAAAGGAGAAAAATCAGGTAGACTTTTCACTTTTGAGTTGGAAGATACAAAGAATATTGCTCTATACAGTTATAAAGATCAAACACTTTCAAAGCTTGAGATTTGGCACAAAAGGTTAGGGCACATAGGAGAAAGAACCTTGAAACAAATGTGTAGGGACCAATGTGTGCTTGGGATACCTAATGTATCCAAGCAACATATGATTTATAAGTGTGGTGCTTGTCAATTTGGGAAGTCTCACAGGTTACCCTTCTCAAAGAAAGGATACATGCATGAAGACTACCTAGAGCTTGTACACACAGATGTATGGGGACCAAGCAAAGACCCCTCAATCTCAGGATCAAGGTACTATGTGTCTGTCATTGATGATTATAGCAGATGGACTGTATTATACTTCATGAAGCACAAGGATGAGGTATTTAATTGCTTTAAAAAATATCTTGCATTAGTTGAAAATCAGACATGAAGGAATTTGAAGAGGCTAAGGTCAGATGGAGGAGGTGAGTACTTCTCCAATGAATTTGAAGACTTCTTGCAGGACAGAGGCATCAAATGAGAGATAAGCACAAGGTATTCTCCTGAACAGAATTGGGGAGCTGAGAGAAGAAATAGATTAATTGTTGAGACAGCTAGATCTATGCTTAATGAGAAAAATTTACCTAACTATCTATGGGCAGAGAGTGTTTCTACTGCCACTTACCTCATAAACAGGTTACCATCTAAGTCTCTTGATGGCATGACACCCTATGAAGCATGGCATGGTAAGAGACCTTCACTTGACAATTGCAAAATATTTGGATGTGTAGCATATGTACACATTCCTTCTCAGATAAGAGGTAAGCTAGACCCAAACGCTAAAAAATGCATCTTTATTGGGTATGATTTAAATAAAAAAGGTTACAGGTTTTATAATCCTATCAATAAGGGATTTATGGTAAGCAAAGATGTTGTCTTTGATGAAAATGATTCTTGGTATGAGAATGAATGCAAGAAGGTCAAATTACCCTATGATTTGGAAGAGGAATTTCCAAGTCTTACAAAGGAGGAACCTACTCAGAATGAAGCCTCAAGTTCAGATGATGAAGACCCTATCAATCTTGAAGAATTCAAAGCATGGAAGTCCAAAGGCAAAATGAAGATGAAGAAGCTTGAAGACATACCTGAATCCTCAACTCAACCATCTAGAAGATCACAAAGAGAAAGCAAGAAACCTATCAGATATGGGTATGATACATCTCTTGTTACTAAACATTCTGTTTATCTTGCCAAAGATTTGTCAAATGAAGAACCAAGATCATATGAAGAAGCAATAACCAAATCAGAATGGAAAGAAGCTATGGATGAGGAGATTGATGCTCTCAAAGAGAATGACACATGGGAGTTAGTACCTAAGAAGGACTCAATGAAGGTAATAGGATCCAGATGGATCTACAAGCTTAAAAGGAATTCTGATGGCACAATCAATAAGTACAAAGCTAGATTGGTAGCCAAGGGTCTTGCACAAACCCAAGGCATTGACTATGAGGAGACATTCTCACCTGTGACCAAGATGCCAACCATTAGAGTGTTGGTAAGTGTGGCTGCATCAAAAAATTGGAAGATGTACCAATTGGATGTTAAGAATGCTTTCTTGAATGGATGGATTTCAGAGGAGGTATATATGTCACAACCCCCTAGCTATGAGGACCCCAAGAAGGTAACATATGTTTGCAAATTAAAAAAGGCTTTATATGGATTGAAGTAGGCACCTAGGGCATGGAATTACAGGTTAACTACATACCTCCAAGACCAAGGATTTGTCATGAGCAAGGCAGATACTTCTCTGTTCATTAAGAGAAGCAATTCAGAGGTAATATACCTTTGTGTTTATGTTGATGACATCATCATTACAGGTAATGATGTTAATGGAATCAGATATATCAAAAGTCAAATGATGAAGGAGTTCAAGATCAATGATCTTGGTCTATTGAAATATTTTTTGGGACTTGAAATCTACACTAATTCAAGGATATATATCACTCAGAAAAAATATGTACAAGATATGTTGAAGAAGTTTCACTTGCAAGATGCTAAAGTAGCAAGCACTCCAATGGAGGTAAACCTAAAGTTAAGTGCCCATGAAGGTGATGAAGTCAAGGACATTACAGGTTATCAAAGTATGGTGGGTAGCTTGAACTATGCTACCTTAACAAGGATAGATATTGCATATGGAGTTAGTGTGCTAAGTCAATTTATGCACAAGCCAAGGATACCTCACTTAGAGGCTTCCAAGAGAATCTTGAAGTATCTCAAGGGTACACAGAACCATGGTTTGTATTTCCCTTACACTTCAAATATTGATATCAAAATTTATTCAGATGCAGATTGGGTAGGATGCAAGGATGATAGGAGGAGCACTTCTGGATATATCTCTTTTGTAGGTGACAAAGCAATTTCATGGTCTTCAAAGAAGCAACCTACTATTGATTTGTCTTCCATAGAGGCAGAGTATAGAGGACTAGCTAATGCCACACAAGAAGCAATTTGGATTAAGCTTTTGTATACAGAATTGGGTTTATTTACTAGGTCTCCAATAATCTTTGGAGATAATACAAGTTCTCTTCACCTTGCAGCTAATCCTATTTACCATGCTAGGACCAAACACATAGAGGTCCATTACCATTATGTGAGCGAGAAATTGATAAGGAAGGACATTCAACTTACCTATGTATCAACCAACATGCAATGTGCAGATTTGTTGACTAAAGCTTTGGATGGAACCAAACTTTGTAGGTTCAAATCCATGATTGGATTGCAGGATATACTTGAAGATTGAAGATGAAGACTTAAGCCAAAATGTTTGGCTTGAGGGGGAGCTGTTGGTGTAAATTACAAGCCTACACATTTGGCTCAAAGGATGCATTGAAGTCTATCCTGATCAAAAGCTACTTCCTCAATAGTGATATAGGCATAAGAATCACCTTGAGATTTCCCTTTTTTATCATCTTCTGCAACGTTACCTGATGCCTTTTTCTTTTTTGCTGCAATCCTTTTATAACATGCTGACTTAAAATGTCCAGGTCTCTTCCAGTAAAAACATATTACTTCCTTCTTCTTAGAAGACTTCTCTTTAGATGTCGTAGATACAGAATCTGAAGTAGAAGGTGAAAGAGACCTACTTTCCTTTATGGATTGTTTTTCCTTCTTATCCTTCTTCTTCTTTTTACCCTTCGATGAAGATAAAAGTGCCTCTTCATTCTCTTCCACTCCCTTCAATTGATCTTCATCTTGAAGCAACAAGAATTCTAACTGTTCGAATGTAACCTCTCTATCTCTTGTGGTAAGAGTAAGAGTAGTTATGAAAGACCGATATGAAATAGGAAGTGAATTAATCAGCATATTTACCATTTCTTCATCAGATACCTCAACTCCTACATTTAGAAGTTGATCTCTTAATTCAACGAGTCTTGTAATGTGGGTTTGAATTGACTCACCAACTTTCATCCTTGTATTTGCTAGTTGTCTCCTCAAGTGAGCTTTCCTAGCAAGATTTCTGCTCTAAAAAAGATTCTCAAGCTTTAACCAAGCTTGTCTAGAACTTCTTCAAGATCTGATCTGTGGTAGAATATGCTTTTTAACACTCATTGCTATGAATGAAAGTGCTAAAGCATCTCTAGCATCCCACCTTGCCTGATCTTCAGTAGGAGGAACTGTAGGTAAAGACCTACCTGTGACTCTGGATGTCGAAGTGGTTACCTCTTCTTCAATTGGTTCTGTAATAGTAATTCTAGTACCTCTTGAAGTTGTTGTAGCTCCTTCTTTGCCTTCTTGTTTGGGTCTTGTTAAAGATTCATTGACGATACTCCATAAATCCTTTGTCACTAAAATATTCATCATCATGAAACTCCACATGGGATAGTTAGAAGATCCATCCAACTTGTCTTCAATCTCAAATCTAGTCTCACTCATGTTTAATTAAGTGTGTATGTCAATTATGCTATGATACCAAGTGTTGGAATTTGGGACCCTAGGATCGTTCCAAACTAAAATCTTTTGAGCATACAAAACTTAACTAACCAAGATGATATGTGAGATAGAGAAAGATAGAGATCTTGAGATAAGATTAGAGAATGTAAGCTGGATGCTTACTCACTAAAAAATAGATGTCCAAATTACAACATGGGAGTACTACTCAACCATATAAAGTGGTGCACTCACTAATGGAAGAATATCCAAGAAGATGATGATACAAAATGTAGATTATGTTGAAATAATCTAAGTGTGTGTGAAGTGAATGAGCAACAAAGCTAACCTTATTCTCACAAAATAGTGTAACAAAATTGTAAATCAACCAACCCTAATTTTGAGACTAGGGTAGAGAAACCCTAAAAACAAAATATAAGGTTAACTCACAAAAGATAGTTACCACCACCTTGTAGAAGACTTGTTGCTCAAAGAGAGTAGCCTCTCCTTCACCAAAACTCCACCTCCTCAAGAGTGTGTGAACACTCGCTCTTCAAGAAGACCTTCAAACTCTAGCTTGAAATCTTTGAGTGAGTGAGTGAACAATGAGCCAAGGACCTCTTTGTATAGTTTACAAGTACCCTCCAAAAGTGTATCGAAAAGCTACCAATAAAGCTACGATCAAATTGATCGCTATCGGAAAAAACTCCTAAGAAAACCTCCATCGCAAAAACGGCGCCAATTCGAAAATCAAACTTCGTAAAAAGTTTTTGGGGAAAAAAAACTTGTTGTTCGCTGCTGTCCCTAGGTTTTGAACCCGGGGAATTTGTAGAGAGGTCTCTGCGCTATCCAAGGCACCCATGTTGTTTACTTCAATGAGGACTAATAAAAGACAAAGATGATCTGGTACCAGATTCATGTGAGACTTCAAGAGACTCCAAGAACATTGTTGGACCAAATTTACATTGATTCCAACACCTTGTCGTAGCAAACTTGGTGAAGCTTCCAACTACATGTGAGCTGGTTGCTCAAAATTTCTCTATTCATCTTTTATGATTACTAATTTCTTTGAATCTAGTTCCTTCATTTTCTATTTATCCTTCTTTGGTTTCACTTCTTTTGTGTAATTTGGTATCATATTTATTTGTCCTTTAGATAAACAGAGAGCATAAAAAATCTTTTCAATTCTCATTCCCTTTTTACAAAGGTAGTTTCTATCTTTGCACTCATTAAACTATCATGTAATTTCTCATAAGCTTTCATCTCCTTTGCAGTTCAATTTGTTGGCTTGTTAGACAAGTCTTCTAACATTTTCTCATATTTCTCTTCATACCTAGCTCTCTTATCCTCACTTCCATGAAAATTATAAGCATATAATTTATGTTTAGCAATCACTATCAGACGAGGAGCAATGTCCCCTTGTACGTTCATCTGTTTTGCTATCACTTCTTCTTTAATGGGTTTCTCTAACTCCATAATTGATTTTCTTGGATCCTTCTTTACCCTTAAGGTGATATTATCTTCTTCACTTGTCTTCAATATTTTCTTTAAGGGTCTTGATTTTGCCACTTCCATCTTATTTGGAAGAGACTTTATCGTAGGATTTTTGGTGACTACTTTAGGAGAAGTTTGTGGTCCCTTTCTCTTCTTTCTTGACACTATTTTCTATTGAAAAAATTGACTTGCTAGTATATCTTCCATTTCTTTGTAGTATTCACAGAACTGTTTCTGCTTTTCTATTTTCTCTCGTCTTTTTCTTCCTTCTTTGATTGTGCTGAATTAGTAGATTTTTGCTTGCTAGTAGATGAGCTCCATTTATCTTTGCCCTTCTGACTAGCTAGGAAAGCTTGATCTGTGACACACATAATGGACATGTTCTACCTAGAGTGATCTTCCTACAATAAAGCAGAGACAAACTCCTCAATTGTTAAGGCATTTGGATTGCCTTTCATCATCAATAGAAGAGTAGAAGAAAAATTATGATATGAATCTGGAAGACAATTTAGAGGATTCTACACAAGTGAACTATCTGGTAAGACTTCATCTACAGAAATCAACTGCTCTTTCAAATCTTTGATCTTTATCAAAAAAGTATCCTTAGAATCTACTTCATTCATGTGATCACTCTGTAGCGGTTTTTAGATGTAAGAAACATGAGCCTCATTTCTTGCCTGGTATAGAGTGGTAAGTGTATCTCAAGCATCCTTTGCTTTGCAAGAGTGAATGTGAGGGATAATGGCATGTTTGATAGAAAAAGCTATCAATGCATGTGCCTTAGCATCTCTGCCATCCCAACAAAGTTGCTGTACAATAGGTGTAGCAAGAACCACATCACAAACATGAATTTGAAGATCATCATAAATGCCTTCTATTTTTCAACACCCTACATAATATTCCACAATCCTTTTGCCACCAATATATGATGCATCACATATGCCCATAATGGGTAATTGGTTACATCCAACTTGTCCTCAACAAACAATATATGGAATACATCATTGCTTTCAGCTCTGGCCATTAACTAAAATACACTAATGCAAAAAATGGATGTATCTCAAAACATTGAAGAGAACTACCCTATCGAGCTCTAATAAACTTGTAGCAAACTTTGAGGTGCTTGTACTAGAAAATAAAAAATTGTATATGTGTTAGGTGCAAAAGGACAAAATTGCTTGCATAAGCACTACAATAGTGCATTCAGAGGCCGAAACAAGCTCATATCAAAAATTGTGATATAATAGAGAAAAGTCGTTTTGAATTCCTAATCACCCTGATTATGCTGAACAATTTTTGTGCGATTCTGAGACTGTGATTGGAGGGGTGGTGACGACATCCTAGATGAGGCTGGGACCTGCTTTGATACCAATGGTTGGAGTTGAGGTTTGTAGAAGCACAAGGATAGCTGAAGGAAGAAGAAGAAGCTTGGAGCACAACACACAATAATGAATGTATTACCAAGTGAATGTACAAAGATAAGTGAGCCATTAGGACTATAGGCATATATACAAGCTAGGGAGAAAAAACCTCCTAGAGTGGGAAAAAGTGCCATGGTGGTCCTAAGTGTCTTCACACACATCACTACAAAAATATATCAACACATGATAAAATCAAACAATAATGTATATACAAAAAATAAAAAATACTTTAAGATAGAAAATTTCAAAAGAATGAAATAAAAATTCAAGGACCACAAATATGCAACAAGCAAAATTCATATACATGCATTTCCATTCCATCTCATTTTATCTTTAATCCTTTGAATTCTTTCTTTTGCTTTTTCTTGAACCTCGTGCTTAATATTTTCTTCTTTTTGTTTTTTGTTTGATGCAATTTGAAGTTTATGCCATTATTGTTCAATCAATGGTTCCAAATATTTTATCACCCTATAAACACTTATGTAACTAGGAATTATGTTTTCATCTAAAGTGGCTAGATGATTTGCACCATGAGGAGCCATTCTTTTAAATATATATGATCCATGCCATCTTTTATGCAATTTATTTCCCAACTCCTTTATAGTTGTTGATATATTTTAGTAGTGATGTTTCTGAACACACTTAGGACTACCGAGGTACTTTTTTCCCTCTTTAGGAGTATTTTTCCACCGACTTGTATATATACCTATAACCCAAATGAGTTACTTATCTTTGTTCATTCACTTGGTAATTCATTCAGTGTTGTGATGTGCTCCAAGCTTCTTCTCCTTCCTTGTGTTGTTCATGTGCTCTTGCAGACCTCAAACTCCAACAACTAGTATCAGAGGAGGTTGCTGCTACATCTATGGCATACTCAACACCCCTTTGATCACAGTCTCATAATCGCACCAAACTATCGAGCATAGTCAAGGAAATTAGGAGTTCAAAATAGCTTTGCTATGTGGCATTGAAATTTTGATTTGAGCTCGTATTTGACCTCCAAATGTACTATCACAATTGCTATGCAGGAAATTTCATTCTTTTGTGCAAAACATATATACATGTTTATGTTTGTCAGTACAAGTGCCTCAAAGTCTGCTATAGGTTTAGCAGAGCTCGACAGGGTGGTTGTGTTCAACTTTTTTAGATACGTTCATTTTTCTACATGAGCGTATTTTAGTCAATGGCCTAATTGAAAGCAATGATGTATTCCATATGTTGGCTATTGAGGATAGATTGGATGGTACTAATTACCCATTACGGGCATATATGATGTGTCATGTATTGGTAGCAAATGGATTGTGGAATATTGTGTAGGGTGTTGAAAAACATCCTACTACACCTGCAAATAGAGTTATTGAAGGTGATGTGGATGGTGTTGAAGATGATGATCTTTAGCTCTTGTTCATGCTGCAATTCTTGTTGCACCTACTTCAGAGTAACTTCATTGGGATGGTAGAGATGCTCATGCACATGCATTGATAGCCTTGTCTATCAATTGTGCAATTATTCCTCACACAACTTGACAAAAATTTGACAAATAGCAAAAACTACCAAAATTCCTTTCCATCATGATAGACGGGTATGCCACAATAGATGGTGTCTATCATGGATGGTTGATTGTCATGATAGATGGGTCTATTACGATAGACATGTTTGTTGTGATAGATGGGTCTATCACAATAGACTCTATCTATCATCTATCATGGTCTTTCTCTATCTCTCTCTCTCTCTCTCATGATAGATGGCCTCTATCATGGGGTGCTGTCTATCGTGATAGATGGGTCTATTGTAATAGAAGGTGTCTATCATTTGGAATCCAGTCTATCATGATAGATGTGTCTATCATACCTTTTTGTCTATCGCCATAGATAGTGTCTATCATGATAGAACAAAAAAATGGGATGTTTTTTTATTGTGAGTAGTGTTTTGGAATTCTCATGGTGTGTAGTCTATTGTGCCTATGATTAAAACACAAAGTACCAATTTATTTTGTCTATTGTGATAGACAGAGGTCATCCGATCAGGTCACATGCAAGGTTCTATCATATCGATGATTTTGTTGGAACTACTGATGGAGTCGATCTCTTCAAAAAATGCTTAGAAACACACAAAAGTAACAGACAAACAAGCTCTCTCTTGGCCTCTCTCACAAGTGAAATGAGGGAAATGAAATGGGAGAGGGGAATATGACTAAAAACTAAAATTTCTTGCGATGAAGGAGATGCAAGTTGATGGAGAGTGGAGATGGTGATGGTGATGAAAAAAGCAAGAAAAATAGAAAATTTACCTATTTACCTACGATTCCAACATCAAGACTCTACATGTTACTGTCACACGTGCATCATTGAGTCATGCTCCTTGGCAATGATGCCGAATTTGGTATCACTCTAGCACAATGGAAGTAGCACCATGGTGCTAATCTACCTAAGAAATACCAATCCATGGAGACATAATCCATGGAGACATGAGGATGGTATAATGACAGTGAGTGAGAGGAAGAGGATCCTAGTAAATTAAAAAGAGAACCCTATTGCAACCAACTAAAAAGTGTCTTATTAAATGCATTTTGTCCCCTTAAGCAAGAATAGAATTAGAATTAATCCCAAAACGACCATGAAATGGCTGATAATATTTTAGGATCCACTTCCTATTTGACTTACAGTGCCCAATCAAAAAGAGATATCTGGTGGTTAGGTGTTATAAAATTTCCCAAAGAAAGAAACAATGTTATTTGATGGAATTTTTAGGGGGACTCCATGGATTATAGATGTAATTTCTTTAATAAAAATACATAGGCAAAAGATTTTTTGTAGATGGTATAGATGATTTTGATGTAGAATGACATTTGGGTGGAGACCTTCATAGTATAAAATGCATGCCAGGTTCTAAACAAGGTGCATCTTCTCTCCATCCTTGCCCATATTGTACACAAGGTTACAAAGGATCTAACGAACAATCTAAACCTACAAGGGCATTGATGAGAGTTGATGATCCCGAAGAGATTGATGATATAGACTCATGAAATAGTAGGGAATGGGAGATATCTCATTTGAGGTCTCCAATGTTAAAAGAATCAAATAATGAGAAAAACACCAATGATTGGAAGCCCATTATTAAATGTTTAGTTTTGTGCTTTTCATGCCTTGATGAGGATTTTGGATAGGCTTTTGAAGCTCCATGCTAACGATGCATTTGCAGTGAAGGGACACTAGAGGGTTCTACCATAGCAATTCAAAAAAGAGAAGATCTTTTGAATTCTATTAGTTGTCACAGTGGCCATGCATCTTTGGTTGTTAAGAAGTATGGTGAGTCTCAAGAGATTTTACAACAAGCTTCAATGACTAGGAATAAGGTAAGAATTTTCTTTAAAAGAGATGTGAATAGTCAAGATTATGGAACATGGGAGCTTTGGAAAGATCCGTGTTTGATTACGACAGACAATGACAGTCAGGTTGATCTCATTAACAAGCAAAAGAAGGTTTGGTCATCCTTAGATCAATTGGTACATTTTGATGGGTCTAGTATCCACTAATGCTTCACAAAGAGAATGATTCCAAGTGACTTTGAGGGAGTTTACATAGTCATTCATCCTATCATGGGAGGAGAACAACATTACATAGTACATAGTAACTTTTGCTTACATTTTTTAATATCTTTTTTAATATTGTGTGTACATCTTATTGATACAACCATAGAATAATCTTTTTGCACATGGAGCACATTTTATGAATCGATATGGATGCCTATAGATTTTTAGTACACATGGAATGGAGAAGTCACATGGGGGTGGTCTACTACAATCAAACTATTTAGAAGAAATGTTCAACTTGTTTTTCTATACAACATTATCTATAAAATATGAAATGGACCTAGCATGTGAGTCAAAAATACAAAAACTTACAAGAAAGATACAACATGATATTGCAAAGAGAAAAGTGGATGTCATCGTTAGGGCCACTACATCATGCCCAATGGCGTCACAAAGAGTTCGTGAGGGTTCCACTGGGAAATAGTTTACTGAATCCTATCATACATTATTCCATATCAAAACTTGATTGTCAATATTTTTATATTCCCTTTCTCATCAAATAATTTTTCAATTCTCAATGTTTTTCTGAATATCTTCTTAATGTTTTAAACTAACTTTTGTCCATTTAAATGTGAACAAGTCAAAACTTAAGTAAAAGTTCACACTCAAGAAGCTCCATCATAGGGAGATGAAGATCAACAACATTAGAGAGATGTAACACAAGAAATGCAAATTCCCCCTCCTACATTTGAAAATGAGCCCCCACCTAAGATAGTATTCAAGTCAAGGCCCAAAGAATAAGGATGGAGATGAATCATATGAAATGATACAATGGTGATGCACCACGATGGACTCTCCTTCTTGAGAGATCCACAATAATATTCTCGCACTAGAAAATTGAGTTCTATATGCAGCACATAGTACTCTGCATAGGACTTGCAAAATATGTAGAAAACACACAATACAAAAGGAGCATGAACACAACTTTCTTAGATGTTACAAAATGCGATCAAACTTACAGTATGTGGCTAACCAGACCACTATATGTTTTATTAAAGAACACATACAAAAGTGTTCGGCAACCATTTGGCCTTTCACATAGACACTAAAAGTAACAATCTCCCACTAAAGGCCAATATGGCCAAAGTGACTACGGGAGAAAAATAAAGAAGGATAACGAATACTTGAGTGTAATTAAAAAGACTATACCTTCCACTTGATGGGCATGTTACAAAATATAGAAGTAACAGTGTAAGATCATGAATTAAGCAACCCCCATCAAATGACAACAATGTACAAAGCTATCCAGTGGTAGAGCTTTGGTCAAAGCATCTGTAGCATTATCTCGAGTATGAACTTTCTCAAGAATAATGTGCTCAATGGCTAAGCAATATCTAATGAATGATACCTTGCCTCAATGTGCTTGGCCTTTGAATGATAGAGACATTCTTAGCCAAAGCAATGGCACTTTGCTTCTTCCGTAGACCCTGTCATTGGACACCCAACTTCCACCTCATTTGTGTTAGGTCATCCGGATGTTTGATCTACTTTTATGGGATTTCCTATCACTCCACCTCGTTTGATTGCAATTTTCCCTCCAACCTCCCTCTCAACTATGATCCACCCATTTTTTGCTTATTTGTCAAACCTCCTCCAACCCCGCACCCAAACCCCTCTTTCCTTTCCATTATCAACACCCACATCACAAATATTCACAACCACCACACACACAACACCTAACATTCCCATGTATATGGCAGACATCACATGCACTCCCACATCCAATCACATGGACATATCACCACCCACAACACCTTCCCCTCCCCCATAGTTCCACCATCTCCCATACCCCTTCCACCAAATTCATTTGCACTCGCTTCCTTGTTAGACACTGCATTCACAATTCCCCTTCCAAATTTCCCTCTCCTTGTTTCAAAAAATGTACAAATTACATCTACAATTGCAGATAATGCATTAAACTCCATGATTCAGTATATAACACAACTCAGGACCAAGTATCAAAGACTCAAGGCATGCAACAACATGCTACTAGCTCACTTTGTGTAGTTACAACAACATATCTCAACACATGAAGCGGACAACAAAGGCCTACAAGATCAATATCATACCTTACAGGAAGCTCATGGAAAACTTGAGGCAAAGCTCTAGGAAGTAAACCAAGAAGCCAAATAGTCAAAGGCCATCTTCGCACAAATGGAATGTGAATCCAAACTTCAGTGCAACATGCCATTGCTATGAAGACATCTATCTGTTGCTCAAGAAGAGAAACACTGGTTGTAAATACAAAATCAACAAAACTTGGTAGCCACCATTGAGAATACCCCAAGCGCAACCATGAGCCCATCAAAACTATGAGTGGTTCCCCTTGAGAATATTTGACTTATCCTCGAAGATTATGCCAACTTACTATAGATACATGACAAATTGTCTGAAGAGCTCACACAACTACAACAATGGAAGGAGTCAGGACCTATGACCACTTTGAGACCAGTTCAATCCTCACCTCTACTAGTCTTCAACTCTGCTATAGTAATGGCACTACAACAACAAATAGTCGAATTGCAAACTAAGTTACTCCAATGTGAATGACCTCCATCCCCCGAGAGGCTCTTGAAGAAGAGGAATGGGTAGATATTCCTGTGGAAATTTTCAAATAGAATATGAGCCTCAGCCTATTCCTCGTGGGAGACTCTTTGAGGAAGGACAAGACACTTTTGAAGCCCCAAGATCACCATGGCTCAAGCAGGTTGAAGAGATAGGATGTACACTAGAAGATCACATAGCCATTCAAATCCATGTTATGCATACTATGGAAGAGACTGTGCTCAAATCAAAATATTTCTAGAACCTCGCTCATCAGTGTCTTATCACCTCTTTTGAACTACAATATTAATCGTATTTGGTTATTTTTGCAGACTGCAACATTGATATTAAGAGGGTCATAGGAAAAACACCATCATTTGCCACACAATTTTAGCGAGAGGACTTACATTTTTCCCCATGCAAAGGCACTATTTTTCCATCCAAATTGGCAGAAGAATATATTAAAAACTTATCCAAAGATGCTACAAACATGGAATAATGTGTCACTACATATTATTTACAATCCATGACAAACCAGTCCCTAGGTGTAGAACATGGAAGGCATTCATTATCAAGGTACAAAACAATGCATGTTGTGCTAATTGGGTCAACTACCCATACCTAGTAGCACCACCGTAGGGACCACCCTCTATGCCATACATGATGGCCATGATATGCCATTGGATACCTTGTCTCAAGCCCATGCCAGATGTAGCTGTTCAAATGCAATTAAAGATTTTTGACATGATGTAGATCATATTCAAAACATTCAAGAATGTCAGGGCACCACACATCTCGACCCTAGGATTTGTGAATAGCAATTATAATTTAATCTATGACGTGAGTTCTACTCCAAGCATATAGGTCGTCTATCCTTGGCATGTCGGAATAAGGTACCTCCTAGGTTTCTATAAGCAAACCTTTGAAGACATGTTCACAACAGGCTTCTAGGAGTACCATTGTGAGGCATTCTTATCAAAACCCATTCATCTTCTTCAATTGTTTTCCTCTGAGCAAGCAATGTACTCAAAATTTTACAAGACACCCCACCTTGAGATCCCAGGTGACATTGATTGGGAACTTCTGCAATTTGATCTAGCAAAGACACTCAAATTACAGGAAAATGAACTAGCCACGAACATCATATAGTGCTACATTGACCATCATACCTAGTAAAGTTTTGTCAGGGATGATAGATGCTAGAGAGGGGAGAGTGTTAGAAGTGTCAAAGGACAAGAAGGCCAAAGAAAGGGATAAGGGGGATCAAGAAGATAGAATAGTCATGCAAATCAGGCAAAGAATAGGCTCTATCAAATTTTCAAAAAATAATTTCAATCAAGAGTGATTCTTATCATTGCACCAACATTGTAAATATCATTTTTAATAGTTCAAACTCCATTTTGTTCAATCTGAGAAGTCCTCAAGCTTGAGGAGTACTAGAAGTACATATGTATCAAATTTTGTAATTTTTAGAGCTTGTTTGAACCTCCAAACAATCATAGGAACTTGTTTTTTAACTAGGCCAAACACTAGGTATGAAAAAGGACAAAGGTAGCCAAAAAACTATAAAAAGGGATAGAGAGATCAATTTTGGGATTGTCTTGTTAGAGAGTTGGTTTGGTAGAGATTGAAGCTTTTTAATACAGTTCTTTTGTAATTGAACGTAAAAAAATTCCATTGATCCACTCTTTGTTCTTGTCTTGGGTGTGCATGTGCGTGTATGTGTGTGCATGCTTGTGTGTGTCTCGCTCACTCACTAGTGCATTCCTTATGTCTTCGTTATGTCATACCATCCTTATGTCTTCGTGGATTGACAATTATGAGGTGGATCTCCTTACATTGATACTTATCATTGTGCTAGAGTGACACTTTCGCTCATGTCTTTTTTAGTATTAAGGTTTGTATGCTAAGATTCATGTGTTGGAAGATCCTATAAACTTGTTATTAATATTGTTATTGAGGCCCACTGTCACTCTAGCATAATGGCAAGTACCAACATGAGGAGATCCACCTCATAAATGTCAATCAACAAAGATGTGAGGATTGGTATGAAGGCCGTGAGCAAGTGATGGCACAAGTGCGTGAGTGAGAAGCACACAAGCATGCACACACATACACACACACATGCACAAGGTAAGAACAAAGAGAGGAACAATGGGAAGATTTCTATTACTCAAGAAATATCTTAAAAAGGCTGAAATCTCTAACAAGCTAACCCTAAAAATGAGCTCTCTAGCTCTTTTTATAGTTTTTTGAGTAGTTTTGGCACTGTCTAGACCGAGTGTGTGGCCTAGTTAAAAATTAGATTCCATGACTTATTTGGAGGCTCAAACAAAGTCTAAAAATTATGAAAATTGGTAGGTAGATACTTCTAATAATCCTCAAGCTCTAGGACTCCTCGGCTTGAACAAAATGGAGTTGTGAAAATGTGAAATGATAATTACAATGGTTTTTAGTGATGAAAATCACTATTCTCATAGGGGTTTCTTCTGAAAATTTGACATATACTTCTTGGAGCTCCCTACATGCTCCTTCTTCTTGTGTGTCCACTGCACTTCCATGCTTTTTCTTGACCTTGAGTTCCAACATGCCCCCCCCCTCTTGAGTCTGTCGTCCCTAATAGACCCTTGTTGGAGTGGGTGTTCCATGTAGTACTTTGAGAGGTAGTGTCCATCATGTATCAACAAGTTCTTCTCTCATTCAAATGTAGCAGGGTCTATTGTCTAGTTCTTCATTTTTGTTGTTGCTAGCCTTTGCAAGTTTTAGTCCCTTTATATGTACTTGTGCCTTGGATTCCAGCACGATGGTGTATTTATGAGCTTCCCCAAAAATTGCTAAACATGGCTTTGTAACCCATAATGAATGATGGGTAAGTGCATCAGTGATGGATTGAACAAAATGTGTGCCTTGTGCACGGCCTTGTAATGTGGACCTATGCATGCATACTTGGGGAATGCATTGGAAGGAGTATGGTGCAAGAAATTGGGTCCGGAGAAAAGTGCTCAAGGGTATGCTGATGAAGAGGTTTTCTAATCTATCATGTTTATGGTGTTGCCGAAGTAGGTGATTCTTACCATGGTGAAAGCTCCATCAATCTTCACTCTTCATGTTGTACACCCATCACGGTGATTGACCATCGGCATGTCTTGCTTTGTTGATGAATGTTCTTGTTGACAATTCACTGATAACATTCGTTGAGCACATGGTCCTATCCTTTCTCTCTCTCTTTTTTTTTGGAAACAATGGCATAAAACAAGAAGAAAGAGGTTAGTATCAAGAAAATATTTTACATATGTCAAGTGTGTCTCATGTGCCTGGGATTTCTCAATTATGTCTATGCATGACAGTGTAATGTGGCCCTATATTAATGCACACATTGGAAATGCATGACCTAAATGGTGCAAAAGACAAGGTTATGCCAAAGGCACATGGTTTTTGCATGTTGAGCCTTTCAATGTTCTTGTAAATGTTGATGCAGCCTTTGTTGGAGGTATCCATTGGATTTCAAAATGACAAATAATCATTCCTCCATATAGGGATCCATTTTAGAATAGTGTTTGGCTGCATACAATTCATCTTTGACTTCCTCATCTTTGTGTGATTTCTTAAATTTTGCATCCGGCATGGTTGGATCTTTGGTTCTGTGGATGCTACTAGTACTTTTGGCTTCCAAACCCATATCCTTGATGATTGTCTTCTTTCTATTGCCAAAGAAGTTAATTGATCATCTTTTGATCTCGATGCTTGGTATTGGCCCGTGCCTCTCCATGGCTTCTTTGTTGAGACTTTACTCGTGTGGGAGAGCATAGGGTTTTGTGCATGTAAAAGTTTCTTGGGTACCCACATGTGTAATTGCCCTTGTTGAGCTACAACTAATTTCTTAAGCACCCAAATTTGTTGGATACTTGGAGGTTGAGCTTGTTGTAGTTGCTTGGTTCTTCTTTTGTCATGGTTGGCCTGCTTGGATGGAAATTGTTGTGGCACCACTAGTGGCTTCCCTCCTTTTTGTACCCAAATATGTTTCATGCCTGGAACTTCTTGCTTCCTGAATTTTTCTTGTCTATTTGATATACTGGTTGTCTTGTACTGTTTTGCTTGCCTATGTGGTGGAACTATTGTGACTGTATTATTCTTTGAAAAAGAAGAGAGGTCCACTCGCCTTTGAGATTGTTCCTCCATGGTTGAGTCCTTTTGGATCCTAGAACTTTTGACACATACAACAACTTCTTCTCTAAGATTAGATTTAGAAGAACTAAGAGAATGTGCAATTCTTGGATTTTTGAACATGCAATTCTCTAATTCTAATGTAATGCATTGTTCATGTACCCAAACTTGAAGAAGCTAGCTTCTTAGAGTTAAGTTGACTGCATGGTCATAGATCCAATCTTGACCCAAGACAAGTGGTTCTGAGAGGTCCTCATCTTGACACACTAGCATTTGGACTGTCATTGGGACATCTTGAAGGTAGATGGGAAGCTCCACCTCACCCAAACAAGGGGCTTCCACACCTCCCAAACTTATTTGATAAGATTCTATGGGATTGATGTTCAATTGCAGGTCTTGGTAGTATGAAAGTCTAACTACACTAGTTGTTGCACCTGAGTCAATCAATGCTTTCATAATTCTTACATTCTTGCCTTATCATACTGCTATGGTCACAAAGGGATGTCGATCGATTATTTGAGAAGAATTCTCACTCGATATCTAGCACATGGCCATGTAATATCTTGGGGCTTCAAGGTTGACATCTAGGCCTAATCACCTTAACTTATTTCATCTAATGCGCTCTCTAGCCTCTGCTTGTGCTTCCTCTCTAACTCACAACTATTGTTCTTTTCTCTTCTTAGAAATGTTGAGTTTCATTAGCATATCCTCTATAAGAGGTTCTTGATATAGCTTTACTCGGCGTTCACTTATATAGGCAAGATGTCACCTTCTAGAGTGGCCAATTGGAATCCACCACTAGTGGAAATTTTATTAATGATCATGGGTCCATATCCTCATTTTTCCAATTTACGGGCATGCTACTTTAATGTATAAACCAACACTAGGTCTCCCTCTTTCAATCCTTTATCCTTGACATGTGCATCAAAGTATGCCTTTTGTCTTTTCTTTGTAGTGTAGATGCCTGCTACTGCTCGTAGCCTGGTCTCACCTAAGTATTCTAGATCAAAGATCCTAGAGGACAACTCACGTCCATTCCACTCATGCTCTTGTGCTACTTTTAAGTTTGTAATCAAGAAGTCTAATGTTAACGCAAAATTATGTCTGAAGATGATCTAAAATGGGGTGGCATTGAGTACCATTTTGTAGGCAACTCAATAAGCCCAAACAATATGATGAAGTTCTTTATCCCAATCAGAGAGTTTATTATTTACGAGTTTTTTCAATACATTACATAGGATCTTATTTGTGCTCTCCGCTTGTCTGTTAGCTTGCGGATGATAGGGGGGAAACTTCTTATGTATCACAAAGAATTCTTGGAGAAGTTTTTCAATGACTTCATTCAAGAAGTGTGTGCCTCTATCACTTACTAACTCTATTGGTAATCCATACCTAGTGAACACGTTCTCGAATAAGAACTTAGCCATCATTTTAGCATCATTCTTTGTCGTGGCCTTCACTTCTACCCATTTTGTAAGGTAACTTGTGGCTACAATAATGTACTTTACATGGGATTTTCTAGTTGGGGGGTTAATAGGACCAAAAAAGTCTATACCCCACTTTGAGAATGCACGTCCTCCCATCACTGGCCTCAAAGGCATCTCATCTTTCCTGATCGGATATTGTGCATGTTGGCACGTGTCACATTTCTTCACATAGGTATGTGCATCCATATGAAGAGTGGGCCACCAAAGACCTGAGAATAGATTGGTCTTGATTACTTGGTTAGGCCCAAAGTGTCCACCTGCAACACCACTGTGGGTAGTTTCTAAGACTTTCAAATAGTCTGATTCATGAATGCACAATATTAAGTAACCATCTTTGCCTCTTCGGTATAGGTTGTCTCCTACTAAGGCATAGTCCTAAGCCTCTTGCTCCATGCTCCCTTTTCTTGCTAGAATAGCCTTGTTGGGTAGTGTTCCCAATCTCATAAATTCTACAAATGGAGCACTCCATTATGGAATTAACAACATGTGATAAAGGGTAGCAAACTCCACTCTCTCTTTGGACATTGGACAATTCTTAATCCACTCATGTATTTCTCTATCCATACTAGGCCAATACACTCCTAAACTATTTAGATTATGCGATGTTCATTTTTTAGAATAATGATTTCCTAGCAATCCTTCATGGGCTTGTTGCAACCAGCTACTATGTTCATCGTCCTCGACATAAAAGTCTAGTACACCCTCTCTAGCTTGTTTGTACATACTTCCTACCAATATTTGATAGTTTTGTGATTTTACAATTTCATCTTTGTTGTTTTCACATTCTTATTTGCAGGTCCAAAGGTGAGGACATGTACCAACTTATTTGCCCATTTAGGAACAACTTCTTAATTGAGCAAGTAAGCATCAAGTAATTCATCAGAAACTCCTTGCGGTGACTCCCCTAAAGTGATGCAAGAAAGGTGATCCACCCTCACATGGGTCCTACCTTTCCTAAAAACCACTTCAGAGTCATATTCCATTAGTAAGAGGAACCATCTTACTAAGCACCCAGTATTGCAAGGTTTATTGACCAAATATAATAAAGCTTGATGATCAATGAAAAATTTGAACTTTTTGGCCAATAGATAGTGTCTAAACTTCTTCACAGCATATACCATGCCTAAGCCTCCTCTTTCAGTTGTGGTATAGTTTCGTTCAGTTGCGTTTAGCTATCTACTTGTGTATGCTATAGGCAAATCTAGATTTCCTTCATTTGTGGGTTGTGCTAGCACACATCCTATTGCATGATTGGAGGCATCTACATGGACATGGAATGGTTTATTCCAATAAGGAGTGGTTAGTATTGGTGTTGTGCACAAACATCTCTTAAGCTCATTGAAAGAATTTTTTCATTTGTCATCCCACTCAAAATTTGCCAACAATGCATAAAGAGGTTTAGATATGATTGCATACATGTGGATAAACTTGCGATAATATCCACAAGGTCCCATAAAGGCTTGTACCTCTTTAACATTCCTTGGCCTTGGCACCTTTGCAATGGCTCTTACTTTGTCCACATCTGTTCATATTTTGTTCTTAAAAACAATATGACCTAAGATCTTAGCTTGACGTACCATGAACACACATTTTTCTAGGTTTATACACACTCGATATTCTCTACACTTGTTGAAGATATGTCTGAGCTCAGGGATGTGGCATCTTCTTTCTTGGGAATGAGCACATAAATCATCCACATATACTTCTAAGCTTTTCTGCAAGAACTCTTTGAAGACATGACATTGAGCCTTTGGAATGTTGTGGGTGCATTGGTGAGCCAAAATGGCATCACCCAAAATGCAAAGATTCCCCACTCTATGGCAAAGGCTATTTTGTGTTGATCTTCTGGGGCAATGCGTTCTTGGTTATAACCTGAAAATCCATCAAGGAAGCTATAAACTTCCTTGCTTGCAACATGCACCAATAAATGTTCGGTGATTGGAAGTGGATATCTATCTCTGATTGTAGTGGCATTAACATTTTTAAGGTTAATATACACTTGAAAATTTTCGGTCTTCTTGGGCACCACTACAATGGGAACAACCGTTCAGTATGCTCAATTTCATAGATAAATCCAGCTTCAATCAACTGGTCAATTTCTTCTTTTATTTTTGAAGCATAAGTGTCATTATATGTGTAGGGATTTTGTTTGGTGGGCTTAACATCAATGGTCACAGGGAATGTGTGAGAACATATTTCTGGATCTACTCCCTTTAGATCTCTATAGGTCCATGCAAGCACGTCCCTATATTCCCTTAATAAAGCTACGAGCTCTACTTCTTCTTCTAGACTTAGGTCTTCTCCTATGTATGTACATCAATCTTCCTTCCCTTCAATGGTTACAACAATTTTGTTGGTCTTTTCTTTATTATCATATGATTCTCTTGTTACAGTGTTACTGAGCAAAGAAGAGAAAAGATACAGAGAAAAAGAAGGGGCCCAAACTTTTTTCGATTTGGACACTTTATTTTTGTACCATAGTCATTTTGTAATATATTCTCCGATGTAAATGCACTAGAGGAGTCCTCTAGATGCATACCCATAGAGATTTGTATCATTACCTTTGTATATTAGTAGGGAATTAGCCTTTTAGTCAATAAAGTGTTGGTCTCTTGTGTGAAAGGACCAATTCTAGGGCACAAGTATATAAGTCATTTTGTGACTCTTTGTAAAGACTTTTTGCCTTTGTGAGAATCAAGAGCACAGAATTTCGAATTTGTGTCTTGTCCTCTCTATATCTTCTTCCTTGTGAGTTTGCATGCATGTGTGATACTTGAAAAGAGTGCTTAGAAGTGTTGTCTATCCATGAAAGTGCTTGTTTGTTGTTGATAAGGTGTGTGCTAAGTGTAGGAAGTGTTGAAGTGTAGGAAGGTCATTCCCGAAGCTAAGTATTTTGCTCATAACTTGAAGCAAGAGCATCAGAATCGAGTAAGAGACCACCATTGGATGTTTCTTCTTGAGAGCTTCAAAATGAACCTATATTTGGAGTTCGAAGCTGAGAGAAAAGCTCAATTTACTGTTGACCATTGTTCTAAGTGTCGCTACACCATAGCTGACCTTGAAAGCTTGAATGTGATGGATTTATACATGCTTGCACCTTGCTAGATCTCATTTGCATTGGCCATCCTTTGAATGCATGTCCTCATACACTCGGTTAGGTTTTGATACTCCTTGGATTGATAATTAAAGTGTGAATCCCCACTAATATGCACTTGAAGGGGATTGAGGTATAGTCTCTTTCTCCACAAGTCCTTACATCGATACTCAGGTACACACATTTTTTGGCACCGTTTCTAGGGATGTCGAATAAAAACCGAGGCATTCGTGTGATGGTGAAAGCTCTTAGCATAGAAGTGATAGAGGAGTTGTGAAGTTCTCTTCTTTGGTAAGTCACTTTCATCTGCACCCACTACTTCTCACTTTTGGGAGTGTGTGTAGAGAGTTGATAGTTTAGGGAAGTGAGTAGAGAAAGAAGTAGAATAGGTAGGAGGAAGTAAGTGAGTAGGCTAGGAAGATAGGGCTAATTTTCAAGTAGTACTTCTCAGAAGTATAAAAACAAAAAACAAGTCATTCTCAAATCACTTGTCTTATAGCAAGTATCGTGAGATCCCAGACTGCAGGTGTCACGAGTTTTAGACCGAGGTGTGTGGAGCTAAACAACACAAGCAATTGTTGAAAGGTGCTTGAGGGCAACTTCGGAGGTGAGCCTACCAAGTCTTTAGTCTAAACAACTTCAAGTTCAATCAAGGTAGAGAGGAAAACCACCTACGCCAGGTGTCGTGAGGAAAATATTGAGGGTTGGGACAAGAACTTTTGTGATTCAGACACTTAGAGAAAGGGAAATAGGTACTAAGAGCACAATCATAAACTTGGCTTTTTAAAATAATTGCTTATGTGTGAGAAAAATCCAAATGTCGTGATCGGTTGAGTTCAAGTGTCATGATACTTGAATTCCCATGTGTCGTGATATTTGAGAAGAGATTAAGTGTCGTGATACTTACCAAGTGTCGAGTGTCGCGACATCTAGCTAGTATCGAGTGTCGCTGACCTCAAGTGTCGTGACATCTAGCAAGTGTCAAGTATCGTGACTGGCAAAGTGTGGAGTGTCGCTGACGTCAAGTGTCGCGACATCTAGCTAGTATCGAGTGTCGCTGACCTTAAGTGTCACGACATCTAGCAAGTGTCGAGTATCATGACTGGCCAAGTGTTGAGTATCACTGACCTCAAGCATCACGATCTAGCAAGTGTCGAGTATCGTGACTGGCCAAGTGTCAAGTGTCGCTGACCTCAAGTGTCACGACATCTAGCTAGTATCGAGTGTCACTGGCTGACCAAGTGTCGTGTGTCGAGTGTCGTTGGACATCCAATGTTGTGATACCTACTAGGTGTCGAGTGTCATGACTGAGACCTTAAGTGATACCTCAATCAAGAGATTCCAAATTAAGAAAAAAATACATATAACTCTACAAATTTTAAAGAGAGCACTGGGAGCTAAGGGTTGTCCAAACTCAATTAGAGCTCTTAAGTGAATGAACTTAAGATGGGGAAGAGCCCTAGGAAGCCAAAGAAGTGTAGTCTCATCTGTAGAAAGTGTAGCCGAGCCAATTACTCATTCCCATTATTCCAAAACCTCAAGTGAGTCTGAAGAGGAAACCATTATGGCCTCAAAAGACATGCATAGTTCTGTACCAATAGCCGACCTAATGTCTATCATTGAGGGAGAGTATCAAACCTCTTTAGAATATGTGAGCACAAATCAACACGACTTACCCATCTACATAGATGGATTAAACAAATCATTGGCAAGGCTGAAGAAAGCTAGAGACGCTCACATAGTGCCTAAACCAGCAGTCAAGTATGTGGAAGGATTCTACATTGATAAAAGGGGAATTATGTATGCAATCACTGAACACCCAGAGAGCATCGATGAACAAAGGGAGGAAGATAATGGCCAACATCATAACGAAGAGGAACGAGAAGAGCAGGTGTCTATCCCTAGATGGAAGTCCATTGTAATTAGGGTTTGGAGAGGGGACCTAATTCCCCAAGATGATTCCTTTATGGATGTCTATTTGGTGAACAGAATGGAGTATTTACTTAGAACCAACTCTTCATTATGGGAAGAACTGACCAATCCAGCCACCATTTATGAGTTACAAGATCCCAAAAATCCCACTCATATTACATATTTGGACAAGAATCAGAGAAGATACTGGACTTTGACGGAACTGGAGAGAGCTAGGCTGAAATATCAGAACATTGCTATATTCCCGCCTAGAGATCAAGCCACTACTTCTCAAAACCCCCACGACACCCACCCACATGCATCTTATCATCATTCAAGATAGACACAACAACAGAGCATTCCAGTTAGACCCCAAGTTCAGTTTGCTACACCTGGTAATAATCCCAACTATAGACCTCCTACAAATGCAGAACCAAGAAATAGAATCCCTGTTCATGAGAGACCACCAATAGGAAGAGAAGCAGGCATACCAATAGGACGACCAGTTCTCCTAGTAATGCCAAGACCACCCGAATGTGTAAGAAGACTGAGACCCATTCAAGTTTCCAAATGCATGAGGAGTCACTATGATGGCTCTAGTGAACCATACAACTATATTGTTGAATTCAAGCGAGCAATAAGAGCTGAACAAGTAGAAGACTTATTGATCCAATATGAATCATTTGGCCTAACCCTTACTAATACTGCCCTAGCATGTTTCCAACCTTTAGATCCTAATAATTTTCAAAACATGGAATAAGTGTATCAGGAATTGATTGAGCAATTCAGCAAGACTGGAATCAAGAACAACTCTTCATCATTAATCCATAGTTTTAAACAGGCTCCTATAGAATCAGTAAGATTAGCAGCAAGACGATTCAAGTAATATGTGGATAGATGTCCTCTAGAAGAGAGGCCCACTCAAAACAAAATGGTCTCATTATTTTTGGAAGGATTAGTCAATGGGTCATTAGATCATTAGTATATGTGAAGAGAGTCCAAAATTTGCAAGAATGTATGAAAGAGTGTATCGACCTAGAGGACAATCTGGTAGAAGACTTGAAAATATCTCAAGGCAGTGTGAAAAGTGAGGATAGTGTCAGCAGTACTTCAAATCCTAGGAAAAATGTGGAAGAGATAGCTGAGTTAGTGGCTAAGAAGTTGAATGTCCAAGGACAAATGAATTATCCCAACAATTCTATGAGAGGGCCTATGCTCAGGAGATGTGTCCACTGTGGAGGTGACCACCCTTCTCACATGTGCGATAGGGGAATAGTCCCACCACCTCCTTATGCTTAGAATAGACCACCTGCCCAGGGCCCTACTCATTATTGTAGCATAGAACAAAGCTACACAAATCACAGTACAGAGAATTGTCCTTACAATCGACAACCAAGACGTGCACAACCACCCTTTAGGCCTTATGGATACCCTCGAGAGATCAAGGAGGAGAAGCCTATAGATACCCCTCATATCATTAACAAGCACATGCACCACGATTGTATGCATACCAATGATACAATCAACCTCAACCAGTGCTAGGACAACAACCACCTCACCCTTAGAATGTGGTCCCAGTGAAAATTGCTCAAATTGAGGAGAATCCTGAAAGAGCAATAGTACCAGCCACCCTGTTGGCTAGTACTGAGACTTACGACCCACCTTATGACCTTAGTCAAGGAAATTATTCCACTTATGAGAACACTATAGCAGAGTATGCACAATCTTATGAACCATATACATATGGATCTGAAGGATATGATATCTCCTACGAATATGATCAGGACTATGTGTCACTAATGTACACTACTCCTAGGGCACCCATACCCCCATGGCCAATGAGTAGACCACGTGCCCCTAGAGGACCATGTTATAGATCTGGAGGTGATCACTTTATCAGAGAGTGTACATTACTTAACCCACCACCACCTCAGAGAGTTTGGGAGGGTTACTGCAGTGATTGTGGTAAAGAACATCTCTTTAGAGATTGCCCCAAGAATCCCAATAAAGTCAATCTTAATGTACATGTCAATGTGATAGAAGTGATAGAGTCATCAGGGAGTGATAAGGAGTACATTGTGCCATTGAAAGTGATAACGAGAGCAAAAGCTAGAGAGACACCAGATAAACCCAAAGGAAATAATCACCCCGACAAAGAACTGAACATACCCACACCTCAAGTAATTGCAGATTATGAAGAGTCAGAGAAAAGTGCTAAAAGTAAACGAAACCAAAGATGGAAGAATTGTAGAGAAAAGATAAAAGAGAACAAACTACAACAAAAATTGGAGAACGAGAATAATAAAAAAAGCCAAGAGGAAAAACAAGAGTTTGAAGGAAACCCTAACAACGAGGCAGAAAAGCATAAAAAACAAGAGGTAGGATCAGTTCTGGCTGATCCAATGCCAAAAGAGTTAGCCATGCGGATTGAGGCATATCACGCACGAATAAAAGTAGGCCCAACCATTGAACAACACGAAAGGGAATACCCAAGAGGTGACTTAGAGAAAGAAAGATCGGAGATTTGTAAGAAGTTAATTGAAGTGGCTCAGCAAACCTTAGAAAAACCTATTCAGACCCTACCCAGCACAAGAATTCCCGACAAAGAATTCCAGGAATGTGTGGTGCCTAGTCATCCTAGGGAAGGGAAGAAAAATGAGAACTCTGAAGAAAATTACTGTGAAAGTAAAAAAGAAGGATCGGTTATCCCTGAAGTGGATGCAGAATGACCTAGAGATTTGTGCGCAAGAGTCCAAGAAGATAGATGGAAAAAAACTGAAGGAATTGAACCACCTTTTGAGGAGCTAGAAGCTGGAGGCGAGCTTGAAGTATCAATGCACGAATTAACTCAGAAGAATTATTGCAACTTTACAACAACAAACATGATGAAGACAGTGTGAATGTATTTCTAATCTATATGGGAGAATATAAACAGAACTCTGAATTATATCGTATTCCCTCAGTAAGGAGAAAGGAGCAGAACCCATGAGTTCAAACCTTTGACATAATACAAAATCATAAAAAAATAAAAATACCTTGTACTCTGACTTTGGAAGAACTCTTAAAAGTGAAGCCTTAGTTGAGAGAGAAGCTCAACCATCCAGTGAGAGACAAAGTTAGACAAAATCGAGATGCAAGATGAAGTAGCCACAATTAAAATGCCAGTCGATAGGGTTGGAGATTTCAGTGAGGGAGATGAAGGGAGCACATGCCTCCCTTTCACTTACAGAGGTTATACCACTAAAGCCCTATTAGATTCGGGAGTAGGAGTAGGAATTGCTACCAAAGAAATATGGGAGAAATGGGGAAAACTAGCCTTACGACCTACCAGAATGAAGATCCAAATGGCAAATGGACACACGGAGCGACCCTTAGGTGTATTAGAAAAATCAGTATTTACCACTTGCGGAGTCAAATTCGAGCACAACTTAGCAATCTGTAAATTGGAAAAGGCTAGCAATTATGAGATGATACTTGGAAGGCCTTTCATGAGACATCTCAAGGTAGTGCAAGACTGGGGAAAAGACGCAGTATACTTGTAGCATGGGGGAACCACAACTAGAATAAACATCCATACTTATACATATCAAGATGTACCTCCTCTACAATGGAACCTGATACATAAGGAAAACAACAATCTATCAATTCATAGTGTAGGTTCGAGTAGCCAAACATGGATGAACAAAGATGCTCACTTATGGATGTGCCAAGCAACTAAAAGGGAGGAAGAAAGGAGGCAAGGATGGTAGATAAGACGAGTATCTAGACAGTAGAAGATCCTGCTTACATGCCTCAAATATTTTTAGATGAAGAATTCAAACCCCATGGTTGGATGGAGATTTTAGCCACTCTTGACGTGTGCGTAAATAAAGAAGTAATAACCATGAATGAATGCATTGATGAGGAAGGATATGACGTAAGCTTATACATGGTTGTCCTCCAAGAAGTAGATGAAGGAGAGATAATTGAAAAAGAATGGAAAGAAGATTATGAGAGCATAGAAATGGAACTGGAACCTATTAAGGAAGCAACGGAGAATTAGGAAGTAAGCAACGTGACTAATGAGTCAAATCAAGGAATAACACAAAGGGAAGAAAATGAACCAGATAATCAAAATGAAAAAGAAGAAAATATACCTCAAGACCAATTCCAGGTACCCGAGCACTTCAAGAAATATGAGGTAGAGGAGAGGAAGATCGCTATTCAGATGCCAAAATGGGAAGCACGACTAGGAATAGCATACGACAATAAAGAGAAGACCAAGAAGATAGTAGTAGCTCTAGAGGAAGGAGAAGAAAGATGCAATTTTATAGGACAAGATGTCTCGTTTGAGGAAGAACAAGAGTTAATACAACTCATAAGAGAATATAGAGATGTCTTTGCATGGACATATAAGAATTTAAAAGGTGTAGATCCTTCTATTTGTGCCCATAGAATCCCTATGACGACAGAAGCCAAGCCCTCCAAAAAAAAGACCGTACACTTATAACGATGTTTATTCTACAAAAATTAAGGAAGAGATAGATAAGTTGTTGGATGTGGGCTTCATTTATGAAATTGAACACACGGAATGGGTATCACCTTTAGTGGTGGTGCCAAAAAAATGGCAAATTAAGGGTGTGTATTAACCTGAAAAAAGTGAATGCCGCCACCATAAGAGATAGTTACCCATTACCCATCACGGGTCATCTTTTGGAAAGGGTTGTAGGTAAGGAAGTCTATAGCTTCCTTGACGGCTTTTCAGGATGTAATCAGGTAGCCATTGCTCCTGAAGACCAACATAAGACAACCTTTGCAACTAAATGGGGAGCCTATGCATTCAAAGTTATGCCTTTTGGTTTAACCAATGCTCCAGCCACTTTCCAAAGATTGGTGTGCCATGTGTTCAAGGAATTATTGAGAAAAATTATGGACGTATATGTGGACAATTTATGTACCTATTCATCCATGCGATCAGAACATATTCCAAAACTAAGACAAATATTTTCCAAAAGTTGTCAGTATAGAGTATGCCTTAATCCAGAAAAATGTATCTTCATGGTTCTATAGGGGAATATATTAGGACACATTGTCTCTAAGAATGAAATTTCTACTAATGAAGACAAAATCAAAGTGATCCTGGATTTTCCAAGACCAAAGACCGCTAAGGAAGTGCAAGCATTTATGGGAAATTGTGGATACTATCGTGGATTCGTTCACATGTATGCCACAATTGCAAGGCCCCTTTATGGATTATTGACTCAGTTTACATGGACAGAAGAATGCAAAATGGCTTTCAATGAATTGAAGAGTCGCTTGAGTTCAACATCAATTCTAAGAGTACCCGATTGGAATAGAACATTTCATATTCATGTAGATGCCTCCAAGTTTGCCATTGGTTGCATCTTAGCACAACCAGCAGATACAGCAAAACTAGATCATCCTATAGCTTATGCTAGTAGACAATTAAACCAAGCCGAGCATAATTATATCACTATGGAGCGAGAAGGCTTAGGAACGTTATATGCCATCAAGAAATTTAGACACTACTTGTTGGAAAAAAATTCAAATTCTTCATTGATCATCAAGCTTTACTATACCTAGTCAATAAACTTTGCAATATTGGATGACTAGTTCGATGATTTCTATTGTTAATGGAATTTGATTTTGAAGTAGTAGTCAAGAAAGGGGATATGCACATCCGTGCAGATCACCTGTCGAGAATGACACATGGAGAACCTCCCATCGGAGTGCCAGATGATCTGTTGGATACTTATCCTTTCAACCTAGAAGTATGTCCACAATGGGCGGAAAAATTAATTCCCATACTCACGCATGGACCTCAAATCACATCAATTTAAACAAAAGCTAGGAGCTATGGAAGAAAAAATCTCCACAACCTATCTGGGAGCCAATACCACCAAGAACTAAGTGGACTACTTATGAGATGTGTAGAGGAAGAGGAGCAAGAGATGTGGCTACAAAGAGCACACATGAATCAATGGAAAACTCATCAAAGTGTGAATAGAACCTGGCAAGCACTTATAAGATTACGCATATATTGGACAACCATGCAGAGGGATACACATAACTATGTATCTACTTGCCCCACTTGAAAAGAAAGGACACCTGAAGAGAAATCCACTCTATGTTACTCTACAGTGGCACCGAGGTGGAGTATGCCTCTGGTAAAATTCTTGAAAATGCAGGAGTACCCAGAAGGAGCTAATTTGGCAAGAAAATGTGCCCTCGAGGAGCAAAGCAAAGATTATGTACTCATAGACAAACAACTTTTCAAAAGAGGAAGGGGCAATCACTTAAGAATGTGCATCCATGAAGATGAGTATGTTTCAGTCTTAGAAATGGCTCATACAGGAGCCACCGAGGACATTTTTCTGCAGATAAAACTACAAAAATGATTCTTTTTGCTGGAATATGGTGGCCAATGCTATATCAAGATGCAGCCACATATGTCCAAAGATGTGACACATGTCAACAAATGAGGTATCCTATCAGAAGAGATGAAATGCCATTAAGACCTATGATAAGTGCTAGAGCATTTACCAAATGGGGAATAGATTTCATAGGACCTATTAGCCCACCAGTGAAAGGCTCTCATGCCGAGTATATAATTGTAGCAACAGACTACTTGACCAAATGGGTAGAAGCCAACGCAACTAAGAAGAACGATGCAAGGACCACCACTAAATTTCTCTTTGACAACATATTCACTAGATTTGGATTGTCAATAGAAATCATAAGTAATAGAGGCACACACTTTGGCAATGAAGTAAAAGAGGCCTTAATGAATGAATTCTTAGTGATTCACAAAAAATCGGATCCCTACCACTCGCAAGCTAATGGGCAGGCTGAAAGTTCAAACAAGATCTTGTGTACAATTCTCACAAAGATTGTTAACAATGGAAGATCCGATTGGGGCAAGTAGTTACATCACGCTTTATGGGCATTCCGAGTAGCATACAAAATAGCAATAGGAACTACTCGGTTTAACCTAGTGTATGGTCAGAATGCCATCTTACCAATTGATTTCCTAGTGCCTACTCTTAGAGTAGCCTCGAACTACGAATGGACTGGACATGAGTTATCTAATCAATTGGAGCAAATTGAGAAGCTACATGAAACTAGGTTACAAGCAGTGGTAGACATTTATGCTGCAAAAAGGGGACAAAAGACATACTTCGATGCTCACATTAAGGATAAAAATTTGAAGGAAGGAGATTTAGTCCTAGTATATACTTTAAAGCAACATGCAAAGAAGTTGCAGAAGAGAGGATATGGACCCTTGGTGATGAATTGCATATCAACTAGTGGAGAAGTACTACCTAATTATATAAGTGGGTGTCGAGTGAAGAAGTATTTAGAGCCATTAACAGAAGAGATGTTGTTAAGACTTCTATCAGCAAGAAATAGACGAGAAGAAGAAGAGAAAATACGCGAGGAGGCACGATAGGAGGCCCTAGAATGAATAAGGAAACGAAAGGAATGGGTGAGAGAGAGTGATGAAAGATATCGGCTAGGAGAGGAGCCCATCCTAATGGCTAATTTTAGAGCCTCAAAAAACCTAGGACATCAAGTAAGGCAACCCTATTTGAACTTAGGAGTGGGAACAGAGGAATACCACTTGGTGGATGCTCTTATTGACATAGGAGCAATTGTCAGCTGCATCAGATCCTCTTTGACTCATCAACTCAAAGCACAATTACATCGAACCAAAGCACATCTGATTGGAATAGGAAGAAAGGTTATTGAATGCATAGGCGAGATTACCTTAACATTGCACCTAGGAAATAACACAATATGCAACAAAAATTATTAGTATGCCATGACATCCAAAGAGGAAGTGGGAACAAGTTCGAAGACGCCAATGCGGGGGACTAGGTGAGCTAGAGAAGAAGAAGCACAAGAAACCCCACAATCGAAGCGAGCACATCTACTGCCAAGGGTTTCATTGACCCAACCTCTTATAACACAAAGAGATCTCTCAGCGTCTTTAGAAGAAACACATACTTACATGCGGGGTCAAATAAACCTCACAGTGTCCAAGGCAATCAATACAGACAGTCTAGAAGGTTGCAGAATAAGGGACACAAGGAACACAGCCCATCACAAGCCGCCAGATACAAGGAATTGGGACTTGATGACTCGAGTTCAAGTGAAGAATCTAGTTGTGAGCATGACACATTTGACACAGATATAAGGATAGAGATGAATGATGAAGAATGGATGGAGATTCACCAAATCAAAGCCACCCCCTACAATCAAAACTCACAAGTACAAGATCAGGAAGTACAATCTGAAGGAAGACACCTCATCTAGTTGAATACACAATCCAAGATCAGTATAAAGGAATTATCTACACCAAAAATAGATGTGGTACCACCAATGAAGGAAGAATTAAAAATGAACCAGGAAAAAGAAAGGCTATCACACCAAAATATGGAAAAAATGATGATTGAAATTCCCGATGATACACCACAAGGTAAGGAAGTAACCAAAGAGGTTGAGCCAATGATAGAACTCCATATTTGGTAGCCCCATGACACAACCCTACATGTGGCACAAGGAAAAGATGTTACCATAGGTGAAGAACCTAGCATACCTAAAACATGGTTAAACGTAGATGTAGCTCAATTGAAAGCAGTCGTGAAGCAAATGATACAATCGGTGATGGATATGCAACAACAAATGCTCAAAACGGATGCAGATTATGACTAGGCTATGAGAGAGAGAAGCCACTTCCAAGTGATGAGTGAAAACTTGTCGGCGAAATTAATTCAAGTTCAATAGGCACTCTCATCCAAGGAATCAAAAGTTAAAGAAGCTAGGGAACAGTGCACCACATTAACCGAGCAAAACCAAAAAATATAGGATCAACTTATAGAGCTACAGAGAAAGTACAAAGCTAGTGAAGCAGAAAAGGAAAGAATAAATGCTAGAAGTAAACTGTTAGAAACTCAGATCAAGGTATACATAGAAGAAACTCACAATTTACAAAATAGGAATAAGGAACCTATGCATGCCATATTGTACCACCAACCTATAGAAGCACGAGAGACAGCCGCAACAGACATGAAGGCATTGGAAGACCAGATTGAAAAGTATGAAAATCTGCAGAAACAAGAGCAAACCACCCGAGGAGAATGGGAAAAAATATATATGCATGATACTAATGAACTCAGAACGCAATGGAAATCTATTGAAGGCAAACTTTTGGTAGTTTATAATGAATACATCGACCAATTAGCAGCCATCGACTAAGAACTTTTGATGGCCAAAGACGCGCTAACAGTGGCCATCAATGAAATCAAAGAGAAGGAAGAACTCATTGCACAATTAGAATCTCAAATAAAACAACAGACCACAATCGGGACACCAGTAGAGCTGCAACAAGGAAATCCTACTAACAAGGTAGAGGTACGTCCTCTATCTCCCCCGATCTCTCATTCACCAGTAAAAGAGCAGACGAAAGAACCTTGTGATGATCATCCCATGCCGTATACTACAGTAATAGGTCAGAAGGAACGGGCACTATTGGTGTCCCGATTGACAGAAAATTTTGAAAATGAAGTAGTCAAAGTAACGAAGGAGGCAAAGATTAAAGGCAAAGACTTGGATCAGATCATAAAGCCATTCAGCATACCTTATGGGCTATTGAAAGAGAAAACACGTCGGTATATAAAGCAAACCATGCAAAAAGATCCAGACAATCCGTTGAACTTCAAAGCAAACACCTTCACTTACACTCAAGAGGAATTTGAGGTAGCACAACCATTGTCGAGAAGGAAATTTTTGGAAAAGAATCCTACTTTGTGGGTGCATTGGCAAGCAGCACCATATTTATTACAGGTAAATCCCTCTTTTTTCCCAATGCCTCGTCGACGTGACGCACAAGAATTTTTGGAAATGCAACAAAGTGGTAAGCTCAATAAACAATGATTGAATTACCCACTACTTCCAAGTCCACCCCACAACTATTTATCAATTGAAGAATACATGGTGAGATCCATCAAATTTTGGTTAAATCATTATGCGACAGTACTCGATCTCACAATAAAGATGACCAATAAAATCTTGAGCATGATACTGAGAGTACTCAAAGTTTTTACGCATGCGGCATACACATTTTTTAATTTCATCAACATTAACCAAGGCATGGATATTCTCATTTTTTATCTATCAGTTATGCCTAGTCGCCCTACAATTATGGCGTACTACTCCAAAATTATGTTTTTGCTGAGCCCATACATGCAAACTTTTGAAGAAGCATTTTTTAGAGGATTTTTTGAGATTGACTCAGAACTTTTCTTAAAGATGTCAACTAATCTAAATGCCAGACTAGTTGCATACGAAATAAGATTCTTTGCAGACCATCGACAAGCACCACATGATGGTGTGACAACAGAACAATGGAAGAAACTTATGATACGTGAAGGCAATCTGCTTAATGAAATAGAGCAAAAGGTCTATAGGACATACTACCACTACATTCCAAAGCCTGCCGAGGACGACAGAGTTCAGGAGGGGGGGGTAGAAGTGTTGAAGGAGAGTCAAGAAAAAGGAAAAAATGAAGGAAACCAAGGAAGAAGCTTCACTAAAGAGAATATATTTGAAGACATATCTCTATAGAAAGCCCCCCAAGGGCACACAACACCCATCTCTGCACAAAAGCCCATAGGGGCATACAATAGTGGGAAGTACGCAACAGGCAAGGACGGATCAAGGCCAGCAATTATCCATGAAGAAATGCAAGAAGATATCTGGCAGATCCAGAGCCCTAGGAAGGTGCTTCAACCTCTTGATCTTCGGGAGGTCCTGATCGAAGGCTGATGATCCAGACCTTCATACCTTCCATTGGTTGTGTGTGTGGTAGCCTGACTTAACACAGCAACCCAGGTTTAAAGAGGTTATTGGTGAGCTAGACTACAAATCTAATGTAGTCCATCTCCACGGGTTGCGTATAGTGGAAAGAAAAAAAAGAGGCCAAAACCAATGCAACAGGTCCCGAGTTATGATCAGTTCATTGACCACTGGTAAAATTATATCATTATGACTTCCAAAGAAGCTAGCAGTGGGCAACTATAAAGAGGCTATCAGTTAATAAAGAACCAAATCGACTACAGGCACAGAACTAGAGACAACAAATGAAGCCTGTCAAGGGACAACGGAGACAAAGAGGGGGAGAGTGTTGCTGAGCAAAGATGCAGAGAAAAAGAAGGGGCCCAAAATTTTTTTGATTTGGACACTTTATTTTTGTACCAAAGTCATTTTGTAATATATTTTTTGATGTAAATGCACTAGAGGAATTCTCTAGATGCATACCCATAGAGATTTGTATCATTACCTTTGTAAATTAGTACGGAATAAGCCTTTTAGTCAATAAAGTGACGATCTCTTGTGTGAAGGGACCAATTCCAGGGCACAAGTATATAAGTCATTTTGTGACTCTTTGTAAAAACTTTTTGCCTTTGTGAGAATCAAGAGCACAAAATTTCAAATTTGTGTCTTCTTGTCTCTGTATCTTCTACCTTGTGAGTTTTCATGCATGTGTGATGCCTGAAAAGAGTGCTTAGAAGTGTTGTCTATCCATGAAAGTGCTTGTTTTCTGTTGGTAAGGTGTGTGCTAAGTGTAGGAAGTGTTGAAGCGTAGGAAGGTCATTCCCATGGCTCATTATTTTTCTCATAACTTGAAACAAGAGTGTCAAAATCGAGTGGAAATACCACCATTGGATGCGTCTTCTTGAGAACTTTGAAATGAACCTCCTATTCACTATATTTGGAGTTCGGTGCTGAAAGAAAAGCTCGATTTACTATTGGTTGTTGTTCTAAGTATCATGACACCATAGCTGACCTTGAAAGCTTGAATGTGATGGATTTATACATGCTTGCACCTTGCTAGATCTCATTTGCATTGACCATCCTTTGAATGCATGTCCTCATACACTCAGTTAGGTTTTGATACTCCTTGGATTGATAATTAAAGCGTGAATCCCCACTATATGCACTTGAAGGGGATTGAGGTATAGTCTCTTTCTCCATAAGTCCCCAAGTCGATACTTAGGTACACAGACGGCCTCTCTCTTAGGCATTTGTACCAACTTTTTTTGTTCTTCAACTTCATATTTCTTGAAATTCTCTGGTACTTTGAACATTGATTGCTCCTCTTCTTATTTCACTACTTTTCTTTTCTTTTTCTTTTGACCACCTTCACTTCCATCCTTTGAATTTAGAGTTTTGATGCTTGTGAGAGGTTCTTCTTCTTTTTGGGTAAATACTCCTACATCTTCTAGAGAGTGCTTCTCTGAATTAAAGTAACTATCCATCACAACGGACTCTAGATCATCATCATCCTCCTCTTCTTCTATGACGTCACTAGGTTCACATTCTTCTAACAAAGGCTCAGAAATGAACACAAAGATATCATAACCCTCCTCCTCACAATGAGGTGTCCATTACTCTTCATTGACAACAATGTCCATGGTGGCTAAGATTTTGCTCAACCATGAGGCTCAAATTCCTCATCTCGAAAAATCATCGGTGTGTAGGTTGGGTCTCTAACTAGTCTGATTTCTCGAGTGTCCCTTCTTCTCTCACTTTTAGGTGTCTTTCCTCTTCCTCTGCAACCTTGCACATCCACAAGTGACTATCTTCATGCATCAAGGATGGATCAGATGAACTTTCAGAATCCACAAAGATTGAATCTTTTGGAGCCTTATGGATAGGATTCCATTGTAGGCATGGTACATCTCTGAAGGTATAATCTTTTAGATTGACCTTGGTTGTGACTCCTAAGTGCTTCAAGTACAAGGAGTTGGTTCCCTAATCCTGTACTATTTGCATTTGTCATAGGAAGGGCCTTCCTAGGATCATCTCATAGATGTTATTTTTGCCAAAGTCACATGTAGCAAAGGTATGATCAAACTCAATATCAGAAGTGGTAAGAGTTATCCCTTCTAACAATCCTAGAGGTCTTTCAACATGGTCGTCAACCATTTGAAGCTTCATTCTAGTTGGTCTTAATGTGGGTTTGCCCCATTGCTTCCACAAGGAGGTGGTCGCAATCGAAAAACCAGCACCTGAATCTAAGATAGCTTTAGTTGTGTAACCTTGGTAGGTGATTAGAAGATAAGTATTACCTTCTTCACCTTCACTCATGTCTCCTATTTTATCTAGAGGTATCTCTGGGACTTTCTGCTTAGAGGTTGCTTTTGACACATTGGAACCATGTTTTGGAACTTGATTCACCACATGTTTCCATAGCTCAGGTTTTACTTTAAGAAGCTCTTAAAAGGTGAGATGAAATTTAACCTTAGTCTTCTTCACGACTTCAGTGTTTCTTGGAATTAGTGATTCTTCATTTCTTGTTAGTATTGTGGGAGCTCTAATTTAAAGAGATTCAGATTCCCATGGGCCTGTGAATTGTGGAAACTCTTGCAAGGAATTAGATTCAAAATCTAATCTTTCATCTTCTTGTTGTTCTTCTTAGTCTCCATAAATAGATGGAATGTCTTGGGGAAATTGATCATGAAGATAATCAATTTTAGAAATAGGATGAGGATTCTCCTGTTCCTTGGCCCATTTCTCTTCTTGTATTTCCTCCAAGAACTCTTGTGAGTAGTATTGAATTGAAAGAGATGTTCCACCATCCACAAAATTAGGAAGATAAACTTTCATTGGTTGTGAGCTTTCTCTTTCAACAACTGGTTGAGCCTATGGAGCTAAAGAAACTTGTGGTTTGTTCACCAACTGCTCTAGTCTTTCTAATAAGCCCTGGAAATCCAATTTGATAGAATTTGTCTGATTGAATGATTGATTGGTCTCAAGCATAGCTTGAGCTAGCTCTACCATTTTCATGCACATTTTTTTTCGTTCAATCTCTAAATCTGCTCTAGGGTAGCTCTTGTCTAGGTTTGCAATTGTTGGCCCTTCTTGAAGTCAAGCATGGTAGGTCTTGAATGTCATGTCCAAGTCTTTTGGGATTGGATCTACAAGAACATACCCTGCTTGTGGTCTATTTACAATGAGTGGTGGGGTGGGATGAGGTGGAGTGGATGGAGTTTCGACATGCGATGGATTTTGAGAGGCAATATCTTCTATTTTTGTTTTTGCATCTTTAAGGCTTTCTTCTAGTTTAGATAAATTTTTAGTCCACTTATGATTGGCCTTCTCCCTAGTGTCCTTCCATGTTCTTGTTTTCCTCTTACTAGGCTCTCCTAATTCATTTGGCTCTGATTGTTCAACTGGTTTATCCTATTTTAAGGCTTGTGCTCTTGTGACTGCCTGTATAGCAACCACATTAACACTGCTCAAACTTGAATCCACCACTAAACCTACCACATTAATAGGTGTAACCTTGGGTGCACTAGAGGGGTTCCTTGGACAATCTCTCAGGAGATGTTCTTTGTCGCAGTTTGAACAAAAGCCTTGTACTATGATGTTTTGTCCTTGTCCCAGAGTCGATGGGTGGGGACATTCACGAATGAAATAGTCACCTTGACATCTAAAACATAGTCCCCTAGGGGCTGGTGGTTTCATTTGTCTCAATTGGAACCTGGGATTAGGATTCGTATACATGACATTAGAGTATTCTGGCTCCCAATTTGGTTCCATAGGTGGTGTCTCGTATTGATACGAATAAATCTCACTATGCTCAGATGACTCTTTGTAATAAGCTTGTGGATTATCTTCATGGGAATAGTCATAACTCTGAGCATGAGGGTCATTTTCTGAGACCAATGGGGTTATTGGCACCAATGCTCTATTAGGGTTCTCCTTTACCACTGCATACTTAACTAGAATCACATTGACAAGAGGTGGTGGTTGGTTTCCTAGTATAGGTTGTGGCCTATATGGTGCCTGATATTTTTGTTGGTATTGAGGTCGATATTGTTGTTGTGGCCTATAATACGATTGTTGGTATTGGTTGATACCTATCTTGTTGGTAGGGTTGCTGATAAATTTTTTTGATAGCTTGCCTAGTGTAAGAACAATCTTGAGCTGTGTGTTTTGTGTATTTTCTCTCAATGGTGCAATATGGAGCATTCATTTCTCTCACGTTTTGGTTTTGCATTGGACATGCATTAGCCATGTTGTCCCCTCTGCAAGTATAACATCACTTCAACAAGGTGACCCTTGGTGTTTGTCTATTTTGAACTCCTAGCTTCCTTGCAACCTGCTAAAGTATTTCATGTATCTTAGTGGAGGTTCTGAAAGTATGAGTAGTAGAACTGTCAAAATCCTTATATAGCTTAGACAATTCTAATTCCTCACCCAAGTTGTCTTCTATGTCAATGCACATCTGCACACACTTGACGATGGATCTAGGCTCTTTCAAGTACACATATGATCTTAACTTGCTGCTTAGTAAGCCATCTAAAAACTAGGCCACTTGTTTGGTTGGTGTGGGTAACTTTGGAATAGGCCATCTTTCTAAGTATTTTCTAAACAGTCTTCCTGCAAGTCACACTGTTTCTTGGGGTGTTTGCTTGAAGCTATGGATCAAGGATGATGTGTTATGCCTGATATCACTCTTGGAAAATTCTACAATGAATGCTTCTAGTAGTTGAACTATATCATGATAATTGTGACTATTTAGGGGCTGAAACCAAGCTAAGGTAGTGCTCTTGAGATTCAAACCAAATGCCTCAAACTGTGTGAACAAGTCCTTGACCTGTTCAGCTCTTAACACTTGTTCAAACTCGGCCGCATGATCATGAGGATCTCTTGAACCATCAAAGTAGTTCTTCATTGCTTTGACCACTTGAGGGGGTCTAAGTGTTCTTGGATGCTCTCAAGGCCTAGGCAGTGGAAAATCATGTTCATCTCTTTGATGCATATGTGCTCAATGTCTATCTCTTTCAAGTCTTTCACCTTCAAGTACTGATCTATCTCCTTGGAGGCCATGGGAGACATTAGATCTTGATGGATGGAAAATCAATTTGCCTTGCTAAGTGTATGCATGCTTTCCATGCTATGTTACCGAGAACATTCTCTCCGACATGTTGTCCATATAGATGACTTTGCCTCGTATCTCAGGATCATTGAGCTCATAGATGATGACTCCACCTATTTTGCTAGGTTGATCTAGCTTGAATATCCAAAAGGATTCCTCCATCTCTCTATTCAAGAATAGTTCTATGCTTTCGTGGTCTTGCGAGATCCATTATGGAGGGATCTCTATGGTCAAGACTGACTTACCTTTGGAAGTCTTGGGTTCTCATCCTAGGTCCCCTTGCTCTATGTCTCCTATCTCATTCTCACGAATGATGTTTCCCAACTCATCTGTCATATATGGTAAGCTAGTGATCACATGCATGGTTTCTTGCTTATCAATGTATGAACCCTCTTCAAATTTAACCATTGGTTATTCGAGTCTAAAGGGTTGATCGAGATTTTTTTAATTGGACAATTGATTGCTTCAGACCATCCTCATATATGCGTGCACCTAATTGGTTGGTCCTGATATATTCCAATTGTGTTTTATAGGGACCTTGTAGTGTATGCCAATAGGCAGTTCCTGAGCTACCTGCAGGTCTCTCCATGCTAAAAGACATTTTTGAGTCACTTGTTTCAAAACTTAGCATGTAGGGATAACCACTAAGTTGTGGTGTCCATGACCTAGCTATATGGTTGGAACTGGTCTCAGATGATCTAATGCTTTTTCTATCCTTGCCTAAGTGTCTACCAAATCTCAGGTTCATAAGCTTTGTCTTCTAGTCCCAATTTTCCCCTTGTATTGATCAAAATCCTTTGAAGCCCCCTTGGCTTCCTAGCCTCTGGGTTCCAAATTCTCGGGGTTGAAATAGGCAAGCAAGATTTCTCTAGGGTTACTTTAGAATAAACAATACATGATGTTTATGAAGTATCTGTGACACATGACATTTAAGAGGAAATGGTCCACGATGCTTGTCCTTGGAGGATACATGATATCTAAACTATACGATACACAATATGTGGGCCTAGACGATACACAATATTTGATCTCATGATACGATTCTTGGCTCCAACACGATACGCGATACGTGAGTGTGCAATGATACACGATACAAGATTTTCATGATACGATACTTGAGCTACCACGATACAAGATACTCACCTTTTGGCAATACATGATACATAGGGGAATGGTACGATACCTGGCTTAAGCATGATACACAATACATGATACTTTCACTCAAATGATACGATACTAGATGGTCATGATACATGATACTTGTGAAGTATCGCGATACACGATCCGGCAATACACGATACCAAATAATCTGTGATACAGCACTTGTGTATTCATAATACATGTACTCAACCCAACAATACATGATACTTGGGCAGTATTGTGATACACAGGGAGTGAGGTATCAGTACACGATACCTACCAAGCATCACGACACACGGGAATTCTGGTATCATGATACCTGAAATCAACTGATCATGATACTTGGAATTTTTGAAGTCCAAATTCAAAATGTTTTGCAAATATGTGTACCTTGTGTCCTCCTTGTCACCCCTATATGCCTGTAGATGCAAAATCTCTTACCTAACCCATGATATTGCACTCACGATACCTGACATAGGTCATGTCATGCCATGGGAATGGTCACTCAATTTTTGGGTATATAGAGAGTATTTCAAGAGTAATTCTTCAGTATTTCAACTTTGAACTCCCTCTAAGCTTCGTGCTCGCAGTCACAAATGACAACAAAGTGAACGCACAATCAAAAAATAAGAAAATTTGAGAAGATGAAGATGGGAGAAGATGGTGATAATGATGATGATGAAGGTGAAGAGAAAATCATAAACTAAACAAAAAATGACTATTTTTTACCTTCCAATCTTCCTACTCTATGTCTTACCATCGCAATGCTTGTCCTCGAAGCTCTCTCCCTAGCAACGGCACCAAATTTGGTGTCACTCTAGCACAATGACAAGTACCAATGTGAGGAGATCCACCTCATAAATTTCAATCCGTGGAGATGTGAGGACTGGTATGAAGACCGTGAGCAAGTGATGGCACAAGCGAGTGAGTGAGAAACACACAAGCATGCACATACATACACACACATGCACAAGCTAAGAACAAAGAGAGGAACAATGGAAAGCTTTCTATTACTCAAGAAATCTCTTACAAAGGCTGAAATCTCTAACAAGCTAGCCCCAAAAATCAGCCTAGCTCTTTTTATAGTTTTTTGAGTAGTTTTGGCCCTATCCAGACCTAGTTTCTAGCCTAGTTAAAAATTAGGTTCCATGGATTGTTTGAGGGCTCAAATAGAGTCTAAAAATTATGAAACTTGGTAGCTAGATACTTCTAATACTCCTCAAGTTCAAGGACTCCTCGGCTTGAACAAAATGGAGTTGCAAAAAATGTGAAATGATATTTACAATGGTTTTTAGTGATGAAAATCACTATTTTTATAGGGATTTCTTTTGAAAATTGGACATATACTTCTTGGAGCTCCCTGCATGCTCCTTCTTGTGTGTCCACTATTTGATGCACTTCCATGATTTTTCTTGACCTTGAGTTCCAACACCCACTCTGTCACGAGGAAGGAGATAAGGAAGAGAGCTCACACACACACTCTCACATCAAAGAGAAGCACACACTCAGATTGAGGCAAGGAAGAATAATCTTCTCCTTCTTCTTCTATTACATAAAAAGGAATGTACAAGAATGACCTAAAGACAAGAATACAACTACTACAATATATAAAGACTAGTACATAAGGAAAAACTAATGTCCAAAAATGAGTGAGCTAGCAAGAAACAAATGTGCCATCACTCTTGGTAGATAAATCTAATAAAGCTCAATGAAGTGTCCCTCACATATACCGATGTGACCACTATACATGTCCGAGAAATGAAAAAGTGTTACTTGTCATCTTGGATCATCACATCTTGAGCTTGATATCTCAACACTCCCCCTCAAGCTCAATGCCATGTCCTCTAATCCAAGCATCTTTCGGAACTTCTTCAGCTTCTCTACTCGAAGTGCTTTAGTGAAAATATCAACAACCTGCTCATCTGTTCTCACATAGACAAGATCAATATCACTTGCTAATACCTTCTCTCTAATGAAGTGATAATGTACCTCGATATGCTTTGTTATAGCAAGAAAAACAAGGTTCCGTGATAATTGTATGCTGCTAAGATTATCACAATAGATGGTGATAGGCTTTTGCACTTCCACACCTAAATCTGCAAGTAGCATCTCCATCCATGATGCCTCACATGCTCCCATTGTAGCACCTCTATATTCAGCCTCTTTACTCGACAAAACAATAGTGGGTTGATTCTTGTTGCTCCATGTAATAGTTGCACCTCCAAGTGAAAATAGAAAGCCACTAGTAGATCTTCTATCTCGAGTACGACCAGCCCAATTTGCATCGGTGTATCCATGAACTTGCAAATCTACTCCAACTTCATAAAACAATGCATAATCCATAGTAGCACTCACATAACGTAGAGTGTGCCTTAGAGCATCCATCTGGATCTAGAATATATGAGTGTTTCCGAATAAGATGCAAGTTACAGTTTTGCAAAGTGATATGGTTTTTATATGGGTATCATTATGTTAGGGAGAGATTCTCTATAGAAGAGATTAGTTTGACATATGTGCCCACACAAGATAACATTGCAGACCTTTTCACAAAGGCTCTACCTAGTGAGAAGTTTGAGGCTTTTGGCAAAGTGTTGGTCTTACTTCCATTTGTGTATTTATCTCTTTCCACATAGCTTGGAAAATTCCTTATACATGTGTACCAACTTCTTGTTCACTACATCACTCCTAGGGGAATTTGTTGGTATATTTGGTAGAGATCTTTTTTAACACACTTAGGACCATCAGGGTACTTTTTTCCCTCTTTATGAGGTTTTTTCCCTTGGCTTGTGAATACACCTATAACTCTAATGGGGTACTCATTCTTGTAGATTCACTTGGCAATTCATTCATTGTTGTGTTGTGTCCCAAGCTTCTTCTTCTTCCGTATGATGGTTGTGTGCTTTTGTAGACCTCAAACTCCAACAAGATCTAGTTCCTCATTCATGATGAACATGGTGGTAGCAATGGGTGATAGTTATTTTGCACCCATCTTCTGTTTTCTATTTAATTTTTAAATGATTGTATTGTCCCATCAAGGAGCTTCCTTGATTCTTCTATAATTTTTTAAACCACTTCAAAAGTTTTGCAAACGTCTCATCACATTTGTGAATGTAAAGAAGAAGATCACAAGGGACCCATTTCCCATCATAAGGTGGGATTTCAATGGAGTAATACAAAATATGGATATGCATATATTTAAGTAGCTCTTCTCAGACATCTAAGTTCACCTACATGGTACCAATTAGATGAAGATGCTTGGAGAGAAGATCAGAGGTCTTATGGACCTTCATAATCAATATACTCCAAGAAATCAATAAACCTCTAACATGGGGCCTTGGATGTTTCAAAAGTGGAAGCCATCATAGCTCTTAGAGGTAACAGAAGTAAGTGCTCTATATGACTTTGAATATGTGGGGATGTGTGAATGGGTCAATGTGTGCTTACGCATTAACACCTATCAAAAAATATTATAGGCATTTGTATTTTCTTTTGATATTATTTGTAATAATTTTTGGTAGGATCTAGTTTGTGCTATCGTAAATCAAGGTAAAAGTTTGGAAGTTGGAATTATTTTGATTTTTTTTGTATATTTATATGTGCATGATGTGGTTTGTGTCCACACATATGTAGAATTTGTTTGAAATACAAAAATATGAAGGTGAATTTAAACATATTGGTTGTTCCCTTATGTGCATGCCTTGGTTGGGACCTTATGATCTTGGTTGGTGTTGAAGAATTGGCTCTTCTCCATACATATATATGCTTTGGATTGTGTCCATAAACTGGTTATGGTTGTATACGTATACCTTGGTTGATTCCCATGCCAATGAAGAATTGTGGTGTTCAAAGAAGTCCAAATCTTGGTACATGTTCATAAACTAGTGAGCTAGGTATGTGTACACCTTGGTTCATTCCTTCATATCTTGTTTGGCTGGTAGCATGTACATTATATGTACACCTTGGATTATGTCCATACATTGGTTTTAATCATATGTGTATACTTAGTTGTGTTTTTATTTGGTATATAGAGTCATACTGGTTGATATTATATGTTTATAACTTGGTTGGTGTATTCATACGTTTTTTGAGTGGTAGTGCATATTTTGTACACGTTTATGGATGTCCATAAACTAGTTGAATCATGTGTAGAACTTAGTTATTCTTTTTGGTATACACAGTCACAATAATTTATTTAATTTGAGATGTAAATGATTTTCTTTTGGTGAAGTTGAATTTCATAATAGATGTTCTATGTTGCAAGGAATAGTAATACTTTTTCATTCATATAGTGGATTTTTACTTTTAGTAAGAAATCACATTTGATTAAGATTTTTAATCTTATTCACCACCATGGTATCTTAAGAGGTTATTTAACACAAATATGAAAATTTATTTAATTTATATTTTTATTTGTCATTAACCTTTACATTACAATTAATGCATACCTTAAAGGATTTTCTCATATTCGTTTTGCAAAATTTGTGTTATTTTTTGGAAACTTGTCAAAAAAGACACTAAAGTGTTTTGTTTTGGTACCAAAATAGTACCCTTCAATTTAATAGCACTCGTATAATATCAAATTTGGGATGAAATTATGAAATAAGTGATAAAAAGTACATAAATTACAAATTAAAAAAATACAATACTTGTATAATTTTTAATGCAGTCCATATAAGTTATGAATGCAAAGGGGTCACTATAGAGGCATTGATGGTGAATTTTAAAGGAGTCATTCCTACAATATGCATACATATATATGTACACCCACCAACACATACACACACACACACACACACACACACACATATATATATATATATATATATATATATATATATATATATATATATATATATATATATATATATATATATATATATATATATATATATATATATATATATATATATATATATATATATATATATATATATATATGTATGTGTGTGTGCATGTGTGTGTGTGTGTTAGAAGTGTCAACAGACAAGAAGGCCAAAGAAAGGGGCGAGAAGGAGCAAGGAGATGGAACCATTATGTAAATCCGGCAAAGAATAGGCCTAATCAATTTTTCATAAAATATTGTCAACCAAGAGTGATTTTCATGACTAGACCAACATTATAAATATCATTTTTGATAGCTTCAACTCCATTTTGTTCAAGCTAAGGATTCCTCGAGCTTGAGGAGTACTAGGCATAACCGCATACCAATTTTTGTAATTTTTAGACTTTGTTTGAGCCCTCAAATAAGCCTTGGAACCTAATATTTAACTAGGCTAGGCACTAGGTCTGGACATGACCAAAACTAGTGGAAAAACTATAAGAAGAGTTAGAGAGCTCATTTTTTAGGTTGTCTTGGTAGATATTGAAGCTTTTGTCATAGAGATCTTTTGTAATTTAAAACACTCCATTATTCGCCTCTTTGTTCTTGCCTTGTGTGTGTGTATGTGTGTGTATGCTAGTGTGCTTCTCGCTTGTGCCATCGCTTGCTCATGGTCATCATACCAGTTCTCATGTCTCCACAAATTGACATTTATGAGGTGGATCTCCTCATGTTGGTACTCACCATTGTGCTAGAGTAACACCAAATTTGGCACAGCTGCTAGGGAGCGAGCTTTGAGGATGAGCATTTGATGGTAAGACATAGAGTTGTGACATTGGAGTCATAGGTAATTTCCTTACTTTTCATTATTTCTTTTTACTTTCTTTATCACCAACATCATCATCATCATCCTCACCATCTCCCACCTCACATCTCCTTCCTCGCCGAATTTTTCAATTTTTGGTCATATTCCCTTCCCCACCTCATGCCCCTCATTTCATTTGTGAGAGAGAGCAAGAGAGAGCTTGTGTGCATTCAGTTTCTTGTTGTTTATAAGCTTTTGCTGTAGGTTTTGGCTATAGCATCTGTTGATATATTTAGGTAGTGATGTGTGTGAACACTCTAGGACTGCCGGGGCACTTTTTTCCCTCTTTAGGAGGTTTTTTTCCCTCGGCTTGTATATACGCCTATTGCCCTAATGGGCTACTTATCTTTGTACATTCTCTAGTAATACATTCAGTCTTGTGTGTTGTGCTCCAAGCTTCTTCTTCTTCCTTGTGCTGTTCGCGTGCTTTCGCAGACGTCCAACTCCAACAATTGGTATCAGAGCAGGTCGTCGCTTCTTCTAGGGCGCCGTCGACACTCCTCCGTTTGCAGTCTCAGATTCGCACGAAATTTGGTGAGCATACTCAGGGGAGTTTCCGAGATCAAAACAGCTTTGCTATGTCGTGCCGAAATCGCGATCTGAGCTCGTTTCGGCCTCCGAACGCACTATCGCAGTGCTTGTGCAGGCTATTTCGTCCTTTTGTGCCAAAGGTATATACCAGTTTCTGTTCGCCAGTTTAAGCGTCTCGAAGTCTGCTACAGGTCTAGCAGAACTCGTTTAGGCAGTTCCGTTCAACTTTTTTAGATACAGTCAATTTTCTGCATCAAGGTATTTTAGTCATCGGCCATGGCTGAAAGCAGTGATGTATTCCGTATGTTGGCTGTTGAGGATAAGTTGGATGGTACCAACTACCCATTATGGGCTTATATGATGCGACATGTACTGGTTGCAAAAGGATTGTGGAACATTGTGCAGGGTGTTGAAAGACGTCCTGTTACACCTGTAACGACAGGTACTGCAAATACAGGTGTTGGAGCTGATGAAGATGGTGTCGAAGATGATATTCCGCAGATTCCTGTTCGTGCTGCTATTTCTGTTGCACCTACTGCAGAGCAGATTCGTTGGGATGGCAGAGATGCCCAGGCACATGCATTGATAGCTTTGTCTGTCAAACGTGCCATTATTCCTCACATTCGCTCTTGCAGAACAGCAAAGGATGCTTGGGATACACTTACCACTTTGTACCAGGCTAGGAATGAGGCTCGTGTTGCTTACCTCCGAAAACAGTTGGAGAGTGAGCACATGAATGAAGGTGATTCTATGGACAGTTTTCTTACAAAGATCAAAGACCTGAAGGAACAATTGATTTCTGCTGATGAGGTTATACCAGATAGCTCACTTGTGCAGACCGTTCTGAATGGTCTTCCTGATTCATATCAGAGCTTTGCCTCTACTCTTCGGTTGATGATGAAAGGCAATCCGAATGCCTTGTCATTTGAGGAATTAGTCTCTGTTCTGTTGCAGGAAGATCAGTCCAGGCAGAACAGGTCCATTATGCGTGTTGCAGATCAAGCTTTCCTGGCTAGTCAGAAGGGCAAAGGAAAATGGAGCTCTTCTACTAGTAAGCAGAAATCTGCAAATGCTGCACAATCGAAGAACCAGGATAAAGATGAAAAGAAATCAGAAAAACAGAAATTGTTCTGCAAGTACTGTAAAGGAAATGATCATATTATAAAGAACTGTCCAAAATTGGCTGCTAAAGAGGCAAAGAAGAAAGAGGCTGGAATGGTTGTTGCAGAGGCCTCTACACCAAAAACAGAGTCTGCAAATCTTGTGCAGGAAGAAGAATGGGCGTTTACCACTGTCTGCAGTTTTGACCCATCTTCTCATGATCAGTGCATGTCTATAGTAGACTCAGATGTTTGGTATTTTGACAGTGGGGCGACCAAACATATTACCTCGCAGCGCAGTTTCTTCTCTTTACTTGAGCCTGCTCCTACAGGGAATACTGTCACATGCGCCAATAACTCCTCTTATCCTGTTATGGGAGTTGGTAAGATCATTCTGACTACTGCTGATGGTAGTTCTTTCACTTTGTCAGATGCTTTATTTGTGCCAGGGATCAAAAAGAATCTGTTATCAGTTTCTGCATTAGCCAAGATTGGCTTGGTTGTGAAATTTGTTGATGACAGGTGTACAGTCCATGATCTCTCAAATGGCGATGTGATTATTGCTTCTGGCATTTTATGTCGTGGGCTGTATAAGCTCATAGACTATGAAAGATCTGTGAATGATTCGGCATGTGCAGTTCATGATTCTCAGGCTATGTCAGATGCAAAGCTTTGGCATGCACGCTTTGGTCATCTGAATTTTGCTAGTTTGTTACGCCTGCAGAAATCTGAAATGGTGTCCTCTTTGCCCAAACTTGAGGCACCTGGAAAACATGTTTGTGAAGGCTGTATTTTGGGCAAAATGCAGCGTTCTTCCTTTCCAAAAGATGGTTCAGTTCGGGCTACGCAGAAATTGCAGCTTGTACATAGTGATGTCTGTGGTCCTATGCAGACACCCTCTTTTGGAAATTACCTTTACTTTGTGACTTTCATTGATGATTTTTCCAGGCATGCATGGGTATATCCACTCAAAGCAAAGTCCGAAGTGTTCATGTGCTTCAAACAGTTTTTGGTTTTGGCTGAAAATCTGTCAGCATGTAAAATGGGCACCCTCCGTTCTGATCGAGGGGGGGAGTATATGTCTTCAGATTTTAATGCATTTCTGGCTGAACGTGGGATAAAACACCAGTGTACAGTGCCGTATACACCTCAACAGAATGGAGTTGCTGAACGAAAGAACAGGTCACTCATGGAGATGGCGAGGTGCATGGTCAAAAGTCAGGCTTTACCACATAGTTTCTGGCTTGAGGCTGTCATGTGTGCAGCATATGTACTGAACAGGTGTCCCACTAAAGCGTTGCAGTCTATCACTCCATATGAGGCTTGGCATGACCGCAAGCCATATGTTGCTCATCTGCGTGTTTTTGGTTGTTTGGCATATGCATTAGTGCCTGAACAACATCGCAGAAAATTGGATGATAAGGCAGTAAAATGTATTTTTGTTGGGTACAGTTCTGAAAGTAAAGGCTATCGTCTGTATCATCCACAGACTAAACGCATTCTGGTTAGCCGTGATGTTGTCTTTGTGGAAGATGCTATTCAGCCATTGCTTTCATGTACTAAGGAGACATCTGTTAGCTCCAAAGACATGTATGATACTTTGATGCCTCTGTTTACAGGTGGACAGGCTAGTGCTGGTCCTAATGAGGCAACTTCTCAGCCTTTGCAGGTTTCATATGATGATGCAGATCATTCCATTTCTGATGCAGATTTACATGATGCACTTGTTGATGAGAGAGCTGATATTGAGCAGGCAAAAACTATGCCAAAATGGCTGGTACAGACTTTGCGTGACAGCAAATTAGATGCACCTTTGTCATATCGTACTCGTTCAGGCTCTCATAGTGCCTCCTTTGCATCAGATTGCTATGCTATGGCTGCATCTAGTCTCTGTGATGAGAATGAGCCTGTTTCTTTTGATGAAGCACAAAATTCAGAAAATTGGATGGCTGCTATGCAATCTGAATATGATGCTATAATGAAGAATGGTACATGGTCTTTATGTGACTTGCCTCCTGGCAAGAAGGCCATTGTCACTAAGTGGGTATACAAGCTGAAGCGTAAACCTGATGGTACAGTTGACAGGTATAAGGCTAGGCTTGTTGCAAAGGGTTATGCGCAGGAAAGAGGCATTGATTTTGATGAGACCTTTGCACCTACATGCCGTATGACTACTGTTCGGAGCATTTGTGCACTTGCAGCCCATCATGGTTGGAATGTACATCAGTTGGACATTAAAACAGCATTTCTGAATGGTGACTTGCATGAAGAAGTGTATGTTTTTCAGCCCCGTGGCTTTGTGCAGAAAGGGCATGAAAACCAGGTGTGCAAGTTAAAGAAGGCGTTATATGGTTTAAAGCAAGCACCACGTGCTTGGTATGAGAAGATACATGCCTATCTGATTGCACATGGTTTTGAGAACAGTCCAACTGAAAGCACCTTATATGTTAAACGTGCTAATGATGTGCTTCTGATCATTGTTGTCTATGTTGATGACATGCTGCTCACTGGTCCTATTGAGACACATATTGCTGATTTTAAGGCTGATTTGCATGCCTCATTTGAGATGTCTGATTTGGGGCATTTGCATCACTATTTGGGCATTCAGTTTATGCACGTTGATGGTGGAATGGCTTTGTGTCAAACGAAATATATTGACACATTATTGCAGCGTTTTGGCCTTGAAGACTGTAAGCCTATTGCCACTCCTATGGAGACAGGTTTACGATTGAGTCTTCATGATGCTGGAGATGCATTTGATGCTGTTCTCTATCAGCAGGCTGTTGGATGCTTGATTTACTTATGCATTACTCGGCCAGATATTCAGTTTGCTGTCTCACAGATGCGCAGGTTTATGCATTGCCCAGGAGTCACGCATTGGAAAGCGGTTAAGCGCATCTTTCGCTACTTGAGTGGTACTCGGCTACTTGGGTTGTTTTATCCCAAGGGGGGATCACTACCGCCAGATTTGCATGCTTTTTCTGACTCAGATTGGGCTGGTTGCTATGACACTCCTGTGTCCACCAGTGGTTTTTGCTTCATGCTTGGTAGCTCATGTATATCTTGGTTGAGCAAGAAGCAGCCTACTGTGGCCACTTCTAGTTGTGAGGCTGAGTATAGGGCAGCTTTCATAGCGACTGTTGAGTGTGTGTGGCTCAGACGCCTTATGGCTGATTTGGGTGTTGGCCAGTCTTCTGCCACCACCATCTTCACTGACAGTCAGAGCGCATTGGCAGTTGCGAGGAACCCTGTGTTCCATGCTCGCACTAAGCACATTGAGGTGCATTATCACTATGTCAGGGAGAGGTTCTCTGCTGGGGAGATCAGCTTGGCATATGTGCCCACGCAAGAGAACATTGCAGACCTTTTCACGAAGGCTCTGCCTAGGGAGAAGTTTGAAGCTTTCCGCAAAGCTTTGGGCTTACTTCCTTTTGTGGAGTGATTTCCACATAGCTTGGCACTTCCTTATACATGAGTGCCAGCTCCTTGTTCACCGCATCACTCCCAGGGGGGATTTGTTGATATATTTAGGTAGTGATGTGTGTGAACACTCTAGGACTGCCGGGGCACTTTTTTCCCTCTTTAGGAGGTTTTTTTCCCTCGGCTTGTATATACGCCTATTGCCCTAATGGGCTACTTATCTTTGTACATTCTCTAGTAATACATTCAGTCTTGTGTGTTGTGCTCCAAGCTTCTTCTTCTTCCTTGTGCTGTTCGCGTGCTTTCGCAGACGTCCAACTCCAACAGCATCATCTCCAACAGCTTGCGCAACTATGAGAGACCTTTGTATAGTTTCTGAGAAGATGATCTCTGTTTGTCGAGATAGACAAAGAAAGTTGGTATTTCTTATTTTCATGCATGGCATGATAAACGGCACCACTTGAGCATTCCAAATCACTAGAAAGTTCCTAAAAATTTGCATTTGTGTGGTCTATCATGACAGAATGAAACCATGATAGACACTAGTCTATTGTGAAAAACACCATCTATCATGATAGATTGAAACCACGATAGACACTAGTCTATCACTATAGACTGAAATCCATGATAGACATCACCTGTTTTCCTGTTTGAACCCCCAGAACCCTGAACTCACATAACTTTTTCATATGAAATCCATTTCTTGAGCTCTCTAGTTCCATATTGGAGCAAACCTTTGGTAATCTTTTCGAGGACAAAAACATTCCCTCAAGAGATGACACTAACAGATGAAAGAGCTTAGAAAAGGAATCACTAGACTACACACTATGTGTCCATGAGGGTGAATATCTTAAGATCTTAGAAATTGCTCACCAAGGTGTGGCAAGATGACATTTTGGACCAGACGGTGTGATTAAGGCAATTCTATTCGTAGGTCTTTGGTGGCCAACCCTTCACATGGATGCATGTACCTATGTGAAGCAGTGTGATATTTGCCAACGAAATCAGTATCCCATATGTAAAGATGAGATGCCATTAAGACCCATGATGGGAGGATGAGCATTCTCTAAGTGGGGAATAGACTTTGTTGGTCCTATTAATCCCCCAGCTAAGAGTTCACATTTTGAATACATTATTGTTGCCACTGACTATCTAATCAAATGGGTAGAAGTAAAGGCCACAATGAAGAATGATGCTCAAATGATGGCTAAGTTATTAGTTGATAATGTGTTCACCAAATAGGGGTTACCAATAGAGTTAGTAAGTGATAGAGGTATGCACTTCTTGAACGAAGTCATTGAAAACCTTCTCCAATAATTCTTGGTGATACATAAGAGGTCTGCCCCTTATCATCCACAAGCCTATGGACAAGCCAAGAGCACAAATAAGATACTATGTAATGTATTGACAAAATTGGTGAATAATAAACACTCTTATTCAGACAAATAGCTACATCATATTGTTTGGGCATATCAAGTAACCTATAAAATGGTACTCCAAGCCACACCCTTTCAGATGGTATTTGACCAGAATGCAGTATTGCCACTAGATTTCTTGATCACTACATTAAGAGTAGGACAAGAGCATCAATGGACCGACCATGAGCTCTCATCTAGAATCTTTGATCTTGAACAATTAGGTGAAATGAGATCAAGAGTAGTTGTAAGAATATACATAGCCAAGAAACAACAAAAGGCATACTTCAATGCCCATGCGAAGGATAAAGGCTTGAAAGTAGGAGATTTAGTCTTAGTATACACCTTGAAGCAACATGCACCAAAGTTGGAGAAGCATGGCTATGGACCCATGATTATTAATAGAATATCAACAAGTGGAGCTGTCCAATTAGCTACTCTAGACGACAACATTCTACCTAGTTAGATCAGTGTATGCAAAGTCAAATTATATCAAGAACCCCTCACTGAGGAAACACTAAATTGATTCAACATTGCAAAGAAATGTAAGGAAGAGGAAAAATGACTTCGAGAAGAAGCATAGGCAAAAGCCCTAGAATGCATCAGATGAATGAAATTGAGGAGAGGGGGTAGAGTTCAACCTAGGTCCGATACTCATGACACTCCAAGATATCACATGGCCATGTGCCAAGCCTTAAGAGTACTCTCCCCTCGCATAATTGATTGAAGTCCTTTTTTAAAGAACTTGGAGAAGCTTGTAGAAGGTAGAAAAATGAGTTGCGAAGCAGGGACGTTCGGTCTAGTCAATTGGCACAAGACTAGCCCTTGAGCTTATGGAGACTCAAATAGAACTTATAGGAATGCAATAAGTGCAATAAAATGCATTATGTACTTTGGATCATCAAGGAGAAAGATTCGATACAAAACACACCAATGATGCCAATGGATCCAGTTTGGAGCTCTGTAGAGAGAGCAACAACCTCTGCAAGCTTATTGTTGTTGAAGAAGATGATGTAGAAAAATGAACGATCAAGGCAATGATGGCCACAAGTGTATGTATATTTTTTTCATGTAATGTACAAGTGATTTTAAGCCTTTATATAGACTCTTGAAGTGCTCCACAAATTCTACAAGTGGATTTTCAATTCAAATGGGGGCAGTAAAGGTTGCTGAAGAGAATCATTTCACTTTCCTATAATCTAGGAAAAGTGAAGATCTAATTTGATCTACTTTTGTTGATTGATTCATTCATTGATTGCAACTCGACCACCTCAAATTCATGGAAGTTTAGCTCTCTTTTTCTTCTTTTACGTGTGTAAAGCTCTAGGATTTTACAATGGCAAATTATCCATAAAAAGAACATTTCAATGGATATTTTGGCATAATCCAAACCATATCTTTTTTGGTGTAGATCAAATCCACCTCAAGCATAGTGTAAGATTGGTGTTCCAATAGCTCCCCCTCAAGCTAAATTATGCTTGAGTCTTCATTCTCCAATAGATTGAATACCTGCCATTGATTTAAATCTGCAAAGCTTTATTCCATATAGTGCCTTTGTCATCATATATGCTACTCGCTTCTCACTTTGAACAAAAGAAATGTCAATCTCCTTTTCCATAAGGTTCTCCTTGATGAAGTGGTAATGAACCTCTATGTGTTTGGTTCTTGCATTGAAAATAGGGTTTGCTACTAGATGCATGGAACTTAGATTATCTCCAAATATGTGAGGTTTGGAACTCACAAGTCCCAAATATGTATACAATGCTTTCAACCATATTGACTCTTGAGTTGCTATGGTCAAACATCTGTAATGTACTTCAGTTGAGGATAAAGAAATTGTTGGTTGCTTCTTGGAACTCCATGGCACTAGCTTTGAACCTGCAAATGCTAAGTAACTAGCGGTACTTCTTCCATCATCCTTAGCTCCTACCCAATCTCCATCTGAATAGATTTTGATATCCAAATCTGAATAGTAAGGATAGAATATACCTTCATTGATTTTACCTTTGAGATACTTAAGTACTCTTTTAGTTGCATTCATGTGTGGTGTTCTTGGAGAGTGCATGAATTGGCTTAGCACTCCCACATTATATGAGATGTCTTCCCTTGTATGAGTAGCATATATCAAGCTACATACCAAGATTTGATATTCTTTAGTGTCTTCAATTTTCTCACCTTCATAAACACTAAGTTTATGATTCATCTCCAAAGATGTACATGCAAGCTTTGTGTTCTCCATTCTGAAATTGAGAAGTAGATCTTGAATGTATCTTCTCTAAGTTGGATACATCCCTTCATTTGTATAAATCACTTGCATACCTAGGAAATATGTGACCTCACCTAAGTCACTGATTTTGAACTCATCTTTTATGTGTTTCTTGATCCTTTGAATGCCATTCAGATCATCACCTATCACAATTATATCATCTACATATACACATAGATAGATAACCTCATTGTGAACCCTTTTGATGAATAGAGAAAGATATAAGTTTCGAGGTTTGAACCCTTGATCTTGAAGGTATGTAACCAACCTATAATGCCAAGTTCTAGGAGCTTGTTTCAATCCATACAATGCTTTCTTAACTTTGCAAACATAAGATGCATTCAAAACTTGGAGGTTGTGACATGTATACCTCTTCACTTATCCAACCATTTAGAAACACTTATAAATTTCTTGCAACAACTACACTTATCAATGTTCTTATTGTAGTCATCTTTGCAACTAGTGAGAATGTTTCCTCATAGTCTATACCATAAGTTTGTGAGCATACTTGGCAACTAATCTTGCCTTGTACCTACAAACTGATCCATCTAAGTTTCTTTTAATTTTATATATGCATCTGCAACCAATTACCTTTTGATTGGATAATATGAACCAAATCCCAAGTCTCCATCTCCCTCAATGCATCTATTTCTTCTTTCATGGCCTTTTCCCAATTAGGGTTTCCCTTTGCCTCCTCATATGTTGAGGGTTCTTCTAAAATTGATTCTTTTGCCAAGTAGATTGAATGCTTTATAAAAAAATGTGGACTCATATACCTTTCTGGTTGTTTCTTCTCACCTATTGATCATCTAGGACCTTGTTTAGAGCATTATGCACACTCCTGCATCTTTTCTTTGCCTCTTGACTTCCATAGTTTGTAATCCTTTTCCCTTTCATCATGGTCATCATCTGTATCACTTCTTGGATCTTGGACCTATGTATCATGCTTGCTTCCTAATTGATGAGAATTAGGATCAAGATCATATGGTAGAGTTACCTTTTGTTTGTCTTCATCATACCAAGACATGTGTTCTTCAAACACAACATCTCTACTTATAGTGAATTTCTTGGTTGAAGGATTATAAAACATGTAACCCATCTAAGTTGAGTAATACCCAATAAACACTACCTTTGTTGCCCTTTAATCTAACTTACCTCTTATTTGTGATGGTCCATGAACATAAGCTAAACAACCAAACACCTTGCAATGTCCAAGACTAGGTTTTCTTCCATGCCATGCTTCATAAGGAGTCATACTTTGAAGTGATTTGGATGGTAGTCTATTGACAAGGTACAAAGTAGTTGAAATAACCTCTACGCATAGATAATGTGGAAACCTCTTCTTTTCAAGCATTGTTCTGGCTGTTCCAACCAATGTCTTGATTCTTCTCTATGTAATTCCATTTAGTTGAGGAGAGTACCTGGTAGTCACTTCCCTTTTGATACCTTTGTCCTGCAAGAAATCATCAAAATCTTTGGAGAAGTATTCTCCCCCTCTATCAGATCCAAGCTTCTTGAGTGATCTACTTGTATGATTCTCCACATGTGCTAGATACTTTTTGAAGAAATCAAACACTTCATTATTACTCTTGATAAAGTATAGAATACTCCATCTACTATGGTCATCAATAAATGAGAAATAATACCTTGACCCTCCTAATGAAGGTTCTTGACTTGGTCCCCATACATCTATATGTACTAAGTCCAATAAGTTGTTGTGTGCAAGAGAACAAGGATTACGACCACCACATACTAGAGAGATGACTCTCCTCCCAACCAAATGCCTCTATATATAGCTCTCTCCAGGGGACTGCCTTCTTGGGCAGGTGGATACTAACCATCCAAGTGTCAGCCATGTAACTACATGTGCGCCAAGTGTCCCAGTTAACTCGAGTTAACTCAAGTGGATGCTTCTAGAAGGCTCTAGAGCTCTTTGGGCAAAACACTCTCCCCATGTACCGCATGGGGGTTGAACCCAAGACCTCCTCCTTCACATCCTTGAGACTTAACCACTAAGCTAAGTGGATCACTTGTTCACAAGAGCACAAGACCTCCTAGTAAGTCTAAACTCGAGATCTTTGTTCATACACACGGATGACCAAACGGTGTCCGATTTCAGATCTGTCTGAACCGGCCAGATCCTTGGATCATAGACTTACTTTATTACATTCTTCCCCCCTTGGAAAAGATTTTCGTCCTCGAAAATAGAGCTATATACATACTGTAGGCAACCCCCGAGCCTCATGTTCTAAAACTGGAAGAACATGGTCATGTTCTAGAACTGGAAGAACATGTCTCATCTCTGTGGTGGCATCCCTGCCCAAATGATTCAAAACACTATCTCGCTTTGCACTTTGATAAACTAGTCAAAGTACAAAATAGTGAATGAATAATAAAGGTGGATCTAAACACATATCCCTGGCTAATTCACAGTTTCTGGATGTGCGATCTAGGCACAAACATGTGAATTAGGTGGATTCAAATTACTAGTCCATTTCTGGGCATGTCTGGTGCATGGACTTAGTAATGAAGGTGAGATTCTTATCCCTTGCAAAACTTTAAGAATTCTTGATTCACTTGAATTTGTTTTGGAGAACTTGAAGTTTGATTGTCCCATACATCGAACTTTAGATGTTTATTCAATGGTTTTCTTTGATCCAACAGTTACTTGATTTTTCACCCGACTAGAGGACTACTCTGTCCCAATGAGTTGAAAAAATCCTATATTAACTGTAGGAGAAAGTTTACCATTCCGGTGGAATCAACCATACTAACTTCACCAATTCAAATTCAAAATGAAAATTGTCCAACTTAGGACACTTTTCTCAAAGACTTTTAACTGAAAGTTCTTGGGAATTGTCAATCTAATGAGCAATTCCTAACTTCTTTATTCTAGAGTATACTGGACTCTAGGAAATTATTTATGCTATAACTTGAAGCAAAATCAAATGAATAAGTCTACTTAGACTTATCACCTTTTGAAGATTGAAAAGGTTCTTGTACATAACATCTATCTAGGATGTTCAAGTTAGTTATTTTATTCTAACCGGCTAACCCTGGTCTTTTGCAAAAGGAATCAGATACTATATCTGAGTCAATTTCAAAAGATTTGGAAAGTGGAAAGAAAGACATAACTAAGACTTTGTACAACCAATTCAAACTTCGAATATACAGAAACTTGCTATGAGTCAAAGTCTAGTTGACTCAGGACTTTAACTTCTCAACGATCGATTTCAATAAGATATTGAAGCATTGACTTTATCTTTAAGAGAAATAAGCTAGCTTCTCAAAAAGATTCAAAGCAAATAAAAAACATCATCCAACCACAAGATACTAGTGTGGTAACCAACATCAGTGTGTCGACCCACTGAGGTTACGCTGATGAGTTTTGTATTCAAATAATGCTTCACTTGAGACTAAGTTCAGGTCACATTCAATCTTTTTGACTCCGTGAATGCAATTCTTGTGCATTTCTTTGAGTCTAAAAGAGTGAATTTTATCAAGTTACACTAGGAACTTGATGCTTGACTTAGTCAATTAAATCTTTAGTTGAAAAGATCAACTCAAAATCAAAGTCCAACTTTTTCAGAAATTTATCAAATATTTCTGATCAATAACACTTAAACTTGAAGTGTTCTATGAAGATCCTGGAAGTTACTTACTTCATATCTTCAGTTTCCTTAATCTTGAAGTTACCTTGAAGTATCGTAAGATACTACTTTCATCCTTTACGAATTAAACTTTTCCTTGAAGTCTTAATTCCCTTGAGGATGAAACCTAACTTCAAAATCCAAACTAGGACTAAAAGATAATCATCATCCCACGGTCCGATGTCCCATTCCATCTTTCCTACATCAATCTGAGTATAAAATCTGGTGTCCCATACCACCCTATTTTATATTCACATTAATGTGTGGGTGATTCTTATCCTAAATTCTAAACATCTCTTGATAGAGTACCTTATTTCTTCAATTCTTTTACAAGAATTGGAAGTTTCAGGCATTACCTCTAACTAGATTTTCCTAGGTTTTGATTCCTTCGCATGATCACCTCATAATCATGTGCTTTGCCTTGGAAACTTGAAAACCTCATGACAGAATATCAATTCTTCTTTACTGGGGCTTTCAAATGAAAACCAATCAGAATTCCAAGTACTTGAATTTTCTTGAATTCAAGTTCAATTGGTTTACCCTGGACCAATTTTGTAGCGACAAGAGCTTTTGACTTCTTGTCTTTAGATTCCTTTCTTTACTGTTGCTTTAGGTACCTACCCCGGGGACTTTATTTAGGAATCTCTTTACTGCTTAAGTCTTAAGCATCCGCTCATGCTTTCTGGATTTGTACCAAAATCCCTTTAAGGATAGGTAAACACTTATGTTTTACCTTCCACAGACTTAATTACCATTTTCACGGTTGCAGACTACATTCTTGGAATTTCTTTACTCTGTTCAGACTTGGAACAACTTACTCTTTTTCACAGTTTTCCATCGAATAAATGGAACTTGAGTGAATAATTCCCAAAAGGAATTTTATTGCCAATACTTGGGCAATCTTCAAAGTAGTTCTAATCGCACATTACTTGGACAATCATGGCCAAGATTGATCAAGTCTGGTTGATCTTGCGATAAAAATAAAGACTTAGTCTTTATCTTTAAGATCTCTTAAACTATCTTAAGCTTCTTTGCTTACCTGCAGGATTTTAGAGATCTTTCCCTCAACTTAAGTCCAAGCATTTTCTAATGCTTTTCAGATTCCAAAGCTAAGAATCTTTGATATACCGTTAGGTTATATCACTTATTTGGACTTAAATACCAAAACTGATGGTTAGGGATTTACTGGGAACTACTTACTATATAACTTTTCTTGAAAGATGCTAGTCTCACGTCTGGGGAGATTTTTCTTTCAAGAACTTTTTGATTCCTATCAAGTAATACTAGGCTATAATTTGAAGCAAATGATTCATCTTGGAATTTTTTGCTTTCCAGTCTAATGATTCATCTTGGAATCGTTTGTAAAAAGAACATTTGAAAGAACTTCTTTCAAATAATATCCAAAAAATTTACTGATTCAATTGTATTCATTTCCTGAGTATCAAACTAGAGATGAAATATCACATTTTGGATATGGTTTCCCATGTCACTATGAAGGTTTAAGTTGACTTTTCGTTTATGTGATATCGACTTCTATTCTTGAGTTTGATACAAGACTCATTATTATTAGTCAATCTTCAGATGTTACTAGAGTCCTTTAAACATATTTCACTAATCAAATTTATGTTTAAAGTCCAAGCATCTATTGATTGATCCAATAGTAATGCAACTATGAACACTTTGAACTTTATAACTTGTTTAGGCGAAGTTCATGGATTGAAAACCCATTTCTTGGAACTTTCTATTCCTAAATGAAAAGTTCACACTTGCTTCAAGTCTTTAGGAACTTATATTATTTCCTAAAGATTGCTTAGCTAGTTGCATCATTTACCAGAGATGCAACTATAGAACCTAACATCCTTTTATTGATATCAAGGATCAATTGATGTTGAGGTTTAACCTTTGGATTTCCATCACCCCTTGGGATGAAATCAAATGAAAATTTATAAAAGCTTGATACCTTTATATCTTGGCAAAACATTTATATCCTAAAGAGATTTTGCCTTCATCATTCCTTGAACCTATCATATAATATGAATTTATATGTATTTTGGGAAGAGTTCATAAATCAATTAAGATCCTCTACTTGGAACATCTTCCTTCCCAAAGCTAAATTCATCTTGAACGTAGTAGGAGAATGATCTCACATGAAATAAAAGGCTTGACTATTTCATATCTCTATTCCAAAAAGTTACTTACCGAGGTTTCATCATGAGATACAAATCTTGAAACCACAAGAAACTTCTTTAAAACTTTCGAAATCTTCTAAATAGAAGAGTGCTCATGGAACTTTGGAAATATAGTTGATGCTCTCATCCAACCTTGGGATGCTTGAGAAGTTATATAAAATATATAACTAATCAACTAAAGCTTTATCCGCATGACTTTCTAAGTACATCCAGGACTTAGAGTCATCATACATCACAAAAGAGTTGCAAGTAATTAAATTTTCTTGGTCATCAAGGAAATTTATTACTTAACTTTCTCTTAGTGCTTACTCATACCTAGCAAGACATCTAACATACTTAATTCTCATTAAGTATTTATGTTTGATAGTAGAGTATCGACTTGGGAAGAAATTGACTAATTACTTGAGTTGCAAACTAGAACTAGTATGTCTTTGCAACTAACTAGTCCTTGGTCTTCCCTAATGTCAAACTGCGAGCTTTACAAAGTAAGCTAAATACTAAGAGAGTACATTTTCATATCTACTTGCAAACAGCATTCCATTCTTCCATGCAAATGCATGTATCTACATGCAAAAGCATATGTTCACATGCGTATGCATGCATGTTCTTTGCATGCTCAAAAAATAATACAATAATCATGCATGAACTTGATGCACGATTTTTTCCTTGTACTAAGAATGTATATCATGCAATCCTGATGCATGTATATCCTTTCCTTTTTCCTAATGCACTATGATATAAAAACATACCTTTGAGGTGCAATAGAAAACTTACTCAATGGAAAGGAAATATGTATTTAAACTACCAAAATACATTCTTTGATGCACAAGGATCTTTTTGAAATCAAGTCTTTCCTTAATGCAAACTAATGCTTGGAATGAGAAATGGATTAATTCATTATTCTAATCTAGACTTAATCAATTGAAATCTTGGCTATTTCAATGTGCATCTAGGATTAAGTGTAGAATAATGAAGACAAAATAAATCAAGCATTAAGGCCAAGCAGAAACTGGAAAATACTTAGCTTTGATCAAAGCTTCGTCCATCCCTTATTCCTTTGGAAGAGCTATTCTCTAAAGACTTTGGTCCGAATTCAAAGTTGATTTAAATTTGATCACCAAAGGCCTCCGGATCTTCACTCCAGAGCTCCACTTCCATCAACTTTGCTCAAAACTTTAACTTTCCTTGGTTGTTTCTTTGGCTAAAAGCAGAATACTTCTCAGGTTCGGCGCCCGCAACAAAAGCAAGGAACGCTCGTGGGCGATGTGGCTACGTGAGCATGCTCTCAAGGAATCCGTCTGGGTTCGATCCCGCTCGAGCACACAAGAAATCAACAGTATCTTTTGCTCGTGCCTTCTTCAGGAGTCACTTGGACAAATATTTTCCGTCTGCGATTGGAAATCGTCAACGCCCGTGGGTTCTTTGGATAGGCGAGCGTGCTCCAATCGAGGGGACGGGCGTTCGATTCCTGGCTATACACAGCAGAGATGACCTTTTGATGTTCTGATTGGAAGATGTTCTACCGCGAACGCCTGTGGGCTCGTGGATAGGCTAGATCTTGCCTAACGAGAAGTTCTGAGTTCGAGTCTCCCGCGCCTGATGGCAGAGATGGTTGCTCACCTTTTGACAGTGTCCGTTTGTGATCTTCTTAAGGACTACACTCAATAACTCTGCTATATCTTCACGCGGATGGTGATGCTCTTGTAGCGCACTCCCAACAGAGGGGCGAGAGTTCGATTCCTCTATCCTGCAGAACAGAGGGAATAACTTTTTGCCAAGCTCCTTAGCTAATAGCTGTCGCCTCTACCACGAATTCAGCACTTATTTCTGATGAGCCACGAGCGAGTAATGGAGAAGAGGATGCATTCGCAAGTTTGATGAGCAAGATGATGAAAAAGAGCTATGGAGAATGAAGCTCTGATACCAATGCAAGAGAACAAGGATTACGACCACCACATACTAGAGAGATGACTCTCCTCCCAACCAAATGCCTCTATATATAGCTCTCTCCAGGGGACTGCCTTCTTGGGCAGGTGGATACTAACCATCCAAGTGTCAGCCATGTAACTACATGTGCGCCAAGTGTCCCAGTTAACTCGAGTTAACCCAAGTGGATGCTTCTAGAAGGCTCTAGAGCTCTTTGGGCAAAACACTCTCCCCATGTACCCCATGGGGGTTGAACCCAAGACCTCCTCCTTCACATCCTTGAGACTTAACCACTAAGCTAAGTGGATCACTTGTTCACAAGAGCACAAGACCTCCTAGTAAGTCTAAACTCGAGATCTTTGGTCATACACACGGATGACCAAACGGTGTCCGATTTCAGATCTGTCTGAACCGGCCAGATCCTTGGATCATAGACTTACTTTATTACATTGTGGATGCAGCCTTTGTGGTTGAATGGTTGTCTTTGTGCCTTCCCAATCTGACGTGCATCACTTCTATTGATCATCTATTGCTTTGATATGTTTGGTAGTCCTAGAATGCTTTGATCCTTGCATATATCCTTCAAGTCTATGATCATGCAATCAACATGAACCTAAGAAGTGGACTTCTCGACGTATAGGTAAATCAAAACCGTGTCATAGTTGAGTTCGAAACTCAAGCATTTAAGAAACTAGGAAAGACTCCCACATCTGGTCCTTCCAGGAGCACAAATGAAGATAACGATGCTATTCTTATCCCAAGTTCTACAGTGTAGAAGAAAGCCACTTACGAAGGAGTCTAGAAGCCAACATGGAACACCTTCTTTTCTAAAGACGGTCCTAAAAAAAAGCAAGGCAACCCAAGAAGCAGATAAAACAGATAACCAAGCCACATGTTCAACAACAAAAGCAAAACAGAGTGCCTCTTGCAGTGTAGTAGATTTGGAGGTGCAACGGTGAGCAATCCTCTACTCCTAAAAGAGGACCCCAAAGATGCACCAAAAAAATAATTGAGTCTTCTCTCCCTCTCTCTCTCTCTCTCTCTCTCTCTCTCTCTCTCTCTCTCTCTCTCTCTCTCTCTCTCTCTCTCTCTCTCTCTCTCTCTCTCTCCCTCTCTCCCTCTCTCTCTCCCTCCCTCCCTCCCTCCCTCCCCTCTCTCTCTCTCTCTCTCTCTCTCTCTCTCTCTCTCTCTCTCTCTCTCTCTCTCTCTCTCTCTCTCTCTCTCTCTCTCTCTCTCTCTCTCTCTCTCTCTCTCTCTCTCTCTCTCTCTCTCTCTCTCCCCTCTCTCCCTCTCTCTCTCTCTCTCTCTCTCTCTCTCTCTCTCTCTCTCTCTCTCTCTCTCTCTCTCTCTCTCTCTCTCTCTCTCTCTCTCTCTCTCTCTCTCTCTCTCTCTCTCTCTCTCTCTCCCTCTCTCCCTCTCTCCCTCTCTCCCTCTCTCCCCCTCTCTCTCTCCCTCTCTCTCCCTCTCTCCCTCCCTCCCTCCCTCCCTCCCTCTCTCTCTCTCTCTCTCTCTCTCTCTCTCTCTCTCTCTCTCTCTCTCTCTCTCTCTCTCTCTCTCTCTCTCTCTCTCTCTCTCCCTCTCTCCCTCTCTCTCTCTCTCTCTCCCTCTCTCCCTCTCTTCCTCTCTCTCTCTCTCCCTCTCTCTCCCTCTCCCTCCCTCCCTCCCTCCCTCTCTCTCTCTCTCTCTCTCTCTCTCTCTCTCTCTCTCTCTCTCTCTCTCTCTCTATATATATATATATATATATATATATATATATATATATATATATATATATATATATATATATATATATATATATATATATGTGTGTGTGTGTGTGTGTGTGTGTGTGTGTGTGTGTGTACACAGACACAAATGCATGTTATCATTAACACTACACACAATCTATGCACATTCACATACACAAACTTACACATGATATGTGCATGTATCAATTTGTGTAATGTGTAGTGAGTGGGTGGTTCCTTGTGCATATGCATATGTGAACATATGAGCATAGATGTGCATGTAGGCATGTATATGTGTGAATATGGGGATTGAATGGGTGTATGCTTGTGGACGTGTGTTCATGTATGTGATTGAATGTGTAAATGTGTGTGAGCTTTGGTGTAATATGTGGGTGTATGTGAAGATGTGTATGTGATGTCAATGTGTGCAGGACTATAAATAAAAAGAGAAGAAATTAAGAGAAACCAAAAGAGAAAATAATAAAAAACATAATTAAATAAAAAGAAGAATGAAAAACGCATATTTGTCATTTGTAAGTGTAAGTTACTATAGGCGTGTGTATTTGTGTGCATGTGGACGTGTGTGTGAGAGAGTGTTTGTGTTAATCGTAAGTGTCATGTATAGGTACATGTATGCATGAAAACAGAAATTGAATTGAAACATAAATAAAGCTGAATCGAAAAAGAATAATTTCACCTAATTTATTCTTCATCTTCTTCTCAAAGCATTTTATCATCAATTTGTTATTCTTCACCCATTCTTCTCTGGAATAACTTTACATGCTTTTCTATGATTCAAACTTTTAGAAGAGTGCCATCAAATTCACGTAGTGCATACGTATAATTATTATAGACTGACATAATAGTATATGGACCAAACCACCTTTCAATCAATGTTTTCCTTGCATCATATTGGGAATTAAATGTATTATTGTAAACTAAAACCCATGCCCTAATTTGAATCTGGTGAGGTCTAAGTCAATGTGTCTTATCAAAGAAAAGTTTATTCTTAAGATGCAACTCCTTCAACTTTTTCACTGTTGCATTCAACATATCTATTCCTTATTTTAACTGCTTAATTTGTAAGGCTATAAATTCTTCTCTTTTTAGCTTATCATTATAGGGTAGAGATATCCAACTGATGTGTGAGAGTGTGTTTGAGATGTGAATTCATTATTATTTTGGCCTTTGTTTCTCTTAGGCTTTCCTCTAGTTCGCTCATTTTCTTAGACCATTGTCTTTTCATT